>CM035428.1:140101264-140348764 GCA_020310875.1 Ceratopteris richardii | reverse complement strand
ATCAATTTAGCAAGTTAAGTTATACCCCTGATTTTTTAGGACTGTAGCAAACATTGACCAGTGATCACCTCGAAGCCTATTTCTCTGAAATGGCTGAATAGAATCTCTTCAAACTTTGACAGTATGTAGAAAACTTTGAGCTGAATCTAACAAGCTTTGAATCTCTGAATTTGATGGAGAAATGACTGAGATATGAACTTCACAACTTGATAGACTTTTGAGTAGTATGACAGAGAACTCAGAATTGAACAATGTGAATATATGTATTAATGAACACTTGTATACAAATCCATTGGCATGAAAACTATTGCCTAATGGTGTAGATATGTGTGGGCTATAGTTTAGGCCTCACACACACACTCAGAATCACTGATGAGAAGCTCGAGAGTGATGAGTTTTACACGCGACTTTTCCATGTCCATTTTTATAAGGAATGAGTAAAAATTTGAATTCAAATTCAAGCTTTTGGCTCCCTATGATCAAGCTCCTATATCCTAGGAGATATTCCTTCAATCAAAGAGCTACCTTTTCCACGAATCCTTTTGGTAGGTGACTAAAAAATATTCCAAGTCAATTTGACTTTTACAAAGAGATAAAGTGGTAATTAACCACTAGCAATGGTTCCTATGCTTCTTCACATATGTAGGGTCTTCAAGATATCTTTCAAGCCAAATTTGTAGGCTTGTGATTTACACCAACAGCTCCCCCTCAAGCCAAACATTTTGGCTTGGTCTTCATCTTCAATCTTCATGTATATCCTGCAATCCAATCATTGCTTTGAACCTGCAAAGTTTGGTTCCATCCAAAGCTTTAGTCAACAAATCTGCACACTGCATGTTGGTTGATACATAGGTTAGTTGAATGTCTTTGGTTATCAACTTCTCTCTCACATAATGATAATGGAACTCTATATGTTTGGTCCTAGCATGATAGATAGGATTAGCTACAAGGTGAAGTGAACTTGTATTATCTCCAAAGATAATTGGTGACCTAGTATATAATCCCAATTCTGTATGCAAAAGCTTAATCCAAATTGCTTCTTGTGTGGCATTAGCTAGTCCTCTATATTCTGCCTCTGTAGAAGACAAAGCAATAGTAGGTTGCTTCTTTGAAGACCATGAAATTGGTTTGTCACTTGCAAAAGAAATGTATCCAAAGGTGCTCCTCCTATCATCCTTGCATCCTGCCCAATCTGCATCTGAATCAATTTTGATATCAATATATGAAGTGTAAGGGAAATACAAACCATGGTTCTGTGTACCCTTGAGATACTTCAAGATTCTCTTGGCAGCCTCTAAGTTAGGTATCCTTGGGTTGTGCAAAAACTGACTTAGCACACTAACTCCATATGCAATATCTATCCTTGTTAAGGTAGCATAGTTCAAGCTACCTACCATACTTTGATAACCTGTAATGTCATTGACTTCATCACCTTCATGGGCACTTAGTTTTAGGTTTACTTCCATTTGAGTACTTGCTACTTTGGCATCCTGCAAGTGAAACTTTTTCAACATATCCTGGATGTATTTTTTCTGAGTAATGTATATCCCTGAATTAGTGTAGACTAATTCAAGCCCAAGAAAATACTTCAATAGACCAAGATCATTGATCTTGAACTCCTTCATCATCTGGCTCTTAATTTGTCTGATTCCATTTATATCATTACATGTAATTATGATGTCATCAACATAAACACAAAGGTATATTACCTCTGAATTACTTCTCTTGATGAATAGAGAAGTATCTGCCTTGCTCATAAAAAATCCTTGGTCTTGGAGGTATGTAGTTAACCTGTAATTCCATGCCCTAGGTGCCCGCTTCAATCCATATAAAGACTTTTTTAATTTGCAAACATATGTTACCTTCTTAGGGTCCTCATAGCTAGGAGGTTGTGACATATATACCTCCTCTGAGATCCATCCATTCAAGAAAGCATTCTTGACATCCAAATGGTACATATTCCAATTTTTTTATGCAGCCACACTTACCAACACTCTGATTGTTGGCATCTTGGCCACAGGAGAAAATGTCTCTTCATAGTCAATGCCTTGGGTTTGTGCAAAACCCTTGGCTACCAATCTGGATTTGTACCTATTAATTGTGCCATCAGAATTTCTTTTAAGTTTATACGTCCATCTGTATCCTATTACCTTCATGGAGTCCTTCTTGGGTACTAACTCCCATGTGTCACTCTACTTAAGTGCTTCAATCTCCTCATCCATTGCTTCTTTCCATTCTGATTTGGTTATGGCTTCTTCATATGATCCTGGTTCTTCATTTGACAAATCTTTGGCAAGATAAACATAATGTTTAGTAACAAGAGATGTATCATACCCATATCTGATAGGTTTTTTGCTTTCTCTTTGTGATCTTCTGATTGATTGAGTTGAAGATTCAGGTATGTCTTCAAGCTTCTTCATCTTCATTTTGCCCTTGGACTTCCATGCCTTGAACTCTTCAAGGTTGATAGTATCCTCATCATCTGAACTTGTGTCCTCATTCTGAGTGGGTTCCTCCTTTGCAAGACTTGGAAACTCCTCTTCCAAATCATAGGGTAATTTAACCTTCCTGCATTCATTCTCATACCAAGAAGCATTTTCATCAGAGACAAAATCTTTGCTTACCATGAATCCCTTATTGGTAGGGTTATAAAACCTGTAACCTTTTTTATTTAGATCATACCCAATAAAGATGCACTTTTCAAACTTTGGGTCTAGTTTACCTCTTATCTGAGAAGGAATGTGTACATATGCTACACATCCAAATATCTTGCAATGGTCAAGTGAGGGTCTCTTACCATGCCATATTCATAGGGTGTCATGCCATCAAGAGACTTAGATGGTAACCTATTTATGAGGTAAGTGGCAGTAGAAACACTCTCTGCCCATAGATAGTTAGGTAACTTTTTCTCATTCAACATAGATCTAGCTGTCTCAACAATTAACCTATTTCTTCTCTCAGCTACCCCATTCTGTTCAGGACAATGCCTTGTGGTTATTTCTCTTTTGATGCCTCTGTCCTGCAAGAAGTTTTCAAACTCATTTGAGAAGTACTCACCTCCTCCATCTGACCTTAGCCTCTTCAAATTCCTTCCTGTCTGATTTTCAACTAGTGCAAGATATTTTTTAAAGCAATTAAACACCTCATCCTTGTGCTTCATGAAGTACAATACAGCCCATCTGCTATAATCATCTATAAAAGATACATAGTACCTTGATCCTGAGACTGAAGGGTCTTTGCTTGGTCCCCATACATCTGTATGGACAAGCTCTAGGTAGTCTTCATGCATGTAGCCTTTCCTTGAGAAGGGTAACCTGTGAGACTTCCCAAATTGACAAGCACCACACTTGTAAATCATATGTTGCTTGGATACATTAGGTATTCCAAGCACACATTGGTCCCTGCATATTTGCTTCAAAGTTCTTTCTCCTATATGCCCTAATCTTTTGTGCCAAATCTCAAGTTATGAAAGTGATTGATCTTTATAACTGTATAGTGCAATATTCTTTGTGTCTTCTAACTCAAAAGTGAAAAGTCTACCTGATTTTTTTCCTTTAGCAATCCTCTTGAACCCATGTCTTGGATCCTCCACCAATGCTCCATATTGGTTGAATCTAACCTTCAAACCTTTCTCCACAATTTGTCCAACACTCGTCAATTTTTTGGTAATGGTTGGTACATAGAGTACCCTGCTCAACAAATTCTGATTTCCATCACAAGTCTTGACATTTCCAACTTTAACTACTGAATGCTTGGTGTCATCACCTGTTTGGACTTGATGCTTACCTTTTGGTTCCTCAAGATCAGAGAGTAGTGCTACATTGCCAGCCACATGATTTGAGCACCCTGAGTTAATGTAGAATAGGTGCTCATCATATGTACCTGATTTTGAAGTCATGTTCATGATCAGAAGAGAATCATCCTGCTCTTCTGTATAGTTGTTGTAGTCCTTTCTGGATTTGAATCCTCCTTGGTAGTTGCCATTGTAATTATTGTTGTAATTGTTGTTGTAGTTGTTGTTGTAGCCTTGGTGATGGTTGAATCTACCTCTTGACTGTGAGTATCCACCTCTTTGGTATCCTCTTCCTCTCTGATTTTTGTAATTCCTGAAACACTCATCTGTAGTATGATTTGATAAACCACAAATGTTGCATGGTGAGTTATAGGATCTCCCCCTACCTAGCTTGCCTCCTCTGCCCCTTCCTCTTGATGATCTTCCTCTTCCTACATAGTTGGCTTGGGAGGTAGAGCCTTCATCTTCCACCTTCTTGCTCTTGCCTTTATCTTTAGACTTCTTATCAGTGTATAGGGCAGAAGAGTTATTACCTTTGGAAATATCTCCATTCTTGTTGAGCTTTGCTTCATGAGTAAACATTTTTTCCCATGAGAGTTGTAAGATCTGGAATTTGCATGTCCATGTAAAGGTCCATGGCAGTGGTGAAGCTTTCCCATTTGTCATCAGCCTTGATCCCATTGATCACTTGCCTCACAATCTGTTCTTCCTCAATGTCTTCTCCTATGCTTGCTAACTGATCTGCTACATCTTTAATCTTGGTCACAAATTCTGAAATAGCTTGCTTAGGTTGCTTCCTTAATGTTGTGAATTCAATCCACAACTGATTTTTCCTAGCCCTTGTGTTGGAGGAAAAATAAGATGACAGGGTTTCCCAAGTCTCTTGGGATGTCTTACAATTTCTAATATGTGGCAAAAGAAAATCAGAGATGGAGTTTGTTGGAGACCTCTTAATCTCCAAAGGTTTGATCTATACTGACTTAAGAACACTTCTATGTCAGTTATAAACCAAACTTTACACAAACAATGTTCTTCTTTACCAAAACTTCAAGCAACACTTCTCTGAGTGAAGAAGTGTTAACTTCAGAAAGTCTGCTTCAGATATCAACTTCTTTACCTGCATAAATCTTCAAATTTCTTCAAGTAAATGATGCACAAGTATTAGCAATACCTTTGCGCAATCATACTAGTCATTAGTTCTCAAAACTAATCACCAAAAGTTTAATTTGATCATTAAGATCAATTACATGTCAGAAAATGTCTCTCAGAAGTTGCGCCTTCGACATAGCCAACTTCTTAACTTAATTTCTCCCAATCTGAAACCCGTTTTGCTAAATGCTTTTAGCCATAGCTTCATTATCTTCTAACTTAAATTTTAAGTGCTCACTCATCAAAAAACTTTACAGTATACACTCAGATCTGATCAAAATACTGAGACGGAAAAGTGCGCTACTTTCAGGCTTCAGTTCTCACATTCTACATATGAATGTTCCTAATGATCATTCTCATAGTAGGAGAGGAATTAGATTCTGAAACTCTAGACATAGCTTCATTAGCTTCTCAATTAGATGTGTACAAAAGGATTTCTGATCCACATGATCAGACAGAGAGCACTCAGAGAAAAACCCGTCGCTATTTTCTGGGAAAAAACTCTCTACACATCTTCCTGAAAATTGTCATCTACAAAATGACTCTATTACTTTCTCTCATTCATTTCTTGTCATAATTATCTTATATATACACGACTTTAGACTCATCTCGCGTCTATGACTCTACTCCTTATCATCCTAAGGGTTTAACTATACTTAGCTTACAAGATTCTTCACTTATATGTACATATGTGTACAAGACATCATCCTGAATTCTTCTTCACTTTACAAGTGTCTTTCTTTGCTTCATTCTGACCATAAGCATTTTCCAAGATCTGTATAATCACCAATTTGTGATTGGTTTGCTCCAACAGCTCCCCCTCAATCACTAATTGTGATTATTCCATTCTTCTTTACTCCTGCCATCTCCTTAAATCTCTGTAGCTTAGGTCCATCCAAACTTTTTGTCATCATATCTGCCACCTGTTCTTTTGTTGGAGTGTACATCACTTCAATCTCTTTATCAAGTACCTTTTCCCTCAAGAAATGATACTGAATCTCTATATGCTTAGTCCTGGCATGAAAAACAGGGTTAGCTGCCAAATACAAAGAACTCATATTATCTCCAAAAATTATTGGAATACTATGATCAGTCTCAAAACTTTTCATCAAGGTCTTCAACCATATGACTTCTTTTGCAGCTTCTACCATTCCCTTATACTCAGCTTCTGTGGATGATAAAGCAACTGTATGTTGCTTCCTTGAACACCAAGACACTAGCTTATCTCTAACATAACAAAGATATCCATGAGTAGACCTTCTATCATCTGAGTCACCTGCCCAATCTGCATCACTAAACACTTTTATTCTTGTGTCAGAAGTGAAACCATAGTACAAACCTTCACTTAGGGTTCCTTTGATATATCTGAGTACCCTTTGGGCTGCAATCCAATGAGTCTTCTTTGGACAATGCATGAATTGTGACAACACACCTACTGCATATGATAGATCTGGCCTTGTCAAGGTAGCATAGATTAAACTACCTACCAAACTCTGATATTTCTTCATGTCATTGAATTCTTCACCTCCATACCTGCTTAATTTATGATTTACCTCCAATGGTGTGGTTGAGGTCTTGCAATCTTCCATGTTAAACTTGATTAGGAGATTCTTCAAATATCTCTCTTGTGAAACATATACTCCATGTTGAGTATACACAATCTGCATTCCTAGAAAATAAGATAAGTTTCCCAAGTCACTTATCTTAAACTCCTTCTCTATTTGCTTCTTGAGTTCATTGATTCCTTGAGCATCTGTTCCTGTAACAATAATATCATCAACATAAATGCACATGTAAATGTATCCATTTTCACTTGCCTTCACTAGCAAGCTACTATCTGCCTTTGATGCTTGAAATCCACATTCATTCAAGAACTTGACCAATCTGTAATTCCAAGCTCTTGGGGCTTGCTTCAACCCATATAAAGCTCTCTTGAGCTTACACACATAATCTGATCCAATTGATTCCATGAAGCCTTCTGGTTGCTCCATATATACTTCATCTGCAATGTATCCATTTAGAAATGCATTTTTCACATCCAATTGTGATAATTTCCATCCCTTGCAAGCAGCAATAGCAATCAATGTCCTAATTGTAGACATCTTAGCAACAGGACTAAAAGTTTCATCATAATCTACCCCATAAGTTTGGGCATAACCTTTGACCACAAGTCTAGCCTTATATCTAGACACCTTACCATCTGCAAACCTCTTTGTTTTATATACCCACTTGCATCCAATGACCTTCTGATTCTTTGGTCTTGGTACTAGTTCCCAAGTTTCATTTTCAAGTAGAGCATCATACTCTTCCTGCATTGCCTTCTCCCAATTCTGTTTACTTTTGGCTTCTTCATAAGTGGTTGGATCTTCTTCTGTCTTCACAATGTATGCATAATCTTTTGTTGTTAGGAAAGATGTATCATAACTATACCTTATGGGTTCTTTCCTTTCCCTTGTAGATCTTCTGATTTCTGCACTTCTTGAAGTTTCAGCCTCATTTGATTCTGGATCAAATCTTGGCCCTTCTTCTACATGATCCTGCACTCTACTTCTAGAGTCAATTTCATCAACAATTTCTTCACACACTTTTACCTTTGCCTTTCCTTTTCTTTGTATTTCTTCAACACCTGCAAAATCATTTGTTGATCCTGTATACCATGTGTTTTGCTCATCAAATGTTACATCTTTAGTAACAAGAAATTGCTTTGTGGATGGACTCCACAACCTGTAACCCATCTGTCTATCATCATATCCAATAAATACATACTTCTCTGCTTTTGGTTCTAGCTTATGTCTTAATTGTGAAGGAACATAAGCATATGCAATACATCCAAATACTTTACAATGATCAAGACTAGGCTTCTTACCCCACCATGCTTCATAAGGGGTTCCTCCATCCAAAGCTTTGCAAGGCAACCTATTCACAAGATATGTTGCAGTGTTAATGGCTTCTGCCCATAAGTAATTTGGACAATTCTTTTCCTTCATCATGGCTCTTGCAAACTCTACAAGAGTCCTATTCCTCCTTTCTGCTACTCCATTCTGTTGAGGAGAGTACCTGCAAGTTACTTCTCTTTTGATACCTGCATTCCACAAATAATCATCAAACTCTTTAGAGAAATACTCTCCCCCTCCATCTGATCTCAACCTCTTGAGCTTTTGCCCTGTGATCCTTTCTGCATAAGCATGAAAATGTTTGAATGTCTTGAAAACTTCTGATTTATCCTTGATTACATACAAAGTAATCCACCTGGTTGCATCATCAACAAACAACACATAATATCTGGATCCATTTATGCTATAGTCCCTTGAGGGACCCCATACATCTGTATGAACCAATTCAAGCATATTTGAATACTTGTACCCTGATTTGTTATAAGAACTCTTATGTGCTTTACCTAATTGACAAGCTTCACACTTGTACACCATATGTTGCCCTTCAATGTTTGGCAATCCAAGCACCACCTGATTCTTTGACATCTCCTTTATAGCTCTCTCATTGAAATGACCTAGCCTTTTATGCCATAGGTCTAATTCAGATACCTTTTGACTTCCATAGGTAAATAATGCATGTCTCACATTACCTTGAACTTTGAGAGTGAACAATCTTCCTTCCTTTTTCCCTGCAATTATGTTTCTATATCCCTGATTTGGATCTTGTACATAGACACCATCATTTGTGAATCTTACCTCATATCCTTTCTCCACAATTTGCCCTACACTTATCAAATTTTTAGGAATAGTAGGAACATAAAGTACCTTGCTCAGAAGTGTACTTCCACTCTTTGTCTTCACTGATCCAATGCTCTCCACTTTATGTTTGGTATTGTCACCTGTTTGAACTGTGTGTCCATTCACCCTAGCTTCCATATCAGTCATCAAAGATAGATTCCCACTCAGATGGTTGCTGCACCCTGAGTCAATATAAAACACTCTTTGATCTTCTCCCATTGATTCATGAGTTGCATTCAAGATAAGAGTCATGTCATCCTTCTGATCTGATGCATAATTGTAATAATTATTGTTGTAGGACTGAGATTGGAAGTTTCTTCCACCTCCTCTACCATATGATGTCCTACCACCTCTTCCTCTGAAGTTGCCTCTTTGGTTTCTGCCTCCTCTACCTCTTTGGTTATAATTCTGATTATTGTTTCCACCATTCTGATTGTTATACCAACAATCATTTGCCAAATGATTTTTTCTGCCACAAATCCAACAAGCTTTAGCATTATCTTTATTCTTACCTCCTCTTCCTTTACCTCTGAAATTTGTCTTCCCTTTTGTGAAGTTAGCTTGATTTGAATTCCCTTCATCATCATTTGATTGCTTTCCCTTGTCATTCTTTTTCTTGTCCTTGGAGTACATAGCTTGACTTGTACTTCTATCATTGTCTCCTTTAAGATCCTGCTCAAAGGTTAGCATGTGTCCTAGCAATTGATTAAGATCAGGAGTAAAGTGATCAAGTGACAATTCTATGGACAATATAAAAGGCTTCCACTTCTCATCTCCTCTCAAACCTGTAAGTATTTGTCTTACCAACTTTTCTTCTTCAATATCTTCATCCACTGCTCCCAAGCTATCTGCAATATCCTTCATCCTTGCCACATAATCTGAAATTGATTGTGAGCTCTTCTTCTTGAAGGTTGTGAACTCAGCCCATAGTGAGGACTTCCTTGACTTAGTTGTACTTTGGAAATGCTCTTCCAAGGCATTCCAAACATCTGTAGCACTTTCCAAACCTCTGATGTGAGGTAAAAGATAATCATTTACAGCCATGTAGATGATGCTCCTTGCTTGAGCATCCTTTCTCATCCAAGTCTTCAACATTGCAAGCTCTTCCCTAGTAGGAATACTTGGATCTGCAAATTCAGGTTTTTCTTCATCTCCTGTAATAAATGCTATAAGGTCTTTGCTCATGAGGTGTGCTTCCATCCTCATAGACCATGCTGGATAGTTCTCCCTATCTAGCTTATCAATCTGCAAGCTTTCTCCCATCCTTGACTTTCTGTATCTGCAATTACTATGGTTTATGAGGAGAAAGTGTACCTTTGATATAGTCTTTGTCCTTCTTGATTCTTTCGAACTTGTACTATGAACTTCTGCAAGTTATCTTCAATAATTTGTCCTTGTCCTCCTTTGATTTGGAAGATTTTCAATATCTGCACCAGTCGGAACTTCAATTATCTTTTCTTCTCTTGTACTTCACCTTTAGCTCTGATACCACTGTTGGAGACCTCTTAATCTCCAAAGGTTTGATCTATACTGACTTAAGAACACTTCTATGTCAGTTATAAACCAAACTTTACACAAACAATGTTCTTCTTTACCAAAACTTCAAGCAACACTTCTCTGAGTGAAGAAGTGTTAACTTCAGAAAGTCTGCTTCAGATATCAACTTCTTTACCTGCATAAATCTTCAAATTTCTTCAAGTAAATGATGCACAAGTATTAGCAATACCTTTGCGCAATCATACTAGTCATTAGTTCTCAAAACTAATCACCAAAAGTTTAATTTGATCATTAAGATCAATTACATGTCAGAAAATGTCTCTCAGAAGTTGCGCCTTCGACATAGCCAACTTCTTAACTTAATTTCTCCCAATCTGAAACCCGTTTTGCTAAATGCTTTTAGCCATAGCTTCATTATCTTCTAACTTAAATTTTAAGTGCTCACTCATCAAAAACTTTACAGTATACACTCAGATCTTATCAAAATACTGAGACGGAAAAGTGCGCTACTTTCAGGCTTCAGTTCTCACATTCTACATATGAATGTTCATAATGATCATTCTCACAGTAGGAGAGGAATTAGATTCTGAAACTCTAGACATAGCTTCATTAGCTTCTCAATTAGATGTGCACAAAAGGATTTCTGATCCACATGATCAGACAGAGAGCACTCAGAGAAAAACCCGTCGCTATTTTCTGGGAAAAAACTCTCTACACATCTTCCTGAAAATTGTCATCTACAAAATGACTCTATTACTTTCTCTCATTCATTTCTTGTCATAATTATCTTATATATACACGACTTTAGACTCATATCGCGTCTATGACTCTACTCCTTATCATCCTAAGGGTTTAACTATACTTAGCTTACAAGATTCTTCACTTATATGTACATATGTGTACAAGACATCATCCTGAATTCTTCTTCACTTTACAAGTGTCTTTCTTTGCTTCATTCTGACCATAAGCATTTTCCAAGATCTGTATAATCACCAATTTGTGATTGGTTTGCTCCAACAGAGTTGAGTAAATAAGACCTTGCCAATGCATCCTTAGCACAACATGTGTTGAGCTTTTCATGTTCTTCCTTGGTTGGTAATCCTCTTGTTTCGAATGAGGGCAATTCCTCATCTCCTGAGATGTATCCATAGAGACTCCTTCCTTGTAAGTAGGTCTTCATCCTCAGAGACCATGCTTGATAGTTGTTCCTGTCCAATCTATCAATAAATGAAGGAAAACCATCTCCCATTTTACCTTAGTTTGCTCTGATACCACTGTTGGAAAGATGGATGGATGCTCCAAGAGACTGAGTAGGTACTGCTAAAACCTGCTTTGTACCAGCCCTCTTTTGCTTCAGACTTCATAAGTAGACCTCCTTAGCTTTCCAATGACATCATAAAATGCCCTATGTACTTTGGAAATGATGTGTGCAATGATTGAACCAAAACAGATAACTTTGAAACTCACAAACTCAAGAAAACCTTCTATTTATGTCTTGAAATTCCTTTTAGGAGTATCTAATTGGATTACTAAGCTAACTATTCCAAGTGGAATGATGTAAAAAGATAAACTATGCTAAGAGAAATCAATTTAGCAAGTTAAGCTATAGCACTGATTTTTTAGGACTGTAGTAGACATTGACCAGTGATCACCTCGATGCATATTTCTCTGAAATGGAAGAATATAATCTCTTCAAAAGTTTGACACTATGTAGAAAACTTTGAGCTGAATCCAACAATCTTTGAATCACTGAATTTGATGGAGAAATGATTGAGATATGCACTTCACAAGTTGACAGACTTTTGAGTAGTATGACAGAGAACTCAGAATTGAACAATGTGAATATATGTATTAATGAACACTTGTATACAAATCCATTTGCATGAAAACTATTTCCTAATGGTGTAGATAGGTGTGGGCTATAGTGTAGGCCTCACACACACTCAGAATCACTGATGAGAAGCTCGAGAGTGATGAGTTCTACACGCGACTTTTCCATGTCCATTTTTATAAGGAATGAGTAAAAATTTGAATTCAAATTCAAGCTTTTGGCTCCCTATGATCAAGCTCCTATATCCTAGGAGATATTCCTTCAATCAAAGAGCTAACTTTTCCACGAATCCTTTTGGTAGATGATTACAAAAGATTCCAAGTCAATTTGACTTTTACAAAGAGATAAAGTGGTAATTAACCACTAGCAATGGTTCCTATGCTTCTTCACATATGTAGGGTCTTCAAGATATCTTTCAAGCCAAATGTGTAGGCTTGTGATTTACACCAACATGTCTGTGTGTGTATATACATGTGTATGTGTATGTGTCTATGTGTCTATGTGTGTATGTATATGTGTGTGTATGTGTACATGTGTGTATGTGTATGTGTGTGTATGCATGTGTGTGTATATGTGTGTATGTGATAGTATGTTTGTGTATGTGTTTGTATGCATATGTGTGTGTATGCATGTTTGTATGTATGTACGCATATGCATGTGTATACGTGCATTTTGTATGCATGTGAGTGTATATGTGTGCGTATATGTGTATGTGTGTGTGTATATGTGTATGTGTGTATGTGTGTGTGTATGTGTGTATATGTGTTTGTATGCATATGTGATTGTATGTGTGTGTATGTGTGTGTATGTATATGTGTGTGTATGTGCATGTGTGTGTATGCATGTGCATATATATATGTTTGTATGTGACTTCATGTGTGAAAATGTGTATGTGTGCATGCATATATATATATGTGTGTGTATGTGTATATGTGTCTATGCATGGGTGTATGTATGTACACATATACTTCTATATGCATGTATGTATATGTATGCAAGTGACTATATGTATTTGTGTGTATATGTGTATCTCTGTGTCTATGTGTGTATGTACATGTGTGTACATGTGTATGTGTGTGTGACTAAGTGTGTATATCTATATATATGTGTGTGTATGTGTGTGTATGTGTGTGTATGTGTATGTGTGTGTATGCATGTATATGTATATGTGTGTATGTGATTGTTTGTATAAAGGGCGTAAGGGGCATGCTGACTTGACGTCATCCCTGTGTATGTGTGTATATGCATATGTGTGTGTATGTGTATATTTGTGTATGCATGTGTTTATGTATGTATTCATATGCATGTGTATACATTCATTTTGTATGGATGTGAGTGTATATATATGTGTGTGTGTCTATGTGTATATGTATATGTGTGTTTATGTGTATGTCTATATATGTGTGTCTATGTGCATATATATATGTATGTGTATGTGTGTATGTATGTGTGTATGTGTGTATGTGTATGTCTGTCTTTGCATGTGTCTTTATATGTGTATATGTGAGTGTATATGTATGTGTATATGTGTGTATGTATGTGTGTGTATGCATATGTATGTATGTATGCATATGCATGTGTGTATGTATGGATGCATATGCATGTCTATGCATGTGTGTATGTATGCATGTGAGTGTATGTGTGTGTGTGTGTGTCTATGTGTGTGTATGTATATATGTGTGTATGTGTATGTTTGTGTATGCATGTGTATGTATGTGTGAATGTGAGTGTGCATGTGTATGTGTATGTGTGTGTATGTACACATGTGAGTGTATGTGTGTATATGTGTATGTGTGTGTGTTTGTCTATGTGTGTGTATATATGTGTGTGTATATGTATATGTATGTATGCATGTGTATATATGTGTCTATGTGAGTGTATGTGTGTCTCTTATGTGTGTGTATGTATGCATGCGAGTGTATGTGTGTGCATATGTGTGTGTCTATGTGTGTGTCTATGTGTATGTATATATGTGTGTGTATGTGTGTGTACCTATATGTATGCATGTGTATATATGTGTGTATCTGAGTCTATGTGTGTGTGAATATGTGTATGTGTGTTTATGAATGTGTGTGAATGTATGCATGTGAGTGTATGTGTGTGTATATGTGTGTATGTGTGTATTTATATATTTGTGTGTATGTATGTGTATGAGTATGTGTGTGTATGTGTATGTGTGTGTATGTGTATGTGTGTGTATGCATGTGTCTATATGTGTGTGAGTGTATGTGTGCATGTATA
This sequence comes from Ceratopteris richardii, assembly GCA_020310875.1. Taxonomy (NCBI): domain Eukaryota; kingdom Viridiplantae; phylum Streptophyta; class Polypodiopsida; order Polypodiales; family Pteridaceae; genus Ceratopteris; species Ceratopteris richardii. The sequence continues at coordinate 140,334,522 of CM035428.1, read as the reverse complement.
TGTGTATGTATGTGTGTCTTATGTGTGTGTATATATGCATGTGAGTGTATATGTGTGTGTCTATGTTTATGTATATGTGTATATCTTTATGTATGTGTATGCATGAGTACATATGTGTGTCTATGTATGCATGTGTGTGCAAACCAGAATGTGTGTGTGCATGGGAGTGTGCTCCTAGCCCGTTGTCTCTCACTCACTCTCTCTGTCTCTCTCTCTCTCACTCCTTCTTTTGTCAGATCCTGGCACAAATGTTTTAGGAGAATCCAAATTCTCTTCTTGTTATACAAGCAGTTTGCTCGTATTGCTTGGAGCATCGCTAATGTGTGATGTTCCTAGCGATAGTATTTAAAATTTTTGCATAAGCAATGGGGACTATCGCTTATGCAATTGATACTTTTTTTTTTCTTCTCTTGAGCATCTCTTATGCAACACTAGGTGGAAATAGCATTGCATAAGCGATGGTACTCGATTGTTTCTTATTGGGGGCATTGCCACGCCCCCTTATTCCTTGTAATGTATGGAAATTTCAGTCCTCTTGGAAATTATCTTTGAGACTTATACACACCTTAAGAAAAGTGTAAATAGTTTCCATTCTTTTCATGTACATTAGAGTTCTCAATTATCCACTTTTACAAATTTTCAAGAATTTGAGAAATTGTCATCTATTTAGAAGGAAACTATATCTTTGAGCATTGATCCATGTATTTTTCAAACTTTCTAGCTATGATTCTCACTGTTGAGAGGTAGTTCATTCCAGGCTCTCGAAAATTGAGCTTGAAGAGAGTACATGTGCGGAAGCAAAATGAAAAGAAGAGTGTACTCACAAAAGAAAGAGTGTGAGTAGACCAAGAAATGGGTAAACTCACATGGATTAGAAATGAGCTTGCCAAGAGCATGGAGTAGGCTCATCAAGCTTCTAACCAAGTACCAATGGGGGCAGAGGCTCTCCTTATATAGATTTGGGAGGGGCTCTCCAAAGTACATCTCATGTGGGATGATTCCCCTCGAAGGAGAATGAATACAATGGCAGAAGGAAATGGCAAAGGTACCCAAATACAAAGGATATAATATAAAATGGAAATGGAATGGAAATGAAATAGAAATAGAGTGACTCCAAGATACAAAAGGGAGATGCACTCTCATATTCTTAACACCTTCTCTGCAGCTCCATTTTGTAGAGTATGGAAGCTGCTAGGGTATGTGAGAAAGGTCCACCAAGAATGTAGCAATACCAACACAAGCACCAAATAGGAATTCTCCATCTAGAAATCCATAGCGTCATAGTGGTATCGACCATGCGGGATCACCAGGTACTCCATAAAATGTCCACCATATTGATCAAGTAGATGCTCCATAGTTACAATGGCACCAATGAGGTATAGGAACTGAACAACATCTCACTGCACAAGATCATCTCCATGAAAGATAGGTAGGATGACTTCCTGTGGTACTTGGAAACCTCCAAAGCTTTGAAAATATCCACCACGAGGTGTGTATCACAAAGAAGTAGGTCTTGCAAGAATGAAATATAAAGCATGAAGCATCAAATCATAGTCACATTGTACTACATCTGTACATTGTAGTCCTCCATGGAGTGTACAAAGTCCTGATGTGTATTGGTAGGACCATGGAAACCTCTTTGAACCAAGAGGTTGGCTTAGAAAAGTATCCAAATTAGTGATGAATCCAAGTAGATGGAGGAGTATCCTATGGAAAATGAAAAGGTTATAGACTCCATGAATGGAAGACTATATGCTCAGAATGCTGCTATAGACGAGGTAAGTGGACTCTCGAAGATAGGAATGGAGAATGATGAGTCACTGAACCTAGAGTAATGCCCAATTGAAGCTGAAGGGAAATGTAAACCTTCAATGGTACTACAAGAGGTGTAGCCATCTAAGGTATAAGTTGAGATTATGTCTCTAATTTCTCATGCTCGGAAACTATACCATGATTTGGAAAGTCATGTACAAGGAGAGCATGCTCCAAATAGTGTGACTGTTTGAAATTGGAATGATCCCCCTCTGAAGCAGAAATGGGAGGATCCAAAAGGGATGAATACTTTGAGTATACATCAAAGGTGCAGTCTTTGGTTACTATAACTGAGTGACTCTTTGGGTCATAGATTTTTTATGCCTTCTGTCGATCATTGTAATTGATGAAAATGTACTACTTATGCCGATCATCATCATGTCCTTGGACATAAGCATCACTGCCAAAGATGCAAAAATAGCTCACACTTGGATTCTTCTAAAAGTAAGCCTCAAATGGTGTTTGGTTCTTCAGGACATCTGAGAACCCTATGTTCTGAATATGTACGTGTATAGCTTCACCCCAAAATTTTAGTGGAAGTTGCTTTTAAAAAAGCATAACCTTGGCCATCTGGATCACACTTCGAATCTTCTATAAGGCAATACCTTGTTGAGTATCTTCTGATGCTTGATACTTAATTCTGTTTTGCTTCAAGTACTTGGAGAAGTTGTGATTGAGAAAGTTGTTGCCTCCATCAGATCGGATGATCTTCAAAGAACTTGGAAAGTCTTCTTGAACTCCTTGTGTCCACTCCTTGAACTTGAAAAGATAATCCTCTTTATGCTTGAGTAAATAAACCCAAGTATATCTAATGAAGTCATATACTATCAGGAAGACGTAAATTGACCCACTAAGAGAAGGTGTATGCATAGGTCCACAAATATTAGCATGGATTAATGCTAAGGGTTTAGATGCAGAAATGGATGCTTCCATAGGCAAAGGGGCAAGTGTCTACTTGGCACATGCTTGGCAGTTCAATTCTACTTGTGCAATCCTAGGTAACCTTTGTTAAGATGATTGGAAGAGATCTTCGATAAGAAAGAGGTATGTCCATATCTGCATTGCCACAATCTAAGACTTGAATCTTTGTCCAAAAAACTTGAAAGCTTGTAGAGACCTTTGTCTTCAAAGCCTTGATCCATCACTTCATTCGATTCACGATCGATGACTTGAACTTTGTTGTGATCGAATTGCACCATCATGTTGCACTTTGTAATGGCCTTCACTGAGAGAGGTTCTTACAAAGGCTTGGTACATAAAGAAAATCTTTGAGTGACTTGGTCTCACCTTTTAAGTAAGTGACATTAACTTTGCCTCTTTCGTCAATTTCAATGCACTTGTTATGTCCAAGATAAACTTTACCTTTGTGCTCTTGAAATTCATGAAAATAATCTTTGTCATGGCACATGTGTGATGAAGCCCCACTGTCAAAAATCCATTCTTTACTTGAAGTGGATGCGACAAGTGCCCTGTGTTTAGTTGTGAGAAAGAGATCTTCTCTTGTGCAGTGAGAGTGATGTTCGGTCTTTGAAGTACAATTAGATTTATCCTTGTTCTTCTTCTTGAAGCAATATTTTTTTATGTGTCTAGGCTTGCCATAAAAATTGCAAGTGAACTTCTTCTTGCCTTTCTCCTTCGATTCTTGATTGTCTTTTTGTCCTTTAGTCTTGTGGAAGGTAGCTTTGGCCTTCATAGTTCTTTCTTGGGTAACTTTGGCCTTCATAGCTGTTTCTTGAGTAGCTTGGGTCTTTTGTCTAGATTCATGGAGAAGCAACAATCTTCTAACATCTTCCCAAGTGAGTGCTTGACCTCTATTGTATAGAGTGGTCACAAAGGTCTCATAGACCAGGGAAGCTTGTTGAGTAACCTAATGGCCATGTCTTCACTTGAAATTTATCGTCCACAAAGTGCTTACTTGTGCTGATAATCTTCAAATTGGGCTATCACTTTTGTGATGATGTCTTGTGGACGTATAGTGAGATTGTGAAACTCAGTCTCTAGAGTATAAATGTTAGAAGGTGTTTTATCCTCATATAGATTTGATAGAGTATCCCAAGGTTCTTTTGAAGTATTACATGCAGTGATGTGACCCTTTGTCAATCCATCACATGTGAGGAGAAGTTGGCCTAATGCTCGCTTGTCCTTTACATTCCATATATTCCAAGCTCCTAGATCGCTATCGTTATCAGGCTCTCATTCTATTCCTTTGACTACCTCGTACAAAAGGTTTGTGTAGAGATAGGATCTAATAGTGTCCTTCCATGGGTTGTAATTTGTGACATTTAGCCTTTGATCTTTCAGCATGAATATTGATGTAAAGGAGGGTAAATATAATTGACTTGAGGATGTTGCATTTGAAATCATTGACATGAATGCTATCGAAATGAAGTTACCACACTTGCAAAAAATTGAGATGGGGTAGGGGTGGGGGGCTTAGATTAACCCTACACTTGCACCAAAATTCAAGTAGACACCTTGGAGAGGGGGCGAGGGCTTAGAGGCTTACACTAGATAATGCGAGAGAGGCATCTTGGAGGGGGGGCTTAGAATAGCCCTATGCTTGCACAAAAATCAAGAAGATTCAATGTGAGAGGAGGGCTTAGAGTAGCCCATTGTAGATAGAGAAAGTCACACTTGGGGGCTTAGAGTAGCCTCCCAAGGCTCACACACACAATACTTCTCTTTCTTATTATGTTTGTTACAAAAGTAAGGGGGGGGCACTTAGTGCCAAAGGGTGTCAAATAATGATGGAGCAACTGAGGTTGAACCCTTGAAGGATACAAAATAAGGCCTTGATGTTGTATGCACTTAGTTCCAAATGTTGGGGTGCATACCGCTACAAAATACAAAGAAATATACCCTTAGAAATGACAATAAAAATTATCAAATTGAAAAATTAAGAGTAGAGGATCCTTTGGTGATAGAATAACCTTTTAAATGACAATGCAAAGAGCACATTAAGGTTCGGAGTGCCAAACCAAGAGTTCTTATGTCAACCAAACTCTGGTGAGGATTCTTGATAATAAGTGAACCCCTCTCAAGTGCGAACATCAAGCATTTGAACTCCAAAGCTCATTAAATAGCTGACATCGATTTGGCAAAAAATATCATGTGAAGAAAATTAAGTTTAATTTCAAATTCAAATCAGCATACTCAATATCATAAGCACTGACATCAAGATATGCACCCTTATAGATCCATTACCAAAAATAGAATATCATAACTCTCCAAGCATCTTTGTCTCCCTAGCATAGAATGATCACAATAGAGCCAAGAACCCTCTTTCTCTCACAGACACACACAGTGTTGCATCTATGACTCCTTGCACTATTGAGAACTCTCTGTGTCCACTAGAGAGATTGGTAGTAGAGGCACAAGTTATCATGTTGGTTGCTTCTTGTTTTGGCTACAATATAGAGAAAAGTGCACCACTCTCTTGTTGTCAATACTTCTTCATATAGAGGTGCAATCTCAATATCTATAGAGAAATCATGCAAGCAAACAACTTTCCTAGTACAGTGTTGTGAATAGTCCTTTCATACACCTTAGCAAAGATCATGTACTAGTCAACACAGGTGTAGAGAATAAAATGGATTAGGCATAGTTCTCTCTCTCTTTCTCTCTCTCTCTCTTTCTCTCTCTCTCTCACGAGAGAGATGGCACAGGTGTATTTGAGTGCAATGATTTCCCTTCCTTTTCCAATGAGCTTGCAAGGTAGGTGATATGTTGTGCTCCTTTGATGCACTTGCCCTATGCAGGAAGAACCATGGAAAAGCCTTTTCAAATCCTTGTTTATCTCTTTCTCTTCCTTTCTATCTGTGTCAGAGAAAGCATGCTGGAGTGTTGTATTATGCCAGTGATTGCTAGTCTCTAGTTCTTAGTTGGAGCGCACACACCACACACACACAAGCCACTCTCATGATAAAGAAGAAGCCAGCTCTAACAAACTCGATCTCATTCACAAGACAAGAGAATGATACAAGAGCTAGCCTTAAAAAATGAGAATCCATTGTCTCTTATAGAAAATTTCAAACATGGACCATAATCACATTCTTATATCGGCTCTAACATAAGAAATGTTCCTTATCCCTCATATGACCTCTATATCGAGATTTGGAAATTCCAACCAAGTTCTACTGGCTTAGACTACTACTCCACAAGCTGTAGGACTCCTCAAATTCTACAAAACTTAATTAAAAATACAAAAAATAAGGCTTTGGACATGTTTCTAATGGGATATTTTTATGAGTAAATTGCAAAATTAAATGGGAATCTAGAAAAATTATGGCCACCGCCTGGTACTTCCTTTGCTTGGCATTACTTCGACATCCTCATGGAACTGCTTTCATTCCACATGACCCTAAAGAACTATTTTGATAAGAAACATCGACTTAGGCCATGATCCTTAGAGTCAGGGGATTGAATACTTGTCTATGACAATACCTTTGATACCCAATATGATGCATGATGTAAATTAAATAAAAGATGGTTTGGATCCTATGTTATTATTTTTGTTTTTGATACAGATATATATGCTTTATGCAAGCTTGATGGAACTCTTTTGAGAAATTTGATTGAAGGAAAGATAATCAGGTTATTTAAATGAAGATCGAGCATGACTACAAAATTGATGAAGAGCTCTTAGATGAAGATGAGGAGGATGATGAATGAGGTGAGAACTAAGAAAAAAGATAAATCAGGTGAAACAGTTCTTTACTCTATTTATTTATGAGTTTTCTATAAAGTTTTTTTCCATGTATTTCATGAATAAACGAGTACAATATTCTAACATGTAAATTAAATGTTTAAAATTATGAAAAGATGAATTAGAAACTTAAGGAGGGATGAGTATGAATTGGAAATAGGAATTAGAGACCCTAAGACTATTGTAAGGATGGAATAGGAAATCCTTACTTGTGACTCCTAGTAGAGGTAAAGCTTATTTTATATAGGTAGACTACCTTAGCCTCTGACACCACTTAGCTAGTCAGATCGTGATTCCCATTGTAGCATGCCTCTAGATCCTCTACTTTGACTAGGGATTAGGCCTTTGCCTTTGACAAAAAAATTATGAAGAAAAAAGATAAATAAAAGAAGCAGTATATCAATGGTTGCTACACAGTGAAAAAGAGAAAAACAAAAATAAAGAAAAAGAAAAACTGTTAAAATAGTTTTCATGACTCAGATATGGTCTCAAAACCACTTTCGAGAAAAAGTGGGTTATACGAGGGGAACGTATGTTGTAGAGCAATTAGTTAGTAGCATCTTATGGCAAGTGGCTAAGGAAGTGATAGTAAACTTATATAAGATAAACATTACTTATGAACAGAGTCAATAGAAGGGACAATACCATGACTATCTAAATGATTTCTATAAGATTTTCTAACACTTGTTTTCAATTTCATACATTGAATGAAAAATTTTTAATTAAAGCTTGAGTAATTTTAAAGTCTGTTTACTCTTAAGATCTGTATTTTCATTTAAAAATCATATTTGATACACCATTTGGAGACATTCAAAAATATTTTTTTCAAAATAATTTGATATTGTTTTCAATAATCTATAGGTTGGCCCATCGGGATGATGTGCAGGTTTAGTGGGGGGGATGCTAGATGGATTTCTCCACTCTGACTTACATTCAAAAAAATTAAAATCAAAGATTGGTGATCTCTAAACCTCTCAAAATGTGACTTTTTTATTTGAATAATCTCTTTCTTTAGTACTTGTAGGCAAAGAGAAAGAGGAAGATGTGCTTTAAATATAATATGAAAGGATGATAAGGAATGAGAATAATTGTGTACATGGATTAAGGGTATCTGCTATACGAGTTTATGTTATGAACTTGTTTATGACGATAAAAGAAGGCCATGAATGTTAGATATGTATATATGAAGATGAAGAATATGTACATGATTATATAACCTCCATGATCATATATATTGTCCATGAGAAACCTTCATGTAAGCATTTTATGGCTATGATGATACCCTATTGCCTTTGTCCATTTGAACTCTCTTATCTTCTCCATTTGAACCCTCCATATAGAACCCTCATTATATGTATGAGAAAACCCTGTGTGTGTGTACAAATCTATGTGCTAAACCTAATTGTAACATTTGAAAGAATGTTAACTACTTGTGCAACCATAAATATAATCCCTAGTTGTAGAATCCTATGTGTGTACTACAACCCTAGGAAAATATGTTTTATCTTATGTGCCTAAGAGAAGGATATAGACCGTATCTTAATTAATCCTAATATAAACAACCCTAAATGTTCATATTAAAAACCTATGTTTGGAACCCTATTATGGAGTAGTGAAAACCCTTATCTATAACCCAAAATTCTATACATGTGTATTACCCTATGTGTATATAGACCCTTATGTGTGTATGTAAACCTCTTGTATGTGCATATATGGGAATGGATGTGAAGGTGATTTAATTTAAGTCATATGTGTGTATAAATAAATAGGTAATAGATTAGATCATGGTCTGAGCAACAATAAAAAGAAACAAAAACTAAAAAACAAAAAACAAAAGCAAAAATATATGTGTGAGATTAATTAGGTGTAAGTTTATCTATATGTGAGTGTGGGTGTTGTGTTAGTTTACCTATACCTGAGTGTGTGTGTGTGTTGTGTGAGTGTATTTATATGTGTGTGTATAAGTTTTGAGTTGTGTGCATATGTGTGAGTTTGAATGTGAATGTTTAAGTAGACTAAACATGCGATTGCATGTGCATGTCTATTTATATGTGTGTTGTGCATGTGTTTTTTTTCTAATGTCTTCTTGTAGGTACAGTTAGCCATGCTAATTAAATACAGAGAGAGAGAGAGAGACAGAGAGAGATTCTTTGTCCCCCTCCAATTGCTACTACATATGCATAGAGAAAGAGAGGGAACAAGAGAGAGAGAGAGATAACGATCAGCACTATTGCTGAAGGTCACATAGAGGAAAAGGTAGAGAGAGAGAGAGAATGGTGCTAGTCAATGGTGGTAGAAACATAGAGAGATAGGGAGAGAGAGAGAGAGAGAGAAGTCATTTTGGTGCAAGTCACCATATCCACAGGATGCGAGAGAGAGAGAGAGAGAGAGAGAGAAGAAGCAACTACATACACACATGGAGAAGATGGGGGAGAGAGAGAGAGAGAGATTGACAACATGAAAAATGGACACACATGCAAAGAGAAAATGAGAAACAGAGAGAGAGAGGGAGAAAGAGAGAGAGAGAGAGAGAGAGAGAGAGAGAGAGAAGGAAAAAGATATTTGAGATAGAGATAGAGATAGAGAGAGATTTATTATGAATCTAGTTTCCCAAACCTTCCGTCTACTAACTTTGCGATCACTGGAGACTTTAGATATGCTTTGCACCTTTGACTTAAGATTTTTTGATACAGATCCCATGTTTCTCAACAAATTTGAAGAAGAAAACCATTTTTTTGTGTGCACCTTTGATCCATATCTTGCATCACTTTTCAAGACTGTGCTAAGTATAGATTTGAATATTTGTGCATACATGGGAGCCTCTATGCGTGTCGATTTTCATGTATGTTTATACTAATGATTGCATCGAAGTGTCATGATCACTTAGCATGCTATTTTTTGTGTATGTATGTGTTGACTGTGTGTGAGAAGATGTGTGTATATTTAGGTGTGTGTCTACTTGTGCTTGAATGAATGATATATGTCTGTGAATTTTGAAAATGTGTGTGATTTTGATTGTCTCTATTGTAAGATATTAGCACATGTGTGTACCTTCATTTGCAAAAATTTCTAATAATGTATGATATGTGCATGCCCAAGTTTGTGTGTGAGTGTATGAATGTGTTGCGTGGTCATTGTAGATGAAGTTGCAGTTGACATAGGAGGCAGTTGGGTGAAGGAAAGAATTGGGCAGAGTGGGTAGAGAGAGAGAGAGAGTAAAGAGAGTCGAAAGCACAAAGAATAATTGGCTATAGAGATTAGAGAAATATGAGGTAGTAAGAGAGAAAGAGAGGTCGAGAGAGAGATGGAGAGAAAAAAGATAGGCAATAAGTAGTATATAGATATGTGTTTTTTATTATTTATAAATATACTTATTTTTTTCTAATGTCTTCTTGCACAACCGTACAAGCATTTACAAGATTGTACAAGAAATTACGAGATGTTACAAATTATTACGAGGCTTTACTAGAGATGCAAATCAATTACAAAGCTTATGAGAAGGTGAAGTGAGATCAAGTGTTTGCTGACACTTGGGACTCCAGACATTGGAGTTCTTATTCATCCATCTTTCCTATTTGAATGAATTTACTTCATTGAGTTAGAAATTACTTTGATATCTTTATTTTGAGCATATTTGTTATAGGAATTTACTTTCACCATCACTAGTACTCTTTTATATTCATTTATGTAATCATTCATTAATGGATGTAGATTCTTCCATTGTAGTCAATTCATCTTCTATAGAAGTTTCATTCGATTTGATGCATCAATCTCAAAATAGATGCTATTTACATTTTTATTTCCACTTATTTACTTCGTATAGAACAAAATATGTGTCAATCCCTTAACATTCATATAGACCATGAAACTATCGATTTTCTTATTTCCATATATTTACTTCCTATGGAACAAAGCTAGGCTTCTCCCACTGAAAACAAAAAGGAACTCTTCCTAAACTTAGTTAACTTACTTAATTTCTTTGCACTTGCATATCTTAGATCATTCATACATTATCACATTCTCATACTCAATCATCTCAATTAGCTTTGAACTCACTTCCTTCTTTCTAAAGCAGTGCACCAAACACCCTCTGTGTAGCCACAAAGAGACCTATAGAAAAGCCTTGCCGGATCCATATGATGGTCTCATTTTATACATGGACAACACACTCAACGGTGCCAAGGATGACCTCAATGACTCGAATGATAAGGTATGCCAAGGTCTATGCCTTGATCACTGCTTTAGTCCTAAACATTATAGAAAGCCTTGGGTGGATAGGCAGGAAATGATGATGTTTTTCTTCAACAAACAAAAGATACCAGTTTAGAATTTGAAATGATAGACTTTGGCTTATTGCATTATTGCTTAGGCCTTGAAGTTTGGTAGGAACTAGGGAAGATTTTGATCTCTCAACAAAAGTATGCAAGATAGATTTTGAAGGCATTTGACATGGAGGATTGCAAGTAAATTTCTCTACCTATGGAGATCAATACAGAATTATCTATTGAAGATACATCTTGATTGGGAAGATACAAGAATTTATTTGGAATTCTCATCTACATGTGCAATAGAAAATTAGATATATCTTATGTTGTTGGAATAGTAAGTAGGTTCTCTAAGAACTTATCAAACTCATTGGAAAACAAGCATGCAGATAGTCAGGTACGTGAAACAAACCACTGATTATGGTATTCTCTATGAAGAAGGATCATCCATGGCTAAATAATGTGATTCCAATTGGGCAAGACAACTTGATATCAAAAAATTAGTTTCTATATATTCCTTTTCTTTAGGATATAGGATTTTCTATTGGATGAGTAAGAAGCAACCGAATATAGCATCATCTTCTACTAAAGCTAAGTACAAAGTAGCATGTGTTGCAACATGTGAAGGAGTATGGTTAAGGAGGGCCCTATCTCACATAGGAATACAAGGATGGAAGGCTACAATATTGAAGTGTGACAACCAAAGTTGCATGGCCATCACAGAGTATTCTACTTTCCATGCAGGTACCAACACATAGAAACTTAGTATCATTATGTGTGTGAGTTGGTCGAGGATGGGGTCATGGAGATTGTCCAACTTAAGGAAATAGAGCAGACATCTTCACCAAGGTTCTTGTGAGAGAGAAACATCATCGACACTTTCCAAAGCTTGGGATTGGACCAAGGAGGTAGTTCATTGCATAGTGGACATTGAGGGGGGGTGTTAGATATAGTGAATACTACACCCTTAAGTGACCACAAATGATCCATGGTGTTCTAAGTTGTAAGTCCCTCATTATGAGGAGAAGCCATTATGAGAGCATGGACATTTTTGGAACCCTAATTTCCAAGTTAGATGAGGTCTATGAGTGAAAGTTGATGGTAATGGATGATCTTTGTGAGCCTAACCATTAGGTTAGGTAGAGTGTAAACTTCCAAACCATGGGATTTCCATTTAAGGAAAAAATAAAGGCCTTGTGATGCCACGTGGTTTCCTCATAGAACCTTAACGGTAAGACTTTTGATCATGGAGATATTGTTGGATTGTATATTTTTTTTACTATTCAATATCTCTCGACTACGTTTATCTATATTGAATCCCCTTGTAAAAGCTCTATAAGCATGGCCCATGTGTAGCTTTACATAGCAATATGAACTAGTAAGCCCTTTATCTAGAGTTTGTCTAGATCACCATCTAAGATCCACTTTGGGAGTGCATAGGTGGATAGCACCATCATTGTACCTTCATTATTCTTGGCAATTTGGGAGTTTATGTTCTCTATTTGTTAGTCTCTATCTATCTTTGTCTGTATTTTTCTCTCAACTCTGTCTACTTGTCTATTCCATTGTGCTGTTATTTCTTATAGATTCAACTAAAAAATCACATAAGAATCCCCCTACAAAACCCTCCAATGTCCAAAAAGGAACTCATCCATCCACACAAACTCAACATGCTCAAGCTGAAGTAGGAGACTTGAGGGATGACAATGAAAAAAATATAATTCTTCCCATTGAATACAATGGACTAAACTATCAAGCCATAATAGATTTGGGCCTGGGTATATGTATGTGGACCATTGAGCTATGGAAAAAAGGGGAAAATTGGTTTTAAGTCCAAGATATATGAAGTTGCAATCGATAAATGGACGTATTAAAAGGCCACTTGGTCTTCTTGAAGATCTAACTTTCACCACATGTAGGGATAAATTTGAAAACATTATGGCAATCTATCGATTTGATAAATCTAATACTTACAAGTTACTCTTAAGATGTTTGTTTTCAAGATAACTAAAGTGCAAGACTGAGACCAGAATTCTCTATACTTAGAACACATGGAAATAACCATGAAGTCAACTTTCATGAATTTTATCATAGAGACATTCCTCCCTTGCAATGCAATCCCATCCATAATGAGAATGATGAGAATGATTGCACTTCCATTCATAGTGAAAGCTCTAGTGATTCTGTTTGGATGAATAAGGATACACACCTTTGGTTATGCCAAAATGTTATAGGACAAGGGGAATGAATAAATGATAATGAGAAATGCATCCTTCAAATAATTATTTACTAATTAGGACTTTGAGCCATATTCATGGATTCAAATATTTGTTACTATGGACATCTATTTCAAGCAAAAAGTGAAAGAGCAATTTCACAATGAGGATGGTTATTATCTATCTATGATTGATATCTTCATGAATAGCAACCTAGTGTTAGAACAAGCCCCAAATGAGTTGTAATACCCATGAAAAGATTATGAAGTGATGGAAATGGATCAAAGATCTATGGTTGAATCATAACACTTAGCATTAAACAAAATTTCCTAATTGAGGAGGATCAAAAGACCCATGTAGATAATCAAAATTTTAGTGTGGAACAAGATAATCTAGAGGATCAAGACAAGAGTGCCATTGTTTAGAAGACAGGGGCAAGAAAAATAGATGGCTAATGTCAAATTTTAAGTGCTTGAAGACTTTAGGAAGTATGAAGTGGAACATACAACGATAGTGGTACAAAAACCTAAGTGACAAACCACCTGTAGCTCAGTGATGAGTAGCACCTCCTTTAATGTCAATCCGGGAAGACGTGAGGATGGTATGGAGACCTCGAGCAAGTGGTGACACAAGTGCGTGAGTGAGAAGCACGCTAACATGCACACACATACACACACACGCGTACACACAGTAAGACAAAGAGTGAGGATCAATGGAGTTCTTAGATTACTTTCAAAAAGCTCTTACAAGTTCATTTCAATTACAATCTAACCTCAAAAATGAGCTCTCTAGCTCCTTTTATAGTTTTTGACTAGCTTTGGCCCTGTCCAGACCTAGTGTCCGGCCTAGTTAAAAATTAGGTTCCAGGGCTTATTTGAGGGCTCAAATGAGATCTAAAAAATACGAAAATTGGTATGCAACTACTTCTAAGGCTCCTCAAGCTCGAGGACTCATCGGCTTGCACAAAATGGAGCTACAAAAATGTGAAATGATATTTACAATGATTATTAGTGATAAAAATCACTGTTGTTGTAGGGATTTCTTCTAATGATAAGCCATACATATCTTCGAGCGCCCTACTTGCTCCTTCTCCCTGTGTGTCCACCTCTTTGATATGCGTTAGTGTCCTTGAAAAAATGTTGGCCTACTTGCCAGATCGTCGTTGACTACCTTGTCTGCTTGTGCCTTCTCTCCTCTCTGACTCTCTTCTCTGACTGCCCTGCCTTGTCAGTCCTTCAGCTTCTTGTCTGCTGCTAACACCCCCCCCTCTCTCACGTCTGTCGTCCCTGACAGACCCTTGTTGGGAGGGTCGTTGGATGTAGTATTCGACCACATCTTGCGCTAAGTGATGTTCGGCAATGCGCAACCCTTTGGCCAAATCCGTAAGTAAGGAGTCCCAATCTACCGGCCCTGGAACCTCTGGATGTGGTATACGTAGCTTTTCGGAATGGAGAGCTTGTTCCACTGCAAACAACTGCAAGAGATGGGATGGCCTGGGAATGAATATCTCGGAGTGATATTCCCAGAATCCCGTGACAAACATCTCTTCAAATGTTTGTTTGAAGCAGGCCAGTAAATATTTGATGCGAGCGTGCCATGCATACACAACATTAATCGATGGGGTTGTGCTCATGTCGTATACAAGGTCCTGATTACCTTCATTAAATCCTAGTGCTGAAAGATGCGGTTCCTTGACATTTTTGAAGGTCCTGAAGGTGACCAACATAAGTTCGAAAATCTTCAGGCACATCTGAGTCATGACATCAGGTACATTCTTGAACCGGACCCCCCAATGTCGAATCGTCGAAATCATATATCCAATAGTAGGTGGGCCCTTAGGGGGTGTGAAGTACACATAATTGAGCCACTTCTCACATCCTTTAATCGTCAGCACTGTTTGTGTGTACTCCGGCCATGATCTCCTTCGGAATACAAGGCAATAACATGGGTTATATTTGATGTACAATGGCATGTTATTCCATGTTCTTACCATTTCAGGATAGGTCTCCAGTAGACGAGTCCTCCATGTAGGTTGATAGATATGTCCTTGTTTGGCACTTGCTGGGAGGTCATCTGGTGCAAACTGGGTAGCTGAGGTTGGCTCCTTTGAGGTATGGTGCTTGATTTCCGCATTGTAGTCCGCCATCAGAACGCAAAAAGGAACATACAGGTCATCCGATGGGCTGATCCACCTATGATGTGAGAGATTCTTAATAGATTTTATTACAACCTCCTCCAATCGTGACATCAATGCGATTTGGACTGCCACCCTGTCATCATGCGTCGTGGCTACTTTCTCTAATTTTTGCATCCATTCAGGTGCCTCAATTTCAATTGTGTCCATGCCCTGTTCTGTTCGCTTGCCCCCGGGTGTTGGCATTGGGACATAGGGATCCTCGAATGTTTCTTCTACTTCAATCGGCACAAGATCGTCAGGCTCGGGCTCTACCATAGGGGAGGGCTGACGCTCGTATTGCATGACCTTGCCACGTAATTCCTCAAGTTCTTCCCGGAGTTTAGTGACCTCTTCAGATGTATCTTCTACGGTGGTGATCCTGCTTGGGGATGCCTGTTGGGTGGCCAACTGCCTTAGTAAATCATCTCTCTCTTTTTCTAAAGCGGCATGGGCTTCCATTAGCTCTGCATGAGTTTCTAACACCACTTTCATATTCTCAGAGGGAATTGCCTTGAATCGCTCTGGGTCAATCTCCTGTGCGGAACCCTCCATGGCAGCCTCCAAGTTCTCTTCATTCTGTTTCTGTAATCGTTTATTCTCCTCTAGCGTTGTAGACATATGCTTGCGTAGGAGGCCCAAGTTCCGTCGAAGCTTAAGGTTTTCCGTGATCTGAGAATGTAGCAGCTCGTCCATGTGTCGTCGTTCTTCATCATCTGCTTGGGGTGGGTTGGCTACTAATTGTGCATATTGTTCCTGTAATGTCACATGCTGCTGTTGTAGTAGCTGCTTCTGCTCTTCAAGCTCCATACATCGTGCTTGGAGATCTGCGTGGCTTCGGAAGAGCCTTGTATGTTGGTTGTCAAGGTGTTGGTAATGTTGCTGAAGTTGGGACATGCATTGATACATATTATTAAATACATTATTAAGAGGAATGGTGGGAGAAATGGTGTTGAATGCAGAGGGGAAGGGAAAGGGAAAGGGAATTGTGGATGCAGTACCGGAGAAGGGTGGCTTTGGTAGTTGGAACTTGAAGTAATCATAAAGCCCAGCCTTCTTCCATATCGGCTTCAGTCCTTCGTTATTTTGCAGCTTTTCAAACTCCCTTGTAAAGAAGTGGTACCTACCCCAACGTCCGTTGAATTCTATCTCGGACTCCCACATGTATGTGCCTTCACCCAGGGGTCCTGCAACATCACTGAACCAGTGTGAGGTTTTGCCCACAGGCATTGTGTGACCCTGTGGAGGATTCTGGATTGGTATGGCATGTAATGCCCTTAATGCTGCTGGTCGCTCCTTCAATTCCTCCTCCACGGGAAGACTTTCTATATCCACGATTTGGGGACTTGTGCCTGTCTGGGAGCTTGGTCCTGCCGTATTTGCCATGTTACTTATTGCCTTTTGATTCTGAGAGAATATAGAAACAGGTGTTAACATTGTACAGGACAAAAGAGAGCCGTTGTTGTCCCCATTACAACATTAACATGAGGGTCGGGAGAGATTAATGGGTTAGTAAGTGCTCGGTGCTAGTGTGTGCGTGGTTAGGAGTTCGGTAGACCTAAGAGCTAAGTGAAATGACGTCGTGCAATAGTGATGTGGTTAGTTGGTGGATATGGATGTACAACTGGGGTCAGGGGGTTTATGACAGGTCTTAGGCTTCCAAACATAGTGAATGGGTTTTGCTCGTGATGTTGTGGAGACTCTAGAGAGTGGGATAGGAGTATCTGCCTGAAAACGAGACTGTTTTGGTATCCATTTACAAGTGAGTCTTTGTGTACTCGTGGAAGAATGTGTGTCCTTGTGTGTTGTTCGAGTGGGTGAACTAGGTAGCACTGGGCGTGGCCTTGGTGTCGTTATTTGAGCCCGCAAGCAAGCCTTAGGCACCCAAATTTGTCTTGATTGTGGGCTAGCCTTCATCGACTTCTTGGGTACCCAAATAGATTTCACTTTCTCAACAGAGGTTTTAAGAGTCCTCTTATTAGTATCAAGTCGTTGATTACTAATAGGGAGTTGAGACCGTTGTTGCGACTTGATTACGGTCGGCAGCTCGTCTTTTCGCACCCACATTTGTTTCATCGGCTGAGTTGTTCTGCTGCGCGCGTTCTTCCGTGATGGATCTGCCCTTAGTTGCTGCCTCCTTCTGGCCTTTGGAAAAGAAGAGAGTTCCATTGTGGTTTCGACTCCTTTTTTGAGATCTTCATTCTTCTGCATCACATAGCCTTGGACAAGAACAGCATGGTCAACTTCATGTGTACCCCTGGAGGGACTAGGAGTGTGTGCCTCTCCTAGTTCCTTGAGTGCTCCATTGTCTAACTCTACTGTGATTCGACTATGATTGACCCCTACTTGAAGAAGTCCACTTCTTAGGTTTAGGTTGACTGCATGATCATAGATCCAGTCCTGACCCAAGACAAGAGGCTCAGTAAGGTCCTCATTTTGACACACTAGTACTTTAACTGTCATTACTTCGTCTTGAATATAGAGGGGAAGTTCCACCTCGCCCATGCAAGGGGTTTCCACACCTCCCAATCCTATGAGATATGCTTCTAGAGGATTGACAGATAATTTCAACTCTTGACAGTATGAAAATTTAACAGCACTAGTGGCTGCACCTGAATCAATCAAGGCCCGTACAGTCCTTGCACTCGTTCCTTGTCCTAGCTCTATGGTCACAAAAGGTCGTCTATCAATTATTCTATGGGAACTGATTCCTGCGACTTCACACATTGCCATATGATATCCTTGATCTGCATAGTCATTTGTTCTAGGCTGATCTCTACCTTGTCTTCGCAACTTCATCCTTCTGATGCGTTCTAAAGCTTCTGCTTGAGCTTCTTCTCGAATCCGCTTTTCTTCTTCCTTGCGTTTCTTGGCGATATTGAGTCGACTTAGCATTTCCTCTATGAGAGGTTCCTGATATAACTTGACTCTGCATCCGCTTATATAGCTTGGGAGAACGTCACCTTCCAATGTGGCTAGTTGCACTGCTCCACTTGTGGAGATCCTATTTATGATCATAGGTCCATAACCTCTTTTCTCTAGTTTTCTCGCATGTTGTTTCAAAGTGTATACTAGTACTAGGTCACCTGCCTTCAACCCTTTATCCTTAACGTGGGCATCAAAGTATGCCTTCTGTCGTTTCTTAGCTGCATATATCCCTGCAGCTGCCCTTAGTCTTGTTTCTCCTAATCGTTCAAGGTCAAACAGTCTAGAGGAGAGTTCATGACCCGTCCATTCATGCTCTTGTGCTACTTTCAATGTAGGTATTAAGAAGTCCAATGGTAGCACTGCATTTTGGCCGAATACCATCTGAAAGGGGGTGGCTTGGAGTACCGTTTTGTAGGCGACTCGGTATGCCCAAACAGCATGGTGTAGCTGTTTGTCCCAATCAGAGCGTTTATTGTTCACTAATTTCGTCAGTACATTGCATAAGATCTTATTGGTGCTCTCAGCCTGGCCATTAGCTTGAGGGTGATAGGGGGCAGACTTCTTATGTACTACCAAGAATTCTTGGAGCAGATTTTCAACAACCTAATTCAAGAAGTGGGTGCCTCTATCACTGACTAGCTCTATAGGTAGCCCGTATCTTGTGAATACATTCTCAAACAAGAATTTAGCAGTGGTTTGAGCATCGTTCTTCGCTGTGGCTTTTACCTCTACCCACTTGGTTAGATAATCCGTGGCAACAATAATATATTCTGCATGGGAGCCCTTAGCTGGGGGATTAATAGGACCTACGAAGTCTATTCCCCACTTAGAGAATGCACGTCCACCCATCATAGGTTTCAGTGGCATCTCATCTTTACGTATAGGATACTGAGTTCTCTGACAGACATGACAGCGTTTCACATAGGTATGTGCATCCATGTGAAGGGTCGGCCACCAAAAGCCTGCAAATAGGATCGCTTTGATCACCCGATCAGGTCCGAAGTGTCCTCCTGCTACACCTTGGTGAGCAGTTTCCAAGATCTTAAGATATTCACTCTCATGGACACATAGTCTCAGGTAACCATCTTTACCACGCTTGTATAGATTATCACCAATGAGTGAGTAATCCTGGGCTTCTTGTTCTAAACTCCTCTTTCTAACTAGGGTCATGTCTGGAGGGAATGTTTTCGTCCTCAGGAAGGACACTAGGGGTTCACTCCAATCTGGCACTATGGACACTTGATAAAGTGTGGCATGTTCCACAGGGGGTTTAGTGCAGCAGATTGGGCATTCCTTGCACAACTTCTGGACATCAGCTTCCATAGTCGGCCAATGCACTCCGAGTCTCCTTAGTGTCTGTAAGGTTCGTTGCTTTGAATAGTGTTGCTCTAATGCACCCACATGTGCTAATTGCAACCATTTAGCGTACTCGTCCTCTTCTACACAACACGCCAAGATCCCTTGATCTGTGTGCTTGTACATACTTCCTGCCATGATGTGATACTTTTGGGCTTTTACTACCTCTCTATCCCGTGTGTTTATTACTGGATGGTTAGGCCCGTATGTCAATACTGGCACTAATGGCTTGGCCCACTGTGGCACCACTTCCAAATTAAACAAGTAAGCATCAGGAAGGTCATCTGACACTCCTTGTGGGGCTTCTCCAGATGTGAGTCTAGAGAGATGGTCTGCTCGTAAGTGAGTCCTACCTTTCCTTACCACAACCTCGAAGTCGTATTCCATTAGTAAGAGAAACCATCTTACTAATCTACCTGTATTGCATGGCTTGTTCACGAGATATAGCAGTGCCTGATGGTCAGTAAAAAATTTAAACTTATTTGCAAGCAAATAATGTCTAAACTTTTTAACCGCATATACCATGCCTAATCCTTCTCGTTCCGTAGTTGTATAATTTCGTTCAGCTGCATTTAATTGTCTACTAGCATAGGCAATTGGAAGATCCATATTACCCTCACCAGTAGGTTGTGCGAGTACACATCCAATAGCATAATTGGATGCATCCACATGAACATGAAATGGCTTACTCCAATCTGGTGTGGTCAAGATTGGTGCTGAACATAATCTTCGTTTAAGCTCTTGGAAGGAATTCTCGCATTCGTCAGTCCACTCAAAGTTAGTCAAAAGTCCATACAGAGGCTTTGCTATGATGGCATACATATGTATAAACCGTCGGTAATAACCACAATGCCCCATGAAAGCTTGTACTTCCTTGACATTCTTTGGCCTAGGTAGTTCTGTGATGGCTCTCACTTTCTCTTCGTCAGTGGATATGCCATTCTTTGACACTATGTGTCCTAGAATCTTGCCTTGCCTGACCATGAAAACGCACTTTTCTGGGTTTAGGCAGACTTGATATTCTCTACATTTGTCAAAGATTTGCCTGAGTTCAGGAATATGGGTTTGCCTTATGTTGGAATGAGCACAAAGATCATAAACATAGACTTCTAAGTTCTTCCTCAGGAACTCTTTAAATACGTGACACATCAATCTTTGAAAGGTGGCTGGAGCATTGGTAAGCCCAAATGGCATTACCCGAAAGGCAAATATGCCCCATTCAGTGGCAAAAGCCGTCTTATGCTGATCTTCTGGAGCTATGGCCACTTGATTGTAGCCCGAAAATCCATCAAGGAAGCTGTACACTTCCTTGCCTGCCACTCTTTCCAGTAGATGCTCTGTGATAGGAAGCGGATAATTATCTCTAATAGTGGCTGCATTAACTTTTTTCAGGTTAATGCACACACGCAGCTTCCCATTCTTCTTGGGCACCACTACGATGGGGGATACCCACTCAGTGTGCTCAATTTCATAGATAAATCCAGCTTCAACCAGCCTATCTATCTCTTCTTTGATCTTAGCAGCATAATTATCATTATATGTGTATGGCTTTTGCTTAGGAGGTTTGGCATCCGAGGTCATGGGGATGGTGTGTGAGCATATGTCTGGGTCAACACCCTTCAAATCCTTGTAACTCCAAGCAAATACATCTCTGTATTCCCTTAGCAAGGCTATTAACGCATGCTCTTCTTCCTCTGTTAGGTCATGACCTATGTATGTGCATCTCTCTTCTCCTTCTTCTAGGGCAACTACTATTTTTTTGGTGGTTTCTTTGTTATCATAGGCCTCTCCTGATTGCGCCTCTCGTTTAGGCATTCTGATCATGACTCTCCTGTCATCTATCTCATATTTCTTAAAATTTTCTGGGACCACAAACAAAGATTCTTCCTCTTCTGGTGAGGCTGCTCTCTTCTTTCTTTTCTTTCCTTCTTGCTTGGAAGTCACATGTGTGGTTAGCCTTACATCGTTTGTAAGCTCTCCATGCCTTTGGGGTTGAAATTCTACTTCGTGGAAGTATTCTTCATCTGATGCAAAGGGTGGGTCCATAATGATTGACTCTAGATCGGAGTCACTTGCGTCCTCAAATGCATCAGGGCTAGGTTCACACTCTTCTAACACTGCCTCTCCCATGATCGTCTCTATGGAGAAAACTGAAATGTCATAGCCATCCTCATCACAGTGAGGTGTCCATTGCTCTTCATTGATGGCTACATCCATTGTTGCTAGGATCTCTGCCCAACCGTGGGGTTCAAATTCTTCATCAGGAAATACTACAGGTGCATAGGCTGGGTCTTGAATGGGTCTACGTGTTTCGTTTGCACCTATTTCTCTGGCATTTCCTCTTTTCTCCTCTTCTACTGCCACTTTGCACATCCATAAGTGGGTGTCTTCATGCATCCATGAGGATCCTGATCCTATGGAATGTACCGATTCCGTATCATCTTTGGCTCTATGGATGGGATTCCATTGGATAGGAGGGACATCTCTATGAGAGTAATCTTTGAGATTCACTTTGGTCGTAACACCTAGGTGTTGCAGGTACAAGGAATTGGTTCCCCAATCTTGTACCACTTGCAACTGTCGCATAAACGGTCTTCCCAAAATCATCTCATAGGCATGATTTTTGCTAAAATCACATATAGCAAATGTGTGCTCGAACTCAACACCACAAGTGGTGAGAGTTATGCCTTCTAGCAATCCCAAGGGCCTCTCTATATGACCATCAGCCATTTGCAATTTCATCCTCGTGGGTCTGAGTGCTGGCTTGCCCCAACGCTTCCATAGGGAGGTGGTAGCGATAGCAACTCCTGCACCTGAGTCTAAAATGGCCTTGGTGGTGTACCCCTGGTAGATAATGGGAAGATAGGTGTTCCCTTATTCACCTTCACACATGTCTCCTATCTTGTCCAATGGTATTTCTGGCACTGTCCTCTGGGATCCTACCCGGGAACGTGGTTTTGCAACTTCAATTACTTGACTGGCTACATATTTCCGCGCTTCTGGTCTATCCTTAGGCAGTTCTTCCAAAGTGAGATCGCGCTGCACCTTGGTGTTCTTTACTACCTCCGTGTTCCTAGGTATGACTGAGTTGTCGTTCCTCACCATGACTGTGGGTGCTCTCATACACGTGGACTTTGCTTCCCATGGGCCTGTGAAGTGGGGTAGCTCTTGTATGGAATTAGACTCAAAGTCCAATCTCTCGTGAGACTGAGTACTCTCATGTTCCCCGTAAATAGATGGGATGTCTTGTGGGAATTGGTCGTGTGCATCATCCACAAGTTCAAAGGGAGGGGCGACTTCACTTTCGTTATCCCATTTGTCTTCTTGAATCTCTCGTAGGAAGTCTGGTGCAAACTGATTCATAGAAGGAGAAGTGTCTGGCTCCGTAGAATTAGGCACATAAACAACCTGGGAAGGAGGGCTTATTCTATTGTTGGCTCTCTCCTTGTTCTCATAGATGGATGGAGCACAAGCTTCCTGGGGAGGATTACTTATTCTATTACTTTTCCGAGCAGGCTCATATGCTCCCTGAGAAGGAATGTAGGCAACCTGTGGAGGTACATAAGCTTTCGAGGGAGGCTCTTCTGCCTTTTGGGAAGAAAGATACGCTTTTTGAGGGGGCACATAGGCTTCCTGGGTAGAAAGACCTGCTCTTTCACTTGCCTTATCCTTAGGTTGGGTCGCGGGTTCCTTTTCTGATTGTGCAATTAGCTTCTCTATTCTTTCTAATAGTCCGTCAAAGTGTAACTGTGTCTTAGTTGAACTAGAGATGTTGAAGAGGCGACTAGCTTCGAACATGGCTTGAGCCAATTCCACCATCTTAGCACAAATTTTAGTTCGTTCAAGCTCTAGCTCGGCTCTAGGGTAGCATTTTTCATGATCGGTTATGGTTGGCCCTTCTTGGATTCTGGCCTGATATGCTTTAAGCATCATGTTTAGGTCCTCGGGAGTGGGATCTGCTAGGATTGATCCTACTCTAGGGGGTGGTGGGATTATGTGAGGCGGTGGGGAAGGTGGTGGTACGGATGGAGTGAGGAGTGGTGGAGACGGGGTAATGTGAGAGGGAGGTTGAGATGTGAGTTCAGTTATCTTGGCTTTGGTTTCCCTTATGCTTTCCTCAAGTTCACTCATCTTTTTTGCCCATTGTCTTTTCATTCTTTCCCGACTATCTTTCCAAGCTCTAGTCCTTTTCTTGGTTATGCTCTCGGTTTCACTAGCTTCTGGGCTCTTTTCCTGGCCTACCCCTTGATTTTGCTGCAAAGCCTGAGCTCTTGTGACCACTTGTACTGGTGCAGTGGAAGTCACACTCCCTGTGGAGTCTACTACTAGCCCAATAACGTTAATTGGGGTGATTTTTGGCATATTATTGGGATTCTTAGGGCAGTCTCGTAAGAGATGCTCTTTTCCACATTCCTGGCAAAAGCCCTGGATCGTTACTGACTGGGGTTGTGTAGGCGGAGGCAAGGGACAATCCCGAATGAGATGATCTCCCTGACATCTGTAGCATGGTCCTCTAGGGAATGGAGGTCTTACTTGCCTAGGTTGAGGTCTAGGGTTGGGGTTTGCATACATGACGTTTGTGTAATCTGACTCCCAACTGGGTTCATTTGGCTCTTCACTATAGTAGGACTCACCATGTTCAGGAGACTGCATGTAGTAGGCCTGGGGACTATCAACATGTGTAGAGTCAAAGCTATGGTCATTGGGATCACTTTCTGAGATCAATGGGGTTACTGGTACTATGGCCCTATTCAGGTTTTCTTCTGCAGCTGTGTACTTTACAGGGATTACATTAGCGGGGTTTGGAGGCTGTTGAGCTAGCACCGGTTGGGGTCTCTATTGGGCCTGATATTGTGGTTGGTAATTTTGTTGAGGTCTAGCATACTGCTGTGGTGGGTACTGGTTTTGGTATCTGCCTTGTTGGTATGGTTGAGGGTAGCTTTGCCTAACAGCTTGCTTATTGTAGGGGCAATCTTGCGCAGTGTGATTGGTGTATCTCCGTTCTATGGTGCAGTACTGGCTACTAGGGTTTACTTGGGGTTGAGCCATAATGGGACATACATTTGCCATATGGTCACCGCCGCATGTATAGCATCTTTTGACAGGGGCAAACCTTGGGATCTGTTTGCTAGAGACACCTAATCTCTGAGCTACTTTCTCTGCTAATTCCTCGATAGGTGTGGATTGGGTGGAAGAGAGGCTAGAAGCACTATCTGAATCTTTGTAAATTTTGGAGAGTTCTAGCTCTTCCCCTAGGTTATCCTCGATGTCAATGCACATGCGTACACACTCTTCTATGGTCCTAGGGTCCTTCAAGTACACATAAGATCTCAATTTGGTACTTAGCAATCCATCCAAGAATAGAGCCACTTGCTTAGCAGGTGTGGGGAGCTCCGAAACAGGACATCTTTCTAAGTATTGCCTAAATCTTCTTCCTGCAAGTCTCACGGTCTCTTGAGGGGTCTGCTTGAAGCTATGTATTAAGGAGGAAGTATTATGCCTTATGCCACTTTTAGAGAATTCAGTGATGAATGCCTCTAGAAGCTGGTCTATGCTCCTGAACTGTCTCTCATTCAATGGTTGAAACCACGTAAGGGCTGTGTTCCTAAGGGTCAGACCAAAGGCATTGTATTGCGTGAATAAATCCTCCACTTGTTCTGCTCTCAAGACTTGCCTAAACTCTGCCACATGATCGTATGGATCTCCAGTGCCATCGAAGTAATTCTTCATGGACTTAACTAGCTGAGTTGGTCTCAAAGTCCTTGTGTGCTCTCTAGGTCGTGGTAGAGGGAACTCGTCCGCATTTCGTTGATTCCTGTGAGCTCTAAGTACCTCAGGCTCCACTCTATTTGTTTCCGTCCTCGTTCTTTCTCTGCCCACTGGGTTGGCAAAGCTTACTTCAGGTCTATCTCTATGTCTGTCTCTTTGAGATCCATGGGCATGGGATGTTCCAGCACCTGGATGACCATAGGACATGTTCGATCTTGGTTGGGGGAAAATGAATTCGCCTTTCCAAGTGTAAGCATGCCTATCATTTTCTGTAACCACAAAGATCCTCTCTGAAGTGTGATCTAGGTAGGTCACTCTGCCTGGGCTATCTGGATCTTTAAACTCATAGATCATGATTGTTCCTATATCAATTGGCCGATCGGATTTATACCTCCAAAAGGCTTCGTCGGTTTCTTGGTTTAGCAGTAGATCTATACTCTTATTATCCTGTGGGGTCCACTCGGGAGTGATGATCCTTGTTAGCACTGACTTTCCACGAGGGGTCCTAGGTTCTGTTCCCATGTTTCCTTGCTCTAGGTCACCTAAGTCCGATTCTGGGACTACATTCCCAAATTCATCTGTCCTATCTGGGTGACTGGTGACTACATATATTGTTCCTTCTTTGTCTAGGTACACTCCGTTTTCAAATTTTACCGCGGGGTGCTCTAGTCCAATGGACTGGTCAAGGTTTTTAATCTGGACCACGGATCTTCCTAAACCGTCCTCATAGATGCTAGCACCTAATCGGTTGGTCCTAAGGTATTCCAACTGTGTTTTGTAAGGGCCTTCTACTCTGTGCAAGTATGGCACTCCTGAACTTCCCGTAGGTCTGTCCATGTCTTGAGACATCCCTGATTCACTGGTCTCAGAGCTAGGGTAGTATGAGTGGTGGCTCAACTGCTGGACCCAAGACCTAGCAGTGTGGTTGACACTAGCCTCTGAAGACCTCAGGCTTTGTCTATCCCTTACTAGATGTCGTCCTGATCTAAGGTTCATATGCCTATTTCAGTAGCCCAATTTTGCCCAGAGTACAACCTTGTTGCTGATCAATTGGTATCAGTCACTTGATTCCTTTTTAGTGTGTTATCGTGTTTATGATCTTGTCTGATATTGCATCGACAGGTATACTTGAGTGTATTTCCGCACTGTAAATTGATCGTTCCAGGTTAGGTTCTTTCCCTTAAGGTTATCGACAGTACAGAGATTATGTTTTTATCTTGAACTTGAGTTTTTAGGTTGTCTTCAACTTGATAACTGCCTACCGTCGCCCTGGCTGACTCCTATCACTAGTCGTTCTTAGCCTAAGCTAGGAATTGACAAAGGGAGTTGAGAATTTCCAACCTTTTGTTTCCTGCTTGGTTGCCCTTGGATGCCCAGGAAGTGTGTTCCCAAGCTTGCACTTACACTTGCTCAGAACGCCTTGCGATGCTCTCAAGAGATCTGTAAGAGTTCCAAAGTTAGCTCAAGACTTAAACTCCAAAGACAGAACCAATGATTTTCATTCAGGTAGCACAAACACCAATTTTCACTATGATTTTTTTTGGAAAGTAATTCTAGAGATCCCTGACTTTGATCCCCCTGGGTATGGTCAAATTCAAAATACCCTATCTGGAAATCAATGCATTATCTTTATAAAAAACAGTTGAGGGCGTGTAGTATATGCCACGAGCTTTCCGACAAGCCCAAGAGCTCAAAAATTGGATTTCGTATGAAAAAGTTATGACTGTTCAGGGTTTAGGGGGTTAAAACAGGATTCAATCTGGCTAACAGATCCTAGAGTTTTCTCCCAATTCACAAGTCTAGGAACCTCAAAAATGCTAATGGATTGACTATTGTGCCCCAAAATTATCCCAAATTTTGAAATAAAAAACCCTAATTTTTTTGGCCGAAAAGCCTGTCAATCGCGATCGACAGGTCTGTCAATCGCGATTGACAGAGGTGTCCGTCGGGCCTGTCAGTCGCCATCGACAGTGTCAATCGCGATCGACAGAGTCGATCGTGGCTGTCAATCGCGATCGACGGTGTCAATCCCGATTGACAGAGTCGATCGTGGCTGTCAATCGCAATCGACGGTGTCAATCGCGATCGACAGAGTCGATCGTGGCTGTCAATCGCGATCGACGGTGTCAATCGCGATCGACACGTTTTCCGGGTTTTTTGCCGAAATTTCAGTCAATCGGGGGCCTATCAGTCGCGATGGACACGTGGCTACGCGCAAAAGTCAATCAATCGTGGAATTTCAGTCAATCGCGATCGACGGTGTCAATCGCGATCGACAGGGGTGTCGGTCGTGGCTGTCAGTCGCGATCGACAGTGTCAATCGCGATTGACAGAGTCCTACGTGGTAGTCAGTCGGTCGCGGGGGTCTGTCGGTCGCGATCGACAGGGGCTGTCGGTCGCGATTGACAGAGGCTGTCGGTCGCGATTGACAGAATCTGTCGATCGTGGCTGTCGATCGCGATCGACAGTGTCGGTCGCGATTGACAGAGAACCTCGGAATTTTTGAAATTTTTTTAGTGATCTAGAATGTGCTCCTTGTGCTTGTTCTAGTGGTGCACTTAGTTTTGCCAAAAGCTAAAATTTTCTGTCAATCGCGATCGACAGAGACCTGCGACCGCGAGACAGTTTCTGAGATTTTCGTACCTGCGCAGCGTGCTGGAGGGGATGATGATGATGATACCTGCAAGAAACACAGCAAACATGCAAGAAACAGCACACACAGTATCGCTCTCTCGCTCTCTCTCACAAGTAGAATGAGGGAAATGAGGTGGAGATGGTGATATGATCAAAAACTGAAATTTTCGCGATGATGGAGATGGATGTAGGAGATGGTGATGATGATGGTGGTGATGGAGATGGTGAAGAAAGTAAAAGAAAATAGATGAAGGCGAAGAAAATACCTACAACTCCAACGCGTCAACTCTACGTCTTACCATCACACGCTCGTCCTCAAAGCTCGATCCCCGGCAACGGCGCCAAAATTTGGTGTAGCTCAGTGATGAGTAGCACCTCCTTTAATGTCAATCCGGGAAGACGTGAGGATGGTATGGAGACCTCGAGCAAGTGGTGACACAAGTGCGTGAGTGAGAAGCACGCTAACATGCACACACATACACACACACGCGTACACACAGTAAGACAAAGAGTGAGGATCAATGGAGTTCTTAGATTACTTTCAAAAAGCTCTTACAAGTTCATTTCAATTACAATCTAACCTCAAAAATGAGCTCTCTAGCTCCTTTTATAGTTTTTGACTAGCTTTGGCCCTGTCCAGACCTAGTGTCCGGCCTAGTTAAAAATTAGGTTCCAGGGCTTATTTGAGGGCTCAAATGAGATCTAAAAAATACGAAAATTGGTACGCAACTACTTCTAAGGCTCCTCAAGCTCGAGGACTCATCCGCTTGCACAAAATGGAGCTACAAAAATGTGAAATGATATTTACAATGATTATTAGTGATAAAAATCATTGTTGTTGTAGGGATTTCTTTCTAATGATAAGCCATACATATCTTCGAGCGCCCTACTTGCTCCTTCTCCCTGCGTGTCCACCTCTTTGATATGCGTTAGTGTCCTTGAAAAAATGTTGGCCTACTTGCCAGATCGTCATTGACTACCTTGTCTGCTTGTGCCTTCTCTCCTCTCTGACTCTCTTCTCTGACTGCCCTGCCTTGTCAGTCCTTCAGCTTCTTGTCTGCTGCTAACACCACCTTAGGCATAGCATATGATAACAAGGAACAAACCAAATCGCTAATAAGAAATGATATCTCAATCAAGAGGAAAGAAACTTAAGAAATTCTACTATGTGAATATCAAGATTTCTTTCCATGCACTTGCAAAGATTTAAAAAATGCAGACTCAAAAGTTTGTTTGCATAATATTTCAATGTTGACCTATGCAAAACACACAAAACAAAGGTGTTACACATATAATGATGTGTACTTTAGCAAAATTAAAGAAGAGATAGATAAAAGTTTGGCAAGAAGATTCATTTATGAAATCAAATAAACCAAGTGGGTATCACTCATCATGGTAGTGTGCAAGAAGAAGAAAATGTTACGATTATGCATAAATATCAAGAAGTCCAATGTAGCAATTATGTATGATAACTATTTACGTGTCATCAATCATCTTCGGGAAGGGGTGGGAGGACAACAATTTTACAACTTCTTGGATGGTGTTTTAGGATATATTAGGTAGCAATTCCTCTTAGAAACTGGATTTTTCTAAAAATGGGGTATCTTTGCCCTTCATATCGTGCCTTTTGTCTTCAATTATGCCCCATCTACTTTCCAATGCTTGATGTGTCATGTATTCAACCAGTTTGTAATAAATGACTTGAATATATACATAGATGGCCTTTATACCTACACAAAGTAATGCAATGTGCATAAATTTGACTTGAATTGAATTTTTTCAAAGTGTATGTAGTTTTGTGTGTGTCTAAACCTAGAGAAATGTGCATGGTCAACAAGGTAAAAATTTGGAACATATTGTCTCCAAAAATTGCATCTCCTAGATGAAGAAAAAATCAAAGTGATAGAGATCTTCTAAGGCCTAATAATATCAACGAGGTTTAAGCTTTTATGGACCATTGTGGCTAGTCCAAAAGTTTCATTCATATGTATGTTGTCATAGCCAAACTATTTTTTGGTTAATTGAACAAATTTGAATGAACTCAAGATTTTGAGGGAGCATTCCATGAACTTAAAAGGTGATTTAGTTGAATACCAAACTTCAAAGGTCAGATTGGACTAGACCATTCCATGTGCATGTAGATCACCGAAGTATGCCATTGGTTTCATACTATTGCAAACACTTGAAAATGGACTTATGGAATTTCCAATTACTTATGCTCTTATATAATTATACAATATTATACGCAATCGCATGAACACTGATCAAGAAGGACTCTACATGGTATATACCATGAATAATGTTTTCTATTATCTTTCAAGAAACAAAATCAAACTATTTACTGATCACCAAGCCTTGTTATAATTGGTCAACATGCCTTGTGCTATATGCAACTTGGTATGGTTGTCTCTATTATCATGGAATTTGAGTTTAAAGTTGTAGTCAAACAAGGAAATACATATCTAAGAATCACCACTTGCCACAAATAACTACTAGAGAAACACCTATTACAGTTCCTTATGATTATCCAACTTATATTAGTTCAATCTAGGAGTATTTCCAAGTGGTTAGAACATATTGTCCCTACCCTTACACATGGCAGTCATCATAACTGTTTCTTTAGAGATTGTAAGTGACTTTTTACTTCTAGAAGATTCTATATTTTGGTAGGAAGCATATATGATGTTTACCAAACTGACATCTTATTGTGTTGTGTGGATGATCATGCGAGAATGGACCTGATTGTTCATGCACATGAAGGTGTCTTGGGAAGAAATTTCCCCAAAACTAGAACTCTAAAGAATTTATAAAGATGAGGTTCATATTGTCCTATTATGAAGAAGGGAATACATTCTTATGTTTCACAATGTGTAAAGTACCAAGTATTTACCTCCAATTGAACACACTACTTTGTACCAAGTTAGAGTAGTACCTACTTGGAATAACTACATAGTAGAATATCTATGTGAATATAAGTTTCTAGAATAAGTAGATATATTAAAGTGAAATACCTTAGAAGAATCTTATCAAACCTATGCACTAATAGGCAATCGATTATAAAGACAAGGTCAAAACAATATCTTAAGATTTTTCATACATGAAGATGATTACTTAGCAATTCTAGAGATGGCATATGCAAGTGCAATTAGAGGCAAATTCTCCCTCATAGATGTGCCAAGATGATCCTCTTTTCAAGAATTCTGTGGCCCAACTTGGATCAAGATACTAAAGAATTTATTAAGACATGTGAAAACCCAAAGAGAAATGTATCCCGTTAGGAGAGACGACATGCCATTAAAAGCCATGATTAGTAGTAGGTCCTTTGTTAGGTAGTGTCAAGAGAGCACTAGATTGTGCCCTATAACTAGACTTGAATAAAATTTTGAAAATATACTTTTGATTACAAGATCATCCACACAAGGGAAATAATACAAGCATATAGAACTATTACAAGACATCCCACAAGCTTGGACTAGTAGGTATGGATAACTAGGCTCGATAGGATAAAAGAGATCCCACAAATAGGGATCATAGATATGAAGCAATATATCTGAATTATAAGAAACCTCTTGAGAGAAATGAGCCAAGTATAAGAAATAACTAGAAAAGATATCATAATATGAAATCACAAGAGGAAAAAAATGGAATTTCTAGAATAGTAGACTAGAAAATACTAGAACAAGGAGAAAGCTAAGAAAAGGAACTAGAACTTGGAAAGTACTTACTTGTAGATCATGGATCCTTGAGCTCCAAAGGTTGGAATTAGCAGACATGATATATGTGGCCAATCTCTCCTTTTATAGGTGTTCAAGGGTGGTTAAAATCTAACGATACCATTGATGATGCCAAATAATCCAGAAAAAGACCTCCAAATGTTGGAATCAGGCAAGTAGACAATGGATTTTAGGTTTCTGCCACATATCACATGTGATGGTAGAATTGGTTTCTCTAATTTTAAAATTAATCATAATTTGTAAAAATTCACATGAAGTCCAAGGTTTAGGATGGTTTTCTTTGTGTATAGGGCATCACTTCCCTCTCAAGCAACGAGTTTGACAAGGAGTGACCACGCTCTCTAGCATGGGTTTCATTGGATTCTTCATATGGAATTCATGAACCTTGATTGGTACTCTCTAAAGATTTGTTCTAGCTTCACAAGTACAATCACATATATCATACCCTTTCCAATGAGCAAGGTATTCCAATCTTCCTTGGGAGATTCTTTAATTTAAGACATGCTAAACTTTTAATTCTTCATGATACACAATCCTGATAATGGTGAGGGAGTATGTCTCTCCCCCTCAATGGCAAAATATTATACCCTTCCAACATGATACATGGAAAACTAGATGTATTCTCATGGTACTTGATAATTCGATCTTGAAGGTGATTGGATTAATAGTCTCGATTAAGATGGAAAAAGGACAAAATCTTTGATGTTCTACCTTTGTACAAGACCTTGAAGTTCATAAGTTATTTTTGAGTTACCACATTTATCCCCAACATGTTAAGATAAATTTGGAAAACTATATTGATCTGTATAATAAATTTTTATTGAGCTCTATGGATCTCTTACTTGACTTCTTGGTGGATATCCATGATATACTAGGCATTATCTATGAGATATGGGTTTTTCACATGATTTCAATGTTGTACATCTATCCTTGGGTGTTGACCATAGTTTGCAAAGAAGGGATTTTTCTTGGTAGATGTATGAACACTATTGCTATAAGAAAACTTTGCAAAGGGCAAAAGCTCAAACCAATCATTTTCATGACAATCATTATAAAGTAAGAATATGGCATGAGCATCCAACTAGTTCACATGGATCTAAAATTGGACATAGTTTGGTCATTGTTATTTAGGGCCAAAGTCTCGAGGTTTGACTCAACCATAGGTTCATGTGATTTGTAAAACAAGCAAGTAGCTTGGCCAAGTGGTTAAGTCATATGGATGCGAAGAATGAGGTCTTGGGTTCAAGCCCTACAAGAGCATGGGAGAGTGTTTTTCTCTAAGAGCTCTAAATCCTTCTAGAAGCATCCACTTAAGTTAAATCTAGCTAACTAGGATGTGACACACATGTAGTTACATGTTTGACACTTGGGTGGATAGTACCAACTTTCTAGAGAGGGAAATTCATTAGAGAAAGCTACATATAGATGTATAAGGTTGGGAGGAGAGTCATCTCTCTAAACATGGTGGTCTCTATCTAATAGCATTGGTATAGATCAAAGCTCCATAGAGACCTTGGGCTCACCATCTTCCTATTCAAGCTTTCATAGATATTTTTATTGATCATGATCTCTTGATACAACTTAAGAATACTTAGCTTCATAAATATTTATGTCCTTCCATTTTCCAATTGAAAGAGCCATATCTATTGGATTTTCCTCCTTACAAAGCTTTATCTCACTCCATTAGACAAAATTCACAAATAGGAGATGGCAAGGAATGAGAGTAGAGAGGCAATTCTCTATCAAACAACCAATCCACAATGAAGTCCATTTTTATAACTTGAATATGTTGCCTTCTGGATAGATGATGCCATGCATATGGACACGAGATGGCTTTGAATGAGTAAAAATTGTAGAAAATCCCATCATCATGTGATACGAAGTCACTTTGGATAGCATAGCTCTCTCTCTCTCATCCATATGACATGTGTTCAAGAATCCTCTGCAACAAAGCTTTGTTTTTTTCAAAAAGCACTTTACAAAGTAGACATGCGCATGTAGAATATAAAATAATAAAACATCTTTTTTCTTCCAAAGACTCATTCCCCTTCACTCTTTTAATATTTGGTGCAATCACTCGATAAAAGATTTTGCATATGTCATGGTTGTAGAGTTGCTACTGTAGCTAATTTAAGCGTCTATCTTCTCTGAAGCATAAGTTGTTTGAGCATCTTTTTCTTTTCAAAAAAAAGTTCAACTAAGGCCGAATATCCCATTCTTTAATCAATAAAAGAATTTAGTAATATAATGAAGGGGAAAAACATCCATGGGATCCCCCATATCCCACAAAGTAGGGGGACAATTGGAACAAGAATAGTAGTGACAAAGTCTAAGAGCAAGCTACATGGGGAAGAACACGAGTCCAAATAAAGTTACAAAGAAGTTGATTGTTGATTTCATCCCCCTCGTGGGATATCCATCTACTTTTCAACTTGTTATTTTCCAAGATAAAGATCCTATGGTGTTTGAAGGGAAGGGATTTCTTACAATTAAATATTCTTCTACCAAGCAAGGCAAGGGACTTAACAATCAACCATTCTTTCCAATCTTCATTAAAATTGGCCGCACATCTTTCTTTCCATATCTTCCACAGAGCTTCCCCTCTAATGGTGTTCCACAAGTAGTAGAGCAGCCAATCCCTTTTCCCAACATTGCTTGTTTCCAATTGACATGATTTTTAAGCTTCAAATCCCCTGTAAGATATGTTGAGGGTCTTCCACATATGCCCCATTTTAGTGAATTTAACATGTAGACCTTTCTCAACAATTTGTACAACACTAATTAGGTTTTTGGTTATAGTTGGCACATATGGAATTTTACTCAAAAGGTTCATGCTACCATTAGATGTTTTGAAATTTCCAATTTTCTTGATTGAGTGTTTAGTACCATCACCTGTTTGAAGTTCATGCTTCCCTTTGGGTTCTTCAAGATCAGATAATAGAGCTACATTTCCAGCCAAATGATTGGAACAACCTGAATCAATGTAGAAAAGATGCTCATCATATTTACCTTGCTTGGATGTCATGTTCATGATGAGTAATGAGTCTTCTTGGTCTTCAGTATAGTTTTTGTAGTCCCTTCTTCCTCTGAAATTTCCTTGATAATTGTTGTTGTTGTAGCCTTGATTGTAGTTATGGTTGTAGTTGCCTCCACCATTGTTATATCTACCTCTTGATTTCCCATAGCTACCTCTATGGAAACCTCTTCCACTTTGATTCCTTGTATTCCTGAAGCATTCTTCTGTGGTGTGGTTGTTAAGACTACAAATGTTGCAAGGTGAGTTGTTGTAGGGTCTCCCCTTCCCTTCCTTTCCTCCTCTGCCTCTTCCTCTAGCACCTCTTCCTCTTCATGCTAATTAGCTTGATAGGTACTAGCCTCTTCTTCATGCTTCTTGCCTTTACCTTTATCCTGATCTTTATTCTTATCTGAATAAAGGGTAGAAGATTGGTTACCTCTAGAGTTGTCACCATTTTTGTTGAGCTTTTTCTCATGGGTGAAGAATTTCCCGATCAAGGTGTTGAGGTTAAGTATTTGCATATCCATGTAGAGTTCCATTGCTATGGTGGACTCCCACTTGTCATCAGCCTTGATTCCATTAATGATCTACCTCACTATATGTTCTTCTTCTATCTTCTCTCCAATTCTTGCAAGCTGGTCAGCCACATCTTTCATTTTGGTTACATAATCAGTCACTCCTTGCTTTGATTGTTTCTTTAGAGTTGTAAATTCCATTCATAGTTGATTCTTCCTAGATCTTGTGTTTGATGAGAAATATGATGAGAATACTTCCCATGTCTCTTGGGAGGTCTTGTAGTTCCTAACATGTGGTAACAAGAAATCAGAGATTGAGTTTAGTAAATATGACCTCGCAAGAGCATCCTTTGCACACCATGTGGTCAACCTTTCTTGTCTTACCTTGTAGGTTGTTGCTTGCTCCTGAAGATTGGAATCTCTTCATCTCCTAAGATGTATCCATATAGACTTCCTAACATGTGGTAACAAGAAATCACAAATTGAGTTTAGTAAATATGACCTTGCAAGAGCATCCTTTGCACACCATGTGGTCAAACTTTCATGTTCTTCCCTTTTGCAGCCTAAGTGACCATGCTGAGTAGTTGTTCCTGTCCAATTTGTCAATGAAGGATGGAAATCCATCTCCCATCTTGATTGTTGTTGCTTTGATACCACTGTTGGAGGAGATGGTGGATAGTCACAAGAGATGAAGTGGTATAGCTAGATCCTGCTTCACACCTACTAAGAATGATCGATAGAGAGTATACTAGGCCTCTTTAACTAGCTAATGAGCACAAATAACCATATATGTTGCTTGGAAGATGATCCAACAATCAATGGATCAAAACAGATATGTTGAAGTTGATGCAAGAACAAAAGACTTACTATTTTTGTTATTACACCTATTCAGTGTTGTGAACAATTCTCTAAGCACAGCAACAATAGGCTTGATTGCTTTTGGGGAACTATAATTAACTTAGTAAGCTATCAACCATGAGTGATCTCATCAAGAATGATGGACTACATGCAAACAAAGAAGTTAAGCAAGTCATAGCTCCATCCCCACATTCACATGCTGCTATAGTTAATACATTAGTGAGCAAAAATACATTAATATCTCACGATCCTGAGAAGTATTGCTAATGAAACTTTGTAGGAGTGCCATAATAGAGAAGTGGAATGAGAATGTAATGATCATATATGTATTAAAACATGTAAAATAGAATGTCATTGGCAATCATACATTGCTCAATGTGTGAGAGGTGAATGAGTTATGATATGAGCTCTCACTTCACAATGATTGTCTTCCAAAATGATCTCTGAAGGTCGAGATACACGCGGGTCTTTTTTATCCTCTTCTTATAGTCATGCTTGGAGCTAAAGTTTGAATTCAAATTCAAACTTCTACCTAAAATGTGAATCCTAAAGTATAGGATAGATTCTCTCATAACTTTACAACCAAGGGATTCATGATTTTAGAGCTTCCTAACTCCACGTGGGTGTAATCCACTTTTACAAGGATAAATATGGAGGATTTTTACAAGAGACCAATCACATGAATTCTTGCATAGGTTATGCCAATAAATCTGCATAAGTGAATTAACCAAGTATGTGGGCTTGGGTTTAATTGCACCAACAAGTATCACCTCATATGAGCAATTATCTTGCACAAAGAAATGGATTTTCCTCACAAATTCCTCCTATCATAATAGGCACATAGGCACACGTACCTAGCAAGATCCCAGACCCATTGTATATCATTCGCATTCTCCATCCATGATCCTTGTTAATGGGACATTTGAATTTAACAAAAATGTTTTTTAGATATCATGTTTATCTCTAATCTTGAATCAATAAAGGCAAGAGCTACACATGATTCTTTCTCATGTCCAATCCAAATTTTGATTTCTAGGTTCGTCATGCCCAAAAATTCTTATGAAATTGGCTCTCTTCATTGTTCGATTCATCATCAGGAAGAATCAGAACAAGGAAATTTCTATTCACTTTTCCTGTCACAATTTCCTCCTTTTCATCACTATCACTATATAATGAATCACTTAATGTGAGTGCATCATTGATTGCAAGAGTTTCATCAATAACATCCTACATATCTTCATCTTGAGGAAGAAGAAATTATCTTCTCCTCACTAGCCTAATAAAATTGTCCTTGAACTCAAGTCTTCACATTGGGTTAACCAACTGTTGAGGCATAAAATGAGACAACCGTGTGGATCGGGTCCGGCTTTTCTAGAGGTCTCTTCGTGACTACAGGTGGGGTGTTTGGTGCACTGCTTTAGGAAGTGCAAAGTGAGTTCAAAGATGATTGAGGTGATTGAGTATGAGAATGTGCTAATGTATAAATAATCTAAGACATGTAAGTGCAAAGAAACTACGTAACTTAACTAAGTTTAGGAAGAATTCCTTTTTATTTTTAATGGGAGAAGACTAGCTTTATTGCATAGGAAGAAAATATATGGAAATAAGAAAATTGATAGTTTCTTGGTCTACAAGAATGTTACGAGATTGACACGTATTTGTTCTATAGGAAGCAAATAAGTGGAAGAAAAATGTAAATACTATCCTAGTCTATAGGAGTATTTCAAGATTGACACATTAAATCGGATGAAACTTCTACATAAGATGAATTCACTACAGTGGAAGAATCTACATCCATTAATGAATGATCACCGAAAAGAATCTAAAAGGGTACTAGTGATGTCGAAAGTAAAATCATATACAAAATATGCTAAAAAATAAGATATCAAAGTAGTTTCTAGTTTAATGAACTAAAGTTATCCAAATAGGAAAGATGGATGAATAAGAACTTCAGCGTTTGCAACCCCCCAACATCAGCAAACACTTGATCTTGCTCCACCTTCTTGTAAGTTTTGTAATTGATTAGTAATTTTGGTAAAGCCTCCTAATAATTCTGAACATCTCAAAAATGATCGTACAATCTTATAAATGCTCATAATGTTGTGCAACAAGATATTAGAAAAAAATAAGTACATTTATAAATAATAAAAAACACATATTTATATAATACTTCTTTCTTATCTTTTTCTCTCTCTTTCTATGTCTCTCCAGCTCTCTCTCTCTATCCCTCTCTCTCTCTCTTTCTCTCTCGACCTCTCTTTCTCTCTTAGTGCCTCATATTTCTGTAATCTATATAGAAAATTATTCACTGTGCTTCCAAATCTCTCTC
Source organism: Ceratopteris richardii (assembly GCA_020310875.1). NCBI lineage: Eukaryota > Viridiplantae > Streptophyta > Polypodiopsida > Polypodiales > Pteridaceae > Ceratopteris > Ceratopteris richardii. The sequence goes on along the minus strand of CM035428.1, from coordinate 140,296,212 downwards.
TTTTCTCTACCCACTCTACTGAATTCTTTCCTTCTATCTCTATTCATTCACCTGCATGCCTCCTATGTCAAGTTCAACTTCATCTATAACAACCATACAACATATTCATACACTCACACACAAACTTGGGCATGCACACACCATACATTATTAGAAATTTTTCCAAATGAAGGTACACACGTGCTAATACCTTGTTCGAAATTTAGTAGGCCCATAACTAATACCACAGGTCCATGGTTCCATAGGTCCAACATCTACAACATAAATTCCAGCAATCTTTGAACATACCATACTTAATCATACAAATGATGAGACTAAGATAGAGAAGGATTAGACAACATGGGTAAAGTGTTACGTAAGCCACTGCTTACTCACACTATCATATATACAAATGTCAAGTTACAATGTGGGAGCAAAACTATCAACCACTCTATATGAATAGAAATAGATGGATGAGTGAATATACAAATGTAATAAACATATTCAGATGTATGGACAGAAATCTGAATATATATGAGATGTGTAACCTAATAGGTTGTAGAAGAGTGTATATGAGTGACACAAAGAGGAAGGATCAGTCTAAAACTGATAATCAGCAAACCCTCATCTGATTTTAGGCTATGGAAGACCCTAAGTCAGATACATGTGTGAAAGATCACATACTTACAAAAGTAGCAAAGAATGCTAACAAGTTTGCTGCCAGAAATCCTCAAACTCATATGAAAATACGTTCTCGAACACCTCATCCAAATATGCATAATAGTCTTTGTTCTGTTGTAGGAAGATAAGTCCAGGCAAAACAGGTCCATTATGTGGGTTGCAGATCAAGCTTTCATGGCTAGTCAAAAGGGCAAAGGAAAATGGAGCTCTTCAACTAGTAGGCAAAAATCTGCTAATTCTACATATTCAAAGAAGGAAGATAAAGATGAGAAGAAATCAGAAAAGCAGAAATTATTTTGTAAGTATAGTAAAGGGAATGATCATATCATAAAGAACTATCCAAAACTGGTTGCTAAAGAGGCAAAGAAGAAAGAGGCTGGAATGGTTGTTGCAGAGGCCTCTACACCAAAAACAGAGTCTGTTAATCTTGTGCAGGAAGAAGAATGGGCGTTTACTACTGTCTATAGTTTTGACCCATCTTCTCATGAGTAGTGCATGTCTGCAGTAGACTCAAATGTTTGGTATTTTGACAGTGGGGCGACCAAACATATTACCTCGCAACACAGTTTCTTCTCTTCACTCGAGCCTGCTCCTTCAGGAAATACTATTATATGCACCAACAACTCCTCTTATCCTGTTATGGGAGTTGGTAAGATCATTTTGACTACTACAGATGGTAGTTCTTTCACTTTTTCAGATGCTTTATTTGTGCCAGGGATCAAGAAGAACCTGTTATCAGTTTTTGCATTAGCCAAGATTGGCTTGGTTGTGAAATTTGTTGATGACAGGTGTACAGTTCATGATACGTCAAATGGCGATGTGATTATTGCTTCTGGCATTTTATGTCATGGGCTATATGAGCTCATAGACTATGAAAAATCTATAAATGATTTGGCATGTGCAGTAATTGATTCTCAGGCTATGTCAGATGCAAAGCTTTGGCATGCACACTTTGGTCATCTCAATTTTGCTAGTTTGCTATGCCTGCAGAAATCTGAAATGTTGTCCTCTTTGCCCAAACTTGAGGCACCTGGAAAACATGTTTGTGAAGGTTGTATTTTGGGCAAAATGTAGCATTCGTCCTTTCCAAAAGATGGTTCAATTCGGGCTACTCAGAAATTACAGCTTGTACATAGTGATGTCTGTGGTCCTATGCAGACACCTTCTTTTGGGAATTCTCTTTACTTCGTGACTTTCATCGATGATTTTTCCAGGCATGCATGGGTATATCCATTGAAGGCAAAGTTAGAAGTGTTCATGTGCTTCAAACAGCTGAAAATCTATCAGCATGTAAAATGGGCAGCCTCCGTTCTAATCCAGGGGGGGAATATATGTCTTCTCATTTTAATGCATTTCTCGCTGAACGTGGGATAAAACACTAGTGTACAATGCCATATAAACCTCAACAAAATGGAGTTGCTGAATGAAAGAACAAGTCACTCATGGAGATGGCGAGGTGTATGGTCAAGAGTCAGACTTTACCACATAGTTTCTGGCTTGAGGATGTCATGTGTGCAGCATATGTACTGAACAGGTGTCCCACTAAAGCGCTACAATCTATCAATCCATATGAGTCTTGGCATGACCGCAAGCCATTTGTTGCTCATCTACATGTTTTTGGTTGTTTGGCATATGCATTAGTGCCTGAACAACATCATAGAAAATTGGAAGATAAAGCAGTAAAATGTATTTTTGTTGGGTACAATTCTGAAAGTAAAGGCTATCATCTGTATCATCCACAGATTAAATGCATTTTGGTTAGCTGTGATGTTGTTTTTGTGGAAGATGCTATTCAGCCATTGCTTTCATGTACTAAGGAGACATCTGTTAGCTCCAAAGACATGTATAATACTTTGCTGCCTCTTTTTATAAGTGGACAGTCTAGTGCTGGTCCTAATGAGGCAACTTCTCAGCCTTTGCAGGTTTCATGTGATGATGTAGATAATTCCATTTTTGATGCAGATGTACATGATGCACTTATTGATGAGAGAGCTAATATTGAGCAGGCAAGAACTATGCAAAAATGGCTGGTGCAGACTTTGCATGACAACAAATTAGTTGCACCTCTGTCATATCGTACTCGTTCAGGCTCTCATAGTGCCTCTTTTGCATCAGATTGCTATGCTATGGCTGCATCTAGTCTCTGTGATGAGAATGAGCCTTTTTCGTTTGATGAAGCACAAAATTTAGAAAGTTGGATGGCTGCTATGCAATCTGAATATGATGTTATAATGAAGAATGATACTTGGTCTTTATGTGACTTGCCTCCTAGCAAGAAGGCCATTGGCACTAAGTGGGTATACAAGCTGAAGCATAAACTGGATGGTACAGTTGATAGGTATAAGGCTAGGCTTCTTGCAAAGGGTTATGCACAAGAAAGAGGCATTGATTTTGATGAGATCTTGGCACGTACATGCCATATGACTACTATTCAAAGCATCTGTGCACTTGTAGCTCATCATGGTTGGGATATGCATCAGTTGGACATTAAAACAGCATTTCTGAATGGTGACTTGCACGAAAACCAGGTGTGCAGGTTAAAGAAGGCATTATATGGTTTAAAGCAAGCACCACGTGCTTGGTATGAGAAGATACATGCCTATCTGATTGGACATGGTTTTGAGAAATGTCCAACTGAAAGCACCTTATATGTTAAGCATGCTAATGATGTGCTTGTGATCATTGTTGTCTATGTTGACGACATGCTGCTCACTTGTCCTATTGAGAAGCATATTGCTGATTTTAAGGCTGATTTGCATGCCTCCTTTGAGATGTCTGATTTGGGGCATTTGCATCACTATTTGGGCATTTAGTTTATGCAAGTCGATGGTGGAATGGCTTTGTGTCCAATGAAATATATTGACATATTATTGCAGCATTTTGGCCTTGAAGACTATAAGCCTATTGCCACTCCTATGGAGACAGGTTTACAATTGAGTCTTCATGATGCTGGAGATGCATTTGATGTTGTTCTCTATCAACAGGTTGTTGGATGCTTGATTTAATTATGCATTACTCGGCCAGATATTTAGTTTGTTGCCTCACAAATGAGCAGGTTTATGCATTGCCTAGGAGTTAAGCATTGGCAAGCAGTCAAGTGCATCTTTCGCTATTTGAGTGGAACTCGGCTACTTGGGTTGTTGTATCCCAAGGGGGGATCACTACTGCGAGATTTGCATGCTTTTTCTGACTCTGATTGGGTTGGTTGCTATGACACTCGTGTATCCACTAGTGGCTTTTGCTTCATGCTTGGTAGCTCATGTATATCTTGGTTGAGCAAGAAGCAGCCTACTGTGGCCACTTCTAGTTGTAACGCTGAGTATAGGGCAGATTCCACAGCGACTGTTAAGTGTGTGTGGCTCAGACCCCTTATGGCTGATTTGGGTGTTAGGCAAACTTCCGCCACCACCATCTTCACTGACAGTTAGAGTGCATTGGCAGTTGCGAGGAACCCTGTGTTCCATGCTCGCACTAAGCACATTGAGGTGCATTATCACTATGTCAGGGAGAGGTTCTCTACTGGGGAGATCATCTTGGCATATGTGCCCACGCAAGAGAACATTGCAGACCTTTTCACGAAGGCTTTGCCTAGGGAGAAGTTTGAAGCTTTCCTTAAAGCTTTGGGGTTACTTCCTTTTGTGGAGTTATTTCCACATAGCTTGGCACTTCTTTATACATGAGTGCCAGCTCCTTGTTCACTGCATCACTCTCAGGGGGGATTTGTTGATATATTTAGGTAGTGATGTGTGTGAACACACTAGGACTACCGGGGCACTTTTTTCCCTCTTTAGGAGGTTTTTTTCCGCTGGCTTGTATATACACCTATTGCCCTAATGGGATACTAATCCTTGTACATTCTCTAGTAATACATTCAGTATTGTGTGTTGTGCTCCAAGCTTCTTCTTCTTCCTTGTGTTGTTCGTGTGCTTCCGCAGATGTCTAACTCCAACAAGTTTTGTACCTATATTTGTAAGTATATATATGATTGAAAGTATATTTTTTATTTTAGCTAAAACACTAACCATTAATCTTTTTCATTTATTTAAATGCAGCAAAAGGACTATGGTCGATATCCTACAAAAAAGGAAATCGCTTTTGCTACACATTGTGGATATCAACATCTGAGTGAGTATATGCAAGATCATCCAAATGCTTTTGTAAGTATTACTAAATTTCATATAATTATTTTATTTTTTATATTTTATATATTTTATTTATTTATGCTTTTTATATGTAATACAGAAGTATTATGGAGAGGTAGATATGGATGAGGTGGAGAGATAGACATAGACAGGATGATTTGGATCGTCATAGAGTGCTCACACCTCTACACATGATGCCACTACAAATACATCAGATCATGCAGAGGATCGTGATGATAAGGCTAATCATGATGATTAGGACTTACATGATGATGTGGATGATGATGATGATCAAGATGATTGATACATTACATTGGATATATATTTTACATTGATATACATATTCTTTTATACCTATATATCTTCTCATTCTAGTTATGTTTTGAATTGTGTCTATGATACTAATTAATGAAAAGTCTTGTTTGAATGATTTTATTGTTGTTTATATTTATGTATTTTATTACTTTAATATATATTTCATCCATATTATTTATATATAAATATATATATATATATATATATATATATATATATATATATATATATATATATATATATATATATATATATATATATATATATGTGTGTGTGTGTGTGTGTATATATATATATATATGTATATATATATATATATATATATATATATATATATATATATATATATATATATATATATATATATATATATATATATATATGTGTGTGTGTGTGTGTGTGTGTGTGTGTGTGTGTGTGTGTGTTTGTGTGCATGTGTATATATGCATATGTATGTTGTGTGTGTATGTGTATGTGTAGGTATATGCATGTGTATATATATGAGCATGCATGTGCATGCATCTTCATTTGTATCCATGTGTATGTGCATGCATGTGAATATGCATATGCATGTGTATAAGTATGTGTTAATGTGTATATGAGTATGTATATTTGTGTGTGTATGTGTATGTGTATGTGTATGTGTATGTGTATGTGTATGTGTATGTGTATGTGTATGTGTAAGTGTATGTGTATGTATAGTGTAAGTGTATGTGTAAGTATATATGTATGTATGTGTGTGTATGTGCACTTGTATGTTTAAGTATATGTATATGTGTGTGTATGTGCATATGTATGTGTATATGTGTGAGCATGTATGTTCATGTATATGTATATATGTGTATATGAATAAGTAAGTGTGAGTATGTTAATTAATGAAAATAAAAAAATTTAAATGATATATAGCCAATGAAAATTACATTTACAATAATTAGAAATACTTTATGCTTGGTGAACTTTTTGAATAACTTGCAATAAAGAGAGAGAGAGAGAGAGGAAGAGAGAGAGAGAGAGAGAGAGAGAGAGAGAGATGAGACAAAGACAGAGAAAAGATAAAGAGATCAAAAGAGATGAACAAAAATGAAAAAGAGAGAAATATAGAAATTAAAAGAGAAAGAGGTAAAAATAAGGGGAGAAAGAGAGAGAGAGAGAGAGAGAGAGAGAGAGAGAATAAGAGAGGGATAAAAAGAGAGAGAGATCCAAAAAGAGCCCATAACCACACCATAGATCTAAATGTTGGAGATGTCTTTGATCTAAATGCACGTAAATGACGATCAAAGAGAAGCTTAACATTTTTTATTTTTTGTAAACCTCACATAATGGATGAAAAATTGTCATGCCCAGATAGTCTCTTTTTATTTTTTATTTTTTGTAAACCTCACATAATGGATGAAAAATTGTCGTATAAGAGACATTAAACAATGTCGCATAAGCGATGCTAATGGACATATCATATAAGTGACGGTTAGAGCCAATTCATATAAACGACATGGAATCAAAGATGCTAGTGTTTATGTTGCTCTTGGTGTCGATAAAAACATCGAAAATAACATCGAGATTAATGTTGTTTAGATGATAGTACGTGCTCGATGGCCACTCTGACAAAATGCTCAATCATGAAGTGACGAAATTGGGTCGCGCTAACCATCACTATGCCCCTTTTATTCTTGTAGTGATAGGTCTCACCTAATATTCTTTCATACTTTTGAGAGCTAATTTGAATATTGAATTCAAATGAAGTCGTAAGCTTTGGCTCTCAATACATCCACAAGATTCTCTCTTAAGACCTTTTACATTTAGATAAAATGACATGCTTTCTTAAGACCTTTTACATTTAGATAAAATGACATGCTTTTTTACCTTAGGAATAATAAAAAACTATATGTATGTAAATATGAAGTTACTCGAAGTTTAATGAAGTCCAAAGCTTATGACCAAGCACTAAGGCCTACCATTTGCATTAAAAAATATTACAAGTACTTGATGAAGAAAGGAATTTAAGAAAATCTTCTCATCAAAGGAGCCATAGAGAAAAGGGACTTCACAACAGATTCCACTAGTATAGGCCACAAGTTCCACCTCAACTATCTTATGTTCATGCTTTAAGACAAACACCAGCCGTGAATGCACCACCCTAAAGAGCCTTCCACAACTTGTCAATGGACTTATCAAGTTCCCAACTAAGAACAATTCCAAGGACATGACTCCATTACCTTTGATATTTTATGGATGAATAAGTAAAAATTCAGAGCACTTAAAAATCAACAAATTTGAACTTGGAACATGAATCATGCTTATGAAGAACAAGTTCTCAATTTTTTTGAGAAAATCATGTATGGAATAAAAATGAGAGTTGCTTAAGTTTTATGCTTCTCATGACATTTTAAGTTGTGAAAATATACATGGACATGGTTGGGTCATCTTCTCAGGGGGTGTTTGTGCCTCCACCAAAATCAATAATATCAATAGCACTGGTTTCAAAACCATGTTTTAGAAAATCGACTTAGTGGGGAATATATATTTTTCTACACTATTGAAGAAACCCAAAGGAAACTGTACTTCATGTGCAATGAATTAAAAAATCTCCAAAATAGTGATAAGGAATTCATGAATATTTGGGATGCATTAAGATGTGGAGAATCTCTGAGACTTTCATTAGTATGACTTAATCTAGAGAGACATCAAGAATTTATGGAAAATCTCACTTGAGAAGATGTTCATGTATATTCAAGAGTCCATGACTTGAATGGTGAAGTATTGGAATTCCAAGTCACAACCAAACTCATTTGAGAAGGTTTGGATTTTCAGTCTAGCCACAGAACACCACCAAAGGGACTGATTGTCAACCACCTTGAAAGAGCTACGAACTATGTTAGAAGTTGATGAGACTATGAGAATTACCTTAGCTCTCTTGGGACAATACTATTCAAAAACCAAAAAGGTACGCCATTCCATAGAAGAGTGATATTACATTTTATGGAATATTATAGAGAAAATAAATGGTCATGCAAGTATGAAACAACCTCAACAGTCACTCTACAATTGAGAATTGGAAACAATACAAGACTCTACATGGTGCACAAGTTGTCACCCAAATCATCTTCCATGCTATTGGTAAAGATGTGATATTACGTCTACCTCCACCATTCATGAGCTTGAAGAATAAAATTGCTATCTAAAGAGAGGCAATCCAAGGAGGGCTATTCTAGTCCCATTTGTAAGTATTTAATCTCAAACTTCAAGAAGAAAGGAAAGGTGCTCATTGATCTTCTAAAGCTTTCCCCTTGAAAGTGAAGTGTATGTAGATTGTCACACCAAATGGTGCATGGACCCTCATGCCATGACATTGATAAAAGAAGAGGAAATTAATCAAAAGGTCCACTGAAGCCTAGGAAGGAGACAAAAAAGAAATATTTTCATCAAATGGGTGGTACCCAACTAAATCTACTTTGGAAAAGATGTTGGCATACACAAGAAGAGATTGATGTAGCCAGCGTTATGGCTTAATCAATGGAGGAAGTTGAATGTAACCATTTACAATGAGCCCAAGAGGCTACACAAAATTCCTTTCCAAGTGAAGACTCTGAGAAACATGAATAACAAGAAGTGATTTTGAAAAGAGCACCAAAGATATGGTTCATCACCCCATCACCTATCCTTCACCACTAACATCTCCACCAGCATCACCACCATTGGCATTCAATTTTATGATGACCCCACAAGTAGTAAGCCCATTATGTGAAACATTATAGAAACTTCCATGATCACATCCAACATAATTCATACCATTCCCATCCCCACTACATCAAAACACACTCCCATTGCATCTAAAGTGGAGTCCATTCCCATTGCGCCCACTTCATCCACAACCATACCTTCCATCCCACCCTTTTCATCACAAAATTTCATTAGGGATAAAGGTAAACAAATAATTCATGAAGGACATAGCTTAGGACCAGAAACATCACACACTACCCCACCTTCAAGCACTCACCTTTTCATCCCACAACACTTAACCATCACACACATGCATGTCATTTTTTGTTTCCTTTTCTTCCCTTCAATTTTTTTCAATGGACGTTCATCTCACTCATCATTCTTCAATCCCGCCATTCTTCAATAATTTTATTTTCCATCCTTTGCATTACATTCATTTCATCTCCCATCCTCTTCATCACTTTTGTTTCTTCTATTCTGTATACTCAGTTGCAAGTCAAGCTTCCATATTCACCAATCCTATCATCTCGTCCACCATCTCTTTTCACTCCTTTGCTCTCTCAATCTCTAAACATCTCTATAAATCAAATAGCTTCTCACATTAAAGAAGGTAGTGAGGTGCAACATATCAATATATTAAAAGGACATCCATCAATAGAAGTCATAGGCACAACAATAGCTTGAGACCAAAAGATCATACATATACAACTGAGGTGGTAGAGATCCAAGAGATGCATATAGAAGTAAATCACACCCAAGATGAGTGCCAAGTTTTCTTCCAAGGTCTTATGAAAATGAACAAATTCATCAAACAAGTCTCATTGCAATGAGCTGCCACAAACAAGCGAAAAAGATGTTTTAGGAGCAAATGGAAGCACTAGAAAGAATACATTGAGAATCTTATATCCTCTAGAGTCTCTACAAAAGGAGAGATAGTTATTAAAAGGTAAAATTTCACAAATTCAACTTACATTTAGATGTAGAGAAAAATTAACTCCAAATCACCAAGGAAGAATATCATAAGGCACATGGAACATTAATAGCCATAGAACAAGAGCAAGATGATCTAAGAGCAAAAATATTTGAAGAAATAGCACTTCTATATCTACCACCAACCAATGGTCCAACACTAGTAGCACTCCAAGAAGGAGAGAGATCATGGGAAGCATCAATTTAGACTCAACAAGTAGAGATTGAAAGACTCAGAAACTCGTATGAATTAGCAAATTGGTTGGACACATAGTAGAGGATCCATAAATCATTGAAGAAGACATACCTATAAAAGCCCATGTGAATGATGAGGCAGCATCACCATTAGAAGACCTAACCATCAATGTCCCAATTGAAGCATTAGAGCATGAAAAAGGGGACTAGGGGAACAAGCAAGAGTCTCAACCTAGAGGCCTTGATGAAGAAATTTGTGCAGATCATGAGATATTGACAACAAACAATCAAATGGAAGATTGTGTATTCCTAATGCAAGATTTATTGAGTGATTATGAGGAGATATGTTTAGACCCATACCTAGTACAATAGATGGGAAAAATACATCATGAAGATTGAGTTTTCAAGTTCCCTCTAACATATGGGCATACTTGTGCTAGGAAAAAAAGCATACATGAAGGTTCAAATTTCTATAGAAGCATATGTGGCATGTATGTAGAGGGATGATGTACAGGATCTCAACCAAAGATAGATGCAAGATGCCAATGGCAATGACTTTTATTAAGAAATTACCCTAGCACAACTTTGACATTCAATAAGGTTATGTTACATATTCAAGATAATCCCTCTTATGCTCCCTCTATTCAAAGATATAGTTGGCCTAGTTATGATGTTATGCGGGTCAGCGAATACACTAAGAAGTACTAGCTAACATATTTGTATATAGTTGCTCCTCTAGATAACTCACTCTCTCTAGAATATATGTGCACCACCATCACTTTTTGGCAAGCCAAATCAGGGATGCTACTAGAACCAACATGCTAAATGTTAGTCCAAATACTAGAAACCATTAAAGTTTGCCTCACAAATTCTCACTAGATCCCATGCTTTACACAACTTATCTGGAATTTAATATAGCATTATGTGTGAGGAGCTAATGGGAGAGTACAAAGATGAGAGGGTCTTTGCAAAGACCTACTCTATACCTACCTATTTCTTGCCTCGGCACACTAATAAACTTCGTGAGCTTGCTAATGATGCATAAATATGGTCATAGTACTTTGGAGCAATGTTCTCAAAAGTTTGTGTCAAGATAAAGTATTTTCAAATTATGAGCATGAAGAGAAAAACCTTCTATTGATGGAAGAAGGTGCTCAAAGAAGTCTTCAATGCTTTCAACCTCCTACAAAATGCACAAAATCCTTTTGCACAACTTCTAATAGAACGTTAAGTGAGCTATTCCAAGCTATAGCTTGAATATAGAGTGCCTATAATGTAACAATATACTTAAGAAATGATAGATGTGATTCCAACATTTCAAGAAGAATACAATGCATATACACAATCATAAATATTGATTCATTTCTCTCCAAACATAGATTCAATGATCAAAGAATTTCATAAACAAGCTCAAAAGAATGTTACCTTCATGATTCATGCATTGATTGAGAGAATGATACTATAGGTTCACTTCAATGACTCTACGAAGTTAGCAGACTTGAATAGTAAATAGTGAGTAGCACACATTAGGTTAATATGATAATGAAATATTCAAGTATATGTATTTATATATAAGTAAAATTTCTTTAGGTGTTGGAGGACTCGTATGTCTATGAGCTAGCCATAATAAGCACTATTGAAGGGATTGAAAAATCATAATCTAACAATGACTTCTTCAGTGAAGTATATATAAGATTTTCCCCATGATTCTTGTTGGTAAGTATTGAAGGAATCCTATGGCTATGAGCTAACCATAATAAGCACTATTGAAGTGAATGGAAAAGCATTCTCTAACCTGAATTCTTCACTAAAGTATATATAAGCTTTTCCTCATGATTCTTGTTGGTAGGTATTGGTGATTCTATAAAGGATTCTAATCAATGTTTCAACTACTTATTTTGATTTTGAGTTCAAATATGACTCAAGGCTTTTGAATCCTCTTACATTAACCTTAATTATTGACTTGCAAGGCTTAAAACCTTTTACAATATGTAAAAACATATTGAGGTTTGTTTTAGGAATGAGCTAAGGATAAATGTAAGTACATATATCTGATCCTCAAAAGCTAAAGTAGTCTAGAGATATATTCAAGAGCATAGGCTTGAGATACATACCAATAGCTCCCCCTAGAGCGTAAGATACATGAGTACTCATTCCTTTGCAATCTCTTGAAGTCCAATCATTGATTCCAATTTGCTTAATTATACTCCATCCAAAGTGTTGGTCATCATGTGTGCACATTGTTGTTGGGTTGAGATACATGAAATGTCAATTTCTTTTGCTTGTGAACTTCTCCCTAAGAAAATGATAGTGGAACTCAATGTGTGTTTGTTCTTGCATGGTAAATAGGATTTTCTACAAGATTAAAGAAATCATGTTATCACCAAATATATGAGTTGAACTCGTGATTTCTAAATCCACATATAGATGCTTAATCCACATAATTTCTTGAGTAGCATTAGCCAATCTTCTGTATTCAACTTCTATAGATGAGAAAGAAATAACCAATTGCTTCTTCTATCATCTCTTGATCCTACCCAATCTGCATCAAAAAATACTTTTATATCTATAATAGAGATGTAAGAAGTAGAATAATGCTTGATTGACTGTTACTTTGAGATACTTTAGTATCCTTTTAGCTGCCTCCATGTGTGGTTTCCCAAGTGTGTGCATAAATTGACTCAAAACACTCACACCATAGCTGATATCTAATCTTTCATAATTGAGTTTCCAACTAGACTTTGATATCTTATCACATCTTCAATGATTTCTCCTTCAATGAGCATTCATTGCATGGGTGTACCTGTAGAATTTGAATTTTTCGTCTTGAGTATTGTAACCATGTCTTTGATGTACTTTCTTTGATACATAACATGCTTTGTATGGCTGATTTCCAATCCAAGGAAGTATGTTTGCTTCCCTAAATCACTTATATTGAAATCTTCCTTCATTTGATGTTTGATTCTTCTTATGCCTTCAACATCATTACCTATTACAATGACATCATCTAAATTTACATAGAGATAATGACTCGTCCATATGGTCTTTTGATAAACAAGGAAGGGTCTACCTTTCTCACCACAAATCATTTGTCTTGCAAGTAAGTCACTAGTCTACGATTTCAAGCTCTTGGAGCTTGCTTTAGCCCATATAGAAATCTTTTTAATGTGAAAATATACTCAAGATATTATGAATCTTAAAAAAAATGAGCTTGATCCATATTTACCTCTTCTGAGATCCATCCATTCAAGAAATCATTCTTGAAATCCATCTAGTATATATTACAATTCTTGTTAGTTGCAATACTCATGAGTATTCCAATTGTAGGCATCTTTGCTATAGGAGAGAAGATATCCTCATAATCAAAACCTTGATTCTCAACATACCCTTTGGCTAATAATGTAGTCTTGTACCTATTTATGGTTCCATCATAGTTCATTTTTACCTTTTAGATTCATCTAGATCCATTAACCTTCATGGTTGAGGTCTTGGGTAGTAGGTCCCAAGTATTGTTCTTATTCCTGGATCTTCCTCCATAGCATGCTTCCTCTCTAACTTCTTTTTGGCTTCCTCATAAGATGATGGATCTTTAGTGTTCATGCCTTGGCCATATATATAGAATTATTAGTGAACAATCAGGTATCATATCCATTCCTTTCTGGTTTCTTCTTTTCCCTTGTAGACCTTTCAATTGTCTTGAGATGATTCTACAACATCTCTTAATTCTTTACCTTTGGAGTTCCATAACTTAATATCCCCTCTAGGTGTCTTTTGTTCATCCTCTAATTCACTCAAGTTTTCAAGGGTATGTGGAGCTTTTCTTGATAGACTTGGAAAATCATCCTCCAAGTCAGAAGGCAAGATTATTTTCCTCCAATCATCTTCAAACCAAAATTTATTCTCATAAAGTACTACAACACAACTTACAATGAATCCTTTAGTGTTTATAAACCTTTGATTTAGGTCATATCCTATGAGTGTACAATTCTCTACCTTGGGATCAAGTTTCACTCTAATTTTGGAAGGTATGTATGCATATACAATGCATCCAAATATCCTACAATGATCCAATCTTATTCGTCTTCCATTCCAAGCTAATAAGGTGTCATTCCTTCCAAGGATTTTGATGGTAAACTATTAATGAGCTAATGAATATTGGCTTTTCCCTGAAATGATTGGGCAACTTCTTCTCATCAAGCATTGACCTAATGGCATCTAGAATGGCTCTACTCCTCTTTTCTACTACACCATTGTGCTTAGTTGTATGTCTAGTTGCAATCTCTCTTTTTATTCCTCTCTTGTGTGAAAAACAATCAAAATAATGGGAGAAATTTTTGGAGTTAGACATTTGTGGAAGCACACAAACAACACAAGGAAGAAGAAGAAGCTTGGAGCACAACACACAATACTGAATGTATTATTAAAGAATGTACAAAGATAAGTAGCCCATTAGGGCAATAGGCGTATATACAAGACGGGGGAAAAAGACCTCCTAAAGAGGGAAAAAAGTGCCCCGGCGGTCCTAGAGTGTTCACACACATCACTACCTAAATATATCAATAGAAATATTCTCCCCCTCCATCAGACTTTAGCCTCTTCAATGCTCTTCCTGTTTGATTTTCAACAAGTGCAAGACGCTTCTTGAAACAAGAAAACACTTCATCTTTATGCTTCAATATGAAATATAGTATAGTACATCTGCTACAATCATCAATGAAAGATAGATAACACCTTGCCTTGAGATAGATGGTTCCTTGCTTGGTCCCCATACATCAATGTGGACGAGCTCTAAAGTGTCTCAATGTATGTATCCTTTTTTGGTGAAAGGTTGCCTATGAGACTTGCTAAATTGGCATGCACTTCATTTGCAACTCATATGTTGCTTTGTGATTCTTGGTAGTCCAAGTACACTTTATTCTCTGCTTATTTGTTTTAAGGTCCTCTTTGTTTTAACTTCTAACTTTGAATAATCTACATGTCTTTTGTCCTTTGGTAATCTTCTTAAATCCTTGGTATGCATCTTCTATGTAGGCTCCATACTTTGTAAATCTTACCAACAATCCTCTGGGTATATTTTGGTAGTGATGTGTCTGAACACACTTAGGATTGCGAGGATACTTTTTTCCCTCTTTAGGAGGATTTTTTTCTGTGGCTTGTGTAAACGCCTATAATCGAAAATGGGTCAGTTATCTTTGTACATTAGCTTGGTAATGCATTCAGTGGTGTGTTGTGCTCCAAGCTTCTTCTTCTTCTTCCTTGTGTTGTTAGTGTGCTTTTGTAGAACTCAAACTCCAACAATTGGTATTAGAGCAAGTCACTGCTTCATCTAGGGTGTTTTCAACATCCCTCCAGTCAGAGTCTCAGAATCACATGAAAATTGGTGAGCATACTCATGATGATTAGGATTTCAAAAGGGCTTTGCTTTGTGGCATCAAAATCTTGATATGAGCTCATGTCAGCCTCTGAATGCACTGTTGCAATGCCCATGCAAGAAATTTCATCTTTTTGTGCCAAACATATATACAGGTTTTGGTTTGCTACTACAAGTGCCTCTAAGTTTGCTATAGGTTTTGCAAAGCTCAACAAGATACTTTTGTTCAATTTTTTGAGATACAATCATTTTTCTGCATTAGGCTACTTAGTCAGTGGCCATGGCTGAAAGCAATGATGTATTCCATACATTGGCTATTGAGGACAAGTTGGATTATATTAATTATCCGTTATGGGCACATATGACGCATCATGTATTGGTAGCAAAAGGGCTATGGAATATTATGCAAGGTATTAAAAAATGCCCTACTACACTTGTAAATATAGTTACTAAAGATAATGTAGATCACATTGAAGATGATGATCTTTAGATTCCTATTCATGTTGTGGTTCTTTCTGCACCTACTATAGAGAAACTTTGTTGGGGTGAAGGAGATGCTGATCAGGCACATGCATTGATAGCTTTGTCTGTCAAACATGCCATTAACTCTCACGTTCACTCTTGCAAAAAAGCAATAGATTCTTGGATACATTTACCACTTTATACTAGGAAAGAAATGAGGTTGTGTTGCTTACCTCTTAAAATAGTTGGAGAGTGAACACATGAATGAAGGAGATTCCATGGATAGTTTTTTGACAAAGATCAAAGATTTGAAGGAGCATTTTATTTCTATTGATGAAGTTTTACTAGATAGTCACTTCTGAAGACTATCATTAATGGTCTTCCAAAATTCATAATAGAGTTTTTCTTGTACTCTTTGATTGATGATGAAAGGCAATCCAAATGCCTTAACATTTGAGGAGTCATCCTGTGTATTTCTACAAGAAGATGAGTCCAGGCAGAACAGATCCATTATGCATGTTTTAGATCAAGCTTTCTTAGCTAGTCAAAAGGGCAAAGGTAAATGGAGCTTGTCTACTAGTAAGCAAAAATCAACTAGTGCTACATCATCGAAGAAGGAAGATAAAGATGAGAAGAAAATAGAAAAAGAGAAACCGTTTTGTAAATACTATAAAGGAAATGATGATGTCATAAAGGCTTGCTCAACACTAGTTGCAAAAGAGGAAAAGAAGAAAGAGGCTTGAATGGCTATTGTAGAGGCCTCTACATCTAAAACAGAGTCTTCTAATCTTGTGCAGAATGAGGAATAGGTGTTTACTACTGTATGCAAATATAACCCATCTTCTCGTGAGAAGTGTATATCTATAGTAGACTCAGATGTTTGGTACTTTGGTAGTGGGGCAACCAAACATATTACCTCACATCATAGTTTCTTTAGTTCACTTGAGCCTACCCCTACAAGGAATACTATCATATGCGCTTACAACTCCTCTTATCCTGCAATGGAATTGGTAATATCATTTAGACTATTATTGATGGTAGTCCTTTTACATTGTCTAATGTTTTGTTTGTGCTAGGGATCAAGAAAAAAGTTTTGTAGTTTCAACGTTAGCCAAGATTAGCTTGGTTGTCCAAATTGTTGATGATAAATGTACAATTCATGATTTGTTAAATGGGAGTGTTATTATTGCTTCTAGCATTTTATTTCATGGGCTATATAAGCCCATAAGACTTTG
The DNA here is from genome assembly GCA_020310875.1 of Ceratopteris richardii. Lineage (NCBI taxonomy): Eukaryota > Viridiplantae > Streptophyta > Polypodiopsida > Polypodiales > Pteridaceae > Ceratopteris > Ceratopteris richardii. The sequence continues at coordinate 140,279,146 of CM035428.1, read as the reverse complement.
AAAAATCGATTAATGACTTACCATGTGTAGTACAAGATTCTCATGCTATCTCATTGGCATGCACACTTTGATCATTTGAATTATGCTAGTTTGCTCCACTTGCAGAAATCTCAAATGATGTCCTTTCTACCCAAACTAGAAACAACTTGTAAACATGTCTAGGAAGGTTGTTTTTTGGGAAAAATGTAGTGTTCTCCCTTCCCTAAAGATGGTTCAGTTCGAGTTGCACCTAAGTTACAGCTTGTTCATAGTGGTGTTTGTGGTCCTATGCAGACACCTTCTTTTGGGAACTACCTTTACTTTGTGACTTTTATTGATGATTATTTCAAGCATGCATGTGTGTATCAATTGAAAGGACAGTCCAAAGTGTTTATGTGCTCCATAAAATTTTTGGATATGGCTACAAATATGTGTGCATACAAATTAGGCATCCTCCACTATGATCAAGGAAGGGAATACATGTCTTCTGATTTTAATGCATTTTTGGTTGAGTGTGGGATAAAAGATTAGTGTAGAGTGTCGTATACACCTAAAAAAAATGGAGTTGCACAAATAAAGAACATGTCGCTTATGGAGATGGTGAGGTGCATGGTAAAAATTCAAGCTGTTCCACATAGCTTCTAGATTGAGGTTGTTATGTGTGCAACATATTTACTGAATAGGTGTCCCACCAAAGCACTACAATCTATCACTCCATATGAAGCTTGGCATGGTCGCAAGCCATGTGTTGCTCTTTTGCATGTCTTTGGTTGTCTAGCATATGCATTAGTGTCTGAACAATAATGCAAGAAATTGGATGATAAAGCAATGAAATGTATTTTTGTTGGGTACAGTTTGTTGGAGTTAGACGTCTGTGGAAGCACACGAACAACACAAGGAAGAAGAAGAAGCTTGGAGCACAACACACAATACTGATTGTATTACTAGAGAATGTACAAAGATATGTAGCCCATTAGGGCAATAGGCATGTATACAAGTCGGGGGGAAAACCTCCTAAAGAGGAAAAAAGGTGCCTCGATGGCCCTAGAGTGTTCACATACACTACTACCTAAATATATCAACAAATCCCCCCTGGGAGTGATGCGGTGAACACATAGCTAGCACTCATGTATAAGGAAGTGACAAGCTATGTGGAAATCACTCCACAAAAGAAAGTAAGCCCAAAGCTTTGTGGAAAGCTTCAAACTTCTCCCTAGGCAGAGCCTTCCTGAAAAGGTCTACAATGTTCTCATGCATGGGCACATATGCCAAGCTGATCTCCCCAGCAAAGAACCTCTCCCTAACATAATGATAATGCACCTCAATGTGCTTAGTGCGAGCATAGAACACAAGGTTCCTTGCAACTGTCAATGTGCTCTGACTGTCAGTGAAGATGGTGGTGGCAGAAAATTGACCTACACCCAAATCAGCCATAAGGTGTCTGAGCCACACACACTCAACAATCATTGTGAAAGCTGCTCTATACTCACCCTCACAACTGGAAGTGGCCATAGTAGGTTGCTTCTTGCTCAATCAAGATATACATGAGCTACCAAGCATGAAGCAAAAGCCACTAGTGGACACACAAGTGTCATAGCAATCAGCCCAGTCTTAGTCAGAAAAAGCATGCAAATCTGACGGTAGTGATCCCCCTTGGGATAAAACAACCCAAGTAGCCGAGTACCACTCAAGTAGTCAAAGATGCACTTAACCGCCTGCCAATGCTTGACACCTGGGCAATGCATAAATGTGCTCATCTGTGAGAGAGCAAACTAAATATCTAGCCACATAATGCATAAGTAAATCAGGCATCCAACAGCCTGCTGAGAGAGGACAACATCAAATGCATCTCTAGCATCACGAAGACTCAATCGTAAAGCTGTCTCCATAGGAGTGGCAATAGGCTTACAGTCTTCAAGGCCAAAACACTCCAATAATGTGTCAATATATTTTGTTTGACACAAAGCCATTCCACCATCAACTTGCATAAAATGAATGCCCAAATAGTGATGCAAATGGCCCAACAAAAATACATTTTACTTCTTTATTATACAATTTTCTGTGATGTTGTTCAGGCATTAATGCATATGCCAAACAACCAAAAACACGTAGATGAGCAACAGATGGCTTGCGATCATGCCAAGCCTCTTATGGATTGATAGATTGCAGTGCTTTAGTGGGACACCTGTTAAGTGCATATGCTGCACACATGACAACCTCAACCCAAAAACTATGTGGTAAAGCCTTACTCTTGACCATACACCTCACCATCTCCATGAGTGACTTGTTCTTTTGTTCAGCAACTCCATTCTGTTGAGGTGTATACAGCACTGTACACTAGTGTTTTATCCCACGTTTAGCTAGAAATGCAATAAAATCGGAAGACATATATTCCCCCCTTGATCAGAATGGAGGGTGCCCATTTTACATGCTGATAGATTTTCATCCAAAACCAAAAACTGTTTGAAGCACATGAACACTTTGGACTTTTCCATCAATGGATATACCCATGCATGCCTGCAAAAATCATGGATGAAAGTCATGAAGTAAAGATAACTTCCAAAGGAAGGTGTCTGCATAGGACCACATACATCACAATGTACAAGTTGCAATTTCTGAGTAGCCCGAACTGAATCATCTTTTGGAAAGGAGGAACGCTGCATTTTGCTCAAAATATAGCCTTCACAAACATATTTTTTGGGTGCCTCAAGTTTGGGCAAAGAGGACACCATTTCAGATTTTTGCAGGCATAGCAAACTAGCAAAATTCAGATGACCAAAGTGTGCATGCCAAAGCTTTGCATCTGACATAGCCTAAGAATCATGTACTGCACATGCCAAATCATTTATAGATCTTTCATAGTCCATGAACTTATACAACCCACGACATAAAATGACAGAAGCAATAATCACGTTGCCATTTGACAGATCATGAACTGTACATTTATCATCAACAAATTTCACAACCAAGCCAATATTGGCTTATGTAGAAAATTGATAACAGATTTTTCTTGATCCCTAGCACAAACAAAGCATCTAACAAAGTGAAAGAACTACCATCAATAGTAGTCAAAATGATCTTACCAACTCCCATAATACAATAAGAGGAGTTTTTGGTGCATGTAATAGTATTCCCTATAGGGGCAGGCTCGAGTGAAGAGAAGAAATTACGCTGCAAGGTAATATGTTTGGTCGCCCCACTGTCAAAGTACCAAACATCTGAGTCTACTGCAGACATGCACTCCTCATGAGAAGATGGGTCAAAACTACAAACAGTAGTAAACACCCATTATTCTTCTTGCACAAGATTAGTAGACTCTGTTTTTGGTGTAGAGGCTTCTACAACAACCATTCCAGCCTCTTTCTTCTTTGCCTCTTTAGTAGCTAGTTTTGGACACTTCTTTATGATATGATCATTTCCTTTACAGTACTTGCAAAACAGTTTCTGCTTTTCTCATTTCTTTTCATCATTGTCTTCCCTCTTCGATTATGCAGAATTAGCAGATTTCTGCTTGCTACTTGAAGAGCTCCATTTTCCTTTGCCCTTCTGACTAGCCAGGAAAGCTTGATCTACAACATGCATAATGGACCTGTTCTATCTAGACTGATCTTCATGCAATAGAACAAAGACTAACTCCTCAAATGACAAGGCATTTGGATTGCCTTTCATCATCAACCAAAGAGTAGAAGCAAAACTCTGATATGAATCAAGAAGACCATTTAGAATGGTCTGCACAAGTGAGGTATCTAGTATAACCTCATCATCAGAAATCAATTGTTCCTTCAAGATAAGCAACACGAGCCTCATTCCTAGCTTGGTACAATGTGATAAGTGTATCCCAAGCATCCTTAGCTATTTTGCAAGAGAAAATGTGAGGAGTAATGGCATGTTTGACAGACAAAGCTATCAATGCATGTGTCTAAGCATCTCTACCATCCAAATGTTGCTATGCAGTAGGTGCAGCAAAAACCGTAGCACGAACAGGAATATGTAGAATATCATCATCTTCGACACCTTCTGCATCAGCTTTAGTACCTGCAGTTGTAACAGTTGCAGGTGTGATAGTATGTTTTTCAACACCCTACACAATGTTCCACAATCCTTTTGCAACCAATACATGTCACATCATATAAGCCCACAACGAGTAGTTGGTACCATCCAACTTATCCTCAACAGCCAACATACGAAATACCTAATTGCTTTCAGCCATGGTCGGTGACTAAAATACATTGATGTAGAAAATTGATTGTATCTCAAAAAATTTGAACAAAACTGCCTAGATGAGTTCTGCTAAACCTCTAGCAGACTTGGAGATGCTTATAATAGAGAACCGAAATAGGTATATACCTTTGGCACAAAAAGATGAAATTTTCACGAGGAAGGAGATAAGGAAGAGAGCTCACACACACACTCTCACTCTCAAGGAGAAGCACACACATAGATTGAGGCAAGGAAGAATAAACTTCTTCTTCTTCTTCTATTACATAAAAGGAATGTACAAGAATGACCTAAAAAACAAGAATACAACAAGTGCAATATATAAAGATCAGTACATAAGGAAAAACCAAATGTCCGCGAATGAGTGAGCTGGCATCAACAAATGTGCCATCACTCTCGGTAGATAAATCTAATAAAGCTCAATGAAGTATCCCTGACATATACCGGCATGACTACTATACATGTCAAAGAACCGAAAAACTGGTACGTGTCATCCTGGATCATCACATGTTGAGCTTGATATCTGAACACTCCCCCTCAAGCTCAACACCATATCCTGTAATCCAAGCATCTCCCGAAACTTCTTCAACTTCTCAACTCCAAGTGCTTTGGTGAAAATGTCAGCAACCTGCTCATTTGTTCTCACATAAACAAGATCAATATCACCTACTAATACCTTCTCTCTGATGAAGTGATAATGCACCTTGATATGCTTTGTTCTAGCATGGAAAACAGGGTTCCGTGCTAACTGAATGCTGCTAAGATTATCACAATAGATAGTGATAGGCTTTTGCACTTCCACACCTAAATCTGCAAGTAACATTTCTAACCATGATGCCTCACATGCTGCCATTGCAGCACCTCTATACTCAGCCTCAGTACTCAACAAAGCAACAGTGGGTTGCTTCTTACTGCTCCATGTAATAGCTGCACCTCCAAGTGAGAAAAGAAAGCCACTAGTAGATCTTCTATCTCGAGTACTACCAGCCCAGTCTGCATCGGTGTATCCATGAACCTGCAAATCTACACCAGCTTCATAAAACAATGCATAATCCAAAGTAGCACTCACATAATGTAGAGTGCACCTCAGAGCATCCAAATGTGGCTTCCTAGGAACCTGCATAAACTGACTTTCAAGTCCAATAGTATAACTTTGATCAGGCCTTGTAATTGTGACATATATAAGACTTCCCACAATTTTCTTGTACATAGTAGCATTTTCCAATGCTTCACCTGATGTAGTATCCAATTTCAAATTCTAATCCAATGGCATAGAAATTGGCTTACAATCAGCCATACCATACTTTTGTAGCATATTCAAGGCATATTGCCTTTGTGACATCCATATACCTATTTATGTATGTATAAACTCAATGCCCAAGAAATAGCGCAACACACCAAGATCTTTCATGTCGAATTCCTGCATAAGAAGTTTCTTTACCTCTTTGATGCTTTCTTCATTATCACCATCATCAGCCTTCCTTGCATATGGTGAGTGATATGCATCACACATAGAGAACCCAATGTTGGTTAAGTAATCAGCAATCCTTGCATGCCATGCACGAGGGGCTGGCTTCAGCCCATACAAAGCCTTTTGCAACCTACAAACATATTCTGGATGCTTATAATCTTCATATCATTGTGGCTAGTCCATATATACTTCTTCCTGTAACTCACCATGTAGGAAGGCATTCTTCACATCCATCTGATGTAAAGTCCATCCTTTTGCTGTAGCTAATGCAACAAGTGTTTTGACAGTAGACATTTTAGCTACAGGGCTGAATGTTTCCTCATAATCAATGCCTATGTTTGTGCATAACCTTTAGCTACCAATCGTGCTTTATACCTGCTTATGCTACCATCATCATTATGCTTTACCTTGTAAACCCATTTGCAGCCTATGGGTTTCTTTCCTTGTGGCAATGGAACCAGCTTGTATTACCTTGTATTACCTTTGTCATGTAAGCACAATGGCAAGCCATGTAACTATCATATGTCAATCGTTGCACTGAATTACGCATCCTCCCAAATCTTCTTGGTTCTGGGTCACTTCTCCTTATATCATCTTCATGTGCCCCTCTTACTTCTGGAGTCTTCACAGAGGGCAATCCAAGTTCCTCATCAAGACTCTTTTCTGAACCACTTGAATCTCCATCAACATCTTCAAAACCTGCACATGTTTTACTACCAGCAGAAAGCTTTTCTTTACCTTTCTTGGATGTATTTGATGAATTTGCTAGACTGAAATTTCCACACAATCGTCCACTCCATGGATTTGAGTTGGAACTATTGCTTGGTGATGCATCTGGTCCACTCAAAACTTGAGATTCTGCACATGATTTTTCAGCATTTTCTTTGTCATTTGGTTCAAGATTCAGTCCTTCTTTGGCATCTGCATAGAAGCTTGACATTTCATCAAATACCACATCTCTACTCACCTTCACCTGTCGTGTGAGTGGGTTATAACATTTGTACCCCTTTTGCTCAAGGGAGTATCCAATGAAGACACATTTTTCTGCTTTCGGATCAAGCTTCTTCCTCAACTCATCTGGAACATGTACATATGCAATACAGCCAAAAACTTTCAGATGTGATAAGTTTGGCTTTTTACCTGTAAACTTCTCTTCAGGTGTAACTTGATGTACAGCAGCAGTCGGAGTTCTGTTCATGATGTATACAATAGTATGCACAGCTTATGCCCAATAACAATGAGGCATATTCTTTTCAGCCATCAAGGCTCTTGCTATTTTTGCAATATGTCTATTTTTGCATTCAGCAATGCCATTCTGTTGTGGTGTGTACCTGCATGAAAACTGACGCCGAATTCCATGATTTTTTAGAAAACTGCTGAACTCATTTGACATGTATTCACCTCCTCCATCAGATCTTAATGTCTGAATGTACTTCCCTGTCTGCTTTTCCATGATAGCTTTAAAATTCTGGAAGTGAGTGAACACCTCGCTCTTCTCTTTCATGAAATATACCCATACTTTGCGTGTATGGTCATCAATGAAAGTAACATAAAACCTGCAACCGCCCATAGATGTGGTCTTTGCTAGACCCCAAATATTTGTATGTACTACTTCTAGTACATTCTCACTAACATGCTTGTCATGTGGAAATGATGCTCTTGACTGTTTACCAAATTGACATGCTGCACATACCTTTTGCATTTCCGCAACTTTGAAATTTGGTAGTCCATGGATAATCTCCTTTGACTGCATAAATTTCAGCCTTTGCAAGTTTGCATGTCCAATTTGTTTGTGCCATATCTCTATATCTGCAATAACTCCTGCACCTTTTGTAAACATGGTTGCATTCATTTCAGGAATCTTCACATTTAAGGTGAACATCCTACCCACTTTGTTTCCTTTGGCAACCAATCATCCATCCTGCTTGTACTCTTCTACATATAATCCATCAGCATTGAACCTGACTTGTAATCCTTGCTCAACCATTTGTCCAACAGAAACCAGATTCTTTGTTATATTTGGAACATGCAACACATCAGCAAGATGTTTTACCTTCCCATCCTCCATAGACAATGCTATGTTTCCTGTATGCTCAATAGGATGTGATGTATCATCACCTGTTTCAACATATCCAGGAACTGGCATTTTCTGCAAACTACTAAACCATTCTGCATGACTGGTCATGTGATTTGAAGCACCTGAATCAACATACCAGACATTATCATTTGATTTTGAAACACCAGCAGACATCGTATTCATCATATGATGTTGAATCATAAACAACTTCTCAGAATCATCTGCACTTGTGGATGCATAGTTGTTTTGCTGCCTTCTGTTATTTTGATTCTTCAACCTGCAATCACGTTCAAAGTGTCCAGGTTTACCACAATTCCAACATCCTTTACTATCATTACCTGAATCATTTCTTTGGAAATTTCTGCGACCTCTTTGGCTCCCCCTGCCTCGAAACTATCCTCTTCCTCCTGCATGATTATGTTGTTGACCTTGGTCTTGGTTACTGTTTCCTCTTCCACTTCGAAAACCTCTACCTCTACCTCTTCCTCTACCAGAGTAGAATACCTGCTCAGAACTGGGCTTTCCTTGGGAGTTTGAATCCTCACCAAGATTCTTTTCTTCAATAATCAGCATAGATACCAGATCAGCAAAATTCGGAATATTTTCCCTGGTTTGTATGGAAGTTTTGAATTGCTTATATGCAGCTCCTAAACCACGAAGGCACACTTCCACCTTATCATAATCATCTACATTCATGCCAATAGATGCAAGTGACTCACATATGCTTTTGATTTTTAGAGTATAGTCACTTCCCGACATGCTCTTCTTTTCCAATCTATGCAGCTCATTCTTGATTTGCAATTTCCGTGCCTTTGTATTAGTCTCATACAAAGTGACCAAACTGTTCCAAGCCTCTTTTGGAGTCTTGGCATCCTGTATGTGTCCAATCATGCTATCCTGTATGCTCTGTTAGCCAATACATTACCTTTCATGCTCCTTGATTCCATTCCTCATATGCTCTTAATTGTTTTGCAGTCCGATTCCTTTCTGGTAACTGCGGAGCATTTTCATTCTCTCCTTCGATGTACTTCCAGTAGCCTTTTCCCATCAAGAAATTCGTCATTCTGAACCTCCAAGCATGGAAGTTGTTCTTGTCTAGCTTATCGCTCATAAGCTGACTCATTCCATCTGCGTTTGCCATTTTTGCAACAATTCACAACACTGCAAAACACTACAAGTAGCACTTCTGCTTGAACACTGTCGCACTATGATGTGACAGTTTGATCTCAGAAAAACACAGTTTTCGTGTATCAACACTACATGAAATCGCTTGAAATTCTGGATCTGGAATATATGAGTGTCGCCGAACACAACACAAGTTACAGTTTCTAAAACTGACCTGGTTTTTCTATGGGCCCCACCTTGCGAGCTTGAAACCGAGGTCGAGATGGCTCCGAAACTTCGATCTGACAAAAACAAGTGACGCTAAAGGGATAACTCTCCAAAATATTTTGAGGTCTTCTACCTTCACACCGATTTTCGTAGCAAACGGAGGCCGTTTGTGAAATTGCGTTTTCTCCACACCTTGCCGCATAGTCTTCACCGTCGCCTTCTCCACGAGCTCTCTACAGCCACGCTAGCTCTGATACCATGTCACGAGGAAGGAGATAAGGAAGAGAGCTCACACACACACTCTCACTCTCAAGGAGAAGCACACACACAGATTGAGGCAAGGAAGAATAATCTTCTTCTTCATCTTCTATTACATAAAAGGAATGTACAAGAATGACCTAAAAAATAAGAATACAACAAGTGCAATATATAAAGATCAGTACATAAGGAAAAACCTAATGTCCGCGAATGAGTGAGCTGGCAAGAAACAAATGTGCCATCACTCTCGGTAGATAAATCTAATAAAGCTCAATGAAGTATCCGTGACATATACCGGCGTGACCACTATACATGTCAAAGAAACGAAAAATTGGTACGTGTCATCCTAGATCATCACATGTTGAGCTTGATATCTGAACAGAAATAGCCTGCACAAGCACTGCGATAGTGCATTTAGAAGCCAAAACAAGCTCAAATCGTGATTTTGGCGAATCTGAGACTACAACTGGAGAGGTATAGATGATGCCTTAGATGAAGCGACAATGTGCTATAATACTAATTGTTGGAGTTAGACGTCTGCGGAAGCACGCGAACAACACAAGGAAGAAGAAGCTTGGAGCACAACACACAATATTGATTGTATTACGAGAGAATGTACAAAGATATGTAGCCCATTAGGGCAATAGGCATATATACAAGCCGGGGGAAAAAAACCTCCTAAAGATGAAAAAAAGTGCCCCGATGGTCCTAGAGTGTTCACACACATCACTACCTAAATATATCATAGTTATGAAATCAAAGGCTATTGTCTGTATTATCTACAAACTAAATGCATTTTTTTAGTCGTGATGTTGTTTTTGTGGAAGATGCAATTCAACCATTACTTTCACATACTACGGAGATATCAATTAGATCCAAAGATGTGTATGGCAATTTTCTTCCTCTTTTTACATGTGGACAGTCAAGTGCTGGTCCAAATGAGGCAAATTCTCAGCCTTTATAGGTTCCTCATGATGATCCAGATCATTTCATTTCTGATGCAGATTTACATGATGCACTTGTTGATGAGAGGATATAGAGCAAGAAAAAAATATGCCAAAATGTTTGGTGCAAACTTTAAGAGATAGCAATTAGATTCACCATTGTCATATTGTACCTGCTCAAGCTCTCATATGTTGGTGCAACGAAATCAACAATTGAAGTTTTGATGAAGTTTTGAAGTCAAGGATTGAAGAAAAGATCAAGTCATGAAGCATGAAGAAACTACATGTTCAGAGAATGAAGATGTGTATACATATGTACATTACTTTAGAGTTAGTTCACTTATACTTTTGTATGGTGTTGAACTTGTACATATTTGCCTATATATACAAGGAAAAATGTCAGGGCAAATATGAGAGAGCATGTGAATAGAGAAATTAAAAGTTGTATGAGCCATTAGACACTTAAGAAGTGAGTAAGATCTCTCTCATCACTCAGATGTAAAGTTTTCCAGAAATGAAGAAAAGTTGCACCCGATATTTATGAGAGTTTTCCTTTTGTGTTGAGTTTTTTGTGAAATGCTTTTCTACAAGTCTAAGTCTATAGTTGATTGACCTCTGTACAAATTTTCAGCTTCTAATTGTGATTAGGCTGAGAGAATTGAGTGTAGGAACATTTACATGTGTAAATGTAAAGAAGAGAAGTTGCAGGAGGCGCAAAATTCGATGCTAATGTTTTGGTCAATTCTCCTTCCACACTGTAAAGTTTTGAGCAAGCAAGCACTCGTTCTTTAAGTTGGAAGGTAAGCTACCTATGGCTAAAAGCATTTGATTAAACAGGTTCTAGTTTGGGAGAATCAAGCTTTAGAAGTTGTAGGTGTCAAAGTCGACTGTAAATAACTACAGTTTTAGACATAGGTGACTTGTTAAGATCATTTCTCAAGATTTACTAAGTCTTTTGGAGTGATTTAACTTGGACAAGGTGCAAAAACTATAGACAACACGTCCTGCAAAGTTTTATAAAAAACTTTACACATTTGATAAGTCAATGAGTGAGTTATGTGCAACAGACTTTCTGTGTAGTCACCTTCTTCACAATTTGTTCAAGATTTTGAAAATTGAGTATTGATCCTCCAAATTGTTGAAGGTTTTAAGTTATTCTTGATATAGAGGTGCTCTAACTTCAAGGATAACTTGTTCTTTTGGAGATTAACACTCTCCATTAGTGGTATCAGAGCAGGAAGCATCAAAATTGAAGAAAGGAGGACCCCGACTACTGCAGCTATAAAGAATTCAACATTTGAAGATACAAAGAGTGAAAGCTTGAAAGCAAATCTTGAAAAGGAGGCCAGAAGATATCAAGGAAGACAAAAGGAACCTCATTCAAAGCAAAGGTAACCTTATTCCTCATAAAGCTTGAAGGATTTAATACACAAGTGAAGAAAGGATGGGAGATTCTCTTCAGATAGAGAAATTGGATAGAGAAAACTATCCAGCATGGTCAATGAGGATGGAAGCTCATCTTATGAGCAAAGAATTGATAGGTTATATTACAGGTGAAGAAGAAAAGCCTCAGTTCAGAGATCCTAGTGTTCCAACTAGGGATGAATTGTCATATTTGAAGACTTGGATGAAGAGAGATGCTCAAGCTAGGAGCATTATCTATATGGGAGTTAATGACTACTTGCTACCTCACATTAGAGGTCTTGAAAGTGCAAGTGATATATGGAATGCTTTGGAGGAGCATTTCCAAAACACCACAAAGTCAAGGAAGGCATCCTTGTGGGTAGAGTTTACCACATTCAAGAAGAAGGCCTCTCAATCCATCTCAGATTATGTAACAAGGATGAAGGACATTGTAGATGCATTAGGAGCAGTTGATGAAGATATTGGGAGGATAAATTGGTAAGGCAAATCCTCACAGGTTTGAGAGGTGATGACAAATGGAAGCCATTCATTTTGTCTACTGAATTATCACTAGATCATTTTACTCCTGATTTAAATCAGTTGCTAGGACACATGCTAACCTTTGAGTAGGATGTCAAAGGTGAAAGTGATAAAACTGCAGGTCAAGCAATGTATTCAAAGGATAAGAAGAAGAATAGCCAAGGGAAGCAACAAGCAAATGAAGTTGAAGGTACAACTAGCCAAGCTAACTTCCTAAGAGGAAGAGGAGGTGGCAAAGGTAGAGGAAGAGGCAGAAGTAATAAAGATGGAGTCAAAGCTTGCTGGATTTGTGGTAAGACAAATCACTTAGCTCATGATTGTTGGCATAATACTCATAATAATGGTGGATATAATCAGAACTTTATTTCAAGAGGAAGAGGTGGCAGAAATCAAAGAGGTAATTTCAGAGGTAGAGGTAGTAAAGGTTACTTTGGAAGAAATGCAGGTAGAGGATTCCAAAGTCAACAATACAACAATACCTACTATAATAATGCTTCATATCAGAAGGAGGATTCAAAATTGATAATGAATGCAACTTGTGAAAGGCAAAGTGAAGACCAAAGAGTCTTCTACATTGACTCAGGGTGTAGCAATCACCTGAGTGGCAACATAGCTTTGATGACTGATTTGAAGAATAAGGTAACTAATCATGTAGTTCAAACAGGTGACAATACAAAGCACAATGTGAAGTCAATCGGATCAATGAAGGCCAAGGATGGAAGTACTCTCTTGAGTAAGGTTTTATATGTTCCTACAATTCCAAAGAATCTGATAAGTGTAGGACAAATTGTTGAAAAAGGTTATGAAGTTAGGTTCACTAATGAAGGAGTTTCTGTGGAAGACCCTAGCAATGGGTATAAACAAATTGTTTCAGGGAAGAAAGAAGGAAGATTGTTCACATTGAAGATTCAAGGTAACGTTGGTCATGCCTTGTTCATCTATAAAGGACATAAGATCAGATCTTTGGCACAAAAGGCTTGGACATTTCAATGAAAGAGGTATTAAAGATATGGTTAACAATGGTTCAGTTCTTGGATTGCCTAATGTTGTAGGTCAACATATGACATACAGATGTGAGGCATGTCAATTAGGTAAGGCTCATAAGAAATCTTATTCCAAGCATGGTTTTATGTATTCAGAGAAGCTTGAATTGGTACACATAGATGTGTGGGGACCATCAAAGGATTTCAGCATCAATGGTTCAAGGTATTATGTGATTTATGTTGATGATGCTACCAGATGGATCACTATCTATGTGATCAAAGATAGGTCAGAGGTATTCAATACATTCAAACATTATCATGTGTATGCAGAGAGAATTACAGGTCAAAAATTGAAGAGACTAACGTCAGATGGAGGGGGAGAGTATTTCTCTAATGAGTTCAGTGATTACTTGTGGAATGCAGGTATAAAAAGGGAAATTACTTGCAGGTATTCTCCTCAACAAAATGGTGTAGCAAAAAGGAGGAATAGAACTCGTGTTGAGTTTGCAAGATCCATGATGAAGGAGAAAAATTGCCCAAATTATTTGTGGGCTAAGGTTGTAAATACAACCACATATTTGGTCAATAGATTACCATGTAAAGCTTTGCAGGGTATGACACCATATGAGGCATGGTGGGGTAACAGATCTACTCTAGATCATTGCAAAGTATTTGGATGTTTGGCATATGCATATGTGCCATCTCAATTAAGGCACAAATTGGAACCTGAAGCTGAAAAGTATGTGTTCATTGGATATGATGATAAGCAGATGGGATATAGGTTCTGGAGTCCATCCACAAAACAATTCCTTGTATCAAAGGATGTTACATTTGATGAGCAAGGTACTTGGTATGCAGGTACAATCAATATTTATGCAGATGATGAAGAAGTTGTGAATCAAAAGAAAGGTAAATCAAAGGTTCAGATATTTGATGAAGAGGAGAACAATGAAGTACAGGTTGAAGTTGAAGAAGTGCCAAGGTTTGATCCAAAGTGTGATGAACCAGAAACCTCAAGGATTGGAGAACTCGGAAGGTCATGAAGACACAAATGGCAACCTACAAGGTATAGTTATGATACTTCTTTTTTAGCTACCAAAGATTATGCTTATATGATAAAGGCAGATGAAGACCCTTCTACATATGAAGAGGCAAAAGGTAAGGAAAATTGGGAGAAAGCTATGCAGGAAGAGTATGATGCATTGATGGAGAATCAGACATGGGATTTGGTTCCTAAAACAAATAGTCAGAAGATCATTGGATGCAAATGGGTCTACAAGACAAAGAGGTTTGCAAATGGAAGTGTGTCTAGGTATAAAGCCAAACTTGTTGTGAAAGGGTTTGCTCAGACATATGGTATATATTATGATGAGACTTATAGTCCTGTGGCAAAAATGACAACTATCAGGACACTCATAGCCATTGCTGCATGTAAAGGTTGGAAATTATGTCAATTAGATGTGAATGCTTTTTTAAATGGTTACATTTCAGATGATGTTTTCATGGAGCAACCACAAGGATTCAGAAATGAAAGGTATCCAGATCATGTATGTAAGCTCAAGAGAGCTTTGTATGGTTTGAAGCAGGCCCCAAGGGCATGGAATTATAGACTTGTGAAGTTCTTGAAAGAACTTGGTTTCCAAGTATCTAAAGTAGATAGTAGCTTGCTTGTTAAAGAAAGTGATGATGGGTTCATTTACATGTGCATATATGTGGATGATATAATTCTTACATGTACAGATGAGAAAGGCATTCAAAGCCTAAAGAAGCAAATGGAGAAAGAGTTCAAGATTAGTGACTTGGGAGACTTGTCATATTTCTTGGGCATGGAGATCTCATACACTCAACATGGAGTGTATGTAACTCAAGAAAGGTATTTGAAAAACTTGTTGATCAAGTTTAAAATGGATGATTGTAGGGTAGCACCAACTCTAATGGAGGTGAATCACAAATTGAGCAGATATAGAGGAGAAGAGTTCAAGGGCATGAAGCTATATCAAAGTTTGGTTGGTAGTCTGATCTATGCTACATTAACTAGGCCTGATTTGTCATATGTAGTTGGAGTATTATCTCAATTCATGCATTGTCGGAGGAAAGAACATTGGATTGCAGGACAAAGAGTGTTGAGGTACATTAAGGGTACACTCAAAGAAGGTTTTTATTATGGTTTTACATCAGATACAAACATCAAGATTTATAGTGATACAGATTGGGCAGGTAATCCTGATGATAGGAGATCAACTTATAGATACTTGTGTTATGTGGGAGATAAGTTAATTTCATGGTGTTCAAAGAAGCAACACACAGTTGCTTTATCATCCACAGAGGCTGAGTACAAAGGTATGGTGGAAGCTGCAAAGGAAGTGATATGGCTTAAGACTCTTATGAAGAGTTTTGACATCATTCAGAGTACACCCAGTATTCATGGAGATAACATGAGTTCATTGTATTTAGCTGCTAATCCTGTTTTTCATGCTAGGACTAAACACATTGAGATTCAGTATCATTTTCTAAGAGAGAAGGTGATGTATAAAGAGATTGAAGTTATACATACTTCAATAAAAGATCAGATAGCTGATATGCTAACCGAAAGCTTGGATGGACCAAAGCTACAAAGATTCAAAGACATGGCAGGCATAAAGAAGATAGAGAAAACCTCAATTGATGATTGAGGGGGAGCTGTTGGTGCAAGGCAATCAAGAATTGAAGTTTTGATGAAGTTTTGAAGTCAAGGATTGAAGAAAAGATCAAGTCATGAAGCATGAAGAAACTACAGGTTCAGAGACTTTATGTGTAGTCACCTTCTTCACAATTTGTTCAAGATTTTGAAAATTGAGTATTGATCCTCCAAATTGGTGAAGGTTTTAAGTTATTCTTGATATAGAGGTGATCTAAATTCAAGGATAACTTGTTCTTTTGGAGATTAACACTCTCCATCATCATAGTGCTTCCTTTGCATCACATTGCTATGCTATGGTTGCCTCTAGTATTTGTGATGAGAATGAGCATGTTTCTTTTGATGAAGGAAAACATTCAAAAAATTGGATGGCTACTATGCAATCAAAATATGATGCTATTATGAAGAATGGTACATGTTCTTTATGTGATTTTCCTCCAAGAAAAAATGCAGTGGGCACTAAATGGAGATACAAATTAAAGCATAGCCGGATGGAATAGTTGATAGGTATAAGGATAGGCTTGTTGCAAAAGGTTATGCTCAAGAGAGAGACATTGATTTTGATGATACCTTTGCATCCACATGCCAAATGACTACCATTCATAGCATTTGTGCACTTGCAGCTCATCATATTTGGAATGTACATCAACAAGATATTAAAACTACATTTCAGAATGGTGACTTATATGAAGAACTCTGCGCATTTCAGCCCCATGGTTTTGTGCAAAAAGGACATGAAAAAAAGTGTGCAAGTTGAAAAAGGAATTATATGGTTTGAAGCAAGCACCACCTGCTTGGTATGAAAAGATACATGCCAACTTGATTGCATATGGTTTTGAGAACATTCCAATTGAGAGCACCTTATATGTTAAACATGTAGATTATGTACTTCTGAACATTGTTGTGTATGTTGATGACATGCTGCTCACTATGTCCTAATGAGAAGCATATTACTGAATTTAAGGTTGATTTGTATGGATCTTTTGAAATGTGAGTTTTGGGGCATTTGCATCATTATTTGGGCATTCACTTTATGCAAGTTGATGTGGAAATAGCTTTACATCAAAAAAATATATTGACACATTGTTGTAGTGTTTTGGCCTTGAAGATTGCAAACCTATTTCCACTCCTATGGAAACAGATTTACAGTTGAATCTTGATGATGCTAGAGATGCATTTGATGTTGTTCTCTACTAATAGGCTATTGGATGTTTGATTTACTTATGCATAATGTAGCCTAATATTTAGTTTATTGTCTCACAAATGAGCAGTTTTATGAATTGCCCAAGAATCAAGCATTGGCAGGTGGTTAAGCGCATCTTTGGCTACTTGAGTGGTACCCGACTACTTGGATTGTTTTATCCCAAGGGGAGATCATTACAACCAGATTTACATGCTTTTTCTGGCTCTGACAGGGCTGGTTGTTGTGACACTCATGTGTCCACTTGTGATTTTCTATTCATGCTTGGTATCTCTTGCATATCTTGGTTAAGTAAGAAACAACCTATTGTGGCTACTTCTAATTGTGAGGCTAAGTATAGGGTAGCTTTCACAGTGACTGTTGAGTGTGTGTGGCTCAGATGCCTTTTGGTTGATTTGGGTGTTGGTTAGTCTTCTTCCACCACCACCTTCATTGACAATCATAGTGCATTGGAAATTGCAAGGAACCTTATGTTCCATGCTTGCACTAAGCACATTGAGGTGCATTATATGGGAGAGGTTCTCTCCTAGAGAGATCATGTTATAATTAGTGTCCATGTGAAAGGTCAAATGTCCACTAGAAACTTTTCTATATATTCTTTAATAAAACATATAGTGGCTACTGTGTGTTTTTCTTATGTGTTCTGCACCCGTTGTGAGGAGTACTGTGTGAGGTGTTGGAGTTAGGGTTTCTACAACAATGGTATTGTTATGGAGCTCTTGAGAAGGAGATTCCACCATCGTGAATTGCTAAAGAAATACTTCACTAGTATCAAAGCATTTCATTGCAAAAGCTTTGTTCCTTTTGTGCGAGCGAAGCAAGCACCTGCTCGTCCACCCAAGGCTTACGATAAAGGTGGCGACCGAGGCACAAACCTTAGCATATCTTGTCATCTAAGTCATCGAGGTCACCATTGGCTACACACGAGGGAGGACCCCAACTATTCCTATGAAGGAAGACAGAGGTTCTTGGTACTTCTCGAGAGGTCACCCATCCCAATTTGTTCCCCCAGATCTCGCTTAACCAACGGAGCTCTTTCCACTAAGCTACACTCTTGTGGTGCTTGAGGAAGGGTAAACACTAAGTTTAACATTACCACGAACATGTTTTGGGCCCTCAAAGCTTCATTCTTTGTTTTCAAATCCTATTTTGAAGCATTTTTCGAGTGCTTTTTGGACCCATTTGGAGTACTTTCATGCATATTTTTCTTTGCACAAGTTCAAGAACATTAAGAAGAGTTTTCTTTGTACTTCTATGAAAAGAAATTTTGAGATTTAGGGCTGTGTTTTTAGCCACACTAGTAAATCTGCAGGCTTCTTAAAAGGTTTTCAGCTATGGATAGAGTAGCCACTGCAAGTCTATGCAGGTTCTTTAGCCTAAATAATAGACTTGACAGACACTTGTAGGTGTTTTTGGCTAGTATTTAGGCTATGAATTCAGCCTTTCAATGCCATTTTCGTGCATATATTGAGCACATACACACTATGTATGCTTTTGTGGATACCACTTATGTAGGTCCATGTGGTCATTGATATAGCGGTTACATTTTTTTCATAAAGCCTTTCATGATTGATAAAGAGGGTTGTGGTGAGGTTTTCTTAACTAGGATACACCCAAAACTTGGAGTCTCTTCATTGATGCAGGTGGAAGACTTACCCAGCCTTTCCATAGGAGACATATGCTAGTTGTTGATAGGTGCTTGATAAGCCTAGTTGGCTTCTTTCGGGTAACTGATTATATGCAATGGAGTCAGTGATTCACTATGCAAGTTTCTATGTGAGTACTTGCATTTTTATGAGATTTTGACATTGGTTATATGCTATGTTTTGCAAAGAAGAATTTGGAAAAAATTTTCCAAATTTTGTGGTTTTTCCAACTACATAGTGCTCGATTTACTCCTTGATACACTTATTGATGTGAGCACATTCACTCTCACATAATCCTTTTGGTTAGTCATTACTGTCATTAATCCATTTTTCTAGAGAGACTGTTGATTTTTCCCAAAATCTAAAACTTGGTCATCCTTCCTTGATCCTCAGTGCTACTTGGACTATTCTAGCTCCATTTTCATTCTATCAATTTTATATCATCATGGCATCAGAAATCTAAGGCACATCTCGTGGATCTTGGTCTAGTGCTAGTGTTCCCAAGAGGATCCATAACTTGTAGCGCAAAGAACATTTTGAGATTCAGCTTTGCTCTATGGAAGAATCAGATTAAAGATGTGTCAATTTAGAGGAGCAATGGGAGCCCGTAAATTGAACCTCAAAGAATCATGTTCATATGGATGATGATGATTGGGATGAGTTGGATGAAATGGCTAACTCTATCATTCAATTGCACATGGTAGGTAATGTTACTTTACAATATTAGATTGTGAAAGTGCAAAGGAGCTTTTGAAGAAGTTATGCAATACATATGAAAAAGAAATGGCATCATATAAAGTGTAACTTGATGAGAAAGTTATAAGACCTTTACATGAGGGACATAGATAGTGTTGTTGTTCATCTAAGTGAGTTTCATGCTCCCAGTTATAGGCTCAAAAAATGGAGATGTATAATGAAATGAAAGCAATCTTTTTGTTATGCACCTTGCCATCATCATGGGATACGCTTTCCATAACTATTAGCAGTAATGCACCCCGTGGTAAACTGGTCCATGATGACATATGTGGAGCACTCTTGAGTCAGGAGATTGTTAGAAAATCTATGGTTGGCACTCAAAGTGAAGATGCATATAATGTTCAAGATTCTTAGCAAGGAAAGAATCAGCGATGTGGCCGGAGCAAGATCAAGGAAAAGAAATGGTTAATGGAATAAGAGTAGAAGTAAAACAAGGAAGAGTGATATCAAATGGAATTATTATCATAAGAAAGGACACATGAAGAAATATTGCTATGCATTAATGAATGCTAAAGATAAGGGAAAAATGTTTGATGGGAATGTTAAAGAGCTACTTGCACCATCTACTTTGACTGTGAATTTTGAAGAAATCAATGTTATTTTTGCTTCTTTCCATTTGACACCACATAGAGTATGGTTCTCTACTTATGCAGCAAAGTCTCTAGTACTATGAGACTTGGTGACTCTTATTACTGTGACGTTGTTGGGATTGGAGATGTGGTTTGTGCAATTCATTGATGGCTCAAAATTTACTACACATAATGTATGCCATGCACGTGAGTTATCACGTAGTTTTATGTCAGTTGGTCAACTTGATGACCTTGGTTACAAGGTGATTTCTATGTCTAGTCTTTTTATATATCGAAGGGCAATACAGTTATTGCTAAAGGAAGCAAAGTTGGCTCACTTTATCCTTTATTTGGATCACAAAAAGAATACTTCTTAGTTATTACTAGATAACCTATGGCTTGTATTTTACATGGCCATTTGGGCCACATATCTCGTAGTGGAATGGAAAATATTTCTCATTTTGGATACTTACATGTGTTATATTTCTCTGATTTTTCATTTTGTGAGCATTGTCAATATGGAAAGCAAACTAGGAATGTGTATAAAATGCATATTGACTTTTCAATTCAATCTTTAGATCTCCTTCATACAGATGTGTGTGGTCCTATGCCCACAAGGTCATTAGGTGGTTCTCTTTACTTTGTCACTTCCATATATGATGCTATTAGAAAAGTTTGGGTATATCCTATAAAATTGAAGGACGAGGTATTCCCTATTTTGAGAAAATGGCTTGCTTCAATTTAGACTTAAAAAAGAACTAAGCTTAAGGCTTTATGCTCATATAATGAGGATGAGTATACCTCACATGAATTCAGCCTTTTCTATCATCTCGAAGGAATTCTTAGAGATTTTATAGATCCTTATACCCAAGTACAGAATGATGTAGCTGAAAGGATGAATAGAACTATTTAGGATAGAGTATTTTCTATGTTGCATCAAGCAAACCTTTCACAAGGATTTTGGGTGAAAGTAGTATTGACTAGAGTTCATGTTATTAACCTTTCACCTAGTAATATCCAAGTTTTAAAAGTGTCCTAAGAGTCATGGATAGGGAAGCCACCATATTATGATGATCTTGAGTTTCTAGGTCTGAAGCATATGGTCATATACCCAATAATCTTAAACAAAAGCTGGATCATAAGTCGAAGAAATGCATTTTTCTTGGAAATGGTCAAGAAGGATAATTTGGATATTGCTTATGAGATCCTAAAACACAGTTAGTGATAAGAAGTAGTGATGTCATTTTGAATGATTCTAAGATGTGTAAACAACCCATTAAGGAGGTTGAAGTGAGAAGAGTGGTGTTTTAGGATAATAGTCCTCTTGTTTGCATGCATTAAAATGTTGCACATAGGGATTGTCAAGAAAATATCCAATCAAATAAGTCTGCAAATGTTCTTGTCTAGCAATCATTGAGACACTTTGTACGTGTCTCACATCCACCTGATAGATATGTTCTTTGTTTGGATTTTGTTATGTTAACACATGTTGGTGAGCCTTCTTGTTACAAAGAGGCTATGCAGACAGAAGATCATGTCAAGTGGGAGCATGCCATGAGGAGTGAATTGGATTCTATTCACAAGAATGGTAATTGGGATTTAGTACCTTTGCCAAAGGGCAGGAAAGCTTTACCATGTAAATGTGTATATAAACTGAAATTCATATCAGATAATGCTTCTCCAAATTATAAAGCACGACTTGCTGCAAAGGGTTTTAAGCAACAACATGGCATTGATTTCGAGGAAATATTCCCTCGAGTACTCAAGATGACTACCCTACACATGTTGCTTGGATTCGTTGCATTGGACGACTTTGAGCTAGTCCAAATGGATGTGAAAACTGCTTTCTTGCATGGACATCTTACATATGAGATCTATATGGAACTATGAGAGGGTTATGCATTTCGTGGCAAAGAAAGTCTAGTTTGTAAGCTCAAGAAATGTTTATATGGACTTGAACAGTCCCCTAGACCATGGTACCAAAAGTTTGATGCTTTTATGAAGTCTCAAGCCTATTCCCGAAGCAATGAGGACCATTTTCTATACATAAAGAGATGCTCAAATGGCAGCTTGATATGCTCGATACTTTATGATGGTGATATGTTGATTATTGGGAAGTCCTCTTATGACAAGTCAATTCTCAAAAAGAAATTGAGTCAAGCATTGGATATGAAGGATTTGGGGGATGCCAAACATATTCTTGGCATGTGCATTACTTGTGATAGGAGTAAAAGATCCGTATGCTTGTCTCAAAGTGAGTACATACCTAAAGTATATCATAGGATCAATATGTAGAGTAGAAAGGCATTAAGTACACCTTTACCCACATATGTGAAATTGAGCAAGGATGATTGCCCCAAATTAGATGAGGAAAAGGAACTCATGACCAAAGTTCCTTATCAGTGTGTTATTGGTAGTCCCATATGCTATGGTAACTATGAGATTAGACATTACATTTTCAATGGAGTTGTGAGTAGATATATGTCTAATCCCTGGAAGAAGCATTGAGAAGCAGTCAAGATGATTTTGAGATATCTGAGTGGAACTAAGAATAAGTGTTTATTCTTAGGTAGAGGGAAAGCATCCATTATTGGTTACACATATTTTGATTATGTTGGTTGTGTAGACAATCATAAGTCTAGAACAAGGTACATTTTTCATTTTGCTCAAGGTTCTATCCCTTGGAGATCTCATCTTCAAGAATGTACAATTGTTTCCATCACATAAGCAAATTATGTTGTAGCAAAGTGAGTCATGTAAGGAAGCATTGTGGCTTTTCTCGTCTTGCTTGTGATATTGGTCTACCTCAGCATGCACCTCACTTGTTCCATGATAGTTAGAGTGTCATTGCATTGGCTAAGAATCTGGTCTATCACGCAAAGATGAAGCACATTGAGATGCGATACATGAGGGCCACACTAAAAATAGCATGCTTTTTCTTTATGTACAAAAATAGCTAAAAATAACTATCTTCTAAAAATAACTATTTTCTAAAAATACTCTTCTAAATATCTCCAAAAGTATTTGAATAAATCCTCTTGCATCCACACTCGTTCACACCCTCATGGATCTCCACCTGCTAAATCAAAACACAACACACATTAAAATCCTCAAGGCATTAAACCTTCATTCCAAATATTCCATAAAGTATAACATGCCCCCCCAGTTGTCAAGCAACTGACCTAAGTTGATAAGAATAAAATAGACATAGATGGCCAAATCACATGTCCCATCACTGAATAATCATAAGCATGTTCCATGTAAAAACACATGCATGGAACTGAAAACTGGAATTTAATGTGAATATGAATGATAAGCAGGGTTTAAGTCAAAATACAATCCAAAAGTGATTTAACAAAAATGAATATCTTGATATGATAAAATAACAATTGGTTTTTCTAACCATGAATTTATACTTGAATGCATGTGCATACGAATTTTCTAAAAATTTTAGTAGCATAACGGTGCAATTTTGAAAACCGAAAAAATTCCGACAAACAATTTCCATGATATTAGTGCTGATAGGCATAATCTATCCACAAAAAGACCAAAAGGGGATTACACACCCTCACAATTTTAGATTTTTCTCCTCACTAACATGCAAGAAAATACTTCTCCCTGCAAGAAGAATTCATGTACCATACAAGACAAACGATGTCTAAATTGTGCAAGAAAAGGGCAACCATGCATATGAATTAACAAGAAACTTATCAGGAGGTTCAAAAAGTAACTTGTAGGTATGTGTAAGTGTTGAAGATGATCCACATTCAGTTGGAATAGCTTTTCGAGTGTCTCTCAATACATTGTGCTTCAGAACAATGCTCGAAAGAAGATCATTGTCAAGGAAAGAGCATACTCCAAACTCTTAAGAGGATAGCAACTGAAGCGAAACCATGGCTTATAGCCACTCTTTGGAAAGATCTTTGAGAGAGCTCTCCATAGCAAAAGGAATCTCTGAATTTGGATATCAAACGCTCAAGATATGGGTAAATAAGTGGGTGTAAATTGGTTAATTTGGGAAGCTTTAGCTATGGCTCTTCCCACAGAATAGGGAAATTTTGTCGCTTCACAGCCTCTCCTCCATGTCGGACGTGCCTATGCATTCGTATTAATCCCATATAGCAAAAAGCCAAGGACCGACCTGCTCTGCAGCGAACCAGCGTGCGCGTGGCGGATATATCCCACATATTTTCAAAGAGAAAAGAATATATAATGGATGGATATAACAGTCTGTTCTCTCATCTCTGCCCTCCTCGATTACTAGAAGGACATACAGGTTGTATCGTGCAGGGAAGATGACCTATCAAACAAAAAGCAGAAAATAATGTAAATTTTTGTCCGCGCCCGGAACGGCTGAAATTCCGAGCGGGACTTGCAGTACCCACGTGTCGCAAAAATCAGGGGCTCGGGAGGATCTGAGTCAACCAAGGCAGTAGTTCCACGCGCAGGAAATCAGAGGCGCTCGGGAAGTTGGGGGAGCTGTTCACGCGAGTAATCAATTACGCTAAAAGAAAATTTGTGTTCATGCTTTGGAAAATCGGGCAGAGAACCTCGATCAAAAAACTTGCGCGCTTTTTTTGTTTTTCAAGCTGCTCATTCCTTGTGAAAGCCGGAATGCGTGGTGGTGTTGACGGATGGTTTCCCATAGAGCTTCACGAAAGCTCCAAAAACTTTGGCTCTAGAGGATGACCGAGGACGGGAGATGCTCCGTGAAACTCCTTGACGAAGATAACGATAAGAAGAAAATGAGAAATTAACTCCGCGGACATCTTGGCTCTGATACCATAGTTGACAATCGTATCCCGTAGAGCACATACACAGTGAATATAACGAGACAAGAGAGAGAAAAGAGAAGACACAAGATTGGGTGCAATCTTCCCCCACATGCTCTAAACAACTCCATGAGAGCATGCGTATTTATAGGTAATTCTTATTATGTCTTGAAAAGAAGATACATGAGGGCCACACTAAAAATAGCATGCTTTTGCTTTATTTACAAAAATAGCTAAAAATAACTATCTTCTAAAAATAACTATTTTCTAAAAATACTCTTCTAAATATCTCCAAAAGTATTTGAATACATCCTTTTGCATTCACACTCGTTCACACTTGTTCACACCCTCATGGATCTCCACCTGCTAAATCAAAACACAACACACATTAAAATCCTCAAGGCATTAAACCTTCATTCCAAATATTCCATAAAGTATAACACAACTTTTTCCCCTCTTTAGGTTGTTTTGCCTCGGCTTGTATATATGCCCATAACCCTAATGAGTCACTTACCTTTGTACATTCACTTGGTAATACATTCAGTATTGTGTGTTCATGTCCTCCAAGCTTCTTCTTCTTCTTCCTTGCGCTATTCACATGCTTCTAGACCTCAAACTCCAACAAATCCCTTCTCCACAATCTGTTCTTAACTTATCAAGTTCTTGGTAATGCTAGACACTAGAGTGAGAAATTTTCTCAATAAGTTCATGTTACAATTTGATCTCTTCACATTTCCATCT
The DNA here is from genome assembly GCA_020310875.1 of Ceratopteris richardii. Classification (NCBI taxonomy): domain Eukaryota; kingdom Viridiplantae; phylum Streptophyta; class Polypodiopsida; order Polypodiales; family Pteridaceae; genus Ceratopteris; species Ceratopteris richardii. The sequence goes on along the minus strand of CM035428.1, from coordinate 140,253,578 downwards.
TTTCTAGAGGGTGCCTTGTGTCGTCTCTTATTTTCACTTCATGCTTATTCTTGGGGTCTTCAAAATCTGAGAGTAATGATACATTCCCTACTAACTGTCTAAGAGCTCCATAACCTCCTCTATTATATCCTCTTCCTCTCTACTCCCTGGGTTGGTGAAGCAATGTTGAGTGATATGATTTGTAATTCCACAAATGAGTACACAAGAAATGAAGAGCTTTGAGATCTACCCCTACCTTATCTACCTCTTATGGCTCTTCCTCTTGAACTTCTTCCTCTACCTCCAAATTTAGCTTGGGAGGTACTTGTTTCTTCATCAAACTTCTTGCCTTTTTCTTTATTATGTTTACTTCTACCTTTATCAGTGTATAAGGTAGACGATTGATTACATTTTTGTGTATCTCCATTCTTCATAATCTTGGCTTCATAGGTAAAGAGTTGTCCCATGAGTGTGTTGAAACTTGGTACTTACATGTCCATGTATAGCTCCATGGTAGTGATGAATGCTTTGCACTTATCATTTGCTTTGATTCCACTGATGACTTGTCATACTATTTACTCTTCAATTATTATCTCTCCAATGATTCCTAATTGATCAACTATGTCCTTTATCTTAGTGAAAAAGTTGATAACCCTCTGCTTGGATTTCTTCTTGAGGGAGGTGAACTCATCCACAATTGATTCTTCTTCTAAGAGAAGAATGATTCAAGTGCATTCTAGGTATCTTGGTCTTATAGCCCCTAATGTATGGAAGTAAGAAATTAGAAATAGAGTTTAAGCTATATGACTTTTCCAAAGCATCTTTTGTCAAGGGAGCACTAGATTGTGCTCTCTGACTTCACTAGACAAGAATTCGGAAATAGACTTATGATTACAAGAACACCCACGTAGGGAAAATAATACAAGAAGATGGATTCGATACAAGACGTCCCACAACCCGAGACCAATAGGTATGGAAAACTGGACTAGAGATGATACAGGAGATCCCACTACCCGATATTGTAAGTATGAGACAAGATGTCTGGATTACAAGAACTCCCTTGTGGGAGATGAACTAGATACAAGAAAGAACTCGACAAGATCTCGTACTACGAGATTACAAGAGGACAAGTCAGGATGTCCAAGAACTAGACTAGACAAGACTAGAACAAGAAATAAGACAAGAACTGGAACTGGAACTTGGAGAGTACTTACTTGGCGATCACGACTCCTTGAGCTCCCAAAACTGATATTGGCAAGACTGATTATGAATGTGGCCAACCCCTGCTTATATAGGTTTTCAAGGGCGGTTCATGAAGGCGGTTACGAATTGATGATGTCATCGATGATGTCATCAATTCGAAACATGAGCTTTGGATATCCGAATCAGGCAAGTCGACAGTCGATCTTAGGGTTTTGGCACGTTCCAGATTCAATGGAAGCATTGGTTTCTCCTAATTATGAACCAATCATGAGATATATGGTTCACATGGAATCTAAGGTTCAGGATGGTTTCCTTCATCCATGAAATCACCTCCCCCTCAAGCGACGAGTTCCACGAGGAGTGGTCATGTTATCTGGTCTCGGCTTTGTTGGATTTCTCTTATGGAATTCTTGAACCTTGATTGGTGCTCTCTGAAGGTTTTTTACACGTTCCCAAGTACGATCACTAATTTCATACTCTTTCCAATGAATAAGGTATTCCAATCTTCCTCGAGATATTCTGGAATCTAGGACATGCTCGACTTCAAATTCTTCATAATCATCAATCGCGATAGGTGGTGAAGGACTAGGTCTCTCCCCCCTCAATGGTGATATCTGATATGGTTCCAACATGGATACATGGAAAACTAGATGTATTCTCATAGTACTTGGTAGCTGGTGCTTGAAGGTGACTGGATTAATCTTGGCCAAGATGGTAAATGGACCAAATCTTTGATGATCTAACTTTGTACAAGGTCTTGAGGTTTGCAAATTGTTTCTAAGTAACCATACTTCCCCAATTTGATATGATGGATTCTGGACACGATGTTGATCTGCATAGTACTTATATTGTTCTTGAGCTTTATGGATCTCTTCCTTGAGTTCTTTGTGAATGTCCATCAGGTACTAGGCCTTGTCTCTAGCAGTTGGGTTCTTGACATGATTTGAGAGTTGTATATCCATCCTTGGATGTTGTCCATAATTTGCAAAGAAGGGAGTCTGCTTGGTAGATGCATGAACACTATTGTTATACGGAAACTCTACAAAGGGTAAAAGCTCAAACCAATCATTTTGATGATAGTTGCTAGTGCAATGGAGATATTGCTCCAGGACTTGATTCACCCGTTCTGTTTGTCCATCAGTCTGTGGATGATTTGCTGTAGATAGTTTAACTTGAACACAAGGAGCTTGCAAAGACTGTTCCAAAAGCTGGATATGAACTGTGGGCCTCGATCACTGACAATGTCATCAGGCAATCCATGAAGCCTAAATATATACCTGAGAAAAATTCTAGCAGTGGCTGCACTTGTGATTGCCTTGGTAGTTGGAATGAAGTGTGCCATCTTTGTAAATCTATCCACAATAACAAGAATGGCATCATACTTGTCTAAATTTGGTAGATCTGTGATGAAATCCATAGAGAATGAAGCCCATGGCCTTTCTGGAATAGGTAGAGGTTGCAAGAGGCCATGGGGTTTATGTCGGGGTACCTTAGATCTATTGCAAGTATCACATGTTCGAATGTATTCTTTACTTCCTTCCACATCTGAGGCCACCAAAAGTCCCTTGATATGAGTTCTATTGTTTTATTCACTCCAAAATGTCATGCTGCAAGGTTATCATGGCGTTGTTGAAGTACTTGGATCCTGGGCTTTCCTGGAGGGACATACAATAGGTTCTTATAGAGCAGTAACCCATCCTTTTCCTGAAATTTGTTTACTTCTTGGAATTTTCCTTCTTGAGCTTTCTGCTTAACATTACAAATTAATTCATCCTGTGGTAGATTCTCACGGATCAACTGATTCAAGGCTGAATCTTCATGATGGATTGAAGAGATAGCTGCTAACTGGAGATGCTCAAGCTTGAGTAATACACTCTCTTGTTGATCAAAGGCTTCTTCACCCTTATTTGGTGCAAGGTAAGAACTTCTGGACAGGGCATCTGACTGACATTGTTGATGTCCTGGACGGTATGTGATGACAAAGTCGAATCTGGATAAAAAGTTACTCCATCGAGATTGCCTTCTATTGAGAATCCGAGTGGTCATAAAATACTCTAGGTTCTTGTGATTTGAATACATAGTGGCTTTATGAGCTGCTCCTTCTAGATGGTGACACCATGTATCAAACACGTCTACTATGGCAAGAAGTTCTTTATCATGAATTTCATAATTAATTTCTGGAGGGGAAAACTTCCTTGAATGATATGCAACTGGATGTAGGCGTCCATCATCTCCATATTGGGAAAGAATGGCCCCTAGAGCAAAGTTTGATGCATCTATCTCAAGGAAGAAGGGCTTATTAGAATCATGATGAACTAGAATTGGAGCGGTAGTAAATGCTGATTTCAAGGTCTGAAAGGCCTTTTTTGCTTCTTCGGTCCATGAGAATTTGGAGTTCCTTGTAAGCTTGGTAAGAGGTGTCACTATCTTGGAGTAATCTCTGATGAATATCCTGTAGAAATTGGCAAATCCCAAAAAACATTGTACATCTCGAACACATGAAGATGATTGCCAATCAAGGATTGTCTCAATCTTCTTAGGATCCATAAAAATTCCTTTATCTGATACAATGTACCCTAAAAATTCCACTTCTGTCTTATGGAAAGAGCACTTCTCCAATTTCGCATATAATCCTTTTTCTCTTAGTTTCTCTAGGACTATCTTTACATGACATTCATGATCCTCTAGATTTTTGGAAAATATCACGATATCGTCAAGGTATATTACAACAAAATCATCTAAATATTCTCGAAAGATATCATTCATCATATGTTGGAAGACAGCTGGAGCATTTGTGAGACCAAATGGCATAAGTACATATTCAAAATGGCCATACCAAGAGCTCTACAAAGACCAAGAGCTATGAGGATTGAAGTTCTATAAGATCTCACAGTCATATAACCGCTCCTCGTGGAACTCGTCGCTTGAGGGGGAGGTGATGTCATGGACACAAAGGAAACCATCTAAAACCTTAGATTTCATGTTACTTTCCATATCTCATGATTGGTTCAGAATTAGGAGAAACCAATGCATCCATTGCATCCGAAACGTGCCAAAACCCTAAGATCGACTACTTATTTGCTAAGATTTGACATTCTGAGCTCCTGATCGATCTACTGACATCATTGATGACATCATCACCTCGCAACCGCCCTTGGAAACCTATATAAGGAGGGGTTGGCCACATTCATTCTCAGTCTTGCCAATACTAGTCTTGGGAGCTCAAGGAGTCGTGACCTCCAAGTAAGTACTTTCAAGTTCCAGTTCAAGTTCTAGCCTTGTTTCTTGTTCTAGTCTTGTCTAGTCTTGTATTGTGGACATCCTTTCTTGTCCTATTGTAATCTCGTAGTACAAGATCCTTTCTAGTTATTTCTTGTATCCAGTTCATATACCTAAAGGGAATTCTTGTAACCGAGACATCTTGTTTCCTACCTACGATCCCGAGTTGTGGGATCTCCTATATCATCTCTAGTCTAGTTTTCCATACCTATTGGTCCCGGGTTGTGGGATATCTTGTATCGATCACATATTCTTGTATCATTTTACCTACGTGGGTGTTCTTGTAATCACAAGTGTATTTTCGAAATCTTGTCTACTGTAGTCAGAGAGCACAATCTAGTGCTCCCCTGACATTTTGGCAAGACTACATTCATCAAGGCCAAGAACCATGGATTCTCTATGCAAGGAGATCCAATCTACCATAAAGGAATCGATCGAACATGTCGAAGAGATGAAAAGATTGCTACGACAAGATGATCGATCAGTTTCAAGCTATGCCTTGAATATCAAGATGTTGTTTCCTGGAACTACATATTAAGAAGACTACATGGTTAATTAGTTTCAAAGTGGCCTCAATCCCAAAGTCAAACATCTCTTGCTATCCATGCCTTAAGCAAATACCTTGGAGGATGTTATCAATCAAGCAATTTTGTGTGAGAATCAGTTGTTAAAAGAAATCCAAGTCCAAGAGTCAAAAGTCTTGAATAATGAAGAAACTACTCCTCAAGAATTTGAACCAAGAATCTTTGAAGGCCAAGAAGTCATTACAAATGATATGGAGCATACAAATTATGAAGATAACAAGAAGATAAAGGACAAGGAGGAGTTTGTGTTCAATCAAGGAGGTGTGCTTACTCAAGGCACTCCATCAAAGATAATGGAAACACTACAACACACCACTAAAAGGTCAAAGGACCTATCTTGTCATGAAGCTAAGGAAGCTCAAGGGAGACTGAGTCCTTCACCACCTTTCAAGATTAAGGATCATGAAGAATTCAAGGTTAATCATGTCTTAGATTCAAGAATCTCGCGAGGATGATTGGAATGCTTTATTCGTTGGAAAGCATATGATATCAGTGATCGTACTTGCGAACTTATAGAAAATCTTCAGAGAGCAATGAATTCCATAAAAAGAATCCAATGAAACCCAAGTTAGAGAACATGGCTGCTCCTCGTGGAACTCGTCGCTTGAGGGGGAGGTGATGCCATGAACACAAAGGAAACCATCTTAAACCTCAAATTCCATGTGACTTTACATATCTCATGATTGGTTTAGAGTTTGGAGAAACTAATGCTACCATTGCATCCAAAACGTGCCAAAACCCCAAGATCGACTGTCTATTTGCTGAATTATGACATCGAGAGGTCTTGTTTCAAGTCGATTATATCATGATGATATCATCAACTTGCAACCGCCTTGGGAACCGCCCTTGAAAACCTATATAAGGAAGGGTTGGCCACATTCATAATCAGTCTTGTGGATACCAGTCTTGGGAGCTCAAGGAGTTGTGACCGCCATGTAAGTACTCTCCAAGTTCCAATTCCTATTCTTGTCTTGTTCCTTGAGTCTTGTCTCGTCTAGTTCTTGGACATTTTATCTTTTCCTCTTGTAATCTCATAGTAGGAGATCTTGTCGAGTTCTTTCTTGTATCTAGTTCATCTCCTAGAAGGGAGTTCTTGTAATCCAGATATCTTGTTCCATGCTTATGATCCCGGGTTGTGGGATCTCCTGTATCATCTTTAGTCCACTTTTCCATACCTATCGGTCTCGGGTTGTGGGATGTATTGTATCAGTTACATATTCTTGTATTATTTTCCCTACATGGGTGTTCTTGTAATCATAAATGTATTTCTGAAATCTTCTCTAGTGAAGTTAGAGAGCACAGTCTAGTACTTCCTTGACATTTGCCAATACCAGTCTTGGGAGCTCAAGGAGTCGTGATCGCCAAGTAAGTACTCTCCGAGTTCGAGTTCCAGTTCTTGTATTATTTCTTGTTCTAGTCTTGTCTAGTCTAGTTCTTGGACATCCTGACTTGTCCTCTTGTAATCTCGTGTATCTTGTCGAGTTCTTTCTTGTATCTAGTTCATCTCCAAGAAGGGAGTTCTTGTAATCCAGACATCGTGTCTCATACTTATGATCTCGGGTTGTGGGATCTCCTATATCATCTCTAGTCCAGTTTTCCATACCTATTGGTCCCGGGTTGTGGGACATCTTGTATCACATCCATCTTCTTTGTATTATTTTCCCTACGTGGGTGTTCTTGTAATCATAAGTGTATTTCCGAAATCTTGTCTAGTGAAGTCAGAGAGCACAATCTAGTGCTCCCCTGACATTTTGGAAAGACTGATTATGAATGTGGCCAACCCCTCCTTATATAGGTTTTCAAGGGCGGTTCATGAAGGCGGTTACGAATTGATGAGGTCATCAATGATGTCATCAATTCGAAGCATGAGCTTTGGATATCCGAATCAGGCAAGTAGATAGTCGATCTTCAAGGTTTTGGCACGTTCCGAATGCAATGGAAGCATTGGTTTCTCCTAATTCTGAACCAATCATGAGATATAGGGTTCACATGGAATCGAAGGTTCAGGATGGTTTCCTTTGTCCATGACATCTTTTATACACCATGTATTCAACATCCCTTGCTCTTATTTAGTTGGTTGTCCTTTGTTCCTTAACATAGGCATTGGCTCACCTCCAAAGATGTATCCATAGAGATTTCTTGCTTGCAAATATGCGTCTAGCTTTAGAGAACATGTTGAGTAGTTAATTCATTTTAATTTCTCAATCAAAGAATGAAAGCATCACCCATAATGTATACACTATGAGATGCTTTGATACCACTATGAAGAGGAGGTGATTATAGAGTACATAGATGAGAGGGTCTTCGCAAAAACCTAATCTAGACCTACTCTTTCTTGCTTGGAAACATTAATAGACTTCTTGAGCTTGCTAATGATACATAAATATGCCCATAGTACTTTGGACACACGTTTTCAAAATTCATTTTCAAAAATGACTATTTGCATATTAAGAGCATGAGGGGAAAAACCTTCTATTTATGGAAAATGGTGCTAAGAAAAATGTTCATTGCTCTAGACCTGCCATGAATTGAGAAAAATCTTTTTCCATATCTTCTAATAGAAAGAAAAGTGAGTTATTTCAAGTTATAGATTGAATTAAGAGTACTTATAATGTAAGAAATGTACTAACTAAGTAACAAGTGTGATCGTGACATTTTAGAAACAAGATAAATTCATATATACAATCACAAAGATTGATTGATTTTGCTACACATAGAGCTTCAATGATCAAATTTTTTTTTTAATATAAAGGAAGTTCGGCAATAGCCTACTCTCCCGGACTTGAATTAAATTAAGAAACAAAGGTACAATAGAAGGGGACTAGTGCGCACGGGACCCCCCAAATCCCACAAAGCAGGGGAAGCTTGATTGAATCCTAGATTGCATTACAGAGAAGGTTAATCACCCTCTCATCGCCCTCATGCGGGGCCCACTTGGGTTTGAGCTTGTTGTTGATCAAAAGGAGGACTTGATGGTGCCTGAAGGGGGGGGACTTCTTACTGTTAACGATCCTTTTGCCCAGGAGGAATAGTGATTTTTCAATCGACCACTCCCTGGGGGGATCGCCGAAGTTGAGAGCACACCTCTCCCGCCAAATTTTCCACAGGACTTCCCCCCTGATGGCGTTCCAGAGTGTCGTAGAGCAGCCGATCGCTTCTCCCAAAAGGACTTGTTTCCAACTAAGCTGTTTTTGAAGTCTGATTTTCATTCCGACCGTCTGCCAGATTCTGTAGGAGTTGGGGCACGTGAGCAAGATGTGTGGGACATCTTCGATAGCACGGTGGCAGCGTTTGCACCAAGGAGGGATCCCACAAAGTTTGCTAGCCTTATGGTTGGTCCAAATTCCTCGATGAAGAATTTGCCATAAGAGGATAGACTTCTTAATCTCAATAAGGGGGTGCCAGATACCCATGAATTTCATGTCCCACCGAAGCCGCGTCCAAGACAGGCACCACTTCTTGTTGAGGCTGATCTGGAGGTCAGCCGTTTCTTTGATATTCGGGATTTTGAGTAGGCTATTTCCATTGTGCCATTTGAGACCAAGCGAGTTCGGTGTGTCGTGTCCCATGAGAAGGCGAGTCTTGTGACGATCCCAAGCGAGGCATCTGCTTTGCAAAGTGTTCCATTCTTCGTAGGAGATGTTTATGCGAGGGTCAATGTCCTCGAAGTTGATCCAGTTGTTGGTGTCATGTTTCCAGAGGTGTTTCCATTTTTTGAATCCTTTGTTCCATAGCTTCTTGGCATTTTGAATGTTCCACGACTCCACACTCCGGATGCCATGTATCGGAAACCAGATAGAGTCGTTTTGTCTGATTCCGGCCGCCCACTTCCAGTCCTCACTAATTCTTGTGAAGCCTTTGACTTTATTCCAGCCCTTCCAAAGGGAGCACACGAGATTGGAGCCTTTCGGGAAGACGGGGATCGGGGAGAAAAGCAGGGTCATGATGTCAAGATTCTTCCAGTTCGGGAACCCCGTGAGGGCCAACTCATTCTTGTTTCTGAAGATCAGCTTGGCCCACGAGGCCTCTCTATTGCACCAAGCCTTAATCATCCATTTGGCTGCCAGTTTGTTAGCCATACACCTAATGTCTAGGATACCAAGCCCCCCGCTATCTCTAGGGCTAGTGCAGGTGGCCCATTTGATTTTAGGCACCCCCCTTCTGTTATGATCGCCCGTCCAAAGAAAGTTTCTACAAATACTATTCAGTTTGGACAGGCCTTGCTCATTCGGTCTCCAACAAGAAAGGAAATAGATGGTAGAAGAGAGGAGGAACGTGTTGATGACCATCGCACGCCCAGCGAGATTGATTTGCATACCTCTCCAATAGTTGAGTTTGCTTTCGAGTTTAGCCAACACCCAGTTCCATCGCTGCTCCATAGAGACGCCAAACCCCAAGGGGATTCCAAGAAGCCGAAAGATTTGGCCCTGCGGAATGATTTGACAGCCATGATCAATGAAAAGGCCAGGATGCTGTCCCACAATAGCCCTAAAGGCGGTCTTGGAGTGGTTGATTTTGGATCCAGAGGCATCACAAAAGGTAGCGAGACACCTCCAGAAAGTCTCCAGGCTGGTATTATCATTATGAACGAACGCGTTCATATCATCAGCAAAAAGTCTCATGATGATTTGACTGTGGTCGTGAGGCAACCGGAGGCCTTTGATATTGCCAGCCTCCACGTGATGAGCCACAAGTCTGCTCAGCCCCTCAGTGGCGATGGCAAAAAGAAGGGGGGCCAGAGGGCACCCTTGCCTAATAGATCTTCTAAGGTGTATCGCCTTCGAAAGTTTGCCGTTAACGTTAATTTGGGTCGTTGCGTTTCCGAGAAGGGTCGCGATCATCTTGGTGAATTTCTGACTAAGTCCGAGATCTTGGAGCGACTGCAGAATATAGTCCCATTCTAGCCTGTCGTAGGCTTTGTCAAAGTCGATCTTGAGGAAAACCACATCTTGATTAGACTCATTTGCAAATTGAGTACCTTCCCAAATATCCATAATGGTTTCCAGGATAGACCTGCCTTTGATGAAACCTTTTTGGTCCTCACTAAGCCAAGATCTCAGGTGGCACGAGAGTCTGTTGGCAATGACTTTGGCGATGATCTTGTATCCTGTTTGGAGCATCGTAATAGGCCGCCAGTTCTCGATTCTGTTCTTTTCCCCCTTCTTGTGTATCAACTTGATAATTCCATTATTTAGACAAGAAGGAAGAGCACCAAACTTTAGCGCTTCTTGCCAAACCATCCGAAGAGGGGTGGCAACCACCAGCTTGAAGGATTTAAAGAACTCGTTAGTGAGTCCGTCGGGTCCCGGGCTTTTACCGAGAGGGAGAGCATCAATGACCTCAATGATTTCTGAATCTGAGATAGGGGCATGAAGCAGGGAGTGGAGGTTGGGTGGTATCCTCCGGGGGGAAACCCTAGAAATGGCAGCCATACAAGCCCTTCTATGGTGGGACAGGGGGTTCGAGGTTCCCAGGAGTCTCGTGAAGTGCCCCTCGATGATGCCAAAATTATCTTCTTCCGAATTGCATACATTGCCATGTGGGTCTAGCAGTAGGGGGATCGATTCCCTGTTGTGTTTCCTTTTAAGGATACGACACATCTCTTTGGTGGGTTTGTTGGCTTTGCCTGCCCACCATTCCTTGAAGAAGATTTGCAAGTTTTTCCTTTGTATTTCTTCCTCGTATCTCAACACTGCTCTGATTTTTTTGAGGCCTTTCTGGGCTTGTTGTTTTCCTTTGTTCACTTCCTCCTCGAGCCGCCAGAGTCTGTGGTAAAGGGCTTCCCTGCGAGCCCGCCGCACAGTCTCGAGCATCTTCTTGGTTCTTATCATGATCTTACGAGACTTGTCGACCGCACTTCTCCAGCACTTGGCAGGGGCCAAGCCAGAGGCGAACGCCACTTTCCACACATCGGAAATTTCCTGGTGGACGGAAGGGAGAGAGAAGGTGGTCGCGTTGGCATGGAACCACGGAGCCTTGCGGATTTTGTTGGATGGTTGAAAAGTGATAACGATCGGGTAGTGATCAGAGATAGTGAGGTCAGTGCGTTGTGTGATGGTAGGGTGGCCCCACTGTTGAGTAAAACTCTGAGAGATGTAGCATCTATCGAGTCTGGCTTTCCTCAGGTCCTCGCCCGCTTGGAGATTCGACCAAGAAAAGCCACTCGAGTCTTTGAACTCAATCAAATCCAAGTGGAGTTTGGTCATGTCCCACGTTTCTTTCTCCCGACTGTCGATGACCCTGCCCTTGCCCATCCATCTGTCCATAGGGTCTTCCACCATGTTGAAGTCTCCACAAATAAGCACGTTGTGGGGAAGCGAGTCTAAGGAAGCCCAAGTGTTCAGTCTCTCCAAGTCCCCGTTAGGGGCGTACAAAGAAACCATAGTAACACAGAGAGGAGCACCAAAAGAAACAGCAATCCAACGGTGACTTACATCTTCAATGGAGTTCTCAAGCTTTTCAAACCAGAATTGTTTAATACCGATAACCGTTCCTCCAGACCCCCGCTGGTGTTTCGTTGGGATCCACACGTGGGCCGAGGAGATCTGTCTGAGCCGTTTCTGAAGGTCTTCTCCGTCAATTTTGATCTCTTGGACACATATAAAGTCTGGGTTTAAGCTAATGTCGCGAAGCCATTGACCAATGATGGTCGCTCTTGAGGGGTCGGTTAGCCCTCTAGCATTTAGCGAGATGACAATCATTTTTGCATTGATCCCTCTTTGCGGGAGGGAGCTTTGTCCTTTCTTCTCTTGACTTCGTCCTTCTTTTTCGCTGGGATCTGGTCCCGACTTAGAAGTCGGTTCTTGTGGGGGCTTTTCCAGGGTAACTCCATAGGCTGTTTTCCTTTGCGGGATGCCCCTTGCTGGGGAGACTTGGACCCCGTGCTCGGCACCGTTTTCGGGATCGTCGATCCAATGATGGAGCTTTCGCTATCCATGTTGTCTTCGTTACTAGTGGTGAAACCATCTTCTTTGCTTGTAGTGTAACCCTCCTGGGGGGTTTCTTTATTGTCCGGGATCTCTAGGCCTTTGTCGTAGGTGTCTATCTCAAGTAGCTTCCCACCTGGGTAGTCAAGCTCATTGATCTCCTTTTCTAGATTGCAATACAAATTGCTGTAGGGGGTAAGCGGCAGGTTGTTTCTCTCGCCGTTGGCCCTAGGGCTTCTTTTCCTTCTTCTTCTAACTTCAATAAAGCCATCAGCATCAGCTTGCGGATTAAGGAGGCCCTTGCCTTCCCCCTCCATGGTCGAGTGGGTCAAATCGCCAAAGTTGTCATGAGCGGTTTTGGAGGCTTCTTGAAAGCGCTTGTTTTTTTGCCTGAGAGGGCAATCTTTAATCCTGTGACCTTGCTGGCCACAACGAAAGCACGCGTTGGGAAGGTTTTTGTATGTGACGTCCTGTTCCCATACATCTCCTTCGCCCATGTCCACTTTGATCATTGAAGGAAGCGGCGAACTGAGGTCGGCCTCGACACAGATTTGGGGGTGCCACCTAGCGTTGAACGAGTGTCTTGCACCTTCATAGATGAGACCACCAACGTCTTCGCGTGAAGCCAGCGGCTTGCCGATAGGAGAGACAATGTCCCACACGAAGTTGTACAAGAAGTAAGGAAGGTTAGGGAGCTCAACCCAAAGAGGGTACCGAAGCGACTTCGATTTGTCGGGAGTAAAGTCCGGGGACCATCTGAATAGGCACAGGGTCGCCCGACCGAGCTGCCAGGTGCCAACGCTAAGGGCTTGGAACGCCATCTCTTCATTTTCAAAGACTAGCAGCATGTGGTTTGCTGGTAAGAACTGACATTTGCTGACAATTAGTCCTCGAGGGAACCACTCTTTTCGAAGCCATTGTCGCACAGTTTCGAGCGGGGGCCTTGGGCCAAACACTTGGCCGACGAGGCAAACTTTCTTGAGCTCCTCCTGGGCCGAGAGAACTGCGGGTCTACTGAGGGAAACAATGGGGGATTCAACACTTTCGGATGCCCCAGGGGCGGCACACGACCCCCCCTCCAGCAGAGCGGCCAGGATATCGGCCTCCCTAGGGGGAGGGGCCCGATTACTTTTGACGAGAGAGGATGAAGCCACATCCATGGCCAAAAGGAACCGGCACCCACCCACGCTCCTTGAATTTACTTTTTTAATGGGAAGAACTGTAGGACTTTGAAGAGAAGCAACTTGCAAAGCCCAAAAGACCCACAATAACAGTAGCCCTCATCTCTTTTTCTTTCGAGTCTTTTCTCTTTTTCTTTTCCTTTTTTCTTCTTTTTCTTTTTCTTCTTCTTTTTTTTTTTCTCTTCTCTTTTTTTTTCCCCTCTTTTTTTTTTTTTTCTCTTTTTTCTCTTTTATTTCCTTATCTAAAGAACCAACGCACAAAGCAAATAGCTATAGTCAGAAGAGACTTTCGAGAGGGAGTAATGACAGCTGAATTTTGCGCGCGCGCCAGATATTGGGAACAAAAGATGAGAAAGCTTTTATTTTGAAAAGGAACCAACGAGGCATCGTGTGCCGCGCAATGGACAGAGAACTACCGCGATGGCCAGTTGCAACCAACGAGGCAAAACTATTTCTATCAATCCCGTGCGGCGCGATGGACAGAGAAACTAGGACCGAGGCGGAGCGGTGTCACAATCGCGATGGACGAGCAACTAGCGATGGACAAGCAACTAGCCCGATGGACAGAGAACTACCCAGAAACCGCGATGGACAGAGAAACTAGGACCGAGGCGGAGCGGTGTCACAATCGCGATGGACGAGCAACTAGCGATGGACAAGCAACTAGCCCGATTGACACCTGGCTTGGCAATCGCGATGGACAGCGGACTTGCCAGTCGCGATGGACAAGCGGTCTCCCGACTGACAGCCAGTTTTCCACTAGAAGCACTTCCACCAATCACGGCGGTCGGCGACCTTGCTTCTGTGCTCCGTCTTCAGCTCTGTCAGCTCCGCTCCACAGCTCTGACTTCAGCTCCGTCGATATACGTGAAGTACTTCCGCCAACCACGGCGACTACACAGTGATGGCCTTGCTCGCTGAACGCAGCTCCTGTTGATCTGGGTGCCTTTGCACTTGTCAGCTCCGCTCCACAGCTCTCGTCTCAGCCACAGCTCTCGTCCCAGCCACAGCTCTCGTCTCAGCCAGTTTTCCACTAGAAGCACTTCCACCAATCACGGCGGTCGGCGACCTTGCTTCTGTGCTCCGTCTTCAGCTCTGTCAGCTCCGCTCCTCAATGATCAAATTTTGCATAAGAAAGATCACTAGAATTTTAATTTCATGATGCATGCATTGGTTGAGAGAATAAGACCATAGGTTCACTTGAATGACATTGAGGATTTAGCAGACTTGAATAGTGGACAATTAGCATCACAGAGGAGCTTAAGATGATAATGAAACATCAACTATATGTATTGATATGTAAAGTAAAATGGTTGGAGGTGTTGAGGTCTCATATGGCTATGAGGTAAGCACAATAAGCACTATTGAGGTGTGTGAAAATTCAGTCTCTATCCGTGAATTCTTCACTAAAGTATATATAAGCTTTTTCTCATGTTTCTAGTTGGTAGGTGTTGAAGATACTACCAAATACTCCAATCAACGTTTCAACTAATTGTTTTAATTGCGAATTCAAATATGAATCTTGGATTTTTTTTATCTTTTTAGATTTACCTTAATTCTCGACTTTTAAGGTTTAACACCTTTTACAATAGGTACTGTAGCTCAGTGATGAGTAGCACCTCCTTTAATGTCAATCCGGGAAGACATGAGGATGGTATGAAGACCTCGAGCAAGTGAAGGCACAAGTGCGTGAGTGAGAAGCACACTAACATGCACACACATAAACACACACGCGCACACACAGTAAGACAAAGAGTGGGAATCAATGGAGTTCTTGGATTACTTTCAAAAAGCTCATACAAGTTCAAAACTATTACAAGCTAACCCCAAAAATGAGCTCTCTAGCTCTTTTTATAGTTTTTGACTAGCTTTGGCCCTGTCCAGACCTAGTGTCCGGCCTAGTTAAAAATTAGGTTCCAGGGCTTATTTGAGGGCTCAAACGAGATCTAAAAAATACGAAAATTGGTACGCAACTACTTCTAAAGCTCCTCAAGCTCGAGGACTCCTCGGCTTGCACAAAATGGAGCTACAAAAATGTGAAATGATATTTACAATGATTATTAGTGATAGAAATCACTGTTGTTGTAGGGATTTCTTCTAATGATATGCCATACATATCTTCGAGCTCCCTACTTGCTCCTCCTTCCTGCATGTCCACCTCTTTGATATGCGTTAGTGTCCTGAAAAAAATGTTGGCCTACTTGCCAGATCGTCGTTGACTGCCTTGTCTGCTTGTGCTGTCCCTTCGCTCTGACTCTCTTCGTCTTGTGGCTCCTTCGGTTCCCTGACTGCTGCCAACACCCCCCCCCACTCTCGCGTCTGTCGCCCCTGACAGACCCTTGTCTAGGGGGTTTTTGAACATAATATTGGACGACATCGGAGGCTAGGTGGTGTTCTTCTAGTCGTAGGCCGCGTGCTAGATCTGTGAGCAAATCATCCCAATTCACAGGCCCGGGAACATCTGGATGAGGCACCCTCAATTGTTCTGAGTGAATAGTTCTCTCCACAGCAAATAATTGGAGGAGATGTGATGGTCTGGGTATAAAGATTTCGGAGTGATATTCCCAGAATCCTGTGATGAACATCTCCTCAAATGTCTGTTTAAAGCAGGCTGGGAGGTACTTGATTCTGGCATGCCAAGCATATATTACTTCAATTGATGGGGTGGTACTCATATCGTACACCAGATCTTGGTTTCCTGTCACGAAGCTGGCTCCTGAGAAGTGGGGGTCCTTAATATTCTTAAACGTCCTAAAAGTGATCAGCATTAATGCAAATATTTTCATACACATCTGGGCCATCACATCGGGATTATTGCGCAGCCGAATGCTCCAGTGACGGATTGTAGAAATCATGTAGTTCACCGTGGGGGGTCCTCGTGGAGGTGCGAGATAAACGTAATTTAACCATTTTGCGCAGGCTTTGATGTCTCTGACGGCAATGGTGAATTCAGGCCAGGTGCGTCTTCGAAGAACTGGAACGTAACAAGGATTATATTTAATAAACAACGGCATGTTATTCCAAGTTCGGACCATTTCAGGATATGTTTCCAAGAGCCTGATCCTCCAGGTGGGTTGATGGATGGACCCTCTTTTCGCACTCTCTGGTATATCATCGGGGCCAAACTGGGTGGCAAAGGTGGGGGCTTTCCCACATCGTCGTTGGATCTCTGCATTGTAATCAGCCAATAATATGCAATATGGCACATATTGATCATCATTGGTCCCTATCCACCTGTGATGAGACATGCTTCTGAAGTATTCTGATTTTATGACAGTTTCTTCTAGTTTCGCAAGTGAGTGGATTTGAATGGCCACCCGTTCTTCATGGGTGTTCGCTGTCTTTTCCAGTGTCTGAAGCCACTCGGGTGCTTCCACTTCCAAGGTGTCTAGTCCCTCTGAGGTTTGTTGCCCTCCTGGCATCGGCATAGGAACATACGGTTCCTCGTACGAATCGTCTACCTCGATAGGGACCAACTCTTCTGGCATTGGTTCTACTACTGGAGAGGGCTGCCTCTCGTATGTCAGTAACCTCTTTTGTAATTCTGCCACTTGCTCAGTTAAGGCCTTTACCTCGTCTGAAGTAGAGGTTGATGGGGCACTCTTCGGTTGTTCTTCCTGTTCCTTCAGTCTGCTCCGTAGTGTGTCACGTTCTACTTCCAAGTCATCATGGGCTTCCAGAAGATCTGCATAGCTTTCTAAAATGGTTTTCATGGTCTCCGAGGGAACTGCCTTGAACTGCTCCGGATCTATCTCGTGGGGAGAGCCTTCCATTGCCGCTTCCAGATTCTCTTCATTTTGTTTCTGCAGTCTCTTGTTTTCTTCAAGTGCTGTGGCCATATGTTTCCTGAGTAGCGCCAAGTTACGTCTGACTCGTAGGTTATCGGCCTGGTATACTTCGAGCAAGGCTTCTAGTTGTTTGACGCCTGATTCTTTCGATGGTTGGGGCGCTTCCAGTAGTGTTTGGTGAGCCTGCTCAAGCGTTGTATAACATTGATTCACCTCTGCATTTTCCTCTGCCAGAATTGTAAGTTGCCTTTGTAAGTTCTGGTGATTTGTAGTCAGTTGTTGATATCGATCGTCAAGAGCTCTGTACTCATTCTGAAGCTGATATACACATTGATTTAATGCTAGAAATATACTATGTACATTAAATGATGCAGGGAGAGGTGAAGATGCAAGGGGAATGGGGGCGGGCAAGGGAGTTGTGAATGATGTGGATGCAAGTGGAGATGTGGGTGGAGGGGGTATGGGAGACGGAGGTTGCATGGGGGGAGGGAGCGGTGCAGTGGCAGGAGATGTTTCCATAGTGTCAAATGTTTGAGTGACCGTGTAGATTGGGACCGTGGGTGGAGTGGACGTGACGTTAGTGAAGAGAGTGGTGAAAGTGGGCATGGTGATTCCCCCGAATTGGATTCCCGGAGAGAGTGGAATTCCCATGACGATTGTGGTGATAGTGGGTGTGGTGGTGGTAGTGTCACGTGGTGGAGTGAGTTGTGTAGTGTGAGGTGGGGAGGGTGGTGATAGTGGTGCTTCCTGCTGTTCATCTGTTTGCGTTGTATCTCCTGGTGCGGACACGTTGATATGAATTTGTTTCCCGGACCTCATAGGACGGGCGGGAACTCTTTTCTCAAATCGGTGAATGTAGGCCATTGCCTCATGAATGGCCTCATCCAATCCCACTGCATCAGCATGTAAGTTTATGGATTCGATGAATAGATCATCCACGCCTTCCTCGGCCAGCAAATCGTTCATGAGTCTCTTGCCTGCTTCAAGTGACATCTTATGCTGTTCTTGAACTAGCTTCATGGTTCGATATAGTCTTTTTATTTGTGCTGAGTACGCTGGGGCACTTGCTAACTCTGAAAGCTCGTCATACTCTTGTTCTTCGTAGGCTTCCTCCTCTTGTTCTGTCTCTTGTTCATCTACCTCAACTTCTACAACTTGCGGTTTGGTGGGAGCTGACGTTGTTGTATGGGGTTGTGGTTCCTGAGCTTGCTGTGTTTCCGTTTCGAGATTAGAGTCGTAAATTAGCCGAGCCACTTCTTCGTCAGTGAGATCATTGAGAGTGAATCCTTGTGGAAATTCTAAGTCGGACGGGACGGGTGGAAACACTAGATTGGGTCCTTCTGTGCTTGGTCTTGGTAGCCGGATAGTGAATGGCCTAACGCGTCGTGTCTGGGGAGGGGTAATTTCTGGTGTAGTGGTGGCTCCCCTTGGTTGAGCGCAGGGTAGTTGTACTCCCCCTCTCATCTTCTTTGATGGAGGACCTGCCGCTGAGAGCCTTCTCTGGAATTCCTGAGCCCGAGACCACACAAGTGCCCGCTGAACATGCACGTCATAGGCTAAGCATCGATAGATTATTTTGGTCAGAGCACAACACCCGTGGAGCATATTTTTCTGCTTCTTGTTCCACCGTTGATGGGCTAGGTGGATCTGATCTATGATCCAATGTGGTACGTTGATAGGAAGATTTTCCGCCTCTGCCAAATACAAGCTAAACCATATCTTCTTTGGTGGCATGGTGAATCTTTCCTGGGCTGGAAAAGCAAAATGCTGCATGATGGTCCGTAGGTGAAGAGCAATGGTCGGTGTCATTGCTACCATATCCTTTAGTTTATTGAGATCTTTATGTTTCATCCTGCCTGGAACCATTGTTTCCTTTTCAGTGGGGATGTGCATTCCATGCATGTCCAAGGCTTGTCGTACCAGATTGAGGGACAGTTTGAATCTTTTAAGTTCGTGGCCTGGCAACAGTGAGGGCAACACAAAAGTGCTGTCGCCTCCCTTGGCCCTGCTTGGAGTAATTGTGCTGATGAAGTATGAGCAGCGTAGGAAATCTGGCTTTGGCAAATGTGCCCTAAAATAACTGTCTAGCCCTGCTTTGGTCCATACAGAGCGCATGACTTCGGCATTCTGATAGCTCTCAAATTCGCGCGTGAAAAAATGGTAGCGTCCCCATTTACCATTAAACTCCAATTCAGCTTCCCAGAAATAGGTTCCCTCACCCAAGGGTCCTGCGACATCACTGAACCAATGAGCGTGTTTGCCCACCTGAGAGGTGTGTCCCTGAGGAGGATCCTGAATTGGGAGCACATGCACAGCCTGAAGTTCTTGCGGTCTTCCGGTGAGATGTGGTTCGAGGAGGAGTGTTTCTATATCCACAACCTGTGCGCTGGATCCGGCCTGAGAACTGGAACCTCTGGCTTCTGCCATAGTTATTGCTTGCTACTGGTTCTGTCGAGAATATAGAGCATGCGTTAATATTGCAATGGACAAGATAGAACACGTTTTGCCCCGTTACAATATTATCATGAGATGAGTAATGGGTTAGTAGTCAGTGGGTGCACGATGCCCGTGTGTGTAGTTAATGCCTGGATGATCCTAGGGGCTAGATGGAAAGATGCAGTGTCTGAAGAATGTAGTTAGTAAATGGAGATGAATTCACAAATTGGGGTCGGGGGGTTTATTACAAATCTTGGGTTGCCAAACACCATGGATGGCTTTTGATCGTGGTTTTGTGGTGACTAGGGATGATTGCATGAGTAATTCTGCTGGGGGTTGTTGTGTCTTTGGGACCCATTTACGAGTGATTCTATTGGAGCGCATGGAGGAAAGCGTGTTCGTGCGTGATGTGTACAACTGGGCCTTAGATGTTCGAATGAGTGAAACATGTAGTACAGGGTTCGGCCTTTGTGTCGCTATTTGAGCCCGCAAGCAAGCCTTAGGCACCCAGATTTGTCGTGATTGTGGGCTAGCCTTCATTGACTTCTTGGGTACCCAAATAGACTTCACTTTCGCAGAAGAATGTATGAAGGACTTCTTATTAGTGTCGTGTTGGTGATCACTAATAAGAAGTTTTGGCCTTGGTGTTGGCCTGGTCGGAACAGGGTGTTCGCCTTTTCGCCTCCATACTTGTTTCGGTGGTTGGATCGCCTTACTTCGTACTTTCTTTTGGCCTCCATTATAGGGCATCTGCTTCCTCTGCTTTCGATCCACCTTAGGTTGCCGCGTCCCGATGGCCTTTGGAAAAGAAGGGAGTTCCGTCTTATCCTCGACTCCGTTGTTGAGACAGCCCTCTTTCTGCATCATACAGTTCTGGACAAGAATAGCATCGTCAACTTCATGTGCGCCCCTGGAAGGACCAGGAGTTTGTGCCTTGCCTAGTTCCTTGAGTGCTCCGTTTTCCAATTCAACTGTAATTCGACTATGATTCACCCATACCTGAAGAAGTCCCCTTCTTAGGTTTAGGTCGACTGCATGATCATAGATCCAGTCCTGACCCAAGACAAGAGGCTCAGTGAGGTCCTCATCTTGACACACTAGTACTTTGACTGTCATTACTTCGTTTTGAATGTAGAGGGGAAGTTCCACCTCGCCCATGCAAGGGGTTTCCACACCTCCCAATCCTATGAGATATGCTTCTATAGGATTGACAGCTAATTTCAACTCTTGACAGTAAGACCATTTAACAGCACTAGTGGCTGCACCTGAGTCAATCAAGGCTCTTACAGTCCTTGCACTCTTTCCTTGTCCTATATCTAAGGTTATGAAAGGGCGTCGATCAGTTATCTTATGTGAGCTAACACCTGAAACTTCACACATAGCCATGGGATATCCTTGATCTGCATCTGCATCTATCCTAGGTTGCTCTCTACCCTGTCTTCTCAACTTCATTTTCCTTATGCGTTCTAGAGCTTCTGCTTGAGCTTCTTCTCGAACTCGCTTTTCTTCTTCTTTGCGTTTCTTGGCAGTATTGAGTCGACTTAGCATTTCCTCTGTGAGAGGTTCCTGGTACAACTTGACTCTGCATCCACTAATATAGCTTGGGAGAACATCTCCTTCTAATGTGGCTAGTTGCACTGCTCCACTTGTTGAAATTCTATTAATGATCATGGGTCCGTATCCTCTCTTCTCTAGTTTCCTCGCATGTTGTTTCAATGTGTAGACTAAAACTAGATCTCCTGCCTTTAAACCTTTATCCTTAACGTGGGCATCAAAGTAAGCTTTCTGTCGTTTCTTAGCCGCATATATCCCTGCAGCCGCTCTCAGTCTTGTTTCTCCTAATCGTTCAAGGTCAAAAAGTCTAGAGGAGCGTTCGTGACCTGTCCACTCATGCTCCTGTGCTACTTTCAATGTAGGTATTAAGAAGTCCAATGGTAGCACAGCGTTTTGGCCAAATACCATCTGAAAGGGGGTGGCTTGGAGTACCGTTTTATAGGCGACTCGGTATGCCCAAACAGCATGGTGTAGTTGTTTGTCCCAATCAGAGCATTTATTGTTGACTAATTTCGTCAGTACATTGCATAGGATTTTATTGGTGCTCTCCGCCTAGCCATTTGCTTGAGGGTGATAGGGGGCAGACTTCTTATGTACTACCAAGAATTCTTGGAGCAGATTTTCAATAACTTCATTCAAGAAGTGAGTGCCTCTATCACTGACTAGCTCTATAGGTAGCCCGTATCTTGTGAATACATTCTCAAACAAGAATTTAGCAGTTGTTTGAGCATCGTTCTTCGTTGTGGCTTTTACCTCTACCCATTTAGTTAGATAGTCTGTGGCAACAATAATATACTCAGCATGGGAACCCTTAGCTGGGGGATTAATAGGACCTATGAAGTCTATTCCCCACTTAGAGAATGCACGTCCACCCATCATAGGTTTCAGTGGCATCTCATCTTTACGTATAGGATACTGAGTTCTCTGACAGACATCACAGCGTTTCACATAGGTATGTGCATCCATGTGAAGGGTCGGCCACCAAAAGCCTGCAAATAGGATCGCTTTGATCACCCGATCAGGTCCGAAGTGTCCTCCTGCTACACCTTGGTGAGCAGTTTCCAAGATCTTAAGATATTCACTCTCATGGACGCATAGTCTCAGGTAACCATCTTTACCACGCTTGTATAGATTATCACCAATGAGTGAGTAGTCCTGAGCTTCTTGTTCTAAACTCCTTTTCCTAACCAGAGTCATGTCCGGAGGGAATGTTTTCGTCCTCAGGAAGGATACTAGTGGTTCACTCCAATCTGGCACGATGGACACTTGATAAAGAGTGGCATGTTCCACAGGTGGTTTAGTGCAGCAGATTGGGCATTCCTTGCACAACTTTTGGACATCAGCTTCCATAGTCAGCCAATGCACTCCAAGTCTCCTTAGCGTCTGTAGGGTTCTTTGTTCTGAGTAGTGTTGCTCTAATGCACCTACATGTGCTAATTGCAACCACTTAGCATGCTCGTCCTCTTCTACACAACAAGCCAAGATCCCTTGATCTGTGTGCTTGTACATACTTCCTGCCATGATGTGATACTTCTGGGCTTTCACTACCTCTCTATTCTGTGTGTTTACCACTGGATGGTTAGGCTCGTATGTCAATACTGGCACTAATGGCTTAGCCCACTGTGGCACCACTTCCAAATTAAACAAGTAAGCATCAGGAAGGTCATCTGACACTCCCTGTGGGGCTTCTCCGGATGTGAGCCTAGAGAGATGATCTGCTCGCAAGTGAGTCCTACCTTTCCTTACCACAACCTCAAAGTCGTATTCCATTAGTAAGAGAAACCATCTTACTAATCTACCTGTATTGCACGGCTTGTTCACGAGATATAGCAGTGCCTGATGGTCAGTAAAAAATTTAAACTTATTTGCAAGCAAATAATGTCTAAACTTTTTAACTGCATATACCATGCCTAATCCTTCTCTCTCCGTAGTGGTATAATTCCGTTCAGCTGCATTCAATTGTCTACTAGCATAGGCAATTGGAAGATCCATATTACCTTCACCGGTAGGTTGTGCGAGTACACATCCAATAGCATAATTGGATGCATCCACATGAACATGGAATGGCTTGTTCCAATCTGGTGTGGTTAAGATTGGTGCCGAACATAATCTTCGTTTAAGCTCATTGAAGGAATTCTCGCATTCATCAGTCCACTCAAAGTTAGTCAAGAGTCCGTACATGGGCTTTGCAATGACAGCATACATGTGAATGAACCGTCGGTAATAACCACAATGCCCCATGAAAGCTTGTACTTCCTTGACATTCTTTGGCCTAGGTAACTCTGCTATGGCTCTCACTTTCTCTTCATCAGTGGATATGCCATTCTTTGACACTATATGTCCTAGAATCTTGCCTTGCCTGACCATAAAAACACACTTTTCTGGGTTCAGGCAGACTTGATATTCTCTACATTTGTCAAAGATTTGTCTGAGTTCGGGAATATGGGTTTGTCTGATGTTGGAATGAGCACAAAGATCATCAACATAGACTTCTAAGCTCTTCCTCAGGAACTCTTTAAATACATGGCACATCAATCGTTGAAAGGTAGCAGGTGCATTAGTAAGCCCGAATGGCATTACTCTAAAGGCAAAAATACCCCATTCAGTGGCAAAAGCCGTCTTATGCTGATCTTCTGGAGCTATGGCTACTTGATTGTAGCCCGAAAATCCATCAAGGAAGCTGTACACTTCCTTGCCTGCTACTCTTTCCAAAAGATGCTCTGTGATAGGAAGCGGATAGTTATCTCGAATTGTGGTTGCATTGACCTTCTTTAAGTTAATGCATACATGCAGCTTTCCGTTTTTCTTGGGCACCACTACAATGGGGGATACCCATTCAGTGTGCTCAATTTCATAGATGAATCCAGCTTCTACCAGTCTATCTATCTCCTCTTTGATCTTGGCCGCGTAATTATCATTGTATGTGTATGGCTTCTGCTTAGAGGGTTTGGCATCTGAGGTCATGGGAATTGTGTGTGAGCATATGTCTGGGTCAACACCCTTCAAATCCTTGTAACTCCAAGCGAATACATCTCTGTATTCTCTTAGCAAGGCTATTAGTGCATGCTCTTCTTCTTCGGTTAGGTCATGGCCTATGTATGTGCATCTCTCTTCTCCTTCTTCTAGGGCTACTACGATTTTCTTGGTGGTCTCTTTGTTATCATAGGCCTCCCCTGATTGCGCCTCTCATTTAGGCATTCTGATCATGACTCTTCTGTCATCTATCTCATATTTCTTAAAATTTTCTGGGACCTCAAACAAAGATTCTTCCTCTCCTTGTGTGACTTCTCTCTTCTTTCTTTTCTTTCCTTCTTCCTTCGGGGTAATCTGTGTGGCTAGTCTTACATCACTTGTAAGCTCTCCATACCTCTGGGGTTGAAATTCTATTTCATGGAAGTATTCTTCATCTGATGCAAAAGGCGGATCCATAATGATTGACTCGAGATCAGAGTCACTTGCATCCTCAAATGCATCAGGGCTAGGTTCGCACTCTTCTAACACTGCCTCTCCCATAATTGGTTCTATGGAGAAGACGGAAATGTCATAACCATCCTCATCACAGTGGGGTGTCCATTGTTCTTCATTGATGGCTACATCCATTGTTGCTAGGATTTCTGCCCAGCCGTGGGGTTCAAATTCTTCGTTAGGGAAGACTACAGGTGCATAGGCTGGGTCTTGAATTGATCTATGTGTTTCTTTTGCACCTATCTCTCTAGCTTTTTCTCTCTTCTCTTCTTCTACTGCTACTTTGCACATCCACAACTGGGTATCTTCATGCATCCATGAGGATCCTGATCCTATGGAATGCACAGATTCTGTATCATCTTTGGCTCTATGGATGGGATTCCATTGGATAGGAGGGACATCTCTATGAGAGTAATCTTTGAGATTCACTTTGGTCGTAACACCTAGGTGTTGCAGATACAAGGAATTGGTTCCCCAATCCTGTACCACTTGCAACTGTCGCATAAATGGTCTTCCCAAAATCATCTCATAGGCATGATTTTTGCTAAAATCACATATAGCAAATGTATGCTCAAACTCCACACCACAGGTGCTAAGAGTTATTCCTTCTAACAGGCCTAAGGGTCTTTCTATGTGACCATCGGCCATTTGCAATTTCATCCTCGTGGGCCTGAGTGCTGGCTTGCCCCAACGCTTCCATAGGGAGGTGGTAGCAATGGCAACTCCTGCACCGGAATCCAAAATAGCCTTGGTGGTATACCCCTGGTAAGTAATGGGAAGATAGGTGTTCCCTTCTTCGCCTTCACACATGTCTCCTATCTTGTCCAAGGGTATTTCTGGCACTGTTCTCTGGGATCCTACTCGGGAATGTGATTTTGCAACTTCAGTTACTTGACTGGCTACCCGTTTCTGCGCTTCTGGTCTAACCTTAGACGGTTCTTCCAAAGTGAGATCGCGCTGCACCTTGGTGTTCTTTACTACCTCCGTGTTCCTAAGTATGACTGAGTCGTCGTTCTTTACCATGACTGTGGGTGCTCTCATGCAAGTAGACTTGGCTTCCCATGGGCCTGTGAAGTGGGGTAATTCTTGTAAAGAATTAGACTCAAAGTCTAACCCTTCCTGAGAGTGGATGCTCTCCTGCTCCTCATAAATGGATGGGATGTCTTGTGGGAATTGGTCGTGTGCATCATCCACAAGTTCAAAGGGAGGGGCGACTTCACTTTCGTTATCCCATTTGTCTTCTTGAATCTCTCGTAGGAAGTCTGGTGCAAACCGATTCATAGAAGATGATGTGTCTGGCTCCGTAGAGTTAGGCACATACGCAACCTGGGAGGGAGGGCTTATTCTATCGTTGACTCTCTCCTTGTTCTCATAGATGGTTGGAGCACAAGCTTCCTGGGGAGGATTACTTATTCTATTACTTTTCCGAACAGGCTCATACGCTCCCTGAGAAGGAATGTAGGCAACCTGTGGAGGTACGTAAGTTTTCGAGGGAGGCTCATTTGCCTTTTGGGGGGAAAGATAAGCTTCTTGAGGAGGCACATGGGCTTCTTGAAGAGGCTGGCTTATCCGTTCTCTTGCCCTCTCCCTTCTTTGAGGGGCAGGTTCCCTCTCTGATTGTGCAATTAGCTTCTCTATTCTTTCTAACAGTCCATCAAAGTGTAACTGCGTCTTAGCTGAGCTAGAGATGTTAAATAGGCGACTGGCTTCAAACATGGTCTGAGCCAATTCCACCATCTTAGCACAAATTTTAGTTCGTTCAAGCTCTAGTTCTACTCTAGGGTAGCATTTTTCATGATCAGTTACGTTTGGCCCTTCTTGAATTCTGGCCTGATATGCTTTAAGCATCATGTTCAGGTCCTCGGGAGTGGGATCTGCTAGGACTGATCCTACTCTAGGAGGTGGTGGGTTTAGGTGAGGAGGGTTGGAAGGTGGCGGGTCGGATGGAGATGGGAATGGTGGTGGTGGGGTAGTGTGAGAGGGAGTTTGGGATGTGAGTTCAATTATTTTGGCCTTTGTTTCTCTTATGCTTTCCTCAAGTTCACTCATCTTTTTAGCCCATTGTCTTTTCATTCTTTCCCTACTATCTTTCCAAGCTCTAGTCCTCTTCTTGGTCACGCTCTCAGTTTCACTAGCTTCCGGGCTCTTTTCCTGGCTTATCCCTTGGTTTTGCTGCAATGCCTGAGCCCTAGTGACTACCTGCACTGGTGCAGTGGAAGTGACGCTTCCTGTGGAATCTACCACTAACCCAATAACGTTGATAGGAGTGATTTTTGGCATATTATTGGGGTTCTTTGGGCAATCTCGTAAGAGATGCTCTTTTCCACAATCTTGGCAAAAGCACTGGATTGTCACTGACTGAGATTGTGTAGGTGGAGGTAAGGGGCAGTCACGAATGAGGTGATCTCCTTGACATCTGTAGCATGGTCCTCTAGGGAATGGAGGTCTTACTTGCCTAGGTTGAGGTCTAGGGTTGGGATTTGCGTACATGACATTTGTGTAATCTGACTCCCAACTAGGTTCGTTTGGCTCTTCACTATAGTAGGACTCACCATGTTCAGGAGATTGCATATAGTAGGCCTGGGGGCTATCTATATGTGTTGAATCAAAGCTATGGTCATTAGGGTCACTTTCCGAGATCAATGGTGTTACTGGGACAATAGCTCTGTTCAAATTCTCTTCTGCAGTTGCATACTTCATTGGAATTACATTAGCTGGGGTAGGGGGTTGTTGTGCTAACACCGGCTGAGGCCTTTGTTGGTTTTGGTATTGTGGTTGGTAGGTTTGTTGAGGCCTAGCATACTGCTATGGTGGGTACTGATTCTAGTATCTGCCTTGTTGAGGGTATGGTTGTGGGTACGTCTGCCTCACCGCTTGCTTATTGTATGGGCAGTCTTGTGCTGTGTGATTAGTGTATCTCCGCTCTATGGTGCAGTACTGGCTACTAGGATTAACCTGGGGTTGAGCCATAATGGGACACACGTTCGCCATATGGTCACCGCCGCATGTATAGCATCTTTTGACAGGGGCGAACCTTGGGATTTGCTTACTAGAGACACCTAGTTTTTGAGCTACTTTCTCTGCTAATTCCTCGATAGATGTGGATTGGATGGCAGAGAGGCTAGAAGCACTATCTGAATCTTTGTAAATTTTGGAGAGTTCTAACTCATCCCCTAGGTTATCCTCTATATCTATGCACATGCGTACACACTCTTCTATGGTCCTCGGTTCCTTCAAGTACACATATGATCTCAATTTTGTACTCAGTAATCCATCCAGGAATAATGCCACTTGCTTGGCTGGAGTGGGTAACTCAGGGATAGGACATCTCTCTAGGTATTGTCTAAACCTTCTTCCTGCCAGTCTGACCGTCTCTTGGGGGGTCTGCTTGAAGCTATGTATTAAGGAGGAAGTATTATGCCTTATGCCACTTTTAGAGAATTCAGTGATGAAAGCCTCTAGAAGTTGGTCTATGCTCCTGAACTGTCTCTCATTCAATGGTTGAAACCACGTGAGGGCTGTGTTCCTAAGGGTTAGACCAAAGGCATTGTACTGCGTGAACAGATCTTCCACTTGTTCAGCTCTCAAAACTTGTCTAAACTCAGCCACATGATCGTATGGGTCTCCAGTGCCATCGAAGTAGTTCTTCATGGACTTAACTAGCTGAGTTGGTCTCAATGTTCTTGTGTGTTCTCTAGGTCTCGGCAAAGGAAAATCATCGGCATTTCTTCGGTTACCTGGGGCTCTATGTTCCTCAGGCTCTACTCTATTTGTTTCCGTCCTCGTTCTTTCTCTGCCCACTGGGTTGGCAAAGCTTACTTCAGGTCTATCTCTATGTCTGTCTCTTTGAGATCCATGGGCGTGGGATGTTCCAGCACCTGGATGACCATAGGACACGTTCGATCTTGGTTGGGGAAAAATGAATTCACCTTTCCAAGTGTAAGCATGTCTATCATTTTCTATAACCACAAAGATCCTCTCTGAAGCGTGATCTAAGTAGGTCACTCTGCCTGGGCTATCAGGATCTTTAAACTCATAGATCATGATTGTTCCTATATCGATTGGCCGATTAGATTTATACCTCCAAAAGGCTTCATCAGTTTCTCGGTTCAGAAGTAGATCTATGCGCTTGTTGTCTTGGGGAATCCACTCAGGAGTGAGAATTCTCGTAAGAACAGACTTCCCACGAGGGGTCCTAGGCTCTACACCCGTATTTCCTTGCTCCAGATCACCTAAATCCGCTTCTGAGATCACATTTCCGAATTCATCTGTCCTATCGGGGTGACTGGTGACTACGTATATGGTTCCTTCTTTGTCCAAGTATACTCCGTTTTCAAACTTGATAGCTGGGTGCTCTAGTCCAATGGTTTGGTCAGGGTTTTTAATCTGGACCACGGGTCTTCCTAGGCCATCCTCATAGATGCTAGCACCTAATCGGTTGATCCTAATGTATTCCAACTGTGTTTTGTAAGGGCCTTCTACTCTGTGCAAGTATGGCACTCCTAAACTTCCCGTAGGTCGGTCCATGCCTTGAGACATCTCTGATTCACTGGTCTCAGAGCTAGGGTAGTGTGCGTGGTGGCTCAACTGCTGGGCCCAAGACCTAGCAGTGTGGTTGACACTAGCCTCTGAAGACCTAAGGCTTTGTCTATCCCTTACTAGATGTCGTCCTGATCTAAGGTTCATAAGCCTAATTGATTAGCCCAAATTTGCCCAGAGTACAACCTCGTTGACAATCAATTGGTATCAGTCACTTGATTCTTTTTAGTTATTTATCGTGTTTATGCTCTTGTCTGATATTGCGTCGTCAGGAACACTTGAATGTTCTTCGTACTTTAGGTTGATCGTTCCCCGTTAAGTCCTTCTCCTTTGTGTTATTGACAGTACAGAGATTATATTTTTACCTTGAACTTGAGTTTTTAGGTAGTCTTTCAACTTGATAACTGCCTACCGTCGCCCTAGCTTACTTCTAGCACTATTCGTACTTAGCCTGAGCTAGAAAATGACAGAGGGAGTTGAGAATATTCCAACCTTACTTGTTGATCCCTTGCTTTATGGTGCTCAAGAACCCGGTTCTCAAGCTTGCAATGCAACCTTGCTTAGAACACCTTTCGATGCTCTCAATAGATCTGTAAGAGTCCCACAGTTAGCTCAAGGTTTAGATTCAAAAGACAAAACCAACCACTTTCATTCATGTAACACAAACATCAATTTGCACTATGATTTTTTGGAAAACAATTCTAGAGATCCCTAAATTTTGTTCCCCCTAGGTATGGTCAACTTCAAAATACCCTATCTGAAAATCAATGCATTATTCTTATAAAAAACAGTTGAGGGCGTGCAGTATATGCCACGAGCTTTCCGACAAGCCCTAGAGCTCAGAAAATGGATTTCGTATGAAAAAGTTATGACTGTTCAGGGTTTAGGGGGTTAAATCAGGATTCAAAACAAGCTAACAGTCAAACAGGAATACTCGAGTAGCTTGTGGCACGGCCTCGCGATGCAATACTACATCCTAGGGTTTGCCCCACACTTAGCCAAAATTTAGACCAATATTTTTTTCCCAAAAATTTTGACCTAATTTGCCCTTCTACCGTGTTCGCAAAGTCTGTCGGTCGCGATTGACAGGTCAGTCGCGATCGACGTGTCGATCGCGATTGACAGGTCCGTCGTGGCTGTCAGTCGCGATTGACTGGTCGGTCGCGATTGACACGTGGCCGAAAAGTCAATCAATCGTGGTCAAAGGGTCGTTGACTCTGTCGATCGCGATTGACGTATCGATCGCGATTGACAGGTCCGTCGCGATGGCTCGGTCCGTCGTGGTCAAAGCGTCGTTGACTCTGTCAGTCGCGATTGATGGGTCGATCGCGATTGACAGGTCGGTCGCGAGGGTCAATCAGTCGTGGTCAAACAATCGTTGACTATGTCGGTCGCGATTGATGGGTCCGTCGTGGTCAAACAATCGTTGACTGTGTCGATCGCGATTGACACGTGTCGCGCGTATGATCTGTCAGTCGTGGTCAATCGGTCCTTGACTCTGTCGGTCGCGATTGACAGAGCCGTCGTGGGCTGTCGGTCGCGATTGACAGGTCTGTCCGTCGTGGTTTGTCGATCGCGATTGACAGAGCGATCGCGATTGACAGAAATCTGTGGAATTTCAAAAAACTAAACACATTTTTGGGAAGCTCTAGGCCTGTAGGTCATGGATATGCACTTTGTTTAGCAAATAGAGCAAGTTTTCTGTCGGTCGCGATTGACAGAGACCGGCGACACAGAGACAGTTACTCAGATTTCCGTACCTGCGCAGAGTGCTGGGGACGATGATGCAGCCTGTACCTGCAGAATGCTCACAAAACATGCAAAAAACAGCACATGCAAATTCGCTCTCTCGCTCTCTCTCACAAGTGAAATGAGGGAAATGAGGTGGGGAAGGTGATATGATCAAAAAACTGAAATTTTTTGCGATGATGGAGATGGAGGTGGGAGATGGTGATGATGATGATGGTGATGAAGATGGTGAAGAAAAAACAAGAAAAATAGATGAAAGTGAAGAAAATACCTACAACTCTAACGCGTCAACTCTACGTCTTACCATCACACGCTCGTCCTCAAAGCTCGATCCCCGGCAACGGCGCCAAAATTTGGTGTAGCTCAGTGATGAGTAGCACCTCCTTTAATGTCAATCCGGGAAGACATGAGGATGGTATGAAGACCTCGAGCAAGTGAAGGCACAAGTGCGTGAGTGAGAAGCACACTAACATGCACACACACGCGCACACACAATAAGACAAAGAGTGGGAATCAATGGAGTTCTTGGATTACTTTCAAAAAGCTCATACAAGTTCAAAACTATTACAAGCTAACCCCAAAAATGAGCTCTCTAGCTCTTTTTATAGTTTTTGACTAGCTTTGGCCCTGTCCAGACCTAGTGTCCGGCCTAGTTAAAAATTAGGTTCCAGGGCTTATTTGAGGGCTCAAACGAGATCTAAAAAATACGAAAATTGGTACGCAACTACTTCTAAAGCTCCTCAAGCTCGAGGACTCCTCGGCTTGCACAAAATGGAGCTACAAAAATGTGAAATGATATTTACAATGATTATTAGTGATAGAAATCACTGTTGTTGTAGGGATTTCTTCTAATGATATGCCATACATATCTTCGAGCTCCCTACTTGCTCCTCCTTCCTGCATGTCCACCTCTTTGATATGCGTTAGTGTCCTGAAAAAAATGTTGGCCTACTTGCCAGATCGTCGTTGACTGCCTTGTCTGCTTGTGCTGTCCCTTCGCTCTGACTCTCTTCGTCTTGTGGCTCCTTCGGTTCCCTGACTGCTGCCAACAGGTACAAACAAGTTGTGGGTTTTCCTTAGGAATGAACTTATGAACTAAGGATGAATGTAAGTACAGATATCTGATCCTCAAAAACCAAAGTACTCCAGAGATATGGTTAAGCTCTTAGGCTTTCCATATGCACCAACATTATGCCCTTACTTTTTTATTTCAGCTAGAGTTCACCTCTAAAAGTGCCTCATCACATACTATAATCGAATTAAATATTTGGATAGCCATCATATGGCTACTTTTGATGAGGTCTTTCGTACTTTTGGGAAGCACTCCGAGTTCTTTTGTAAACCCCTAAATAGCTATGCCACCTACTTTAATACCATACATATGGATATAGTCACTTCTACTTTGATACCCAAGCAGTGGGGCAAACAAGCTACATTCATGGCAAAATCACCTCATGAATCTCACTAGAAAGCATTATAGAAAAGACATTGGAAAAGAAAGCATTATAGAAAAGACATTGGAACTTCAACTGAGACCAAATCAGCTATAGACCTCAGCAAGCTCCACTACATGCTTGTGAAGGATGATGCCATTTAGGAAGGGAGATTTGTCAAAAGCAGAAGAAATAAGAAGAAAAAGAAGAAAAAGAAGAAAAAGAAGCAGATACTTGAAGCAAAGAAGGCCACCAAAATTTCCAAAATGGGTGATGAAGTGCATGTTGATCGTTTGAATTTAGCCAATAAATAAGAAGACTTGAAGTGGACATCAATTATGGACACAGAGGCAACGCTATAATATGCAAAGTGTTTACCTTGCTTCAAATTCTTTGTTTCATGGAAGGAGAAAATACATTGCAGTACATTATCACTTTGCAAAGGAGAAGGTATTTTCTAAGGATGTGCGGGTTCAGCATGTGAACGTCAATGATAAAATTGCATATATATTCACAAAATCTTTGGACTCCAACAAACTCTACAAGTTCAAGCAAGCGCTTGGGATCCACGAGATTGGATGATGGGCTAATGTTTAAGGGGGAATGCTGAAAAGAAAGATTCAATTGAAGGCCCAAGTGTACCAATGAAGTGAAAGATTTTGGGCACAAGATTCATCAACCAAACTCTCCTCTATTCTAGTTCATTTGAATTTTTAATTTGCAAGTAACTTTTAGGTCAATGATTCCATTAGTTGTTAAGCCTAAAATGTAGTGGTACTTTCGACTTATCAGTACATACCCATGCATCACATTAAAGAGCACGCTTTTGTAAGTCACTTTAAGAGTGTACTATTCCTAGCAATAGGCTCCATCCTTGCTTGCTTAAGGTAGCCTCCTACTTTCTTGATTCTCTCTTAAGGTATCCTTCTACTTTCTTGATTTTCTCTTAGGATATCTCTAGATGCACACAGACAATGCATGGTATTGTAAGCATCTCTTTGCATAGAAGTTTCTCTATAGTATCTTATTCGTTTTAATGAAGTTTTATCTTTTCAAAAGCTCTCTTTGTTCTGTTTATGTGTGCAAAATATCTCGAGAAATCTTTGAGTGATCTGTGAGAAATTTTGTGAATAGTGAAGTACTGTATGTCAAAAGTATTACCTTGGGAAGCCCATTTTGTTGTAGTTTCATAAAGAACTATTTTCTTCTCCTAATAAAAAGTACACCGAGCAAGGTGGAGCTGAAAACATCAATGTCAACCACCTAGTGGCTGATATAAATGGACATCAATTTTTTTTTCAAATATGGAGCTTCATTGGATATCAAGCATTCAAGATGTCCTAGCAATGACCAATAATCTCAATTGTAACCCTTTTTCCAAATTAACTTTTCTTAAACCCAAATCTTGTGTCACCCACATAGTCTCATAATCATTGAGCTTATGGGGCCATAGTGTATTAATCTCATAATCATTGGTCTAGTGGAACCCATAACATTCAATACCCAACCATATTTTGGGTTAGTAAGGGGCCACTTCCCATCTATATTTAACAATGGGCTCTCATTTCAAGGGAGACCATTCATATTGCAATAGAAGTTCTTAGAAATCCCTAAGTCACATTGTACGCTTGTTTTGAAGTGTTGTTTCTGTCCTTCTTTGCATGTGTGGGACAAAAGGAAGGGCTTGACGAGGAGTGTACAAACCCACATATGTAAATTTAACAAGGTGCAAAATCCATAAAGACTGACGCAATAGATTCTAATCTCTACCTCCGAGGGCATGAGAAGGGAGCGCTTCGGCGATTCGATTGTCTGCTAGTCGATGCTGAGAGAAAGTCTTCGAGCCGTGTGGACTCTGTAATGGCGTCCATGCTCCCAGAAATGGGATCCCGAAAGGGATAATGAATCCTGATGTAGAATGCTGGGTGGCCATGCTCTTAGCTGAGACGCGGATGTGCAGAGCTTCGTATGGTCACTCCATTCTGTACGAGTATTTGGCTACATCACAGTCATGCGTTCACCTGTACGAGGTGGGTTCTCGTATGGACAAACAGAACGGGGCTTATCTTCCCTTGCCACTTTTTGTTCTCGCCCCTTCCTTGACGGGCAGACAATGCCCCTCACATTTAAAATTCATACGCGCAGTTGCATACGTGAATATGAGATCAAATGTTGTTCTCGCCTTCTCAATTATTTAGCTCAATTGTATTTTATGTCCCACCTTCTCAGGTATTATGCTTAATCTGTCCAAGAGACTACGTGCCGCTGCAGGTAAAGGTAGTATACACGATCTCAAGAGGCAGTATAAATGGTCCTCAAGAGGCAGTATACTTCAAGAGGCGAACCAAGAGGCAGTATACTTCAAGAGGTAAACCGGCTGTATACACTCCATCGAGAGTTGAGAATTCCTGTGACACTGTTATATTTACATTGGTATGATGCTGAATCTCTTAACTACATCTGGACAATATGTACTCCACGAGGCGGTAATCTCTCCTTGCCAGATCTATCGCTTGTGTGTTCAAAAGTATGTTGTTGCCAGGAGCTATTTGCAGACAAGGCCATTGTGCAGGATTCTCGATAAGTGCGTTATGCATCACTGTCATATGTACAACAATATGACGTGGATTGTCCTATGGACAACAGATTGACGCTAATCTCCTACGTTGCCTGTTTGAAAGCTTCTATTTGAAAAGCAGACAAAGAAACTATGCACGGTCGCCAATAGATGAAGCAACTGCTCTGAGGCGTAGCTGACTAGGGGGTTTCTCTCATCTTGTCAGTGTTCTTGTCACCATATCCAACACTCTACAGAAGTACTATTTATGATCCTTAGCTGGGGAATCAAGTGTTTTTCTTGGGAGTAAACTCTGTAATAGTTTTGCTTTAACCACAATGAAGTAGGTTCTTGTGTGGACCTATCTTCATACATTGCAGATTTTGGTATTCTTGTACAAGTATGTATGATCCTTAGCCCTGCACATACAAGTACTATTTATGATCCTTAGCTTGGGAATCAAGTGTTCTTGTTGGGAGTAAACTCTGTAATAGTTTTGCTTTGACCACAATGAAGTAGGTTCTTGTATGGACCTATCTTCCTACCTTGCAGATTTTGGTATTCTTGTACAAGTACTATGTATGATCCTTAGCCCTGCACATACAAGTACTATTTATGATCCTTAGCTGGGGAATCAAGTGTTCTTCTTGGCAGTAAACTCTGTAACAGTTTTGCTTTCACCACAATGAAGTAGGTTCTTGTGTGGACCTATCTTCCTACCTTGTAGATTTTGGTATTCTTATACAAGTAGTATCTATGATCCTTAGCCCTACACATACAACTACTATTTACGATCCTTAGCTGGGGAATCAAGTGTTCTTCTTGGGAGTAAACTCTCTAATAGTTTTGCTTTCACCACAATGAAGTAGGTTCTTGTGTAAACCTATCTTCCCACCTTGCAGATTTTGCTATCCTTATGTACAATCCTCATCAAGCCAATCAAATATTGCATGTGAAAGCTGTTTTTTTTTTCCTGCATGTGCGAAGTTTTTGAGGAAGTCATGCAATCATGCATGTGAGGCGAATTCAAGGTGCTTAAAATATGCACTTTTCTTTGCATGCAATCTACCAATGCAATCTACCAAGTCTGTGTTCATTTGCATGACTCCCGTTTTTGGAGTACATTGAACATGTCTGCTGCTCAAGTCTCAAAGTGAATTGCAAGACGAGCTTTTCAGAATTCAAAAACTCAGGCATGAATCTTGTAAAGATGGTAATGCAAAGAGGCAAAATGCGAGAGAGGTCTCACATGTCGACCTTGTTGTTGAACATTCTATATGAGATCCCAACATAGTATATAGGCCATTGTCACGACCTGATATTGAAAAGCTATTTAGTCCATTTGTGTAAAACTCAATAGAGCAATGGAGAGATCTGTTGGTTTTCAGGCGCACTATATAGAGATCAAATGAAATAGACATGAGAGAGAATAGATAAAGTTATAGAGAAATGAGGGAGCAAAGCTTCACATATATGCCGTACATTTTAAAATATGAAGTACAAGAATGTTACCAAGAAACATAAGGATCACATATAAATGCATCATTTTGTAGCATATCTTCATAACTTCACATTTCCATGAAGTGTAGATGATCTCTTCCAAGTATAAATAAGTTGCAACCTCTTGATTGTAAAAGAAAAATCATAAGTCTTAGTTGTTGCTCATCCTCTGAAGAACTTGAAACCCTAGCTCCACTACACAAAGTTGAAGAAGACCCTTAACTTGAGTTCACCTCATCACTAGCTCTCAAAATTCAGTGATCTGGTCGCTCCATAGTCTTCTTTTTATATAGTATAGGATACAATCTCCAAAAAGCATGCTTTTCATTAAAAACTAGGTGCCTTGCTTTTTAAATTCATGGGCTTAGCTTTTGGTGGATATGCGCCTTGATTTTGGGCTTTTACGATTGCTTTTTATGAAAAGTAAAAAGAAGAGAGTAAATGCTTTTGAATTTGATATTCAAGAAATGCCACGTAGTGTTGGAGGTTCATTTTTACATACCTATTTTTGTTGCTATATTCCTTGCTATACCGATTAGTATAGCGATCAACAATTACTATTTTTCCATTCAAGGATATCGGTTGGCATACCAATGAGAAGTTTTACTTTAGTTGCAATTATATGAAAACAAAATACTACAAAAAAAGTTGATTAAAATGAAATATCGATATCTGAGAAGTTGCCTCATTAGGACCAACACTAGACTGTCCACCTGTAAAAAGAGGCAGTAAAGTATCATACATGTCTTTGGAGCTAACAGATGTGTCCTTAGTACATGACAACAATGGCTGAATAGCATCTTCCACAAAAACAACATCACAGCTAACCACAAGGCATTTAGACTGTGGATGATACAGACAATAGCCTTTACTTTCAGAACTATAACCAACAAAAATACATTTTACTCCTTTATCATCCAATTTTCTACGATGTTGTTCAGGCACTAATGCATATGCCAAACAACCAAAAACACGCAGATGAGCAACAGATGGCTTGTGATCATGCCAAGCCTCATATGGAGTGATAGACTGTAGCGCTTTAGTGGGACACCTGTTCAGTACATATGGTGCACACATGACAACTTCAAGCCAGAAACTATGTGGTAATGCCTGACTCTTGACCATACACCTCGCCATCTCCATGAGAGACCTATTCTTCCGCTCAACAACTCCATTCTATTGAGGTGTATACGACACTGTACACTGGTGTTTTATCCCACGTTCAGCCAGAAATGCATTAAAATCAGAAGACATATATTCCCCCCCTCGATCTAAACGGAGGGTGCCCATTTTACATGCTGACAGATTTTCAGCCAAAACCAAAAACTGTTTGAAGCACATGAACACTTCAGACTTTGCCTTCAATGGATATACCCATGCATGCCTGGAAAAATCATCGATGAAAGTCATAAAGTAGAGATAATTCCCAAAACAAGGTGTCTGCATAGGACCATAGACATCACTATGTACAAGCTGCAATTTCTGAGTAGCCCGAACTGAACCATCTTTTGGAAAGGACGAACGCTGCATTTTGCCCAAAATACAGCCTTCACAAACATGTTTTCTAGGTGCCTCAAGTTTGGGCAAAGAGGACACCATTTCAGATTTCTGTAGGCGTAGCAAACTAGCAAATTCAGAGGACCAAAGTGTGCATGCCAAAGCTTTGCATCTGACATAGCCTGAGAATCATTTACTGCACATGCCAAATCATTTCCAGATCTTTCATAGTTTATGAGCTTATACAACCCACGACATAAAATGCCAGAAGCAATAATCACATCGCCATTTGACAGATCATGAACTGTACACCTGTCATCAACAAATTTCACAACCAAGCCAATCTTGGCTAATGCAGAAACTGATAACAGGTTCTTCTTGATCCCTGGCACAAATAAAGCATCTGACAAAGTGAAAGAACTACCATCTGCAATAGTCAAAATGATCTTACCAACTCCCATAATAGGATAAGAGGAGTTATTGGCACATGTAACCGTATTCCCTATAGGGGTAGGCTCGAGTGAAGAGAAGAAACTGCGCTGCAAGGTAATATGTTTGGTTGCCCCACTGTCAAAATACCAAACATCTGAGTCTACTGCAGACATGCACTGATCATGAGAAGATGGGTCAAAACTGCAAATAGTAGTAAACGCCCATTCTTCTTCTTGCACAAGATTAGCAGACTCCGTTTTTGGTGTAGAGTCTTCTGCAACAACCATTCCAGCCTCTTTCTTCTTTGCCTCTTTTGCAGCCAGTTTTGGACAGTTCTCCCTTTACAGTACTTATAAAAAAATTTCTGCTTTTCTGATTTTTTCTCATCTTTGTCTTGGTTCTTCGAATGTGCAACATTTGCAGATTTCTTCTTACTAGTAGAAGAGCTCCATTTTCCTTTGCCCTTCTGACTAGCTAGGAAAGCTTGATCTGCAACATGCATAATGGACCTGTTCTGCCTGGACTGATCTTCCTGCAACAAAACAGAGACTAACTCCTCAAATGATAAGGCATTTGGATTGCCTTTCATCATCAACTGAAGAGTAGAAGAAAAACTCTGATATGAATCAGGAAGACCATTCAGAACGGTCTGCACAAGTGAGCTATCTGGTATAACCTCATCAGCAGAAATCAACTGTTCCTTTAATTGTTTGATCTTTGTTAGGAAACTGTCCATAGAATCACCTTCATTCATGTGCTCACTCTCCAACTGTTTTCGGAGGTAAGCAACACGAGCCTCATTCCTAGCTTGGTACAATGTGGTAAGTGTATCCCAAGCATCCTTAGCTGTTCTGCAAGAGCGAATGTGAGGAATAATGGCACATTTGATAGAAAAGGCTATCAAAGCATGTGCCTGGGTATCTCTGCCATCCCATCTAATCTACTCTGCAGTAGGTGCAGTAGAAACCGCAGCACAAACAGGAATATGCAGAATATCATCATCTTCGACACCTTCTGCATCAGCTTCAATACCTGCAATTGTAATAGTTGCAGGTGTGATAGGACGTTTTTCGACACCCTACACAATGTTCCACAATCCTTTTGCAACCAACACATGTCGCATCATATAAGCCCATAACGGGTAGTTGGTACCATCCAACTTATCCTCAACAGCCAACATACAGAATACATCACTGCTTTCAGCCATGGCCGATGACTAAAATACCTTGATGCAGAAAATTGACTGTATCCCAAAAAATTAAACAGAACTACCCAGACGAATTCTGCTAGACCTGTAGTAGACTTCGAGACGCTTATACTGGCGAACAGAAACTGGTATATACCTTTGGCACAAAAAGATGAAATAGCCTGCACAAGCACTGTGATAGTGCATTCGGAGGCCGAAACGAGCTCATATCACGATTTCGGCACCACAAATCGAAGATGTTTTGATCTCGAAAACACGCTGAGTATGCTCACCAAAATTCGTGCAATTCTAAGATTGAAAACGGAGGAGTGTCGACGGCGCCCTAGAGGAATCGACGACGTGCTCTGATACCAATTGTTGGAGTTAGATGTCTGCGGAAGCACGTGAACAACACAAGGAAGAAGAAGAAGCTTGGAGCACAACACACAATACTGAATGTATTACTAGAGAATGTACAAAGATTAGTAGCCCATTAGGGCAATAGGTGTATATACAAGTCGGGGAAAAAAAACCTCCTAAAGAGGGAAAAAATTGCCCCGACAGTCCTAGAGTGTTCACACACATCACTACCTAAATATATCAACAGTATGCTGCTAAGATTATCACAATAGATAGTGATAGGCTTTTGCACTTCTACACCTAAATCTGCAAGTAACATCTCCAGCCATGATGCCTCACATGCTTCCATTGCAGCACCTCTATACTCAACCTATGTACTCGACAAAGCAACAGTGGGTTGCTTCTTACTGCTCCATGTAATAGCTGCATCTCCAAGTGAGAAAAGAAAGCCACTAGTAGATCTTCTATCTGGAGTACTACCAGCCCAATCTGCATCAGTGTATCCATGAACCTGCAAATCTACACCAGCTTCATAAAACAATGCATAATCCAAAGTAGCACTCACATAACGTAGAGTGCGCCTTAGAGCATCCAAATGTGGCTTCCTGGGAACCTGGATAAAATGACTTTCAAGTCCAACAGTATAGCTTAAATCAGGCCTTGTAATTGTAAGATATATAAGACTTCCCACAATTTTCCTGTACATAGTAGCATTTTCCAATGCTTCACTTGATGTAGTATCCAACTTCAAATTCTGATCTAATGGGATAGAAATTGGCTTACAACCATCCATACCATACTTTTGCAGCATATTCAAGGCATATTGCCTTTGCACCATCCATATACCTATTTCTGTATGTATAAACTCAATGCCCAAGATCTTCCATGTCAAATTCCTACATAAGAAGTTTTTTTTTTTTTTTAAATGGAGGTTCAGCCGAAGCCTACTCCCCCGGACTTTAACTTTGAAATTACAACTGTACAAGTGAATGGGCATAGCACCCGTGGGACCCCCCGTATCCCACAAAGCAGGGGTTAGACAAGGTTACAACTGAGAGACATGGTTACAACTGGGTTTAACTGGCTTAAGCCATAACATGTCCAGCCTGGGACTTGAACCTTGGACCTCCGCCTCAAGAGACCAAAGCTCAACCAACTGTCCTACAGGACGTGGACTGTACATAAGAAGTTGCTTTACCTCTTTGATGATTTCTTCATTATCGCCACCTACAATCAAGTCACCAACATAAATGGCCACAATCGTGATGCCATCATCAGCCTTCCTTGCATATAGTGAATGATCTGCATCACACATAGAAAACCCAATGCTGGTTAAGTAATCAGCAATCCTTGCATGCGATGCACGCGGAGCCTGCTTCAGCCCATACAAAGCCTTTTGCAACATGCAAACATATTCTGGATGCTTTGAATCTTCATATCCTTGTGGCTGGTCCATATATACTTCTTCCTGTAACTCACCATGTAGCAAAGCATTCTTCACATCCATCTGATGCAAAGTCCATCCTTTTGCTGTAGCTAATGCAACAAGTGTGCTAACAGTAGACATTTTGGCTACAAGGCTGAATGTTTCCTCATAATCAATGCCATATGTCTGTGCATATCCTTTAGCTACCAATCGTGCTTTATACATGCATATGCTACCATCAGCATTATGCTTTACCTTGTAAACCCATTTACAGCCTATGGGTTTCTTTCCTTGTGGCAATGGAACCAGCTTCCATGTATCATTTCCATAAAGTGCAGCCATCTCCTCATCCATTGATTTTTCCCAATCTGCAATTCCAATTGAATCTTCAAAGCAAGAAGGTTCAACATCTTGTATTACCTTTGTCATGTAGGCATAATGACGAGCCATGTAACTATCATATGTCAATTTTTGCACTGAATTCCTCATCCTCCCACATCTTCTTGGTCCTGGGTCACTTCTTGTATCATCTGCATGTGCCCTTCTTACTCCTGGAGTCTTCACAGAGGGCAATCCAAGCTCCTCATCAAGACTCTTTTCTGAACTGCTTGAATCTCCATCAACGTCTTCAAAACTTGCACATGTTTTATGACCAGCAGAAAGATTTTCTTTACCTTTCTTGGATGCATTTGATGAATTTGCTGGACTGAAATTTCCACATAATCTTCCACTCCATGGATTTGAGTTGGAACTATTGCTTGGTGATGCATCCGGTCCACTCAAAACCTGAGATTCTGCACTTGATTTTTCAACATTTTTGTTGTCATTTGGTTCAAGACTCAGTCCTTCTTTGGCATCTGCATAGAAGCTTGACATTTCATCAAATACCACCTCTGCTCACCTTTACCTATCGTGTGAGTGGATTATAACATTTATATCCCTTTTGCTCAAGGGAGTATCCAATGAAGACACACTTTTCTGCTTTGGGATCAAGCTTCGTCCGCAATTTATCTGGGACATGTACATATGCAATACATCCAAAAACTTTCAGATGTGATAAGTTTGGCCTTTTACCTGTAAACTTCTCTTCAGGTGTAACTTGATGTACAATAGCAGTCGCACTTCTATTCATGATGTATACAACAGTATGCACATATTCTTCCCAATAACAATGAGGCATATTCTTCTCAGCCATTAAGGCTCTTGCTATTTTTGCAATATGTCTATTTTTGCATTCAACAAGACCATTCTATTGTGGTGTGTAATTGCATGAAAACTGATACATGGCATATTTGCAATGTTGTATATTCATGTATTTTGAGGAGTTGAATGGGGGATATACATAGGTAATGCTTCCTTGAGACATTTTATGAAGTTTCAACTTTATTTTCTTTGTGATATTATTTGGCTTGTCCAATTTTCATGCGTTTGCGATATTATTAGGGTGCCTTAGCAACAAGGATTTGTGAAGTTAAAGTAAAAACCACTCAAAACAATGGATTTTTCCATCCTAAAAAATCGGTTCGTAGTATTGGTCAAGCAAATATGTGACAACTAGAGCAAACATTTAAGATGGAGAAGAGGAATTCAAGTGCTTTTCATTGATTTTTTCACGTATCTATTCTTCCTTTCGTTACTTTTTTCACGTATCTATTCTTCCTTTACCATAGATGAAAAAAATAATTAGATAAAAATACAAAAAAATCCCACCACAAGTATAAGTGAGAGATATTTTGTATGTCCCACCACAAGGATATCAGTTAATGTTTACATTATGGATCAAGACGTCTCTCTTCCTATGAATGCAAGAGAAAGTGATAGCATTAATATATATATATATATATATATATATATATATATATATATATATATATATATATATAGTACGTGTGTGTGTATGTATGTATATAATTCCATTATCAAGGCTATAAGAAAGTTAATAATTGCAATAAAAAATTGCCTTACAAGACCGACAATATTAACCATATGACCCATTCCACTCTATGTAAGATAATTCTTCTAGTAGCTTACTTTTTTTATTGGTTATTTTTTTAGTGATTAACTAGTCACTTTGATCATGTTTGTAGAATCTTCAAAAAAAATTTAGACATACACTTGCAGCTAGAGCTTAAACATAAGCTTTCACTATCTACTGGGTAAAATCCTTTACGAATATCCACAAAGTTAATGAGTATTTACTTGTAACATTTATACATTAAAAAATACAGAAAAAAATTACATCTCAATGTTTTTTTAGTTACAAGTGAAAGAGGGAAATCATGACATGGATTAGGTCCTAAATTTTAGATCACCTTTAATGCGGAAACCAAAGACCCATCTTCGAAACAATATATGGAACCAAGCAAGAACCCATCCTATTTGCTAAGAAAATGGGGGAGAACAATGTTGACTTTGTTGATATAAACAATGTTGAGGAAAAGGAGACAAGCTCAAAAATGTATTTCTACAATTTTCACTAGAATGTTAGTTATCAAATGATTTCCTATCTCATTATTGTTAGCGTTTGAAGGGCCTCATGTCTTCTATGCTTCACATAAACCTTTTAGACTTTTTTCCCCAATATTAAAGTTTTCATTTAGCCAATATGTGATTATCGAAATGATTGTGCGGTCCTTTGATTTTTTTTCTAATAATAAAGTTCTCATTTAGCCAATTATCGCTATAAATGAACTCTTTATAACAAAAAGGATAGATGTATGAAATATCTAAGAAAAGAATTCTTAACTAGTATGCCTTTATTCCCTCGCCAATGGAATGAGCGGATGTGAAAATGAGAGATATTTTGCATATTTCCACAAAAAGACAGACAATAATGTGTGAACTTTGGATCGAAAGGTTTCTCTTAATGTCAACACAAGAGCAAGAGAAAGTTAATGACCAAGTGTATTGTTCTTTCATTGATCTCCTTGAAAGAATATTGATTTAGGGTTTCATCAACCTTCATTCATTCCCATGCTATGGTAAGGACTCTATCATTATGAGATATCAAGCTCAACATGTGATGATTGAGGATGAAAAGTACCACTTTTTCATCTCCCTGATATCTAGTGGTTATGTCGATATGTGTCAGCGACATTTTTAGCGAGTTCTACCACATTAAAAGAAGTGAACTTTGATAGTGAAGATTGATGTGACACAATTTCATTGTTTTGTGATTGGGCATTCCATCACATAGAGCCTCGAGCATGCACCATCGGTTAAATGATGCTTACATTGAGGCTCCTTCTGAGGTTGTAATGATATGTGATACTCGATCACCGTTGCATATGCGACCATGTGGAAGCATTGCATATGGGACCATCTAGAGAGTCACATATGTGACACTCTAAAATATTGCATTATGCGATGCCTATTCATGCTCACATATATGATGGATTTCGACATCACATATATGATGGATTTAGACATCACATATATGATGGTAATGAGAGTCGCATATATGATGAGTATCACTTATGGTGGAAGGCTTGTTTTTGATAAAAAAATACGCATTGCTCTTTGATTGCCATTTTACATGGGTCTCATAAAAAAGCAAACCAACATTCATATATGTGATGCACTTACTCTCTCTTTCTCTCCCTCTTTCTCTCTCTTTTGATTTCTCTGTCTCTCTCTCAATATCTCTCTTTTTATAAATTGCAAGTTATTGAAGAAGTTCACTGAGCATTATATATGGCTAATTATTGTAAGTACAATTCTCATTTTATATTTATCATTTAAATTGTTTTGTGTTCATAAATTAACATACTCAGGCATACACATTCACATGCACATACAAGCT
This sequence comes from Ceratopteris richardii, assembly GCA_020310875.1. Lineage (NCBI taxonomy): Eukaryota > Viridiplantae > Streptophyta > Polypodiopsida > Polypodiales > Pteridaceae > Ceratopteris > Ceratopteris richardii. The sequence goes on along the minus strand of CM035428.1, from coordinate 140,208,702 downwards.
CACACATGCACATACACAGATATACATGCACATGCATGCTCACGCATGCTCACACATACATACATATATACTTATATACATACACATACACATGCACATGCACATGTATATACACACATATATACACACATATTTATACACATACACATGTACATACACACATATATACACATACACATGTACATACACACATATATGTGCACATACACTTACACTAACACACACATACACATACACACAAATGGAAATGAACAAACATATCTATATGCACATGCACATGCACATACACATGCATACACACATAAACACATACTTATACACATACACATACATATGCACATACACATACATAAACATATATGTACACATGCATATGCACATGCACATGCATCCACATGCATGCTCATACATATCCACATGCATATACACACATACACATACACATGCATGTACACACATACACATACACAAACACACGTACAAATACACACATGCCTACATATACACATACACACACAAACATGCACATGCACAAATATAAATATATACCTACATGTGCATACATACATACACACACACAACTACATGCACATACACACATACACACACAAACATATATATATATATATATATATATATATATATATATATATATATATATATATATATATATATATATATATATATATATATATATATATATATATATAATATGAACTACAGTTAAAGTAATGAGCACATGTTAAATAAAGAATAAAAATCATTAGTACATTTCAATCATATAATTCACTTCAATAAAATAAATTAATTTAATAAACACTCTAAAGCTATTAAAATTATGAACTCACATCATATATACAATTAAAAACATAACTAATATGAGAATATATATATATATATATATATATATATATATATATATATATATATATATATATATATATATATATATATATATATATATATATATATATATATATATATACACACACACACACACACACACACACACACACACACACACACACACACACACATATATATATATATATATATATATATATATATATATATATATATATATATATATATATATATATATATATATATATATATATATATATATATATATATATATATATGTGTGTGTGTGTGTGTGTGTGTGTGTGTGTAAATGTATATAATACATCAAATGTAAATAGTCTCAACCATCTAAATCACCCCCTTGATCTCATCCACATCATCATGATCATGTGCATAGATTAATGTATCTAAAGAGGCATCATGGGTAGGGGGGTCAATACCCTGTGATGATCGATATCATCCCTTTTTATGTCTATCTATCCAACTCATCCATATCGACCTCTCCATAGTACTCCTGTATTATATATGAAAAACATAAATAAATAATAAATAAAAAATATTAATAAAATAAAATAAAGTATATAAAATTTTATAAAATTCACAAAATCATTTGGATGATCTCTTATCTGATCACTTAGACATTGGTATCCACAATATGTAGCATATTCAATTTTCTCTTTTGTATGATAATGACCATAATGCTTATGTTGAATTGAAACAAATAAAAATTTTTACTGATTAGTGTTTCAAATAAAATAAAAAGTATATTTTCAATAAAACATATACTTAAAAATGTAGCAAAGAAACTATTATGGCCCATTTGGTTTGAGCGTGACATATATTGAATTGATTCAACTCTCCTTTTTGTAGAAACTTGTGTTATTTAATGAAACAAAAGTACATAGATTCAATGTAAAATATCTATAAAAATTATGAGAATTATAACTCACAATAATACAAAATATTTTACATACCTTTTGAGGAGGAAATGATTCTTGTAGATGTAGGTGTTTGTGAAAATATTACCACATCTCAGGTGCTATGTCAGCTCTTCTCTTATTTCTTTCTACCATACAATATCTCATGTTATTTTAATCTTAAAAAAAGGTCAATATAAAAAAAAGCTTTAAGTTTATAAACATACATACACATACACACATAAATAAACACACATACATAAATACAATTACACATGTATACATACACATACTTGCACAAATACATACACACACATATACATACACAAACATACACACATACACACATACACACACACATACACACATGCACACATACACACATACACACATACAAACATACACACACATACACTTACACATATGTACATAAACATACATGTACACATACATACACATACACATACACATACACATACACATACACATACACATACACATACACATACACATACACATACACATACACATACACATACACATACACATACACATACACATACACATACACATACACATACATATACACACACATATGCATACATACACATACACTTACACATATGTACATAAACATACATGTACACATACATACACATACACATACACATACACATACACATACACATACACATACACATACACATACACATACACATACACATACACATACACATACACATACACATACACATACACATACACATACATATACACACACATACACATACATACACATATACAAACACACATACATATACACACATACAGTTGCACATACAGTTACACATACAGTTACACATACATATATAAACATACGCATACACTCATACAAACACATACACATACACATACAAATACATACACACACATACACACATATAGATATATACATGCATGTAAACATGCATATACATACATACACACACATACACCTAGACACATACACATACACATGCAAACACGCACATAAATAGCACACAAACATATATATATATATATATATATATATATATATATATATATATATATATATATATATTTATATATATATATACACACACACACATACAAGATTCATAAACATACACACACATACATACATTCACATGCACGTTAAACAAAGCACTTTAAATTATAACCAAATAGAATTACAAAAGTGTGATAATTGTCTAGCCCCTTCATGGAGGATCCACATCCTCTTTAGCTTGTTAAATTTTAAGGCAAACACCTTGTGAGGTTTGAAAGGGGGAGAACTCTTATAATTTCAAGTTCTTCTATCTTGAGAGGTAAGCGATTTTTTAAACGACCATTTTTTGTGGGGTTCGTTGAAATTGGCCATAGATCATTCCTTCTAAACCTTCCAAAGAGATTTGCTTCTTATGGCATTCCATAGATCCATGGAACAATCCATAACTTCACTGCACAATGCTTGCTTCCAATTGACTAGATGATCTAACACAAGACACTTTTGAACACTCTTCTAGACCCGAGCAGTCTTTGGGCAAGAGAAGAAAAAGTGATGAATGTCTTTTCTACCACTTACACATCTTTTGCCCCATGTCCATGTAATGATATCCATTTTTTTATTCTTTCTCTTTCTCTCTCTCCTTCTCCCTCTATATATATGCATTGTGCTCCAATAGACATCTCCGGTGATCTCTCTCTCTCTCTCACGCTCACAAATTCTTAAACTAAGGAGTACATGAGTCACGGCGTAATATGCATAATGACAAAAACAAGTCTAGAGAATGTGTACGGAACTTGATGAGTAGGCAAAAGGCAAAAACAAAGAGAAGATTTCCTCAATAAAACAAGAGAGTGAAGTTAGAAGGGCCAAGGAGTGCAGAAGCATCAACAATATGTGTTTCTCTCTCTAAAAACAATTGTATAATAAGACAAGTGAGTGTAGTCAGTAGGGCCACGATTACAAAACATCAATATATTCACTCTCTCTCTTTCTCTCTCTCTCTCTCTATATATATATATATTCTCGTAATGTCCGTGCGGATCCCAAAACTAAGGTCTAACAAATGGCTACGGAACTTGATGAGTAGAGAAAGGAAAACGCAAAGAAAACCTTGCATCAAAAGGTGTGAATAGAGTAAAGAGGACACCACTTTACATTCTCTCCGTAAACTAATACAAAACGTAATATGCATAATCACAAGAACAAGTGTAGGAAATGTGTACGGAACTTGATGAACACAAAGTAGGAAATGTATACGGAACTTGATGAACACAAATAAAAGATAAGAAAGTGAAGATAGAACGGGCAAGGAGTGCATAAGCATCAACAATATCTATGTGTCTCTCTCTCTAACAAAGAAAACATTGCAGGAGTACGAGAAAATAGTGTAATCAGTAGGACCAAAAACAACGAGTGCATAAACATCAATATTCTCTCTTTCTCTCTCTCACTCTCTCTCCCCTAATGCAGATTTCTTGTAATGTCTCTCTCTCTCTCTCTCTCTCTCTATATATATATATATATATATATATATATATATATATATATATATATATATATAACAACCGTAGATTCGGCTACGGAACTTGATATCTAAATAAAAGGAAAAAACAAAGGAAATTTGACTACCCATTAGTCAATAAAGGTAGTAGAGTGCTTTAGAGATCTTTTGAGCTAAGCGATGTCTCCTTTGTACATGAAAGCAGGCGTTGAACTACATCGTTCACACGTACTCCATCTCGACTAATTGGAAAGCACATAAAGACTTAAGACTTTTCTTTCAATGGATGCATCTACGAAAGTCACAAAATGAAAGTAATTGTCAAAGGAAGGTGTCCAGAAGAACATAAATCAACAATGGAAAATGATGATTTGAGAAACTTACATAGCTTGAAAGTTTAGAACGTATGGCAAAAAAGAAACTAAATATATAGCCCTGTTGGCCTTGGCATGTTCTTACATGAGGGCAATGATTTAGTAGCTATTCATGATGAAGATATTGGAAGCTCTTAACAAATTGGAAATGGAATACATATATATATATATATATATATATATATATATATATATATATATATATATGAGGATTTCAGAAAGATGATACTTCTGCATGCGTATGGAAGCCCATTATGTATAGCGTTACCACTTTTCTTATTTGTGTGGAGAGAGAGAGAGAGAGCATCTTCATCTACAGCTGTGAATATCTTTTTAGGTTGCGATTTGTTTGTCAAAGGCATAAAGTTCACAATGTGCTGATCCCGACGAGACAAACAAGAGAGTTGGAAAAATTGACCATTTGTGAAGGGATATATTTTTCAGGCAAACAAGAAACAAGAATTAAATTAATGGAGGGATGTTACAAATCAAATTTGCTACTGGAAATTTTTTATTAGGACTTTGAGCTCACAAAGGCAAATCAACTAGAAACAAGCATTACTTGGCAAAAAAATTGGATGTTCCTTTGCTTTGTGAAACGACATTAGAGGAGAAGCACTTTCGAAGATATGGAAAAAAAGATGTGCGATCAAATTTGATGCCCATTCAAAAGAGTGGTTGATTGAAATCTCCCTCAGCCTATTAGGTAGAAGAATATTTAATTGTATAAAATCTTAGCCTTTCAAATACCATAGGTTGTTTGCCTTGGAAAACAACAAGATTAAAAGCAAGTGGGTCGCTCACGAGGTTGATGAAAAAAACATTAAACTTCTGAGTAACTCTCTTTGAAAATCTTTTCGCTAGTCAAAGCTTAGGTTTCCTATGAGTTTTGGATTGTGATACCTCTCGCACCTTGGGGCCACCCTACCCTTGCTTCATGGGATACAGGGGATCCCAAGGGTAGTAGGCCCATTCATTCACTATATTATTGTTCTTTTATTAATTCAAGCTTGGGAGAGTAGGCCTTGGCTGAACTTCCTTTTGATGAAGAAAAGATAACACCACATGAAATTTTATGGGGGAATAGACTTCAAGGAGAGATTCTCTCCACTTACAAGGGGGTGTTTCTAATGATTGAATACATATTAGGGGGTGTTTCTAATGATTGAATACATATTAAAACCTTCATGGAGGGAAGTTTTGACCGAATTCAACCAACACATTCGAATCTTCTTGGGAGTATCTTTACAAGAGAACTAAAAGTGTTTGGAGAAATTGTTAAGACAAGCTGTTTTCTGCTCTTCTGATATAGAACATATGATCTCCACTCTCTAGAGATTCTATAAGGGAATGTCAAGTTTGTAACAACAACAACCAAGAAGGATTTCCTATGTAACAAAACTAGAGTGGCATTAATGCTACCACATGTTATTATCTCTTGGAAATGAAGAGAGAATGAAATTGGAGCTTCCCCGAATTTTAATACGTAGTATATCCTCTTGTGAATAATAAGATTTTTAAATTTATGTTGGGTCTATTATTATAAATTGAAAAAGGCTTCATATTAAGTTTGAGTGTATCTCTTCATTTATTATCAAGCACATGTTCCACTTAAATTCTGATTCTCAAGGAAGTCAATCATCAATCTCAAAAAAACCCCTTGGTTTCATTCCAATTTGACAACCTTCTCTTTCCCCTCGATCCAATAAGAGATTACCACTACCTAGAACTAGGCCTTTTCCATCCACTCCTCACCAACTCGATGTTGGAGGATGGTGTTCACGAGGACACAACACGTCTTGGTTAGGACTCAAAAAAGCCTTAAAAATATTTTTTGGGTTAAAAGGGAAATTCTTTATCGAAGGTTTAGGCATCTTGAGGAAGATGTAAACAAAGGCCACTCTCAATACCAAACTAGACCTACAAAATTAGATGTGTGCTGAGATACAAAGAAAAAACTCAAAGAACTGATCTATAGGTATAATTTAAAGATTGGTCGGTACAAAAGGTGGAGAAGCCTACTAAAGAGATGTGTGGCCTTCTCAAGAAGAAGAAATCCAAGGAAACGATCCTTTTCATGATGGATATAGATGGGTTTGAATGCAAGATAGATGAAGAAAATCGTACATTGATTGTCAATCATTTTACCCATTTTTGGGGGTTTCCATGCCTCGTTCTCCTCATAGGTATGATTGCATGGAGACCATATCTAGAGTGAGAACCAAAAGAATTCCACAAAATATGAAGCATCTTCTTGAAGCTCCTAGTTTGGAGGATGAGATTCTTGAAGTTATTGAGTCACTCCCTAATGGTAAAAGCCCGCGGTTGGGTGGCCTCACTAATGCATTTTTCAAGATCTTCAACCACATGGTGACTATTCTATTATGTCTAGTGTGGCAAGAGGCTGTAATTTTCAATGCTCTACCTGAATGTCTCAATGAAGGCATTATCAAGCTTATTCACAAAAAAAGCAGCAAGAACAAGATTGAAAATTGGCATCCAATTATGATGTTATAAATCGATTACAAGATCCTTGCTAAGGTTTTTGCCAATCAAATTGATCGACACTTACAAAACCATATAAATGAGGATAAAAAAGGGTTCATCAAGGGGAGGTCCATCCACAAGGCTATCATTGATGTTTGAGAGGGAGTGGTTTTGACTAAAGAATCCTCACAAGGTTATCCTCTTCCTTAAGATCGACTTTGACAAAGATTATTAGAGGATCAAGTATCTCCAATCTCTTAAAGACTTGGTATGCGGTCAAAAATTTATTAAGACGATCTCAACATGGTTGGAAAATGTGTTAGCTCAAATGAACATCAATGGCCTTCTGTCTTAAGAGATTGTAAGTTCCAATTCCTTTGGCATCCCCTCATTGAGATTAAAAAAATCAGTTCTCATGTGGCAAATCCTCCACGAAGGAATTTTGAATAATGTAAAAGCGAACCCCTCCATGGTGTAAAGGTTGCCTTCATGGTAATGAGAACTTTGGACACCACAAATGTTCAATTACTCCATTTCTTTCTCTTTGGCTTTGCTTTGTCTTCAATTTCATTAGTGTTGGGATTTTGGTTTTGTTTGGTTTTTGCCCACCGTTTTATGTCGAAGTCCAAAAAATGAAGAAGTACTCTCCAACATTGAGCACCGAATTGATTTTCTTTCCAATATGTTTTCCAACATTCTCTATATAACTCTTGATCATTAATGTCTTAACCTTAAAGTATGTTTCCAATTCTCTGCTGACTTAAAGTATTCCTAATGAACATCTCCGCTGATGTCTCTCTCTCTATCTCCGTAAACTAGTACACAAATTATATGCATAATGACAACATCAACAAGTGTAGAAAATGTGTACGGAACTTGATGACTAGGAAAAAGGCAAACAGAAAGAAAAGATTGCGTGAAGAAGACAAGAGAGTGAAGTTACTAAGGCCAAGGAGTGCATTATGTGTCTCTCTCTCGCAAAGAAAACATTGCATGAGGAAGACAAGAGAGTGTAGGCAGTAGGACCAACGAGTGCATTATCATCAATATTCTCTCTCTCTCTGCCCTAATGCAGATTTCTCGTAATGTCCGACTCTCTATATATAACAAACATAGAGTCCAAAACTAAGGTCTAGCAAATGGCTACGGAACTTAACGAATAGAAAAAAGACAAAAACAAAGAAAACATTACGTCAGAAGGTGTGAATAGATTAAGTGCGAGATTGCATGCAAGGTGAAAGGTTGAGAGCTTTTGACAGTCCTCTTGCCCACGAGAATTTTGAACACGGAATCTTTCATTGACATAATAAGGCTAAGGAGATGCAAGGCAAGGACAGCCACACTCATATTAGAAACACTCTATTTTTCACGACCATCCACACTTTGAAGATCATATGTGCCACAATTATAGGGTTTCAAAAAGGAAGAAGACAAAAAAAATACCACTCAACTTGGATGATGCTGATATTGATTTTAATGACTTTTGTTAGCAGAGATCTGTCACTCCAGAAAAAGGAACAAATCAATATGATGAATATGATGAACTAAGAAACTTACATAGCCTTGCTGACCTTGCCATGTTAACGAAGGGACGTTACAAGGGAATAGACTTGAAAAGAGACTCTCTCCACTTGAAAGGAATGATTGAATGCATATCGAAACCTTCATGGAGGGAATTTTCGACCAAATTCAGGCAATACATTCCAATCTTCTTCGGAGCATGTCTACAGGAGAAGTAAAAGTGTTTGGAGCTGGTTCCTGCTGTTCTCAAGTCTCTCGAGACATCAACTAATCCACCTGCACATATATACACATACTTACACTCACATGCACACACACTTAGAGACATATACACTATAATATGCTATCCATCTCCCCAAAACCTTAATCATAAACTATTGATTTGGTCTTTTTGGACAAAGCGAGGAAATCTTCGACTATGGAAAAAATACACACAACCCACATGCAAAAACAAATTATATATGTAATCCATCTCCCAAAACTTTAAGAATTTCATATTAATGATCCGGCCTATGATGATCCAGCTTATGAGGGAGCAAAATAAGTTAAGGTGTTTTCTGCATAAAATTTCCATCATTAATACCCACTTAGTAAAAACAATTTGATACCATTTGATAAAAAATATAGTTTTTCATGGATATTGCAACATGAATAGAGGTTACCATTTGATAACAAAAATAATTCATTCTTGATATTCAACCATGAAGAAATACAATTGTACCATCAAGAATTACAATATTAACTTCGAATTGGCTTCCAAATAAGATTAATACACTTATTCAAAAGTAATATCACGGATACATTAAGAGATCAAGAGTTAATATGATGAATACCATACAAGATATTAAATATGATTTATTTATATCAATCTTCTTCATTAAATGGCAAGCTCAAATGTTCCATTACTCTATTTCTTTTGCTTTGTCTTTATTTTGCCTTCAATGTCAGTTGCGATTTTGGTTTTGTTCGGTTTTACCCACCATTTTATGTCAAAGGCCAAAGAAAGGAAGGAGTATTATCCCAAGATTAAGGATCAAGTTGATTTTCGTTCTAATATTTTTTCCCAAGATTCCTTATTAACTCTTCATCAGTAATTTTTTTTTTTTCTGTATCCAATATTGTATCTTACTTTTAAAGTATGTTTCTGATTCTCTAGGTGAATTGAGATCAGTTTGTACCATGCCAAGGCACTGAAGATATATTACATCACATGGTTCTATAAGTAGAAAGTCTCCCTTTGTCACATCAAGACAAGGATCGAATTCTCTCACTAATTTATTACTCGATGGTCCACAAAAGGGATCATCATTTTATCAATTGGCTTTTCCTCCATTAGCTCTAAATCTTTTAATGTTTTATACCCACTTTTTCGCTAGTAATCATAAATAAAAGTTTCCTTCCATATTATTTGAGATCTCATAATCGCCATAAGTTTGTTCGAATAACTAACTACTAGATTAATCCATTTTTCATACTGTAAGGTATCCCCCTTCTCTTAGAAGTGCATTTTCCACCAATTGACATATGTAAGGGCTTCTTCCATAAATTTTTTTATTATCTTTCACATACTCACTAGGTGGAAATTATTTTCTCACTCCACGAACCTTTAGAGTATCATCTTCATTTCTCATCCATAACTCAATACCAGACAACCAATCAATATTTTAAAAGGATGCAATTTATACTAGATCAAGGGTATGCCATGGCTCTTAAAGAACTAAAATTGAAATGTTTTTGAATGCTTAATAAGGTCATTACATTCTTCATGTAAGTATCTTTTGAACGGACTTTTGTTCTTAACTTGTGTGGTATTTGGTATGCATCGTTATCAATGAAATCATGTATCAAAGCGTTTTGTCATTTCTACATGTTTCATACTTTTTCTAAGTATTCCATTATTGATACCTTTTCAACAAGTGAAAGCTTCTGTCGTGCCCTATAAAATGTACTTTTTGTAGTACAATGAATTATATACCGTGACTTTGTACATATTGCGTTTGCATTAAATATGGATTTAAAATATTCACATGAGCTCATATTATGACCTTTATGAAGCATCTCCATGCATTCGAATACATATTTGCAGCTATCAGAACAGATTTGTCCCCAAAATGCTAACCTTGCATCCAATATTTTAGGTCTACTTGCTATTTGGAGGCATCTCTATTCAAAACCATCATGCATCAAAACAATCTAAATGCTTTCAAACATGCATCTCTTATTAATAGCAAGTGTGGTATCTCTTTTTACATTGTGCTTTCACCTTGTGAATGTAATTCCTTTTTTCTTATTCACTTTAGAATTTTTATACTTAATATTCTCCATATGAAACTCCTCTTGAGTACCATATTCTTTTTGAAGACAAAAAATAACTTGTATATCTTTACATTGTGAGGTCCCAATTAGCTACATTTGACTCTCCTCCCAACCGTAAATAGCCCTTGCCCTCATATAGATTTAGAGTCCTCAAGTAGGTCCAAGCAATCCTCATATGGCCACTGTTACAAGATGGAATAACCTCAATGTATGAACTTGTGCTAGAGCCTTGTCTCCTCCATACTATAGCCCTTGAGCCATCTAGGGTCCTTGACCAATGTGGGTAGATCAATGGTAGACCAAAGAGGTCTCAATAGAGTCTTATTAGAGTCTCACGCTCTCTCCCCCTTCTAAAGGTCATTTTTCTCAATTATCAAGGAGGGAAAATGTATTTTAAAGGAAAAATGAGTGGACAAGTATCCCATGCTCCTAAATATTTTGGTATGGAGTGACTATCCGAATGCCACCCACTTTTACCCAAAACTCTTAAAGGAAAAATATCCCTCATATTTTCTATCTCCTAAAGCAACTAAACCACCTACATAGTTCGTAGCTCGAGAAATGCATGGTATCAAATTGATAACATGGAGAACTAGGTGAATTCTAAAATCACGTGGTAATTGTAATTTGTAAAGGAAATCACAAATATTCTCAATTATTGTCTAAGGTCCACAAAATCTAGGTGACAACTTGAATCTTTGACTCAATATTAATGAATATAAAGTGAAACTTATAAAAATATATGATTGCCTGCTTGGAGTGCTCTTGGCGTTTGATGTCAATCTTCTAGAGCTTTGGCCCTCTCAATAGCGTGGTGAAGATTTCATCAAGATATCTTAAGAGCAGCTTGCATGTTTTTGAGAAAGTGTGAAGCACTAGGGCTATGGTAGCTAGATTGTGTAGAATATAACCATAAATGACCTCAAAAGGTGCTAATCTAGCACATTTGGGCTTCCAAGTATTACATGGAAACTCTATCAAAGGAAGAAGACTATCCCAATCTATTTTCGTTTGTGAAACATATGCCCAAAGCATACTATTTGATATGTAGTTTACTCTCTCAGTGTTACCGTCTATCTCTGGATTTCTTCTACTAATCGTCTTAAATTTTACTTGTAACTTGTTGAGCACATGTTTCCAAAACTTTCTTGTGCAACTAGCATCTTTTTCAAAAACTATGGACTTAGGTAAGCCATGCAATCCCAAGATGTTCTGAATGAATGTGTAGAGCTTCAATTGTTTTCTTTGTGGGAACAAAATGTTCCATTTTACTAAACCAATCAACCAGTATAAGAACACCATTTTTGTGATGGTTTACTAGGTACATCAATAATAAAATCCATGGAAATAATATCCCAGTAGTATTGCATGTATCAATATTTCCAATGGTTGTAACAAACTTGGGGGATGTAGCTTTGCTACCTTATTTACTTGATACTTCAAACATTCTTTGCATCTTGGCGATCCTTGGCCTCCAAAATGTTTATGTGATCAATTGTAAAGTTTTCTCAACACCACGATGTCTTGCACAAGGCACATCATGGTTCGCAAAAATGACTTGCTTCTTGGGAAATAGGCACACGTATATTTTGTTTTCTTTTAAGCAAACCTTTCTCAACTTGAAAATTAGGAAATGACTTGTTAACATGATGATATGTCAATTTACTCACAATGAATTGGCACAACTCTTCATCATTTTGAGAATCTTTAATCTCCTAGTAGATCAAATTACTATATAAAAGTGTGAAACTCATTTGATGCATAATTCAAGTTAATACATTTGCAATCGTATTTCTCTTTCCTTTTCTATATAGAATTTCCATGTTGAGCCATTGCATTAACTCTATCCATCTAGCTGCCTTTCTCCCCCATATATCAGGGTAGAACAAAAGTACTTTAGAGTGTGGTGATCAGATTAATCTTTAAAATTGGCTCAAATAATCTATCTATCTATCTATCTATCTATCTATCTATCTATCTATTAGCTACTTGCTATTCACCTCCTAATGTTGAATAAAATGCCCTGGTGAACATCTGGATTCCTCTATAAGATCCAAACACTCCTCATATGTACACTTTGAGATGGAGTGACCTCACTAAATGTAGGGACTTATGCTAGAGCCTTAGCTACCTTGAGCTCTTGTTCTTGATCCATCTAGGATCCTCAATCAATGTAGGTAGTCCAATGATAGGCCATAGAGCTCTAAACAGAGTCTAACAACAATAATCTTGAATACAAATATCATAAGAATGATCAATTTTGGAATCTTAAAATTCTATAGCTTCAATATAAATTCCAAACCATTGCAATATATTCTTAAATGTCAAAAAAACAATGAGTTACATCCTAACTTGTATAAAAGGCTCACCATCGTCTACAATGATATGGCTTATAGGCCAACTAACCAATTTAAAAATTTAGAATTCTAGAGTATCTAACATTGATGGATCCAAAGTTTCATCTATAATGACACGGAGGAAACTTTCTCGCAACTCCTTGCAATTAGAAACATAAAATGGATCTATTAAGAAACATTAATAGCTGCATATCATTCATAATTTTCATGATCCAACAAAGATAACTCTCTTCCCTTTCTATAAGTTATTCAGTCATATGTTGTTATCATATCCTCATGATCTCCTCCATCCCTACAAAAAGAAAAAATATTTATTCCCATTGCTATTCAATAAACCATAATATTTTTGGGCACTGATAATATACCCTTGGATAGATACTTAAGTAACTACTATGAAATCATTTCTAATGCAATTGTGTTTTTTCATGTAACACATTCACATGTGCTCTTAAGATTTTCCCACATTGTATGGAAACAGAGAAGGATGATGCCCAAGTCAATTTCAAAAGAATGTATATAAATGGTTTGAATGAGTGCTAGGGTGAAGACCAAGAGGTAGCCAAAAATCAAGTTGATTGCAAGAAACTAAGAATTACGACCACCATGTGCTAGAGAGATGAATCTGCTCCCGACTATATGCCTCTATATATAGCTCTCTCTAGGGGACTGCTTTCTTGGGCAGGTGGATACTAGCCATCCATGTGTCGACCATGTAACTGCATGTGTGCCAAGTGTCCCACTTAACTCAAGTTAACTCAAGTGTATGGTTCTAGAAGGCTCTAGATCTCTTTGGGAAAAATACTCTCCCCATGTACCACATGGAAGCTGAACCCAAAACCTCCTCCACACCCTAGAGACTTAACCACTAAGCTAAATGGATCACTTGTTTACAAGAGCACATGACCTCCTAGTAAGTCTAGACTCGAGATCTTTGGTCATACACACGGGTGACCAAATGGTGTCCAATTTCAGATCTGTCTGAAGCAACCGAGCCCTTAGATCATAAACTTACTTTATTATATTGTTTCCTCCTTGGAAAAATATTTTCATCCTTGAAAATAGAGCTATATAAATACTGTAGGCAACCCTCGAGCCTCATGTTCTAAAACTGGAAGAACATGGTCGTGTTCTAAAACTGGAAGAACATGTGTCTCATCCTTGTATTGGGATCCCTAGCCAAATGATTCAAAACACTATCTAGCTTTGCAATTTGATAAACTAGTCAAAGTACAAAGTAGTGAATGAATAATAAGGGTGGATCTGAAAACATCCTCGGCCACTTCACTCTTTCTCCATGTGCGATCTAGGCAAAAACACGTGAATTGGGTGGATTCAAATTGCTAGTCCATTTGTGGGCATGATTAATGCATGAATTTAGTGACTAAGGTGGGATTCTGATCCCTATCAATACTTTGAGAACTCTTGATTCTCTTCAATTTGATATGGAAAACTTGAAGTGTGATTGATCTAAATATCAAATTTGGATGTTTGTATAATGGTTTACTTTCAACCAACATTTACTTGATTCTTTTCACTCAACTGGAGGACTACTTTATCCTAATAGGCTAGAAAATCGTATGTAAACTATAGGAGAAAGATTACCATTTACTTTTGATCAATCGTACTATAACTTGACCTAGTCAAGTTCAAAATAAAAACTGCCCAATGTAGGACACTTTTCTCAAAGACTTTGTCTTTTTGTTCTTAGGAACTGTCAATCTGATGAGCAATTCCTAACTTCTCTACTCTAAAGTTTACTTGACTCTAGAAAGTCATTAGAGTTATGCTAGAGAACTCGAAGCAAACTCAAATGAATAAGTAAATATTAGACTTATCGTTTTGAAGATTGAAAAGGTTCTTATAGAGAACATCTATCTAGAATGTTTAATTAGTTCTAACTAACTAACTGTGCACTTTTGCAAAAGGAATCAGATACCATATCTGAGTCAATTCAAAAAGACTTGGAAAGCGAAAATAAAGAACTAAAACTCTATATAACCAATTCAAAATTGTAAGAGATATTTTTGCTATGAGTCAGATTCTAGATGACTCAAAGATCTATTTTAACAAGGTATTGAAGCATTTTTCCTATCTCTAAGAGAAATAAACTAGATTCTCAAAAAGATTCAGGATTAATCTAAAACATCATCCAACCACAAGATACTAGTGTGCTATTCAACATGAGTGTGTTGACCCATTGAGGTTCTATTGATGAGTTTTTTACTCAAATAATCCTTCACTTGAGATTAAGTTCATGCCTATATTCAACCTTTATGACTGCTTACTGGGAATGTAATTCTTGTGCATTTCTTTGAGTCAAAAGATTGAAATTACCAAGTTATACTAGGAACTTGGTCCTTGACTTAGTCAATCTATTCCTTAATTGTGTCCTAATTTTTCAAAAATTTATCAAACATTTCTGAATCAACACTTTATCTTGAAGTGTTTCATTATTCAAATAAGAAAAAGCATGTGCCTTATTTGAAAAAGAAGATTTTCGAAACTACTAACTTCATATCTTCTGCTTCCTAGAGCTTGAAGTATCTTGAGGTCATTATATTATCCTCCTTGAATTTAAACTTCTTCTTTGAGGGTTTTTTTTAATTCCCTTGAGGATCAAATCTAACTTCAAGATTCGTTCTAGGACGAAAACATAATTATAATCTCACGGTTCGATGTCCCATACCATCTTTCCTACATCAATCTGAGTATAAAATCTGGTGTCACATACCACCCTATTTTATATTCACATTGACATGTAACTGATACTTGTCTTAGAGTCTAAACATCTCTTGATAGAGTACCTTCTTGCTTTAATTCTTTATGAGAATTTTGAAGTTTCAGGCATTACCTCTAACTAGATTTTCTAGATCGCTTCACGTGATCATTTCATGATCTTGTGCTTTCTTTTGGGAACTTGAAAACCTTTGGATGGAAAATATATCCTTATTTTCTAGGGTTTTGAAAAGAAAACCAATTAAAATTCCAAGTTCTTGAATTTCTCAAATTCAAGTCCAATTGGTTATACTTCACCAATTTGTAGCGACCAAAGTTATTTGCTTCTTGTCTTCAGATTCCTTTCTTAACTAAAGCTTTAAGTAGCTACCCCAAGGATATTTTAGGAATCTATATATTGCTTAATTCTAAGCATCTGCTCATGCTTTTGGATTTCACCTTTAAGAAATTCCTTTAAGGATAGGTAAACTTTATGTTTTACCTTCCATAGACTTAATAACCATCGACATGATTGCTGACTACATACTTGGAATATTTACTCTATTCAGACTTGGAACAACTTTATTTTTTAAGATCTCTTGAACTATCTAAAGCATCTTTGCTTACCCACATGATTTTTTAGAGATATTTTCCTTAACTCAAGTCCAAGCATATTGAAATGCTTTTTAGATTCTAAAATTAATGATCTAATCAAGATTGATACATCACTAGGTTATATCAGTCTTTGGACTTTAGGTACCACTACCAGTGATTCGGGACTTTTTGGGAACTACTTATTTTCTAACTAGCTTGAAGAATTTCATTCTCACTATTAGGGAGATTTTTTTTTTCTTTCAAGAAATTTAGATTCCTTTTAAGGAATCAAGTAACACTAAGCAAATGATTTGTCTTGGAATCTTTTGCTTTACTGAAATGATTTTTAAAAGAAATTTTTGACTTTTGGACATGATTTATAGCTTGTCCAAAAGATATTTCTTTTTAATCAATGAAATAGTTAACTAGAATATTTTTTTAATTGGCTTATCTTTGGGAAGTATCCCGATTCCTAAAGATCACTTTGACCAAGGTTTCTTATTAAGCTATAATCAGCTTGAATGAAACCAATAGTAACTCTCTAATCCTCTAAAAGGAAGAGTTCTTTTTTAAAGTTTTTCCCTTTTCTTAAGACTCTGCATCTGTACCAAGGATGCAGTTATGAAACCTAGCATCCATCTATTGGATATTAAAGTTCAAATGATGCTAAGGTTTAATACGTTCTCTAATTTTCATCACTCCTTAGGATGAAATCAAAGTGAAAACTTCAAAAACTCTATGGTCTTTTACAAATTTGGAACATCTCAACTATCTTGGGATATAATCAAATAAAAGCATTTCAAATCATCCCACTTGGATGCATTTTTACATTCAAGCTTGTCATTAGGATTCTCTAAGTTTTTCCTAGACTTAGAGTCATCATGGAAATTTGCAAGTAGCCCTATTTTCTTGCCATTCAGATGAGGAAGAAAATTAAACGCTTGACTTTCCGCAAGCATACGTTTCATAAGCAAGACCCTTAATATGTGATATCTAAGTATCACTTTCAGGAAAAAGTGAAATAGCTACTTGAGTTGCATAGGAGCTAAGAGCTTTGCAACTAAGTAGTTTACTTATTTTCCTAATTTTCTAACTTGAGTTAGAAAAATTAGGTAACCATTACGAAAGTACATCTGTTCAACTAATAAGCAAAACATTAGAAAAAAACCATGCTTCCTCATATATCAATGCATTTTCTTTGATGCAAATGCATGTGAGCACATTCATATGTTTGCAGGTTTTTTCCTTTTCATGCTCCAAACTTAACTCAAGCAGTTCTTGAACTTGCTATGCATGCATCCAAGCATCAATGCACAAACATTCTACTTGCTACCTTTCAAAAAGATATAAACATACATGTGCACAAACTTGAGTGCATCAACTATCATTTCTAAGCAAGAAGAAAGTGTATGTTGTGCATAAAAACACTCTTTTGAAAGGAGAAGTACACCAAAAATCATTTCTTTTTTGGGTATGAACTTTTAGATGCATGCAAGTGCTTGATGTATTTCCCAATACTTCTATGTCCATTTAGCTTTCATTGAATTCATGCAAGCTACATGAAAGCGACGAATAAAGCAAGTATTGAAATGAAAACATCAACTTAGAAAATACTTATCTTGATATCAAGCTACGTCCTTCCATTGATCCTCAAGAAGAGCCGTTCTCCGTTCTTTGGTCCATGAGGAAAAATTACATACTCCTCCTTGAAGAACATGGCTTCCTCTTGTCCTTTTCTTTGAAGAAATGAAACCCTCCTTGGATTATGCTTGTCTTCACCCATCCTTTGAATTTGTCTTCGGGTGATGTGTGGATGATGCTTCACTTCAACAAGGTTTGAAATGAGACAAAGAGTTCAAAAGGTGAAGCTCCTTAGAAGTCAAATGGACGAGGAGCAATCGACTCCACTAAGATTCATCAAATCAAGCTCAGTTTCAGGTATAGCAGAGAAGTGCACACAACAGAAAGTCAAAGATAGTAAATAAAGTTTTTCCTTAGATATATAAAAGATGAATGCACCATTGGCATACTTCTTGTGGGGATTCGAAGTTATCCTAGATATTTCTAGTTCGATTCCTACTCCCTACACCTCATATGAATGAGGCTTTACACATATTTTTTTATTGATCTCCTCAATCAAAGTTTGGAGTTGCACTGCCAAAGAAACATAGGATATGCTCATATATCATCATTGATTGAACACCTCAAGATAACATTATGGGTAGCACGGAATCTGCAAGTATAGAGGTCACGGGTTCTAATCCCATTTTTGGAACTTTTGAAAAGCACAGAATATGATTTTTCCCATGCAGAACACGAAAAATTGGCATAAAATTAATTTATCAATGGTTAAACACTGCTAGCCATTGGCCTTCTTGGTTAAAGAATTACCTTTTCTTTGAAGGTGTACGAGTTGAAGCCTCACACCTTGAGTTTGTGATATATCTCTACATCCATCAGGGATTACAATAATCTGTTAAGATTATTGTAATCTGGTTGTGGAGTGCGTGGTTACAAGGTTTTTCTTTGGTTTTTTCAGCCACAAGAAGTCATGAGATTGAAGCCATTAGCTTTCTTTTAGTATTGTTGTAGCATCACGAATGAATCTTTGTTCTAAAGTCAGAGGTATTGAGTTTGATGCCTTATAGTACAACAGAAATCCAAATAGAATTCTATCATAAGGGGAATGAATTCAAAAGCAACTCGTAACGATTGGTGTGCTACTAGAGTAGGACCATCCCATATTGATGAGCAAGTTTCAATTCTTAACTATGCACACATGCGTGCTGTTGTGGAATGAAGCATGGTTTTGCTTTTGCTCCAGACGAAGGGAAAATATTAGGCGGTAAGTTCTACTACTGAACATATGCTATCTGAATGGTTCTTGATTCACCTAGTACAAATCTGACAGCTGAAAGGGATTGAACAAGAGAAAGAAATCCTGTCGGCTTTTCTATCCATCATAGGTATGGTCTAGTGGTATGAGTGTTCTACATCTACTAAAGGTTCTGGGTTCGATGCCCGAATTCTGCATGCCTGACATGGAGCATAAAAACTTCAGCATTTTTGCACTTCCAAAATTAGGGTCATGGAAGTGATTCGCCAAAAGAATTTGCAAGCAAATATCTATCAGTTACATGCAGATAATGAGAAAATGAAGCTCGAAAATTCTTGACAAGATCCACTAACTAATGAGGATAATGAAGATCATGTGCAGATCTCCATGGAAGCTTGATAAGAAAGTGATAATCCCTCTCAAGGTTTCCATGGAAGGTCTAACTCTAATACCAAAGCAAGAAAATAAGAATTGTAACCACCACCTGCTAGAGAGATGACTCTCCTCTCAACCATATGCCTCTATATATATCTCTCTCCATCTTCTTAGGCAGGTGGATACTAGCCATCCATGTGTTAGCCATGTAACTGCATGTGTGCCAAGTGTCCCACTTAACTCAAGTGGATGCTTCTAGAAGGCTCTAGAGCTCTTTTGGGCAAAATACTCTCCCCATGTACCCCATTAGGGTTGAACCCAAGACCTCCTCCTTCACACCCTAGAGACTTAACCACTAAGCTAAGTGGATCATTTGTTTACAAGAGCACATGACCTCCTAGTAAGTTTAGACTTGAGATCTTTGGTCATACACACAGGTGACCAAACGGTGTCCGATTTCAGATCTGTCTGAATTGGCCGGACCCTTAGATCATAAAGTTACTTTATTACATTGATGATATAGAAAAATTCCATCCTGCAAAAGGCAACCCATGCCACCTTTGACATATAAGCCTGAGACATGACTAAATCTGAAGGGAAACATTTCAATGAAGCGAAGAATGATAATGATTTACAATTTCGAAAGGATGATGTTATGCATGCAGGGCAGTAGAAGAATGACCAGCACATCTTGTAATTTGAGCTAGTGGAAGAACCACTATAAAAGACAACTAAATCTCATATATTCGAATATAATGAGAATCACATTTTATATAATTGGTGTTGATCACTGCACCTATCTACTGCCCTTTGTTTTCTATGTTTCTTAAAGTCAATTATGCTTAGTGTCATTTTATGCTCATGGTATGATATTTTTTTAATGAGCCCTTGCGAGCTGCTATTTTCTTCACATAGTATTAAAACAACAGTGATGCATTTTCTAGATTTTATTCTTTTCTAAATATGGTGTGAGGTCATCTACTGTCTAGCATTGAAGTAAAATTGATTCGTGGTCGATTTCCAATTGTCCTGACTTGTGGGAATTATTTGGCTCAATTTGGGTAATGTAAATCTCTTATGGGAGTTGTTTGTGCAAATTTTAACAATTTTTTTCCACCAAGAGTCCATGGAGGGATCGATAGAAGTATTAAAGATGAGAAATGAGCTTACCATTATGGGGAAAAATGAAGCTTGCATGGCTCTTGCAAGGATCCCTAATTTTTTTGAATTCAACCTAATTCTATTCTTGTTTAAGGTGACAAAGTGCATTTACTAGAACACATTTTAGTAGGTTGGATTAGGATTTATTTTTTAATTTAGTAGGATATTCTCTCCCTTGTTCTAGAGGGAAGGTAAGAGAATCTACTTTTTCACATCATCAAACTTGTGCATGTATGTGGATAAAAAATGAATTTTTTAAGACTCATTTTTAATGTATATTTACTTAAAAGGGCCCATTTTTTAATATTTATGTCAAAAATGACTTTTTCAACATTATTTCTTTTGTTTATAATAGAAAAAGTAGAATTTTTAGAATCCATACAAAGGAAAAGTGCCACATCATCAAATCCTTAACTATGCTTTCCTAGAAAGATGACTTTTTCACATTTCATCATTTCCAACCATACAGAGTGGGAGAAAAGACTCTAGAGTCCCTTTCAACAAATTTTCCACTTTGTTTTTATTGTGGTTTTGATATCTATTACAAACCTCACACTAGGATGTCCTCATACTATTGCATCAACAAGTATCCATGTTTTTGTGCCTAGAGAGTTTGGTCCAACTACAAGGTGCAACAATGATGTGAACATGGTGTAGAGGGATAAAAGAGTATTGATCTTTGGACACATGGGTCTATATATCCTCTTGATCTAATGTCTAATTACCATCCAACATTCTATGATCTCTCAACTTTACTTGAGTTCATTGGTGCAAGTGAAGCTAGACTATTAGATTATTGCAAGTGTCTATCTACACATTCACATGCTACTACTAAGTATTGGATACATGAATATCAACTCCAACATATGATGGTTGTCACTCTAGAAAGAAAAATCATATCGTTACAAGAACAACTTGCATAGTTTAAAAAAGATACGGAAGAAAAGAAAAGTTCAATTGCAAAGTTAAATGTCAATCTCCAATAGTTGAAAGAGAGTTCACGACATGAGATATAGGAAAAGAGAATCATCATCCTCTGAAGCTCTTTCAATTTGGTTGTGGAGCATGCAAATTTCATATTTTTGCAACAAGGAGAGTACTTTTTTTCTTTCATTTCTTTTAATGAAGGTTTGAAGGAATTGAATATTTCATTTTTTAGGTCATTTATTCAACACATAAGTGCTTCATCAAGAGGGAAAGAACGGCTCTAGTTGTATAAGCATTAAAGAAATCAGTTATGTTGTAGATACCCCCATAGGAAAGTGCATTAGAGTTTTTTTTCAAGTTGAGTTCTCAAAGAATTAAAAAGATATTATCAAAGTGCAAAATGTGTAGGTAATATGTGACAAAGCATGCAATTTATTGAGTACAAATATTAAACATGGTCAATTATAAAAGTAATTAGATACTTACATCTTGAAGCCTATCCTCATCTTCTCCTCTCCCCAATGCATCTAGAGGAATTGAAGAGTCAACCATGCCACTTTGTTCCACAAGTCGTGATTTTGGAATCTTCTTTATCAAATTCTTTCCTTTTTTATGGTGAAATGCCCTTCATTGTGTTTTGATTAACATCACTAAAAATCTCCTCACACACCATGGCTATAGTATTTACAACAGAATCACCAAATGGAATAGTTGATTTTTCAATTAATTCTAAATATTTATCCATGGGAACATCATATATCAAACAAAAAATGCTAAGGCATTCATCAAAGCATAGACCAAATGCCTTCTTAATATCATGTAGGAAAAAAAATGCTTCTCCATCTATGAGCGCAACCAAAAATATTTCCATCATTACCTCTAGTAAAGTGGGTTCCAAGGGTTTCAAGTTGGAGAGTAGACACTCCTCTGGAGTACTAACTTTATTTAAGTTGTCCACAACACCATCTAGAAATTTCTACTTATTTTATCATTCACTTCTAATAGGCTAAGAGCTTCTAGTTGTGGTTCCTTCTTATCATCTACAAGACCCTAGTAACAAGACGGGATAGGTCCATGGGTTTCGTTGCACGCTCCTCATTGATAATAAAGATTCTTGTAGAAATCTAAGATAAATATTTATTTTTTCTCTTTATCATCTTATTGTAGTTCTTGATTATTGGCATTGTGCCATCTACCAAGTTCCCTACATCCTTAGCAACGACCATGAAATACTTGAGATGCTTCACAAAGGCCTCATGTTCTTAATGGATATAGAAAGGAGGTCACAAGGGACCCATTTTCCCTTATATTATGGAATATCAATGGAGTATTGTAATATATAGAACTCCATATGATCAATTATCTCCTCAAGCACATCAAAGTTCATGGTTAGTCTCCCTTCAAGATTAGGGATTGTACATACTAGGTCATAAAAATCTTTATGACCTTTGTAGTGTGTTCTATTCAATAACTCCATGAATAGCTCTTGAGGTATTTGATGAGAGCGATAGATGTGGATGCAACCATCGCATGTGGGCATAATATTCTATAGCCTTGAGAGAATCTTTAGCTCTTTGTGAGTGAAAATGTGAGAAATGAGACCATCAAAACTATTTTTAAAGTGTGCTCACATTTTTAAAGTGATCAAGGCCTACTTGTAATAGTTAAAAGTAAAATAGTGAAAGTTAAAAATGATTATTTGTTGACAAAATAATGCACAAAACACAAAAAATATGAATATTTTTGTTCCCTAAGGTGACTACCAAACATGGTAATCTCCTTGGGGAGCCAAACATAGTATTAATTAAAATATGGAGCCAAACATGGTAGTCCTCTTGGGGAGCCAAACATGGTAGTCACCCAAGTTGTATGCTACTTCAACTAGGTGGTCTCCATGAGATGAGATGAGGTGACACAACCTGGATGGTTGTCCAAGTACTTTGTATGCTCATATTGGTGGTCACCCAATTATTTGGTATGCTCATATTGGTGGTCAACCAAGTATTAGGCATGCTCCATTTGGTGGTCGCCCAAGTGGTGAGAAGGGCAAGGCCAAGTTGGTTGCCCATGTGGTAAGGATGGAAAAAAGGTGGTCCCCCAATATGTGGTGAGGATGGAAAATAGGTAGTCACCTCAAATCTGCCATGCAAAAAAGTGGGTGGTCCCCTCCATGAAGAGTTTCCAAAAGGTGGTCACCTCGACACTCTTTCCCCTAGTAGAAGAAGTGGGGGTCACCCTCGTACATATATATCTCAGTTCCCAAGGTGATTCCACGCCCATTTGTCATTGTCCTCCCTCCAAAGATGAGTCCATTCCTACCAATTGATCATTGTGCTACACCAAAGGCAAGCCCATGCCACTCTTAGTAGGAAGTGAAGGGGTGAGGATGCCACCACAATGAGGGCAAAAGTGTGATGATGGTGGGTATATGGTATGTACAATGAGCAGATTTCTTCTTGCTGTGAGTGGATTTCTTCCTACTTAATTTATTTTAGATAATTCTTGACCTTGGAGATGTTGACTAAGGGCATCTTCTCATCCTACAAGTCTTCCCATTATATGACTCCTTGTGGTAATATCTTCATCACTTTGTAGGTTCCTCCCCACTTAGGTGCAAATTTGGTGGATACTAACAGAATTTGATGCACCAAGTCCAAAGATCCCTCCTTTACTTCATTAGCCTTTATACTTGTCATGCATCCTTTTGTGCTCCTCTTGCTTTACCTATAATTTCCACATAGTTGCTTCCTTGCATTCTTCCAATGCTAACTCTCTACTAATGTGAGGTTCAATTCCAATAGTTTTTCCTTCGATTTCCTTTCAAGTGATAAATTCAAAAGGGGTAAGTGCCTCCGTACCTTAAACCAAGAGAAAGGGACTCTCACTAGTGGTTTCTCTTATTATAATAAAAAAGGCCTATATTGCACTAATACGAGCTTGCAAAAAAGAGCTATGGTGGTAAAAAGCCGATTTCTGGAGTAGCCCAATCAAAATCTTGTTAGAAATTTCTCTAGGATAGTAGGCACATGATTATTTGTGGAAAATATTGTACGTTTCAAAAATCAAATGGAGCAAATGATTTACAAAATCTGTGAACCTATCACTAGTAGCTTCTAGTGGGCAACCAAATCGTGAAAAAATATGTTTGTACATAAACTTCGCCACTATCAATGTGGTGCAATCAATAGTAGCCTTAGCTTCTAGCCACTTAATAGCATAGCATGTGGCCATTAGAATATGCTTTTTGCTCCTAGGTTCTCTAGTTGGACTAGTAGGTCCAATGAAATGAAGACCCCACCTTTCAAAAGGCGACCACCCGATTGAAATAACTAATGGTTAAAAATTTAACCTTGTTCACCTAGGAGCAGAACTCTGGCAGATGTCACATTCTTTGGCAAATCTAAAGCATCTCTATAAATATAAGGCCACCATAATCCCTTGTGGAGGATTTTGTGTGCCAAGTCCTCTCCCTTGAGATGCCCTTCACTATGTGCTGCATGAAGCAAAAAATTGACTTCATGTGGATAAACACATTTTGCATAATAGCATCTTGGCAATATTTATACAACTGGCCATTTATGAGTGAAAATGCTTTGTCCTTAAACAATATTTTCCTCTTTTCTAATGGACTCATGTTCACAGTAAATTTTTGAGAATTAGGAAATTGCAAACTTTCATCATACCAATCAATTTGAGTCTCTATAAGAAATAGACAACTATCCACATGTCCATCATTAATACCTAATGCCTTCTCACTCATGGTTATCCTTGATATGTGATCTGCCATGTAGTGCTCTTTCCTTGGCTTAATGTAATCTCAAAGTCATATTCTTGAAATATTAATAGCCACCACCAAACCCTTCCTGTGACTCTAGGCTTATTAATCGATTACTTTAGAGATTGATGATAAAAAAATAACAATGAAATGTATGCCCAGAAGATAGTGCCAAAAATTTTGAAGTACAAACAGAGTAGCCAAACCTTCTCGTTCTTTAGTACTGCAATTTATGTCTACTTTTGTAAGTAATTTGGTTGCATAGGTAATAGGTTGGTCTACCTTGTGTGCTGATGGTTGTGCCAATGCTACTCCAACTACATGAAGATTGACATTTGTATGTACATTGAGATTTAGTGACCCATTAGGAACAGTTAAAATTGGCACAAGTAGAGGATAAGAGGTCTTTTGGGGCAAGGAAATGAGCACAAAATCCAAGAGAAATTGGAAAAATGCCATTGCCATGCGTACCTTTTAAACAATGCAGAGTGGTGCTAATTTTCTAGTGTGATAGTAAAATGTGTTGCCTTCATGAGGTTGGAATTTAATTTCTTCATTGTAAAAGTAGGCATCAGATTCATGCAAGAGCCACCATCTACAATGAAACTTATCAAAATTTCACTTTTTATATAACAAATAATCTTGAAATTTTGTAGTGTGCCAGTGGTGTAGGGGGAAAATCCACCATGAACCCATCTATAATAGGTGGAGGGCTTTCGTAAGAAGATTATATGGCTTTCAATAGATCATTTCTCACCTTTGCATCCATTTTCATAAGTTGGAATAAATTGACCTTTTGGTGAATTCCCTTCTAGATGTCTTCAATGCTCACCTCTTGTATATTCTCCTAAGGGTGAGTAGCTTGGACCTTTAGTGAAATCCTGACCCTCTTGTAGGCTTCTTCAATGGCCACCCTATCCGCCAAATCAACCTTCTTGTTTTCTTCTTCTTCCTTGAATCCCTCTTGCCCGTCGGCACATGCTGCCACCACTTGCCTAGCCCTATTTGTCATCGGTATTGTAGATGATGAAGCAGCATAGGATTGTGGAGCCATACTTTCTTTTTTGAGAGATACTACAAGCATATGGATCAGAGGGAGGCGGTTGGGAGGACAATCCCTTGTGTAATGATCCTTGCCATCAAGAGAATGTTGACCATATTCACTGTAACAATAACACATTAAAGGTATAGTATATCTAGGCCGATTATGAGGATTTTCCTCTCTATTATGTATATTTGAAGTACTAGCAACAAAGGTATTAGGAACCTGGGTATTACCTCTTTGCTAGGCTCCATTCAAGTAGTAACAGTCACATACCTAATGGACACCTTTGCCACAAAATTGATGGATTACTCTATTAGGGTAGTTTATGTTGGAGTGGCCACTATTGTTGCATGTGGTACACCAAACTTGCCTTCCGATGTCCTGAGTATTCTACAACTGCTCAACTTATTGGTGAAGTTGTGTCACTAATATTTGTTGTAGCAAGCGCGTGGTGAGATAATGATCTTCTCATTTCGACTTTGTTGCATCTTAAGTTCTTCTAATTCCCTTCTAAGTTCTTGGATTAGATACACAATTGTGCTAGAGTTTTCTTGAATCCCTCCTTCAAAATGCTTTCTAGCCTCCTCTATGTGAGAGGTAGCTACCAAAAAGTTGTTTAGTGTGGCATCAAGTCTGAGAGATTTTCTAAGGTTTTATTGGGAAGACCTAGGAAGAGCCTTTTCTATCCATTTTTTAACTGCGAAGTCTCTTGAACATGTGGAAAATGGGAGATAATTGCTATAGTATGAGTATGTAATTCATGAAAAGATTCACCTGGCCATAATATGAGGTTCTTGAGTTGATCTAGGGCTCACTCTAAAGAGTCCTTTGGCTAGAAGGATTGCAAGAATGAAGTCATCAATGCATCCCAGATGGTGAAGTGTCCGTCTGCATACTGGCTATACCATTTATCTGCAAGTCCTTCTAATGTAGAAGGAAACAACACAAGCATCACATACTCTCAATGTTGAAGCCCAGAACCGTGGTGTAAAGAGATGAATCTCTTTATGTGATCGTCTGCATCTTCATAAGTTGATCCCTTAAAGGTAGGGAACTTAATGTTTAACAATTACAATAGATTCAACAGGTCCTCCATTGACGCTTGAGCTTCCCTTGAGGTATTGGAAGCAAAATCTATCATCCTTCTAAGTTTCTCCTTTGAGAGCAATGTAGAGGCGAATTCAATGGCTAAATTCAAAGGTAGAGGAGTGATGAGTTTGCTGGTTGAAGGTTGAGTTGACTTCCTAGGAATCTTCTATGCAAGAAGAGGCTCTCTATGTGCTTGAGTGTGGGTCATCTATCCACCACAAGACTTTGAAAAGCAAGAAAAACCATGTGAAAAGCAATTGTTTACTGTATTGAGTACCTCATATAGAACATGCAAGTCTAGCATGCATGCCCATCTATAGAGGAGGTACTCGGGTATCAAACTATAGAAGAATCTTTCTAGGCCCCAAATTGTAGAAGAGGCAACATGTGCCATAGTTCTAGTACTTCTTGTACTCAAGGGGGGTTCTTCCTTAGGGAAGTATAACCTGTCACATATCTGTGTGCAAGTACACTTCTTGACAGTAAAGACATAGAGATGGAAAAGTTGAAAGTATGCATATAAGAGAAAGTTGAATTGCTTAAGTCTCCAAATGATTACAGTAAGTAAAAGAAAATCCAAATGAACATTATAGTGGGCTAATAGCCACTATAGAGACTAGAAGAAATCAACAAGTAATCTCTACAAGAGAAATGCAATAGAGCTTGGGGGGCTCTTAAGATCGAGTGTGCTTGAGTGTTTGTAGAGGAAAAAATTAGACGGCAAAATGAACACAAATTGCACTTGAAAGTATTCCTCAACTGATTAAAGCAAAAGAGTTAAAAGTATTAATCAAACAATGCAGTAGGGAGAATGCCATCGCTTATTGAACGTACACTTTAAGACAAAAGAGTAAATAAAATAAAAAGAAGTAAAGATGAAAGTAAATAAAAATTAAAAAACTTTGGCCACCAAGGTAGTGAGGGGGATGTCACACACAAAAAAACAAAAACATTAAAGCATAACCTGTAAATTTAACCTAAGCTAAGCTTTATGGGGAGAGTGGTGGCATGGGGTAGGGGAGAGGAGGGGGCAGAGGGGGAAGAGGGAAGGGGGTAGGGAGAGAGAGAGAGAGAGAGAGAGAGAGAGAGAGAGAGAGAGAGAGAGAGAGAGAGAGAGAGAGAGAGAGAGAGGGAGAGAGAGGGGAGGAAGAGGAGGAGGAGGAGAGGGAGAGAAAGACAAAGAGAGACCAAGAGGCAAGTGGACCCAAGGGAGGACTCTTTTTTATTTGAAACCAAAAAGTGTGTGTTATTTTCACTAATTAATCGTAAAATACTAAAAAATGACAAAAATACCTAGAAACTTTAAGAAATGCTTAAAATAAGAAACCAAAAAATACCCCCAAAAATTCTATAAGTTGTGAGTAACCTTTCTCACCCACGAGTAGAAAAAACTTCCATACACAAGCAAACAACTCCTCAAAAAAGGATAGAAAAATAAGGGACTAATTCAAGAAAACTAGAAAAATTTTGAAAAATAAAAAAAAAAACTAAAAATTTAGAGTCATTTTCATTTCTAGAGACCCAAATAAAACAGTTAATTAGCTACTAGGATCAACATTTTATTCCAAAAATTTATCAAAGAAAGAGAGCAAGGGGAGAGGACTATGTACAACCTTGCTAAAATGAGTAAAATGTCAATGTAGCACTAGTGTTTCTCTAGATAAGGTCTCAAGCTATAGTGCACTCTAGTTGAGCAATTCTTTGATCTTTTATAAGCATTTACAATGGGGAAGCCATTTTCCTCATAGTTGTTTTTTGAATTATGGTCGATGTAATAGGAATAACTTTGTAACTTGCAACTTCTATTGCGACTCATGTTGATCATGAATGTATTTCCACCTTGCATGAGTAGCATGCAATTGGCTTTCAACATCCACTCAAATCTGGCCTCGCTTGTTTAATGATGAAAGTCTAGTGGGGAGCAGGTGATTCCTCTTTCCTACTATAGATTTTTGCCTAGGAGATCCATGCACAAACTCAAAAGTAGCTTGAATTATGCCCCCAATGGGAATGGGAAGTGGCCTATGGCTTCCTTGCATGCTACCCCAAATGGCCATAAAGTCAATAGATATGCAATATGCCAAGTAGGAGCCTTTAGACTGTAGTCCTTTCTAAACAGTGCTATGAACAATTTATTTATTGAATTTGCTTGGCCATTTTCTTTTGGACACTAAGGACATGAACTCCAATGGAGAATCTTCTATCAATTCAAAACTTTATTAACAAATTGTGTCCCCTAGTATGCATAAATTTTGTAGTGGATATCCATATCTACAAAAGATGTTAGCATACAAGAAATTAGCAAGATTTTGGACAATAGAACCTAGTGAGGAAATGGCCTTAGTCCACTTTGCAACATATTCTCTAGAAACTAACAAATACTTTTCTCTCTTGGTAAAAGATTCATGATAATTTTTTGCAATCTATAAAGGATGTACAAGACCTGGCAACTCAACCCTTTATGCCTTGTTAATGTAACACATAAAGCATTATGGAACATATATGTGGATATCTCTAGCTAATCTAGGCCACCAAAGTGTTCTTCTAAGAAGTTGA
This sequence comes from Ceratopteris richardii, assembly GCA_020310875.1. Lineage (NCBI taxonomy): Eukaryota > Viridiplantae > Streptophyta > Polypodiopsida > Polypodiales > Pteridaceae > Ceratopteris > Ceratopteris richardii. Next base: position 140,178,262 of record CM035428.1, on the reverse strand, counting down.
ATGGTCTTGTCAATGCCAAGATGCCCTGCACAAGGAACATCATGGTTATCATGCATGAATTCTCTTCTCAAATCCTAGGAATCTGGTATGCAAACCTTTCCTGTCCGTTTAACTATTCCATTCTCCATTGAGAAACTGGAATACGGACTTGACTTGTTTGCTTTACTAGGAGAAGAGATAGAAATGAGTGCCTTGTCTCCTGTAATAAAGTCATTACCGATGGCTCTAATGATCTGTAACAAATGTGGATCTTTTGCATGTGATAATGCATTAACTACAATATTCTATCAACCTCTTCTATATAGGATTTCTGTGTGAGACTCCTACATGAGCTTATCCCAATGAGCTTGTCGGTCTTGAAGAAGTGGATGACTACAAAAGTACTTGAGTGTATGCTGATCTCTGTATACCTTAAATTTTGCACCATAAGGATAGTGTCTCCACATTTTAAGAGCATACACCAATGCATACAATTCTTGTTCATGCATTGGCCAATTGTGTTGTGCACTACTCAACATTTGACTTTCAAAACCTCATGGCCTACCATTCTAGCTCAAGACTTACCCCTATCGCTATGATGCTAGCATTTGTGTCTAGATCAAATGGTTTCCGTGGATCTACCACTTTGGGTATAGGACCCTCTTAAATTGCTTGCTTCAAAGCATCAAAAGTTTTCTTTTTGCCCTTGATTCCATGAAAAGTCTACTTTTCCTTAAAGCAAGTTTTTCATAGGCATTGCTATTGACAAATATGACGAAATGAATTTCCAATAGAAATGCAAAAGTCCTAAAAATAACCATAACTGCCCCTTGTCTTGAGGAGTAGGCTAGGCTAAAATGAGTGAGACCTTGTTTGCATCCATCTTAACCCTTTGGCCAATACCATGTGCCCTATATACTCTATCTCTATAAGGAACAATTGAGTTTTATCTAGATTTACAAACATTTGTTTTTCTCTTAAATGACTCTCATGCTCATGTACAAACCTACTTTACACTAACAAGTCATCAACAAAATCCACAACAAACTTTCCAATGAATGGTCATAAATCATTCATTAACATCATGAAAATAGCATGTGCATTAGTCAAACCAAATGGCATAACTAAATACTCATAATGCCCAAAATGGTTCCTCAAAGCTATTTTATATACGTCTTGTGTCTTTGCACTAATCTGGTGGTAGCCATTTTTCGAATCTATCTTACTGTATACAACTACTTCACCTAGAGCATCTAGGAGATCATCTATCCTAGCCATGGGATATCTATGCTTGATGGCAATCTTGTTAAGTGCTCTATAGTCGATGCACATCCTACAAGATCCATCTTTCCTCTTCACTAGAAGAGCTAGTGCTACAAAGGGTGAATAGCTGGGTTTGATCTGCCCTTTCTACAAATACCCATCCATGACCTTGCAAACTTTATTCTCCTCCTACAAGCTCATTTGAAACGGTGTTCAAGCGGTCAAACTCACTCCTGGTACCAATTGAAATGCTCAATCTTCTATAAAGAGGTAAACCCAAAGGTAAGTATTTTACAAGCAACTCTTGGAATTCTACTCTTACTTTGTCTGAAAGTACTTGAGCATTCCAACTGGAGTTTCCTTGACTACAAGAATGCACCACTACACACAATGAATGCAGGAAGTAAAGACAGTAAATGTACTTACAATCAATCTTGAGAAACTTGGCTGCCGTCACCAAATGTGTCTCTTAGAGATCTGGCTTTGCATGGATCAATACTCACCTTTGCTCATGTTCAAACTAATGAACATGTGAAGTAAAATCTAGGACTAGTCATTTCCTAGAATGCCACTTATTACTTAGGATTACATCAAAATGGGCCAGTCCTGATATCTCAAAATCCAATCTCTCCTTGTAGGAGTGGATCTAAATGGGTAGAACTACTATTCTTTAGTTTTATGTCTATGTTTCCCTCCCATTGGCTAACTCCACTATGTAGGCATACTCTAATTTCACAATGTCTAAGTGTAACCTTCTAACTAGTAAAGAACTAATGACAATTTGCATAGACCCAGTGTCAAAGAGGACCTTGACAAGCAATCTCGCCACAACTCCTCTTATAAAAATGATTTTTGTATTTGGAATTAGTATCCTTTTTGTGCATTCGACAAAAGCACAATGTCTCACATGAAAGGAACCTTCTTCGTGACCATCATGGCCACTATAGGAGTTGATACCTAAGATGGAGAATCATTGAAATCCTCATCTATATCACTCCTTATCTGTGTAGGATTTATGAGTATGGTTGCCACTATCTTTTTCTTCTTAGGACAATCCTTAAAGCAGTGCTATCCTAGGAATCCATATCATAATCCCTCCTTCATTACCTTCTCTTTCTATTGAAGGGTAAGGATGGAGTTGTTGTAAGCCCTCCTAGCTAGAGCAAACACATTTCTTTTTCCTCCTGAAACTTTCTTCATTATGTGCATCTACTTACCCTCTTTTTGAGGCTATGAATTAGTCAAGTTAGGAGTGGAGGTGGAAAATGGCCAAACCATCTTAGTCCATGAGGATCTCTAGCCATGGTAGCTTATGCCCGTGTGGCCATCCTAATAAACTAGAGCCATCTCTATGGTCTGTTCCAAAGAGTGACACTTCTCCTTTCTAATTAGAGGTCAGATAGTTTCTTTAAGCCCCAAGACAAACTTGTGAAGTTGGAGAAGCTTTGGCATTGAATCAAGTACTTTGAGAAGTACCTCCCTATACTTATCCCCATACTCTTGAATGTTTTGTTTTTTCTGACTAATGAAAAACCAAGTATCAAGTGCTCTAGAACTCTAGTCAAGTGGTACAAAATTATTATAGAACATGACTTTACATTGTTCCCATGTAGTGGGATCCTTCTTGTCCTGCTCAATCTTATGCCACCACAAATGGGAATCGTCCATAAGATTGTTATTCACTTATCGAATCTTATGCCTATCGTCCATGATATGGCATAGATTGATGCACTCCTCCCACTTGCTAAGTCACTACTCAACAACATCAATAGTCTGTGTGCTAGTCGAGCCTTGATATCTTGGCGGCTTAAGATCCTTAAAGTGCCATCACACCTCACTTACTAGAATACTCTCGCTAGGAATTTTTGAGGTTTGATGCTCACTTGGAGCATCTAATTCCATTCTTGGAAGTGTAGTCCCGAGCACTACTTCCTCTTTCTTGGAGCTATGCACGTGCTTGAAGATATCATGAAATGCGCTCTCTAGCTATGAGATCTTAGCACTCATGGTCTCTATAGCATCTCAAGGGTGATTAGCCATGTGCGTGTGAGCCCTAACTTGTGAAGGAGATCCTGAATCCATACTATGAAAAAGTGAAATTATTTATATACTTTTATGGTTTTATGTTTTTTTGAATTTGTGTGTTTATGTACACCTCAAGTCACAAAGTGATAGTGAAAAGTAACTAGTCATAAGCCTTTGCATAAATAAATAATAAAGGAGAACACTTTTAGTATGGTTTCCTACTTTTAAGCTTAAGGTAAATCCTCATAGGTTTGAGAGGAGATGAGAAATGGAAGCCATTCATTTTGTCTACTGAATTGTCACTAGATCATTTCACCCCTGATTTAAATCAGTTGCTAGGACACATGCTAACTTTTGAGCAGGATGTCAAAGAAGATATTGATAAGAGTATAGGTGAGGCAATGTATTCAAAGGACAAGAAGAAAAATAGCAAAGGTAAACAACAATCAAATGAAGAAGAAGGTATAACTAGCCAAGCCAACTTCCTAAGAGGAAGAGGAGGTGGCAAAGGCAGAGGAAGAGGTAGAAGCAATAAAGATGGAGGCAAAGCTTGCTTGATTTGTGGTAAGAAAAATCATTTAGCTCATGATTGTTGGAATAATAATCAAAATAATGGAGGATATAATCAAAACTTTAATTCAAGGGGAAGAGGTGGTAGAAACCAAAGAGGTATTTTCAGAGGAAGAGGTAGTAGAGGTTACTTTGGAAGATATGCAGGTAGATGATTCCAAAGTCAATCCTACAACAATAACTACTACAATTATGCTTCAGATGAGAAGGAGGATTCAAATTTGATTACGAATGCAACTTGTGAAAGACAAAGTGAAGGCCAAAGAGTCTTCTACATTGACTCAGGGTGTAGCAATCACCTGAGTGGTAATATAGCCTTGATGACTGATTTGGAGAATAAGGTAACTAATCATGTAGTTCAAACAGGTGATAATACAAAGCACAATGTGAATTCAATTGGATTAGTGAAGGCCAAGGATGGAAGTACTCTTCTGAGTAAGGTCTTGTATGTTCCTACAATTCCAAAGAATCTGATAAGTGCAAATTGTTGAAAAAGTTATGAAGTAAGGTTCCCCAATGATGGAGTTTTTGTGGAAGACCCTAGCAATGGGTATAAACAAATTGTTTCAAGGAAGAAACAAGGAAGACTCTTCACATTGAAGATTCAAGGTAATGTTGCTCATGCCTTGTTTACTTATGGAGGACATAAGATCTCTGAGTTAGATCTTGGCATAAAAGGCATGGACATTTCAATGAAAGAGGTATTTAGGATATGGTTAACAATGGTTTAGTGCTTGGATTGGCTAATCTTGCAAGTCCACACATGACATACAGATGTGAAGCATGTCAATTAGGTAAGGCTCATAAGCAATCATACAATAAGCATAGATTTATGTATTCAAAAAAGCTTGAGTTGGTACACAGAGATGTGTGGGGACAATCAAAGGATTTCAGTATAAATGGTTCAAGATATTATGTAATTTATGTTGATGATGCTACCAGGTGGATCACTATATATGTGATCAAAGATAAATCAGAGGTATTCAATACATTTAAACATTATCATGTGTATGCAAAAAGAATCATAGGTCAAAAGCTGAAGAGACTAAGCTCAGATGGAGGGGGAGAGTATTTCTCTAATGCTTTCAGTGATTACTTATGGAATGCAGGTATAAAAAGGGAAGTTACTTGCAGGTACTCTCCTCATCAAAATGGTGTAGCAGAAAGGAGAAATAGAACTCTTGTTGAGTTTGCAAGATCAATGATGAAGGAGAGAAATTGTCCAAATTATTTGTGGGCTGAGGATGTAAATACAACTACATACTTGGTTAATAGGTTACCATGTAAATCTTTTCATGGTATGACACCATATGAAGCTTGGTGGGGTAAGAGACCTACCTTAGATCATTGCACAATGTTTGGATGTTTGGATTTTGCATATGTGCCATCTCAATTGAGGCATAAATTGGAACCTAAAGCTGAAAAGTATGTATTCATTGGATATGATGATAAACAGATGGGTTATAGGTTGTGGAGTCCATCCACAAAGCAATTAATTGTATCAAAGGATGTTACATTTGATGAGAAAAGTACTTGGTATGCAGGAACAATCAATAATCACGCAAGTGATGAAGACGTTTTGTGGAAGTGTGTCTAGGTATAAAGCTAGACTTGTTGTATGAAAGGGTATCCTCAGACATATGGTATAGACTATGATGAGACCTATAGTCCTATGGCAAAGATGACAACCATAAGGACACTCATAGCCATTGCTGCATGTTAAGTTTGGAGATTATGACAATTAGATGTGAAGAATGCTTTTCTTAATGGTTATATTTCATATGATTTTTTCATGGAGCAACCACAAGGGTTCAGAGACAAAAGGTATTCAAAATATGTATGTAAGCTCAAGAGAGCTTTGTATGGTTTGAAGCAGGCCCCAAGGGCATGGAATTATAGAATTGTGAAGTTCTTGAAGGAACTTGGTTTCCAGGCATCTAAAGATGATAGTAGCTTGCTTGTCAAAGCAAGTGATGATGGGTTTATTTACATGTGCATTATGTGGATGACATAATTCTTACACGTACAGATGAGAAGGGCATACAAAGCCTCAAGAAGCAAAGGGAGAAAGAGTTCAAGATTAGTGACTTGGGAGACTTGTCATATTTCTTGGGCATGGAGAACTCATGTACTCAACATGGAGTGTATGTGACTCAAGAAATGTATTTGAAGAACTTGTTGATCAAGTTTAAAATGGAAGATTGCAGGGTAGCACCTACTCCAATGGAGGTGAAGCATAAGTTGAGCAGATATGGAGGAGAAGAATTCAAGGATATGAAGCTATATCAAAGTTTGGTTGGTAGTCTAATCTATGCTACATTAACTAGGCCTAATTTTTCATATGCAGTTGGAGTGTTGTCATTCAGTATCACTTCTTAAGAGAGAAGGTGATTGATAAGGAGATTGAAGTCATACATACTTCAACAAAAGATCAGATTGCAGATATGCTAACTAAAAGCTTGGATGGACCAAAGCTACAGAGATTCAAAGACATGGCCGGTATAAAGAAGATAGAGAAAACCTCAATTGATGATTGAGGGGGAGCTGTTGGTGCAAGTAAAGCATCAATTGATGTCTTGGATAAAGACTTAAAGTCAAATGATGAAGGAAAGATCAGCAAATGAAGTTTGAAGATAGTGCATATTCAGGAAATGGACTTGTATACATATGTACATCAAACTTGTAACTAGCTCACTTATACTTTTGTTATAGTCATGAGCTTGTACATATATGCCTATATATACAAGTAGAAAGTTGGGGCAAGTATGGGAGAGCATGAGATATGAAGAATTAGAAGTTGTAAGATTCATTAGACACTTTAGAAGTGATGAAGATCTCTCTCATCATTGAGATGTAGAAATCTTTAGAGTAGAAGAAAAATTGCACCCGATCTTTTGCTGAGTACTCCTGTGTTTAATCTTTTGTGAAATGCTTTTGTACAAGTCTAAGTCTATAGTTGATTGAACTCTGTACAAGTTGTCAGATCCTAATTGTGATCATGGTGAGAGAAGTGAGAGTAAGAACATTTACATGTGTAAATGTGAAGAAGTCAAGTTTGCAACATGCACAAATTCGATGCTAATGTTTTAGTCAGTTCTCGGGGCCCTTAACTTCCTCTTTATTCATTGAGTGACTTAGAGTCCCATTGTTGCCTTGGGCTTTTCTAGTTACTTGTTGTTTTTGTTTGCTTTTTTGTCTCAGTGGGCAATCTTTAATCCTGTGTCCTTGTTGGCCACAACGAAAGCAAGTGTTAGGTAGGTTTTTGTAGTTGACAGCTTGTTCCTAGATGTTCCCTTCGCCTAGGTCCACTTTGATCTTGGATGGAAGGGCAGTGCTGAGGTCAGCCTTGACACAAATTTGAGGGTGCAACCGAGCATCGAAAGAGTGTCTAGCACCTTCATAAATGAGACCACCAACATCCTCCCGCGAAGCCAACGGCTTACCGATAGGGGAGATGATGTCCCACATGAAGGTGTACAAGATGATCGACAATAGTTACTCGCATCGATAAGGGCGATGGCGACAACAGTTCATTAGTGATGGTTTCTATTATATCACTGTTGCTAGGATTTTAAGAAAAATGGTTGCTATATACTTTGCATATGTTATTTATAATGAAACATATAGTAGCTTGGTCATCCCCACCTCAACAACTCTGAGGCCTATGACAAAGCCAATGAAGGAGAAAGACAATGATGGTCACAAGTGTATGTATATTGCTTCCATGTATTGTACAAGTGATTTGTGTTTTTGATGTAGATTTCAAGCATAGTGTAAACTTGATGTTCCAACAAAAACATGTAATTTTTGCATAGTATGTATCCTCTTTTGACTTTTGACTTTTGATATTTCCAAAATCCAAATATAAGGAAGGGTTCACCTAGACATTCCAAAACCTTTAAAAACCTTGCAAGATTAGCAATCAAACTCAAATAATGAAGAAATCTAAGCATATTCTTTGTGCATTACTTGTGCATTCACATTGACCTTGACACACCTAAGTGCCAGATGTGCATCACTTGTGCATCCCTTGCCAACCTAGAACTTCACATAATCAAAGTAGATAAATGGAGGTTTCAAATAAGATATCAATCTTTTAATTTGGATCAATTTTGATCATGAAACTCAATGGGCCAAAATATTCAACCTATGTACAGAAACATTCTAAAAACATCACGCTTGGGCTAATAACTCACAAAATATAAAACTTTCAAGAAGACACTTTCAGATACTTAAAGAAGAAAAGATAAAATTTCCACTAAATGTTTAAACCCAAGAAATGGTTACATATGTACTAAGATATGAAGCTCACAATATGACAATGTACAAAGTGATGGGTGGCTAGAAACAATCTACGAGAAGACAAATGATAGAATGAGTGCTAAAATACATCAGAGCTAACGGGGGGCTTTGTTTCTTCTTCCTGTTATTTCTACCCTTGATTCAATCTTTGACCTAAGCTCCTACGGGACATGCTTATCAACTCAGTTTGTTGGGTTGCATACCTATATGTTATTTGTCTTTTGATCTCTTAGTATTGAAAAATTTCACAAAACTCATGGGGCAAGTACTTTTCCGCTCTATTGTTAATAAAGTGAGAGCTCTTTTGGTTTTCCTCACACGTTTTTATGTACAAAGTCCAACATACATGGTAATATGTAGTTAGTTCTTTTGAATGGTTGATTTATTGATTTCCAAAACTAACAAGCCTTTTAGGTTTCATGCAACATTCGTGATGAGATTTGAGAAAATATTCTTACTATTTGTCCGTTTTGCATCTCGTAGATACTTTGGATGCTAAACTTAAATCCAATGTCTTTATCATTGTATGTGATAAACGCTCCTTTATTCCTAGTTTCTTCACATATTGAAAAATAAACAACATTTCGTTCAATGATCGTCAATAAAGTAATATAATTCCTACTTCTAGTTAGTGAAATTTCTTGGGTTTCCCCCCATATATTTATATCCACAAAGTATAAAACAACTTGGTAATATGTAGTTACTCATTCTAATGGTTGACTTGTTGATTCCCCTAAATAAATATTTTTACACATTTAATGCAACATTTATAACACAATTTGAGTTAGAACTCTTACCATTCTTCTCATTTGCATCTCTTGTATAGTTTGGATATTGATGTGGCCACACTTCTTGTTCCACTTGCATAAATACGAAATATTTTTATCACCATAAGTGATAAACATTCATTGGTTCCTACTTGCTTCTCTTATATGAAAGATAAACATCCCCCTTTGCTTCTTCCCTTTAGCTATTAGCTCATATCCACTTCTTGGAACTTCAATAAACCAACCCTTATGATTGATTTTCCTTGATCAATGTTTTTGTAAGTGTCCATGTCAAAGAAAAACGGTTGCTATATACTTTGCATATGTTATTTATAATTTTGCATATGTTATTTATAATGAAACATATAGTAGCTTGGTCAACCCCACCTCAACAACTCTGAGGCCTACGACAAAGCCAAAAACTAAGACATACAATTCGGAATACCTTGTCATCCCTTTCGTTTAAGCCACTTTTCGTGCCATTGGTTGTATGTGAGGGAGGACCTCAATGATAAAGCTTTATGAACTAAAGACTTCTCGAAAGGTCACCCATTCCAATATTTTCTTCCTTAGATCTCACTTTTTTATCACTTTTTTCCACCAACTTACACCCACTCGGTGATTGAAGGCGGATAAATACTAAATGTCGACTTATCTTGAGCACCATTTGGTTCTTCTTTGGCATTCTAGAGCTTGTTCAAAGAAGTTTTTCGGTAATTTTTGGAGTCTCTTCAAAGTTCTTTAGTGTGTACTTTCTTTAAACAAGTTCAAAAACTTCAAAGACTCCGTTCTTTATATTTCATCTACAGGAATGTTCAGTGTTGGGGAAATTTTGTTAGCCACATCTGCTTTGTAAAATTTCTCTTAGAGAGGCCTCAGTTGCATTGGGAGCAACCACCACTCATGGAAACGTAATCAACACTTGCCAACTTGCTAAAATTGGATTGGCTTTTTAATATAAAGGAAGTTCGGCATTAGCCTACTCTCCCGGACTTGAATTAAATAAAGAAACAAAAGTACAAAAGAAGGGAACTAGTGCCCCCGGGACCCCCCGAGTCCCACAAAGCAGGGGAAGCTTGTATAGAGCCTAGGTTGCATTACAAAGAAAGTTAATCACCCTCTCATCGCCCTCATGCGGGGCCCATTTGGGTTTGAGCTTGTTGTTGATCAAAAGGAGGACTTGATGGTGCCTGAAGGGGGGGGATTTCTTACTGTTAACAATCCTTTTGCCAAGGAGGAATAGTGATTTCTCAATCGACCACTCCCTGGGGGGATCACCGAAGTTGAGAGCACATCTTTCCCGCCATATTTTCCACAGGACTTCCCCTCTGATGGCGTTCCAGAGTGTCGCGGAGCAGCCGATCGCTTCTCCCAAAAGGACTTGTTTCCAACTAAGCTGATTTTGAAGTCTGATTTTCATTCCAACCGTCTGCCAGATTCTGTTGGAGTTGGGGCAAGTAAAGAAGATGTGTGGGACATCTTCGATAGACCGGTGGCAGCGTTTGCACCAAGGAGGGATCCCACAAAGTTTGCTAGCCTTATGGTTGGTCCAAATTCCTCGATGAAGAATTTGCCATAAGAAGACAGACTTCTTAATTTCTATAAGGGGGTGCCAGATACCCATGGATTGGCTTTTGATCTTTGTAGATCATTTATCATTTATACTTGTGCTTTCATATAGTGATCCATCACACTATCTAAGTATCTATGTTCACCATCTTTGTAATTTTATGTGATTTATAACATAGTACCTATGATTTGCATTGAGACTTTTGATTTCTTAAAAAAGAGGGATGTGGTGAGGCTTTCCTAACTAGGAGAATCCAGATGTGGGGGTCTATTCAATGATGTAAATGGAAGACTTACCGTTAACATCACCATAGGAGATGTATGACAATAGATCATAGGTGCTCTATAAGATAAGTTGACATTTTCTAATTTGGGTATATGAAGTGAGCATTACAGACGATATGCAATGAGATACACAATGTATAGATTCATGATATTTTGATGAGCTTATTGAAAGTTTTTGATGACCATAGTATTCATTTACAAAAAACACTCTATATAATTTTTCATAAATTTTAATTTTCATCCATATTAGGGCTCAATTGTTTCCCATACATTGTTCATGATACTACTCTAATGATAGATACACAGTTGTTGGCCAATGACTTGCTTGTTTTGACTATGCCTTGTTATGAAATCTATTATATGTTGAAATAGGATAAAGGTTGCTATCCTATCTCGTTTCTCCCATTCTCTAAATCCCCTTATTTTATTCTTAGTAGGGTTGATAGGATATATGTATCTATGACCATTGTACCTCTAAAAACGCCCAAAAGGCTTGTTCACATGAGGAAATTTGAAATCCTAAACTTCCATGGGCCATAGTCTTTTAGGTTTTTCAATATGTCTATTTGTCCATGGCTATTGACTAGGTTTATGATCTCACTAATGCTCCCGTTGATATAATATAAGTTACGAATTCATGGAAAATACCTTTTTATTAAAGCCTCCGAATGCTTGATGTCCTTGAAGTCAAATTTCAAGTAGCATGATCCCTTTTTCTCAGCGAGTTCCTGCAAGCTTGTTTTCTTCTTTGCTTTAGATTGAGACTTTTTCCATTGTTTAAGATCCTCTTGATGTCCCATAGTGCCCCAATGTGGGCTATGATACCATTGATGGAGAATATAGTCTCCAAATTTCTGAAATATAAGATAATGGATCCAAAGATCATAATCATTCAAAGTTCAAAGTACTGTTAGTTTACTTAGAGATTGAACCATTGAAACTTTATACTAAGAATGTACCTATTTAGATTGTCTCCAAGGCCTTTACTCACTACAAATAGGTTGACGGATTTCATACAAATATGCCTTCCCCATCAGGCTAGAAATTGCTCCCAATGAACACTCTTATGAACAACTCGAGATAGATAGAGAGGAGAGAGAGAGAGAGGGGGGGGAGAGAGAGAGAGAGAGAGAGAGAGAGAGAGAGAGAGAGAGAGAGAGAGAGAGAGAGAGAGAGAGAGAGAGAGACCTTTGCGCAAGAGAAATAAAGTCTTGAGGAGTAGATGGAGTAGGAAAAACTCCATCATGGATGCAAAGCTAGAGTTCCAAGAAAGTTCTTCCCAAGGATCCCAAATAGTGGTTGTACTGCTTCTTACCATTCCACAAGAAATGTATAAAACTTTTCCTCTTTGTGATGGAAGAAGAGCTATGTGGTAAGCAACATCTTCATTTCAAATGAGATACGTCTTTTAAGTTACCAGAGAGAGAGATAGAGAGAGAGAGAGAGAGAGAGGAATATTAATTGTTGCTGATCATTGGTGATCTCTTGAAAATGATATTGGTAGATACCCTTTTATTTGAGGTGTGACAATCTGGTGTGGAAGAATTGGTAGATTTTGTTCCCTTTTATTTGACATGTGACAATCTGGTGTGGAAGAATTGGTATACTTGAGTCATTATCACCTTCAATTTCAATTCTCAGTTCTATGATCATAAGATCAACATAGATCTATCCATCCAAAATATCATCACTTATCAACATCGATCTATTCATGAGATCATCATTGATATATTCGTATGAAATTTGAGCACTATGGTCATGAGGTCATTGATATATTCACACATAAATTTAAGTCAATGCAAACAAATTATAATCAAACATACGCCTTAGGAATATGTTCAATACAAATACAAATCCTCTCCCGCATATCTATAGATTTATCTTCAAAACTCAATATCAAATTCAACCTCTCCATTCTTATAGATTATCATTGATCTCAGAGAAAAAAAAAATCCACATTAAGGTGTGGTATCTAGAACCATTGAAGATATGCTAATTATCCTAAATAATGTTGAGATTTAACCTAAGGCTACTTGAATCTGATTTGTGAAAAACAATTTCTAATGCATAATTTGACTTGTATTTGTGGAAAGAAGAGAAAAAAGAAAAGTGAAGTTGACAAAATGTGGGGCCCAACGATTTTTTTTCATTTGGGATGCATTTCAAATCTTTTGGATTTCAAGCCAAGGACTAAAGAGCTTTATTGGAAGGAGTGCAAAAACAAGAGGCTTCAAATCATGAATATCTGGCTACTTTTATGAGTTCTCAATGTAGTTTTTATCATTAAGAATCCATTTTCTTGTAATTTACTCTATTTTTCTAGATTCCAAGGAGTGCCTTATCCTATCAAGTAATATTCCAGACTCCTATACTTTTGTAAGATTTTTCCAAGCTCAAAATTAATGTGTAATGATCTCTAGAGAACTTGTTTTTTAGATTTTAAGCTAAAACAATGTGAAAAGGCCCAGCTTTTCAGTATAGCACATAAAAAATCCCAAAAATGTACTCATGTTTTGGATTATTTGGAATGAAAGTTCGAGCATCCTCTTTCATGAGCACTTTTTTTCGCATTTCCATCTTCATTTGGAGCTTTCATGGTATTCTTGAGGTGTCACCTAGTGAGATCTTTTTTGCATGTTGTACATGCTCATTTCTCTTCATTTCCATGTGTGCATGGGTTGTTCTTCTTCCTCTTGAGGTTCTTTGAGCTTTATATGTCTATAGTGATGCACCTTGATACACTCGATTGGGGTAAGGTACTTGGATTGACAATTGAAGTTCATACCCATCACTTGAATTGGTAAACTCTGTCTTTGCAGGTCTACAACGACTTTCTGGCATTGTTGCCAAGGGCCATGCTATAAACCAAGGTCTTCTAGGAATGTTTGAAACCATGGAGAGTTTTATAAATGTTTTGCAAAAAGGTATTTCTTGATTTTTGTGTTCATTTATGAAGCTTCCATTGTTGCCTTGATGTCTAAACTTCATCATCTTCAGCAAAGACAACAATAGGAGTTGACATTTTCACTAGGTAGGTAGGTTTACGGGCATGTATTTGGTTCTCTATTTCAATTTATAGATTTCACTATAGATTCCATTCCTTAAATAATAAAAAGTCCTAAAGCAATTGTGGTGTAGCTCTTAACACAAAGCATGAACCATCAGATGTAGAAAGCTTCATTGTGGGTATAGTTTAAGCATTGATAAAATGAGAGAGTAGGAAGCACAACGGAGAGAGAGAGAGAGAGAGAGAGAGAGAGAGAGAGAGATACACTCTTTTGGTGTGCTTGAGAGAGTGCGTGGAGGGAAATAATTCATTAGTAGGAAGTGTGGCTACCAAAGGATCCCATGCATAGGCAATCTTTATATCTACTCATTGAAAAGTCATTGAAAGGTGGGTCAGTGTATAGATACTGAAATAGTTGTTCATTGCATGGAGTGGATGGGTATTCGTGGTTCATGAGTTTTAAATGGACCTATGCGTGCATCGCCTAGGAGGTAGGGTACTAAAAAAAACTAAATCAATTGCACATATCCAAGGGCTGACACATTGGACGAATTTTGTGGGATGATAATGAGGCCAATCGTCATATGCCACCCATCAATGAACGCTTGAAGTTTCTTTGTTTTGGGGCACTAAAAAAAGGGATAAAAATTCAACCTATGAAGAGAAAAATCAGCCTATGGAGAGAAACGTTCCAAAGTGAACAAGTGTAGTCTTGCATAAATTCTTGGTCCCGTCTCTAATAAAATTTGTCTAGCCAATATTTACCCAAATACGTCCAAGTTAGAATTCATCTCAGAACAAGCATGAGAACTCGTCTCACAAGTATATGAATTCATCTAAGGATATCAGTTTGCCTTGGAAATTTGTCTGAAGGAGCACTCAGACATTCGTCTAAAGGAACAATAAAAAAACTTGCCCATTCGTCTAAGGAGCACTCAGACATTCGTCTAAAGGAACAATCAAGAAACTTGCCCTCGAATTCACTTGGTGCATTGTCCCTCGAAGTCTAAGTAGGCAAAACAAAGCTAGTACACATCTGAATTTTCCCATCTTGGTAAGAATCACACTACAATGAGAAGAAGAAAAAAAAAGCGCTACAAGAGCTAGAAGATTAAAATAACCATCCTCCAAAATTAGATAGCAAGGCAATTCATCCGCCAAAATTCGATAAAATTTGATAGCAAGGCAATCGGGCCACCAAAATTCCATAGCAAGGCAAAAGGAATGCGTTCGCCAAGTTTGTCTTGGAATCCACGAAGTGCAAGCGATGGATTTGTACCTCGATGGGGTGGATGAAAGATGGTCACGCTATCCACAGCACCTCAACATTTCTTGAGCATTTTACCACATCCAAGAATTGATAGCTTCTAATAGACATCTTTCCTACAGCAATTCGCCTTCGACTCTTCCATGACTTTGTCTCTAAGGTTCGCCTCATCAATTCATCCAAGTGGCTAATCTAGAGGAGATCCAAAATACATCCATCATTAACGTGAGATAAATTCATCCAGTTCAAGAGAATTTGTGTCTAAAGGAGGTTCCTTCATGTCTTCAGCACAAGAGAATTGGTCTCTAAAGGAGATTCATTCGTGTCTTCGGCTAAACTAGCAGCTGCCTACAAGGCCAAAGGTGCTTCTATGGATCTCATTAGAGACAGAATAGCAGTACCAGTAACACTAATATAAGGTCTTGTCCCCAAAATTCGCTTTTTTGCTTATTCTGAATCGCAAAGAGAATTCGTCTTCCTTCGAATTCGTCCTCCCATCGACCTTCTCCCCATTCGTCCTCGGGTGCATCTCCATCCGATCGCCCTGCATCTCATAAATTCACCTTTATTGAATAGCGTTCGTATCTCAAAATTTTTCTAAGGAGGAATTCATCCATATCAAGGGAGATCATTATTTCTAAGGAAATTCGTCCACTCATATGAGAGATTCGTCGTGTAGAGTTCCAATTCATCGACGATAGAATTCGTCCTCTATCAATCCATGAGAAAAATCGTCCTCCATAGTTTCAAGTTAATTCATCCTCCATAGTTTCCGTCCTTGCACCAAGGTGAATTTAGTAGCAAACTCGTTTGAGGGATTCAGAATCAAGTCAGCTATGAGGAAGATTCAAAATGGAGGCATTGACTCATGATAAAGGAAGAGGCTTGCATTCAAGGCTATACTCCTAAGTCTGCATGCCATTTCTAATCAACTGGTTGTGAGTATCAGAATTAGACCACACCTCTAAAATGAGCCCACTCTTCCTCATCTTTTGTCAGTCAGGAGTGGTGCTTGTGCAGTAAGCAGTGAAGGTGCACTAAATGATGGGTTTTGGTGGAGGTCACTCTGTTGGCTTGGAGGCACATATAACAAGTTTCTATTTCCATAAAGGATGAAGTTTTGATAGGTGTAATTGTAGATGGAGGCTCTGCCATCAATGTGATGCCCGATTTCACAATGAATAAATTCAAATTAGACCTCATCAAGGCGGCACCCTTTACAATCACATTAGTGGATCAACATCAGATTACACCGTTCGGCATCATCGAGAAGGTACAAATGATAGTGCAAGGTTTTCAATTTCTCTTAGATTTTGTTGTGATTGCCCTATGACAAAAAACCTCTTATCCTCTAGTTTTGGGAAGGCCTTGGTTGAGGCAAGCAAAAGCACTATAGGATTGGGGAAGGAACTAGTTGTGGATTTCCTTGAGGAGTAATAACCACTTATAGATTCATTTAGAGGAGGGATGTGACACTCCCAAGGCAACTAGATATACAATAGATACTCAAGTAATGCCTTTTGTGCCTTAGGAAGAAGATAATCTCTTAAATTGGATGATGGGTGGTGCAAAGTGTTGCATTGTTGAGATTAGTGAAATAAATGAAGAATTCGCAGAAGAAGCCTAGGAAGGGAAAAAAGAGTCAAAAAATGAAAATTTAAGCTGGAACACTAACAAAGGATATAAAGTAAGCCATTGCAATGAACAAGAAGCAAGGGTTTAAAACAGAGCCTTGTGGGACCAAAATTGGGGATTTTTCACAAAATGGTCCTCGCTAGCTAGAGTTAATAGGTAGCAATCAGATAGACAAGGAGCCTCCTCAAGGTCAAAATGAGCTCATTCTCTTCGTGGAACTGAATACTCTTGTGGAGCAAGGTGATCAATTTCAACTTTTGCAGGCCTCTCTAGAGAGGCAAAAAACACCAAGTGAACCAATTGATCTCAATGGTCAATTTTTACCAAAGAGGATCAATGCGGGTAGCTATTACAAATTTGTTACCTAAATTGGATTCAGTTAATAGATACTTGGGAGAATGTAACAAGTGAACCAATTGAACCTCTTAGAGTGAGGAAAAACTTTGGATCCTTATCAAACTTCAAGGTCACATAACACATCAACTAGAGAAGGATTACCAATCATGATGATAGAAAACAACATTCATGGTGCACACTCAGAGGGAGAAGCTAGTACTTTTAGAAATCAAGTATATTACTTTGGTGGACCATGCTGATCAAGCATATTTCTTTGATAGAGCATATTAGAGCATATCATAGATCAATCACTTATAGATGGATGTTCACAAGATATTATCCGAGTAGTCTCTATTTTACCTTTATCTTTAGTGCATTTCTATTTGTAGACATGTCTTTGGCATGTAGAGACTCATAATCACACTCTCATATTGAATTATTTATTAAAAGAGAGAGAGAGAGAGAGAGAGCGAGAGAGAGAAGAGAAAAGAATACCATACAAAATTGAAAAACAAGAAAAAAAGTACTAGGAAAATTTTGAAAAGTGGAATATCCACTTCATTTCAGGTATGTCTTTCTTAACTATATCACTTGGCATAGGGTGCCTCACCTACAACACGTCCTTGGGCATCTTGTTCATTACCCATCCTTTGCACTATCAAAAATCAAGATCCAACCTCACATGCACTTTGGAGTAATTTCATTGGCTACAAGTGGAGATCTTTGGCTAAATCTCAATGGCCACAAGTAGCGCACTAAAGGAAAAGTGATTCCATGAGACTCCACCAAAATGTTGTTGAAACCCCTCTTATTCATCTCATCCATTTCCAATCACACTGAGGTGTGATTCTTGATTTTTACGAAACAACATCCACTTTGGCACACACACACACACACAGATATATATATATATATATATATATATATATATATATATATATATATATATATATATATATATATATATGTGTGTGTGTGTGTGTGTGTGTGTGTGTGTGTGTGTGTATATATATGTGTGTGTGTGTGTATGTGTGTGTGTATATATATATATATATATATATATATATATATATATATATATATATATGTGTGTGTGTGTGTGTGTGTGTGTGTGTGTATGTGTGTGTGTGTGTTAAGAATATCACCATCTTCAATGCCATCTGCATCACCTTCAACAACTATGTTTACAGGCATGAGAGGACGTTTTTCAACACCGTGCCCAGTATTCCATAGTTCTTTTGCAACCAATAAATGATGCATCATATAAGCCCATAATGGATCATTGGTACCATCCAACTTATACTCAATAGCCAGCATAGAAAATACATCACTACTTTTAGCCATGACCACCGACTAAAATACCTTGATGCAAAAAAAATACTATATCTCAGAAAGTTGAACATAACTACCCTCACAAGTTCTACTAAACCTGCACCAGACTTTGAGATGCATATAATGGCAGATTGAAACCTATATATATCTTTGGAACAAAAATACAAAATTGCCTACATAGGCATTGAGATAGTGCATCTAGAGGTCAGGACAAGCCTGGATTGTGATTTTGGAAACTAATTTTTGTGTGCTCTGAGATCTTGATTAGAAGGGTGTCGATGATGCCCTGGATGAAGTAGCAATATGCTCTAATACCAATTGTTCGAGTTTGAGGTTTGCAAAGGCACTCAATCAGCACAAGGAAGAGGAAGAAGCTTGGAGCACAACACACAATACTGAATGTATAACCAAGAGAATGTACAAAGATAAGTGACCCGTTAGGGTTATAAGCATACATACAAGCCGGGGGAAAGATACCTCCTAAAGAGGGAAAAAAGTACCCCAATAATCCTAGTGTATGTCACATATCACTACCTAAATACATCAACAACCACTTGGGTTTCATAGTTGAATGATCATAAATACATCAACAACCACTTGGGTTTCAACCACACGATAAGATTGATGAGACATCTATCCATCCCATCCATGTATTCCATGACCTAGTTGACATCTGTCCATCTTGTCTATGTATGTCACCAACTGAAACTAGGTCGAGGATTACTCTTTGCAAACCCTAAGAAATTAAAGGTGTATGCGCATGCCATGTACTGCATGTCGACACTTGTCATAGCAGTTCATCATGCACTTCATTTCTTGAGAATGATGATTATATCATCAAAGTTCTTGATTGGATTGAGCTATGTTTAATGTAGGATCTTCTTATCAATTGGAGACTTTATTATACTTTGCCATGGGTAGTTTTTTGGAATAGGTACCTTTTCTCATCAATAGGATTGATTGAGAGGATTCATATGATTCATAGATGGTGTTTTACATCTCACATTTTGATTCTATGTAGTTTAACCAAATGTGTCTCACATAGGGATTCATGAACTACATTGCGCACATCCATTACAATGTTTTGATACTAGTCCTTGGGGTTTTTATTCCCTTTCTCATGCACTTACCAATAATAACTTCTTGATTTTCCCATGTACTCAAGAGTTTTGAAGATATAATATTTTGATATTTGTATAGCTCACTCTGCGTTAGAGCCGATACTAGTATAATAGACCAAGGAAGTGTTGGTGTAGGACAATCAACAATTGGTGATTAGGACAAAGGTTTGAAGTCAAAGAATGAAGCAAAGATCAAATTCAGAAGCATGAAGACTAGTGAGTGAAGACTTGTATATACATGTTCATTAAACTTGTAGTCAAGTTACATATACTTCTGAATAAGTGAAGAGTTTGTACATATATACCTATATATACAAGTATAAAGCTGGGAAAAATAGAGAGATGATGAATGACAATTTTTAAGTGTCATTAGACACTTTAGAAGCGATGAGAATCTGTTTCATCAATCAGATGTAATTTTTTCCTTAGTAAGAGAAAAGTTGCACGTGGATCTTTTGCTGAGTGCTCCTTCTATGTTTATCCTTTTGAGAAATGCTTTTGTACAAGTCTAAGTCTATAGTTAAATGACCTCTATAAAAAGTTTTAGATCCCAATTGTGATCAAACTGAGAGAATTTTAAGTAGGAACATTTACATGTGTAAATGTGAAGAAGAGAAGACTATAGTAGGTGCAATTTTGATGATAATGTTTTGGTCAGTTTTCCTTCCACAGTCTAAAGTTTTGAGAAAATAAGCACTCATTCTTTAATTTGGAAGGTAAGCTACCAATATCCAAAAGCATTTGAATAAACGGGTTCTAGTTTGACAGAACTATGCATTAGAAGTTGCAGGTATCAAAGTGGACTGCATAGAAGTACAATTTTAGACATAGGTGAATTGTTTGGAGTAAATCTCACGTTTTACTAAACCTTTTGAGAATATTTAACTTGGAGAAGGTGTGGAAACACTAGATGACACCTCATACAAAGTCTCATTGGAGAATTTACACATTTGATTAGTCTATGAGTGGATTAAGTGAAGCAGCCTTTCTATGTGTTAAGTTTGTTCACAGCTGGTCCAAAATTTTGGTAATCTGGTACTGGTCTTCCAAAATTGGTTGCAGTTTTGAGTTGTTCTTGATATAGAGGTGCTCTAACATCAAGGGTAACTTATTCTTTTGGAGATTGGCACTCTCCATCAGTGGTATTAGAGCCGGAATCATCAAAATTGAAAGAAAGGAGGACCTCAACTATTGCCACTATAGAGGAATCAACGTTTGAAGATTCAAAAGGTGAAAGTTTGAAGTGAAATCTAGAGAAGGAGGCCTGAAGCTATCAAGAAGATCAAAAGGAACTACATTAGAAGTAAAGGTACATTTATTATTCACAAAGCTTGAAGAATTTAATACACAAGTGAAGAAAAGATGGGAGATTCTCTTCAGATAGAGAAATTAGATAGAGAAAACTACCTTGCTTGGTCAATGAGGATGGAAGCTCATCTTATAAGCAAATACTTGATATGATACATTACAGGTGAAGAAGAAAAACTAGAATTTAAAGATCCTAGTGTTCCAACTAGGGAGGGCTCACAAATTTGAAGACATCGATGAAGAAGGATGCTCAAGCAAGGAGCATTATCTACATGGGAGTCAATGGTTACTTGCTACCTCACATTAGAGGACTTGAAAGTGCAAGTGAGATATGGAATGCTTTGGAGGAGCATCTCCAAAACACTACAAATTCAAGGAAGGCATCTTTATGGGCAAAGTTTACCACATTCAAAAAGAAAGCTTCTCAATCCATTTTTGATTATGTAACAAGGCTGAAGGACATTGCAGATGCATTAGGAGAAGTTGATAAAGATATTGAAGAGGAGAAATTGTTAAGGCGAATTCTCATAGGTTTGAGAGGAGATGAGAAACAGAAGCCGTTCGTTTTGTCTACCGAATTGTCGCTAGACCATTTCACTCTTGATTTGAGTCAATTTCTAGGAAATATGCTAACCTTTGAGTAGGATGTCAAAGGTGACGTTGATAAGAGTACATGTTAAGCAATGTATTCAAAGGACAAGAAGAAGATTAACAAACACAAGCAACAATTGAATGAAGATGAAGTCACTACTAGCCAAGCTAACTTACTCAGAGGAAGAGGAGGTGGTGAAGGAAGAGGAAGAGGTAGAAGCAATAAAGATGGAGTCAAAGCTTGCTGGATTTATGGTAAGACTAATCATTTAGGTCATGAATGTTGGCATAATAATCAGAATGGTGGAGGATATAATCAAAACTTTAATTCAAGAGGAAGAGGTAATAGAAATCAGATAGGTAATTTCAAAGGTAGAGGGAGTAGAGGTTTCTTTGGAAGAAATGCAGGTAGAGGCTTCCAAAGTCAATCCTACAGTAATACCTACTATAACTATGCTTCAGATCAGAAGGAGGATTCAACTTTAATCATGAATGCAACTTGTCAAAGACGAAGTGAAGATCAAAGAGTCTTCTACATTGACTCAGGGTGTAGCAATCATCTGCGTGGTAACATAGCTTTGCTGACTGATTTGGAGAATAAAGTAAGTAAACATGTGGTTCAAACAGGTGATAACACAAAGCACAATGTGAAGTCCATTGGATCAGTGAAGGCTAAGGATGAAAGCACTCTTCTGAATAAGCTTTTGTATGTTCCTACAATTCCAAAGAATTTGATAAGTGTAGGGCGAATTGTAGAGAAAGGTTATGAAGTAGGGTTCACTAATGATGGAGTTTTTGTGGAAGACCCTAGCAATGGCTATAAACAAATTGTTTCAGGAAAGAAAGAAGGAAGGCTATTCATGT
The DNA here is from genome assembly GCA_020310875.1 of Ceratopteris richardii. Lineage (NCBI taxonomy): Eukaryota > Viridiplantae > Streptophyta > Polypodiopsida > Polypodiales > Pteridaceae > Ceratopteris > Ceratopteris richardii. The sequence goes on along the minus strand of CM035428.1, from coordinate 140,156,041 downwards.
TAAAGATTCAAGGTAATGTTGGTCATGCCTTGTTCACTTATGAAGGACACAAGATCTCTGAGTTAGATCTTTGGCATAAAAGGCTTGGACATTTCAATGAACGAGGTATTAAGGATATGATTAACAATGGTTCAGTGCTTGGATTACCTAATGTTGCAGGTCAATATATGACATACAGATGTGAGGCATGTCAATTAGGTAAGGCTCATAAGCAATCATATAATAAGCATGGTTTCATGTATTTAGGGAAGCTTGAATTGGAACACACAGATGTGTGGGGACCATCAAAGGACTTTAGCATTAATGGTTCAAGATATTATGTGATTTATGTTGATGATGCTACCAGGTGGATCATCATATATGTGATCAAAGATAAATCAGAGGTGTTCAATACATTTAAACATTATCATGTGTATGGAGAAAAAAATATAGGGCAAAATTTGAAGAGACTAAGGTTAGATGGACGGGGAGAGTATTTCTCTAATGAGTTTCAGTGATTACTTATGGAATGCAGGTATAAAAAGGGTAGTTACTTGCAGGTACTCTCCTCAACAAAATGGTGTAGTAGAAAGGAGAAATAGAACTCTTGTTGAGTTTTCAAGATCAATGATGAAAGAAAAGAATTGCCCCAATTATTTGTGGGCTGAGACTGTAAATACAGTCACATACTTGGTTAATAGGCTACCATGTAAAGCTTTGCAGGGTATGACACCATATGAAGCTTGGTGAGGTAAGAGACCTAACTTAGATCATTGCAAAGTGTTTGGATGTTTGGCTTATGCATATGTGCCATCTTAGTTGAGGCATAAATTGGAACCTAAAGCTGAAAAGTATGTGTTCATTGGCTATGATGATAAACAAATGGGTTATAGGTTGTGGAGTCCATCCACAAAGCAATTCCTTGTGTCAAAGGATGTTACATTTGATGAGCAAGGTACTTGGATTGCAGGTACAATTAATATTTATGCATGTGATGATGAAACATTGAATTAGAAGAAAGGTAAATCAAAGGTTCAAGTATTTGAAGAAGAAGAGAACAATGAAGCACAAGTTGAAGTTGAAGAAATGCCAAGGTTTGATCAAGAATGTGATGAACTAGAAACTTGAAGAAGTGGAGAACTCATAAGATCATTAAGGCATAGATGGCAACCTACAAGGTATAGCTATGATACTTTATTTTTGATGACTAAATATTATGATTATATGGTGAAAGAAGAGGAAGACCCTTCTACATATGAAGAGGCAAAAGGTAAGGAAAATTGGGAGAAAGTTATGTAGGAAGAGTATGATGCATTGATGGAGAACGAGACATGGGATTTGGTTCCTAAACCAAATAGTCAAAAGATTATTGGATGCAAATGGGTCTACAAGACAAAGAGGTATGTAGATGGAAGTGTGTCTAGATATAAAGCTAGATCATTAAGGCATAGATGGCAACCTACAAGGTATAGCTATGATACTTGATTTTTGGCGACTAAATATTATGCTTATATGGTGAAAGCAGAGGAAGACCCTTCTACATACGAAGAGGCAAAAGGTAAGGAAAATTGGGAGAAAACTATGTAGGAAGACTATGATGCATTGATGGAGAATGAGACATGGGATTTGGTTCCTAAACCAAATAGTCAGAAGATTATTGGATGCAAATGGGTCCACAAGACAAAGAGGTATGCAGATGGAAGTGTGTCTAGATATAAAGCTAGACTTGTTGTGAAAGGGTATGCTCAGACATATGGTATAGATTATGATGAGACCTATAGTCCTGTGGCAAAGATGACAACCATAAGGACACTCATAGCTATTGCTGCATGTAAAGGTTGGAAGTTATGTCAATTAGATGTGAAGAATGCATTTCTAAATGGTTATGTTCCAGATGATGTTTTTATGGAGCAAACAGAAGGTTTCAAAGACAAAAGGTATCGAGAGTATGTATGCAAGCTCAAGAGAGCTTTGTATGATTTGAAGTAGGCCCCAAGGGCATGGAACTATAGACTTGTCAAGTTCTTGAAGGAACTTGGTTTCCAAGTGTCTAAGGCAGATAGTGGCTTGCTTGTTAAAGCAAGTGATGATGGATTTATTTACATTTGCATATGTATTGATGATATAATTCTTACATGATCAAATGAGAAGGGTATACAAGGACTTAAGAAGCAAATGGAGAAAGATTTCAAGATCATTGATTTGGGAGACTTGTCATACTTCTTGGGAATGGAGATTTTATATACTCAACATGGAGTATATGTAACTCAAGAAAGGTATTTGAAGAATTTACTAATCAAGTTTAATGGAAGATTGCAGGGTAGCACCTTCTCCAATGGAGGTGAATCACAAGCTGGGCAAATATGGAGGAGAAGAATTCAAGGATATGAAGTTGTATCAAATTTTGGTTGGTAGCTTAATCTATGCTACATTTACTAGGCCTGATTTGTCATATGCAATTGGTGTGTTGTCTCTGTTCATGCATTGTGCTAGGAAAGAACATTGGGTTACAGGAGAAAGGGTGTTAAGATACATTAAGGGTACACCCAAGGAAGGTTTGTATTATGGTTTCACATCAGACACAAACATCAAGATATATAGTGCTACAGATTGGGCAGGTAATCTTGATGATAGGAGATCAACCTATGGTTACTTATGTTATGTGGGAGATAAATTAATCTCTTGGTGTTCTAAGAAACAACATACAATTGCTTTGTCATCCAGAGAAGCAGAGTATAAAGGTATGGCTGAAGCTACAAAGGAGGTTAGATGGTTGAAGACTCACGTGAGGAGTTTTGATATCATTTAGAGTACACCCACTATTCATGGAGATAATATGAGTTCATTGTATCTAGTTGCCAACCCTGTGTTTCATGCCAGGACTAAACATATTGAGATTCAATATCACTTCTTGAGAGAGAAGGTGATTGATAAAGAGATTGAAGTCATACATACTTCAACAAAAGCTCATATTGCAAACATGCTAACCAAAATCTTGGATGGACCAAAGCTACAGAGATTCAAAGACATGGCAGGTATAAAGAAGTTGGAGAAAATTACAATTGAGGAATGAGGGGGACTTGTTGGTGCAGAACAATCAACAATTGGTGATTAGGAAAAAGGTTTGAAATCAAAGAAAGAAGCAAAAATCAAATTCAAAAGAATGAAGACTAGTGAGAGAAGACTTGTATATACATGTACATTAAACTTGTAGTCAAGTTACATATACTTTTGAATAAGAAAAGAGTTTGTACATATATACCTATATATACAAGTAGAAAGTAGTGGCAAATAGAGAGATGATGAATGACAAGTTGTAAGTGTCATTAGACACTTTAGAAGTGATGAGAATATGTCTCATCAATCAGATGTAATGTTTTCCTGAATAAGAGAAAAGTTGCGCCTTAATATTTGCTTAGTGCTCCTTCTGTGTTTATCCTTTTGTGAAATGCTTTTTTACAAGTCTAAGTCTATAGTTGAGTGAACTGTGTAAAAATTTTTAGATCCTAATTGTGATCAAGCTTAGAGAATTTTAAGTAGGAACATTTACATGTGTAAATGTGAAGAAGAGAAGACTACAACAGGCACAAATTTGATGATAATGTTTTGGTCAGTTCTCATTCCACAATGTAAAGTTTTGAGCAAGTAATTAGTCATTATCTAAGGTAAAAGGTAACCTACCTATGGCCAAAAGCATTTGAATAAATAGCTTCTAGTTTGAGAGAACTATGCATTAGAAGTTGTAGGTATCAAAGTGTACTATATAGAAGTACAATTTTAGACATAGGTGAATTGTTTGGAGTAAATCTCAAGATTTACTAGACCTTTTGAGAAATTTTAACTTGGAGAAGGTGTGCAAACACTATTTGACACATCATACAAGGTTTCATTGGAAACTTTATACATTTGATTAGTCTATGAGTGGATTAAATGAAGCAGACTTTCTATGTGTTAAGTTTGTTCACAACTAGTTCAAAATTTTGGTAATCTAGTATTGGTCTTCCAAAATTGCTTGATGTTTTGAGTTGTTCTTGATATAGAAGTTCTCTAACATCAAGGATAACTTATTTTTTTGGATATTAACACTCTCCATTAGGAAGCACTACATTTGATGTGCAAATAGATCTGATTCAACACAAGTTGTGGTTTTTACAACCTTTTATTGTTAGAACTTGTATAGAAGGAATCACTCAAAACAAAGAGTTTTAACCGAATTGACAAATGTAGGAAAGAACTACAAATGTTTATATTATCGCAAAGGGAGTTACAAAATAGAATAGACCTGCCAAGTGTCTCTTATGGATTAAAAGGAAAAACCTATTCAACCAGAGAGCTTACACTTTATAGGAATCCCTTTGTTGCAGAATGTGATAGAGTGTATTAAAATAATATTGATGTTTAAGTAGACCATAGTAAAGTAATACAGGTGTTTGTGTCTATGATGGATGGGATGTTATAGCTATTCTCACCTTCCTAACAGTGGAGATCCTTCAACATCTTGAATCTCATAATTCAGGACATGAAGGAAGGATGAAGCCATTGGAAGGTCCAAGGCGACAAAAATGGAAGCTAGCTAATCCTCCCCACCCTTGTTGCCCACAGATTGCCTCTCACACTAGCTATGCTGCAAGATCACCACCTCACCAATTCGCGACCTCCTATGGTTCCCTGATGATGCACTGGTATCTAATGTGCAAACCACTCACATCCCTAACCATTGCAGCCTCCACACTTTGAGAGTTTGAATCTGGTAGTTCTCCTATGCTTCCCAATGTTGACACCCAAGCTTTAATTGTCGTTCTTCCTATTGAGCATTTTGTGCTTCTCAAAATGCGATGATGTTTGCTTTTGTCTCTCCTAGTTAGCACTCATCAATCACCTCTAGTGTGATTGTCTTCCTCTTCCACACCTTAGGAAGCTTCTCTTATCCCTCCTAGAACCATCAACTATCCTATCACCTAGTTCTTCACCTTCTTCACTATGACTCTTGTAGCTTGACCTCCAACAATACCCAAATTTACTGCCTCTATATCTGCTAACATCAATCTGTGATTTTGCACTCCCATTACATTTGCCACCTCCTATTTGCTCCTATTTCTGAATGTCTCTTGGGTGACACTATGCATTTGTGTTGTTGTTTTGCATATGGCTCCATGTATGTAGTGTGCAATGTTGACCTACCAATGATGTAATGCTCTATCTCTCATGAAATACATCGCTCTAATGTGTATTTGTCTTTCGAGTGTGTATGTTTGACCTTCAATTTTACATATATCTCTCCTTACGCTTTATTATTTGTCTCTATGCCTTCTATGAATGCTAACTCCTTTTCCTCCATTAGCAATCACCTTTTTGTCTACAGAAGGCTCCTTATATACTAAGGGTACTCTCACTTGCATTAACACTCTTGATCCTTCCTTGCTTTGTCTTGTTGTCTCATGATAGCTGCAACCTCCCAAGATTCCCATTGGAATGGGGGAATTATACTAAGACCTTGGATTCGCCCCACGAAGGGCATCATAGATGGGGACCTTAGGTTGGCAGCATAAATGTTAGGTGGAAATAATGCACAAAAACACTTGTAACTAATAGGGTCGATAGTGATCTAGACCTACTCATGCTTTGCTTCGAGAGTCCATAGGCCCACTTCTCTAAAGTAGAGGCCACCGTGTGCTTCTCTCTTCCTAGCCACCAAATAGCCAAAAGCGACATAAAGAGCGAACTATAGACCGAATGTTTCTCGAATCAAAGATGTTTGCAATCAATCAATACATGAGACATCCCCACCGAATGTACATTGCCCACTTCCAAAGCTTGCTCTGCCTTGAAGCGAACAAAACAACTTATGGATCCAAAAAGCATTGGGTGAAGAGAAGTTCTAATCTATACTCGATGATCAAAAGAGGGAGATTGACACGTTTATTCTGGGTGTCTACTTCTTATCCAAATTTGAAATATGTAAAAACCTTTTTTCCTTGCTTAGGTGTGGTATAACTTGAGTGAAGATATGTTTACCAAGGGTAAAGGCTCATCTTTTAGCATGGCTATGTGAGCTTCTATCTTCTCATATCCCCATATGTGGGGTATAAGGCGCCATATTGACATTATATAAATATTATATTTTTCTATACTACACGTACCGAAAGGTCGTAGCGAAGTGTTGTACCCTTTTTATCAACTAATGAAAAGACATTACGGTGATTCTCCGGTAGAGAGGAGACGGGATCGCCCGACTGTCTGTCTGGACGATTTGCGACCCTGTGGAGACATTGTAGTGTAGATTTCTGTAATTTTGAGTATTATCTCTTTACCTTGTTGAATCACATTAATGCCTGATTAACACACTAATGTTCGTTGGCGATATTAAATCTGTGCGACAGTAATCATTACTCTCTGCGTTACATACTATGGAAAGCCTAACCGGAATATGAACAGTAATACGGTGTAGAAGAGATTATACTAGATAAAACGTACTGCTTGTTTGATAAGTTAACTAGGAAAATAAGATACAGGGCCTCTGATTTATCAGACCCCTACCATCCCCAAGAACCCGAAAAGAACTTAAACGTGTTTGTGATGGAAAATGCACTTTTAACACTGGCGCCGTCTGTGGGAAGATGGCAATGGATTGAGAATAATCAGTAAAGTAGAGCAATACGTAAGGCAAGTGGTGTAGAGGTGATATATGCCGGTTACTCGGTCCGGTGAGTCTTATCCGAAGTATAGGAGAGACCAGCATCCCTGGCGGTACCAAATCTATTAGGGGCACCCCCAGGTGGTAGAAGTGCAGGCTGGTTAAGCCTAGTTGTCGAAGGAGCGGAGCAAGTTAGCAATGATTCTGGTACGAGTTCGGTGACACATGATGAGATTTCGGTAGATTCCGGTATAATTCCGGTACATTCTGAAGAAGGTGCAGTAAGTTTCGGAGTGTACAAGGACACAGTGCGCAATTGATATGATACCATCGGGTCAGAATTTGAACCTTTTCGGGGATAAAGTTGTGTTACACAGAGAGAACGTTGCCGATGAAAGTATACCCTGTTTTGGTGAAAGTTCGATAAGTTCCGGTGAAATTTCGATACTAGTTGCGGGGAATTTACAGTTTTTCGGTGACAGTGTGATACCCCCTAGTGGATCTTTACTACGTACACCGCTGTTTGGGGCAAACTTGCCTACCTTTGATACCAAAGTTGAGGATAGACTATTTGATTTGGAGATACATAAGAGACTGAACGCTATTTTTGAGCCAGAAGGTGAGCAGTCTGATAATACAGATTCTAAAGGACAAGAGACACCCCCTCAAAACTCAGGAAACAGCAACGGTACCACTAATAGCACAATGAGTGGTCAACAGCAGCAACAATAGCAACAACAACAGCAGTAACAACAACAGCCACCTCCACTTCGACCGGTTCCAATAGGGGTGACTTACATAAAGTTTGGTGGATTTCTAGGTGACGACCCTGATGCACATGTGCGCACCTTTGAGATAAGCTATGCAGTGCTCAACCATCCACTCGATCCGGCATACAAGGCCATCGTATTTCAGGCAACATTAGTCAATGAAGCAGCGAGGTGGTTAACAGAGTATGATATCAACCATTTCGTTAACTATGATGCGATAAGGGATGCATTTTTACAGAGGTTCCAGTTGAAGAAGAATCCCGCCGAAATCTTTGACTATTTGCAGAACAATCGACAGAAGCCGCACCAGACTGTTCAGGAATATGCAACATTGTTTATAACTCATTTAAGACAATTGCCTCCGACACATGCTAATTTATCGGATCATGTTATAACCCAGTGGTTCATTAACGGTCTGACCCCACAGCTAAGACAAATCATGATCATCCGCTGTGTGGGGGCTATGACACTGGATGCTGTTATTGCGATGGCCCTGCAACTAGAGCATAAAGTTGGAGGATTCATCGAAGATTTGGAGTGGCTGAAAGCCAGTAAGAACGTAATAGATGATCCGGCTAAACAGATGTATTGCACCAAGTGCAAAAATCCAGGGCACACTAGTGCTACATGTGCCCTTAACCAGATGTATTGTGCCATCTGCAACACAACCGGACACTCAACAGAAAATTATGTGTATAATGCTAAAGTGCAGGGACAAGCAGCGGTCAACCCTATTATATAAGAACCAAGTCAACAACCCACCCATTACGTGCCACCACAGATGCGAAACAATCAGTCGCAAGGATACATAAATTACCGGGGACAACGAAATACCAATTTTAATTCAAATTGATGGCAGGCGGGTACATCAGCGGACGGTACTTCCCTGCCACCACCTCGATGTCACTTTTGCAGTGAGATTGGCCACATCCGGAGATTTTGTAAGGATGGAGCAGAATACGACAAAAGGAAGGAGCGTCAAAACCTGATGACCAACATGGTCTATATCTCACTAGTGGAATCACAAGCAGCAATGGTCCAAACAAGATCGGGTAAGCAGTTGCAACCAGTAGTTGAGGTGTTCGAACCTGGTATCCGTGAGCAGCAACGAATGTATACCAAAGCTAGCCAATGGGCAGCTAAAGAGCAAACTGTGTTTCTTGATCCAATTCCGGTAACACAGGTTCCCCTGCCAACGGCGAGAGCGAATGAACAAAATCCTAACCCAATAAGAGTAGAATCATCATCAAAAGTGGTGAGGAGTACGATTCAAACAGATCAGGTATGGGAGATTCTATTTAAGGCTTCAATTACACTCCCTTTGGGACAGTTGCTCGCATTGGTGCCAGGAGTTAGGCAGCGATTTCAACAACAGGTCAGTTTGGATCTCTCGGTACTCCGAGGACTGCAACAATACAACCGGAAACTGATTCTACGATGGATCATTCCGTCCCATTAATCACTATCTGGCATAAAAATCAAAAGATTACTCAATTAGCATGGCAGTTTGGGTGTGAATATAGCAACTGCAGCTCTCTGCAAGAAATTGGGGTGGACCCAAATCGAGCCCATCCAATTTTTTGTAAGAATGGCAGACCAATCCTGAGTCAATCCGGTGGGATTAGTACGGAATATCCCGATTACTCTGCAGGGTACCACGTTCAAAATGACCTTTGTAGTCTTAGAACTACCAGAGTCCAGCCTCGACTACAATCTCCTTTTCGGTCGACCATGGTTGAAACAAGCCAAAGTTGTAGAGGATTGGTCAGCACAGGAATTGACTTTCAAAGATAATCACCGTAAATATGTTGTTAAATTGGATGCCATCCAGCCCTGCGAGCTTCATGCCAGACCATATGTAGCGGAGCCGCTCCACATGTTGGATGGCTTATCTGACGATGAGGAAGAGGCGTTTCTGAAGAACAATAAAGATCTGATCTCCTTAGGTACTGTAGATCTTCAATCAGTAGCGGACAAGTGGAGTCCGACAGCATGTACGGTTGTTCCTGTGACCGGAGAGGTGGATGCAGATGATAGTGTTGCTATGGATGGAGCCACCCTACATCAACTTTTATAGTCAACTGACGATCTGGTGAAACCTCGACAATTTTATGTCTCGGAAGATCAGTTAGTAACATATAATTTGGGTGATGAGGCTAACCTGCGACCTGTTAAGATTAAGGCAGGATTGTCCAAGGCATTTCAAGAAGATTTGATCTGATTCCTGCGTGAGTTTTCCGATGTTTTTGCTTGGGACTATCGCGATATGAAAGGTCTTGATCCGCGGATCTATCAACATCGGGTAGTGCTCAAACTAGAGGTGAAGCCAATTAAACAATCCAGTTACCAAATGAACCCTAATTATGCAGCACAGATCCAAGCAGAACTCGATCGGTTATTGAAGGTGGGATTCATTGTACCAATCGAGCACGCTGAATGGATATCTCCGATCGTGATTGTTCCGAAGAAAAATAAACAGCTGCGTATCTGTGTGGATTACCGGAAACTGAATACGGCCACAGTACTTGATCCATTTCCTCTCCCCTTTCTCACCACAATGCTAGACAGAGTGGCCGGGCATGAGATGTACTCCTTTTTGGATGGTTACAGTGGTTATAACCATGTGAGGATGGCAGAACATGACATACCTAAAATAGCCTTTATCACAAACTGGGGTGTTTATGCTTGTACGTAATGTGGTTTGGGTTAAGGAATGCTTCGAGCACGTTTCAACGGTGTATGCAAGAATTCTTTTCACCCTACCTGACTACTTTTATGCAAGTATATCTGGATGACTTTTCCATATTTGGGAAAATTGCGGCGCACCTGTACCATTTACGGTGTTGCTTTGAAAAATGTCGCGAATACCAATTATGCTTGAATCCAACAAAGTCTGTTTTTGCGGTCTCTTGTGGCAAACTACTCGGACATATTATCTCTGCACAAGGAATACAAGTCGATCCGGATAAAGTTGCAGCCGTGTTGCAGGCACCAGTCCCTACAACACCGAAAGAAGTTATGCGCTTCTTGGGTCAGATCCGGTGGCATGGCAGACATTTATGGTGGTTAGCTCATTTAGCAACACCACTTAATCGGTTTATGACTAGTCCTCCACAACAGTATGATTGGACTCCCGAATGCCAAACTGCATTTGATCGTTTAAAGGGATTATTGATGCAGGCTCCAATTTTGCAACCCCCTGATTGGGAACGCCCGTTCCATGTCTTTGTAGATGCATCGGACATAGCCATTGAAAGCATTTTAATGCAGCAAACTGACAAATGGTTTCGGCCTGTCTATTATGCAAGTCGCCGACTAGCTCTTGCAGAAAGGAACTATTCAGTGACCAAAAGGGAATGTCTCCGGTTGGTGTACTCGGTGAAGAAATTCCGGCATTATTTGTTGGGCCAAAAATTCACCTTCCACGTGGATCATGCCGCGCTTGTGTATTTGGTCCGGCAGCAACATTTAGGTGGTCGCTTCGCTCGATGGAGAATTCGACTATGAAGTTATGCATCGATCTGGCACAACACATGCATTGGCGGATTTTCTATCTCGGTTGGATTCTGATGAAGCTCCAGTGGGGTTTGATGACACTACACCGGCAATTTACGTTACTGAGCCAACTATTCAAGAATCTACAGAGCCTCTTGTGCCACCTACCTACTATGTTACTCAATTAAATTCTAATTGACGGATGTCTTCCTCCTCATACTCCCCCTGCTCTGTGGTGAAAAATTGCAGTTTACAGTCGAGATTCTGGTTGATTGTAGGTCAGCTGTACTACATGGATCATACACGTGTCTTACTTCGTTGTATCCCACCACATGAAGGAGACTCGATTATTGCTATGTCTCATTCAATACCCTCGGGTGGACATTTTGCGGTAGATCTTACTCACTATAAAATTTTGCAAAGTGGGCTTTGGTGGCCTACCATGTACAAAGACGTGACTCAGTTTGTGCAGCGGTGTGACACTTGTCAACGGTCTGGACAGCCATTACAGCGCCACTTCTTTCCTCTACAATGTGTCTTACCTTTGGAACCCTTTCAGAAGTGGGGTCTTGATTTTATTGGACCAATAACACCACCAGCAACCCTTAATAACAATCGATATATACTGACTTGTACGGATTATGCCACCAGGTGGGCAGAAGCTTGGGCTTTACGGTCCACCACAGTTGTTTTGGTGGCAAAATGCCTAATGAAGGACGTATTCCCGCGTTATGGATTACCTCTGGAACTTGTGACAGATCAAGGAACACATTTTGCCAACAATTTAATGCGAGTACTAACACACACTTTTCAAATTCTGCATAAATTTAGTTCACCATACTATCCCCGTGCCAGTGGATTGGCTGAAAGCACCAATAAGACTCTATTGTCTATACTTCGCAAATTGATTGTGGAATCTCCAGAACGTTGGGACCAGTTACTTCCCGCAATTTTATGGGCATATCAGACTACATACAAAGTGGCAACCGGAATGACTCCCTTGAAGCTTGCTTATGGGTTGGAAGCAATCGCGCCGATGGAGATTGTAGTGCCAAGCCTACGCGTGGCCCTCACTCAGAAATTGTTGCCCAAAGACTCTTTGCCATTTTGGTTGGAAGCACTCCGAGCCTTGGATGAATATCGCTGGGAAAGCTTGTTGGTTCTTCAAGAACTTCAGTTGCAGCAAGCCCGTACCCATGATCGTTTCCTCAAGAGTCTAGTTTTTATGGTGGGCCAACTTGTGTTATTTTATAATGCTAAAGCAAATCGTTCTGCTCGGAAATTTAAATTACGGTGGTTCGATCTTACCGATTAGTGAGCAAGTGGGACCCGCTACTTTTCGGTTGACTACCTTGATCGGAGTTTCCCTTCCCAAAGCGATTAATGGTTCAAAGTTACACCCATATCACCAACTGCCTGATCACCGCTGACGTGTTCCTCGTTTTTCCGCGTGTCACTTATTTTCTTTTTATTTCCGTAATTCGGCTGAATATAGACTGTAAATCTCCTCGTTTTGATATCTAAATATGATTATTCGCCGCTCTGTGTTACTGTTTCTACTCATGCACGCCGTCGTAATTCTGAAGGTTATCATTTCAGTACCACGCGATGATTAGCGTTTTCAATCGCCTCATGTTGCCCGTGTGTCTACTTAATCTTGTTCTTTTTACTGATAATTGTTCTTGTGTCTCTGTGTTTTTGTGTTGTTTGTTTTAGGTGTTCTCTATGTTCTTGTGCTTTCGCATGCGCGTCATGGAAGCACTAACCAATGTTGCTACCTTTCGTGAAGGACTCACCCCTAAAGTGAGTGAGTTTTTGCTATCCGTGGTCTTTTGAAATTCGCTGAATTGCCTTGGCATTCAGTGGAGTGTCACCCATTTTATGCACAGATTATTGCCGCTATCGCTGCCACACCTGCTACGGAGCAGAGTTGGCCTATCCTTTGCTTACCGGCATGAGAACTGATCACTTTGCCTTCGTTCGCCGATGCCTTCTGACTTCCTCGGGATGGATTGGAGAATGGTCCTGTCCTTCCTATCGCTACCATGACCATGTTATTCCCATGGCACTCATCTAATGAGTACGCCATTCTGTGTCGCCCTGATCCGGAACATACGACATTGCAATTTTTAGTTGCTATCTTGAATTTGCAAAAACGTAACTACGGGATTTCGCGTCCCTTTTACTCGATGATTGACATGGCTTCTCGTGAGTCTATCAATTTTGCATCTTTTTATTTTCGGTGCATTCACCGTGAATGTGTTACGGTTATTAAACAAGTTAATAAGGGTGATCTTCCACGCTCTCGTCTACCCCATATCCTTACCTTTCTTTTTCCGGTACTTCAAGCCGCGCAACCGCCCCCAACCGCTCCTATCTTGTTCCATGAAGACTCTGTTCAAGTGCTCGAGGACACAGAGGATGAGGATGAAGATCTCTTTCAACTTCTTCATCGGAAACGCACCCGTTTAAGTCCGTCTAAGAGCCAGGTGCAAGGATCCAATGCTGGACATGAAGAAGAGGTCTTCCATGACACCACCACTTCAATTCACGTGGAGTCTTCTGGTCCTTCTTCTCTGAATCAGCAGCAGGAACAAAGTGCTTCCACCATCGACTCTGAAGAAATTTCTTCTAGGGAGGATTCTCAACAGCAAACCCAAGATGATGTGCATGCCATTGTTGCTCAGATTGTCAATGAAGTGATTGCTTTGGTTGATGCTGTAATTGACAGAACTGAAGCGACAACGCAGCAGACCACCGGAATAGTGTTGGTGTCTAATCTTCTTACCCCACTTCCTTCCAACATGAATACTGTTGAGCCAATTGTTCCAGTTCCACCTATTGTTCCCAACGTACCCCCTTCTCCATCTTCTCCTCCCGCCTATTCTCCACTGTCTTCCCCTCATCTGTTCTCTACTTCTACATCCCAATCCCTTCCTACCCTTCCTGTTCCAACCCCCATGTTTCATGAACTCGAGTCTATGGGTCGCCTGTTGATCCAATTCTCGCATCAGTTACCAATGCAACTGAAGATGGCCACTGACAATATCAGACAGGGGTTGCAACACAAGGTTGATGTTCTCGAGGCTGATATTACCCCACTACAGGAGGAAGCAGATGTTGTTAAAGAAGAAAACCATACTTTGCAGATGCAACTTCAGCAGCTTCAAGCTAGGCTTGCAGAACAAGATACAGTAATTGCTCAGCGCGATGCAACATTGACCGAATTAAACGCCAAGGATGTTTTGTTAAATGCTCGTGATGAAGAGATCAATCAGTTAAAACAGCTAGTACAAGATAAAGAAGACGCTAGAGTGGTAATTGGAAATTTATTGGAAGAAACGCAAATCCAGCTTGATGAAGTCATGCAGAGACGACAAGAGATGGCTAATTTAGCAAACTACTACAGAACCCCAGACCACAACTCCCGATTTGTTTCAGGCGAATTTTGCTCTTAAAGCCAAGACAAGTTTGACTATTCAACTTCAAAAGGAGATAACAGGGATTAAGAAGGAAAGAGATGCTTATTACCAGACAATTCAATATCAAGCTCAGGAGCTGAAGAGAAGAGAAAAGCAACTAAGTTTTCAAGCAAAGTGCTTATCGAGAATCAATAATCAAATTGCTGAAATGAGATTGAGCCGGGATGCAGCCCTTGCCAATGATTTTTATTTGCAAGAGGCATTTTTGTAGACTCAGACTGAAGTTTTGATGAGTCAAGTCATTGCGGCCAGTTCAGTTTGAATTGATGCATAGTTGGTAGAGTCGGAGACACTCAAACTAATGTTGGATTCGCTAAAACAGAAGATTTCTCGAACCTTCAAATTAGCTAGGACCATGTATATCCAAGGCATCGTAGACGAGCCTTAATTTTTTTTGCGTTGCGTGTTCAAGTCCATCGTGCGTGCCAGTGTAAGGCGTCGAATTGGCATTATGTAAATATTATATTTTCCTATACCGCACGTACCGAAAGGTCGTAGCGAAGTGTTGTACCCTTTTTATCAACTAATGAAAAGACATTACGGTGATTCTCCGGTAGAGAGGAGACGGGATCGCCAGACTGTCTGTCTAGGCGATTTGCGACCCTGTGGAGACATTGTAGTGCAGATTTCTGTAATTCTGAGTATTATCTCTTTACCTTGTTGAATCACATTAATGCCTGATTAACACAATAATGTTCGTTGGCGATATTTAATCTGTGCGATGGTAATCATTACTCTCTGTGTTACATACTGTGGAAAGCCTAACCGGAATATGAACAGTAATACTGTGTAGAAGAGATTATACTGGACAAAACGTACTGCTTGTTTGATAAGTTAACTGGGAAAATAAGATACAGGGCCTCTGATTTATCAGACCCCTACCATCCCCAAGAACCCGAAAAGAACTTAAAAGTGTTTGTGACGGAAAGTGCACTTTTAACAGGGGGAAGATTGTACCCAATCTTATGCTCAGTCTCTTATCTTTGTCTATTTTGTGAGTAATTTTGTGAGATTTTTTTCTGTACTATCTCTATGCAAGTGCATATACAAGATCCAATCAACTGTGGTATCAAAGCCTATGCGCATCTATAGAAGTGTACTTCTCGGCATCCCTTCATGATTTGCAACATCTATTTGCGATCCAGCATCCATTCCAGCTTGTTGATTCTCATCCGGACCAAGTTTGTGTTTGTCCATTCATGTTTTTTTTGGTTCGCCGATGTCTTTTTTGAATTTTTTCGAATCTATTATTGAGCTTCTATGCATTATGCTCATTGTGCACACTGTGACACTCTCAGACTATCAAATTGTACCCGTTGTGCTCACTATCACACTATACTCACTCTATGCATTGCACTCACTACACTCACTGTCACACTATCACAGTGTGCACTATTCCTGTTCTAGCTCGGTTCATTTATCAAATTCTCTTATCAAGTTCGTTTATCGATTCGTTTATCCATGTGGTTACTGTTGTGGAGTAAATTGGTTACCCATGCAGTTACTCTTGGGCTTACTCCAAGGCATCAACTAAGGCATAGAACTATGGCATAACTTTGGCATGTTTGACTTCTCTAGCACTCATTGTTCTCGTGGCTCACTTTGGTTTTCTTTGGTTACATTGGCAACCATTGGCGATGCACGAATCTTCTCTAACTAATGAGTGGCAATAAGAGCTTCCTTATTTCCCTAGTTAGCTTACTAATTTCTCTAGTTAGCTTACTTGTTTCCCTAGTTAGCATGCAGAGGATTTGAACCCACCACCTCCCAATTACAAGAGATATGCTTTATCAACTACGCTATTTTCACTTGTTGACCTTTTAATTTATTTAACATAACTTCTAACACCCTCTTCCCCTTATTTTATTTATTTATTTATTTATTTATCTAATGCTCTCGTTTATTTATTTATTTATTTCTTATATTTCCAAGGCAAAACCTTTTCAATTCCAATATTGCTAAAATTCTTTTCACATGCTTAGTCATAGGTTTTGGTTCTATATAAGGCTATGGACCCTACCAATAATACCGAGGATTTTGGTATATCACCGCTATTTGGGGTATTGATTGACCAACAGTTGGAACTTTTGCAACATGAACTCCAACATGCTCAAAACGAGATAAAAGAATGTGATGCTGCACTCCAACAAATGCCGAGTGATCACAACAAATTAGTTAGAATGGTGAAGGCCATTATCACTACTCAAGAGGAAGGCACGCATTCTAAGACTGGTGCCAAAAATTTCCAATTTTCTCGATTCAATGAGCAAAAGGATGGCCAATTTGTTTGTTCATGGCTTTCCCAATTTGATGACTTTTATTCTGATAAATCATATTTTGAAATTGAAAAAGTGAAATTTGTTACTAATTATTTGGTGGATAAGGCCCAAATATGGTGCAATATTTTACAACATTAGCACCGACCGCCCCACCACATGCATTGCATTTCAAGAAAAGATCAAGGAGTCCCTCCTACCTCCCCAGTTCCACTTACATGCTCATCAATCATGCACAACTTTTCGATGGAAAGAAGGAGATATTATGTATATCTACACTGAACGCTTTTGGCACTACCTACTACTTATTCATACGCTTGAAACCATTCCTAAAGATACCTTGCAAGGAAACTATGAAGATGGTTTGGAGATGGGGATCCAAGCCAAGCTCAACACACTACATCCTATGACCCTCTATGAAGCTATTTCTTTTTCACATGATGTTGTGAAGGAGATTCAGTCCATTGCCAAGTCCATTCACTCACAACAAACATGTCAACGACAACAACCAATCAAGCCCAATTTTCCATTCAGGCATCCTTTCACTACTTTTTCTATTGGAGTTAGACATCTGTAGAAGCACGCGAACAACACAAGGAAGAAGAAGAAGCTTGGAACGCAATACACAATACTGAATGTATTACTCGAGAATGTACAAAGATAAGTAGCCCATTAGGGCAATAGGCGTATATACAAGCTAGGGGAAAAGAACCTCCTAAAGAGGGAAAAAAGTGCCTCGGCAGTCCCAGTGTGTTCACACACATCACTACCTAAATATATCAACAAATCCCCCCTAGGAGTGATACGGTGAACAAGGAGTTGGCACTCATGTATAAGGAAGTCCCAAGCTATGTGGAAATCACTCCACAAAAGGAAGGAAGCCCAAAGCTTTGCGGAAAGCTTCAAACTTCTCCCTAGGTAGAGCCTGTCATGAGGAAGGAGATAAGGAAGAGAGCTCACACACACACTCTCACTCTCAAAGAGAAGCACACACACAGATTGAGGCAAGGAAGAATAATCTTCTTCTTCTTCTTCTATTACATAAAAGGAATGTACAAGAATGACCTAAAAAAAAGAATACAACAAGTGCAATATATAAAGATCAGTACATAAGGAAAAACCTAATGTCCGCGAATGAGTGAGCTGGCAAGAAACAAATGTGCCATCACTCTGGGTAGATAAATCTAATAAAGCTCAATGAAGTATCCGTGACATATACCGGCATGACCACTATACATGTCAGAGAAATGAAAAACTGGTACGTGGCATCCTGGATCATCACATGTTGAGCTTGATATCTCAATAGAGCCTTCGTGAAAAGGTATGCAATGTTCTCCTGCATGGGCACATATGCCAAGTTGATCTCCCCAGCAGAGAACCTCTCCCTGACAAAGTGATAATGCACCTCAATGTGCTTAGTGTGAGCATGGACACAGGGTCCCTCGCAACTCCCAATGCACTCTGACTGTTAGTGAAGATGGTGGTGGCAGAAGTTTGACCAACACCCAAATCATCCATAAGGCGTCTGAGCCACACACACTCAACAGTTCCTGTGAAAGTTGCCCTATACTCAGTCTCACAACTGGAAGTGGCCACATTAGGCTGCTTCTTGCTCAACCAAGATATACATGAGCTACCAAGCATGAAGCAAAAGCCACTAGTGGACACACGAGTGTCATAGCAACCAGCCCAATCAGAGTCAAAAAAAGCATGCAAATGTGGCGATAGTGATCCCCCTTGGGATAAAACAACCGAAGTAGCCAAGTACCACTCAAATAGTGAAAGATGCGCTTAATTGCCTGCCAATGCTTGACTCCTAGGCAATGCATAGACCTATTCATCTGTGAGACAACAAACTGAATATCTGGCTAAGTAATGCATAAGTAAATCAAGCATCCAACAACTTGCTGATAGAGAACAACATCAAATGCATCTCCAACATCATGAAGACTCAATCGTAAACTTGTCTCCATAGGAGTGGCAATAGGCTTACAGTCTTCAAGGCCAAAACGCTGCAATAATGTGTCAATATATTTTGTTTGACACAAAGCCCTTCCACCATCAACTTGCATAAATTGAATGCCCAAATAGTGATGCAAATGCCCCAAATCAGACATCTCAAATGAGGCAAGCAAATCAGCCTTAAAATCAGCAATATGCTTCTCAATAGGACGAGTGAGCAGCATGTTGTCAACATAGACAACAATGATCAGAAGCACATCAGTAGCACGCTTAACATATAAGGTGCTTTCAGTTGGACTATTTTCAAAAACATGTGCAACCAGATTGGCATGTATCTTCTCATACCAAGCACGTGGTGCTTGCTTTGAACCATATAATGCCTTCTTTAACCTGCACGCCTGGTTTTCATGCCCTTTCTACATAAAGCCACAGGGCTGAAAAACATACACTTCTTCATGCAAGTCACCATTCAGAAATGCTGCTTTAATGTCCAATTGATGTACATTCCAACCATGATGAGCTGCAAGTGCATAGATGCTCCGAATAGTAGTCATACGGCATGTAGGTGCAAAGGTCTCATCAAAATCAATGCCTCTTTCCTAGAATAACCCTTTGCAACAAGCCTAGCTGTTGGGTTGAAGGGAATAACACGCGTGGAAACCCTCCCTAGATCATAAGAATAACACATTTTTGTATCTACTTAGAGTTTTCATAAAAACACCCTCTTAGGACAGCTTTTGATAATTCCCTAAAGACTATGGTGTGGAAGCCTTTTTAATAAATCTACCTTTTTGCTCTTCTAAGGGAATCCCACGTCCAAAATCCCACGCATGCATGTTCTTGGGATTTGGTTGTTATAGAAAGAGATCTTAGAATATCCTAGAAGATGTGGTAGTTAGAGAGATATTCCCTTTTTGACTTTTCAAAGAAGCACATGGGGGAATGTGCTTAGGCTATATAAAGAACCTCATTTTTGTAAAAAAGGGGGGGCTGTTGGTTCGACGTACTCCATGTAAAATCTTCATGAGTGGAAGAACTCTCTTTTATTCTAAGGCTTTGTGCATTTATGTGTGTAGTCTTGGAGTGTGAGAGGGTGTGGTGTGTGTGTGCTTGCTGAACCTTCCTTTGTGTGTGAGTAATGTGTTGCATTACTTGTATTTTCCATGTGTGACCATGATCCTTGACTCCCATCTCTCCATGTTTTCAAGCATGTGGCATAGCTGCGGGCTGATGGCCAATGGCTTGAACATGATGGAGGATGGGGTGGACGAAAGGAGAGTCTTTCTTGGGCCTTCCTCCTTGCTTCCATGCAAGGTGATGTGGGTTGGTTGCTCCCCTATGCTCTCAACAACAAATTTGGCGCCGTTGTCGGGGATGGTCGGCCTTTCATCACTTGGAGAGCTCAAGAACATGTGGTAAAGTATTGTGATGCAATTTTTCTGCTCATTTGCGTAGGATTTTGTTCTTGCATGGCACTTTCACCCTTCCTTTGGGCCAATTGCTCCCCATTTTCTTGTTTTAGTAGGATAGTTTTAGTTCATGTTTGTTGATGCACAAAAACACCCCTTAACCTCCTTCTCTCTCACTCCCTCACATATACACACTCTCACACACATTTGGGCATCACTATATCTGTCACCTCTATTTTAGTGACTGTCTTGGATGGAGGGATGGGTAGCACCCTCTCTGGCCCCTTCCCTCTCTTCATCTCCAAAATAACAAACACCAAAACACATCAAAGAAGTTGATCGGACGTGCGATTTTGCAAGGAATTTGACCGGATATTCACATTCGCGAGGCTCTTTGGGAGCCACTCCGATGGCAACACCTGGATCTTGATGCCCATGTGCATTTTCTGTGATGAATAAAGACAAAGCATTTTCTTTTCAAAGAGTTATGGTGGGTGGGTGGTGACTACCTCCGAACTTACTGATCGGAATTCCTTGGGAAAGCATCAGTTCCCCTCGCCTCTCTTCGCATTTTCGGAATGAGCTTGCTCTGCTCCCCCCGTTGCCGCCATGGCGGGGGTGAGATAAGCTCTGTCGTGGGTAGAGCTAGTTCTCTATGAAGATGGCGGGGTGCCCCGTGTTTCAAGGGGCTCGAAAATAGGCTATTTCTTCCGATTAACCCCTCTGTTAGTATCCGTGCAGGTCGACACTTAGATCGCGCCTCTATGGGTCAATCTTTGCTCCCAGGGAACAGTGGGCAAGGCTCTCTCACTTCTTCAGGTTGAGCTCGTGACGAGCCCGCTGTGTATATTGTGTATATGCACTTATGATACCACGAGCATCAGAACGTCGACTTTACTCTGAGTGAAAAATGGCAGAGCATAAACTCGAGAAATCTGTGCTGGAATCCAAGGAGTTTGTTGCTGATAGGATCATCTATGCCCTTTGACACTAATGAACGGTGATTATTGTTTCCCATGTTTGGGAAACTCTTCAACTGCATAAGGAAGGAGGAACCATGACTGCAGGTCTACATATCTCCAATCTTGGGCCTGGGGGTCTTATTAGGTATGGTCTTGAAGGGAGATCCTCATGCTCCACCTGCCTCCTTGTTGCTCCTCGAGCTTCGTCTCTGTTGGTCGGCTGAATCTCCCATGTGCAAATATGGATCAAGGCATGGTCTGCAACTCCGGAGGCTACTGAAACCATGTGTGGCACAAAGCTCGAGTCGATGAAGCACATACCTGTCGGAAATCTCATTATAGTAGAATCTCGCATGAAGACTGGGAGATAAGTCCTGGTAATCACACACTATATAGGTTGAAGCTTGTGGGGATGAAACTGTTACTCTCAGACACCTGCCCTCGGAGTGCGAGTCATTCTTCCACTCTTCAGATACTCCTCGGTCTGCCATGAATGGAAAATATGGACAAGATGATTTGAGCCGAGTTGAGGGGGGGGTGTACTACTCTTCTCTCACTCCATTGCTTCCTCCCTTCTCGTTCTACTTGCAAGACGAGCTATGCTCCCAGCTCGACTTTGTTGCAACCATTCTGATGATTTCCTCAGCAACCATTCTAAGTTGGGCGCCTATTTTCGTGCACATCTCTCTTCGACTCACTTTTGGATCATATTGAAGGTACTCCTTTCGAACATTGTGATCACGTAGAGTTCTGGGTGAATGAAACGCAGCTGAACTCTGTGAAGGAAAGGTTTTATTCTCTACAAATCACTACTGCCAGCATGAAACTCCTCTGTATGTTTTTGCATGGGCGCAACCTTCATTGCAGAAGATGAAAATAGTATGTGTAGGCAAAAGTTTTCAACACAAGATGGAAGATGAGGGAAACTTGTTCATCTGGGGCCCAATCTTTTCTTTTGTTGATACTGATCTCCAACCATCTCTCTTGGATGGTGATCTCAGTGCGAAGCTCTACCAGCAGACCAACATTTTTTGACTGAAGCTGGGAGTGCTCATCTGCATGGGGTGTGGTGAATGTAGACAGGTACTGCTGAGGGCTGTGTGATTCTCACCATCAACAACATTGTCGATGAAGGGATGAACCATTGCCTCCATCTTCACTATGTGCTTCATCAAGCTTTCATGGTGGGCATCTCGAGTTGTTTGCAGGTTCATTGGAGCTCTTTTGGTGCTCTATGGTCAAAAGGTTGGATGCAGAAATGAAGTTGCTGCCTTGGGCCAATTAAGGTGTGGGAAGTTGTTGAGACGGCATGCTTGCTATAAATATGACAGATGTTTGTGCCATGGCCACTTCATGTGAGGTCACAAAATAACATGTATACGCCAGGAAGAAGGTAGTTATCAGGTTGATGCCATGCACATTTTGTGTTTTATGTGTAGTTCCTTTGGGTGAAAAGGAACAGTATGCAGAGGCACACAGTGATATGGCATTGTGATGGTCGGTGGTGGTGACACTTCCCGAAGGGTTCATCCTCTCATGCTTAGCTACCTGCCAACACATGCTAAATGTCAGTTGTCACCTACTTTGCTCCCACACATGATTTCTACTGCTGCACTCAGCTTCCCCTTTCATGACCACTGCTGGAGATTGGGCCTATTGCTACCTCTGCACCAAGTTAATCTTGTTATGAACTCAGCTACTGGCTACCTCAGTGCAGGGTTGAGGTATTGATAAATCACCTTTGGCATTTGCGCTAGATCTGTATGAGAGTAAGCTCGCTGCTCTCCTATGCTATGTATGGCTTTCAACTTTTGCTTAATGAATGATGATATTTGTGGGTCGAGCTTGGTGCTCCCCACCCTATTCATGTTTGCTTTGAATTGATTACTAGTACCATGCAATCCAAAGGGCTAGTCTTGATTCTATTCCCAAATGGTTATGGTCAACTTGCCACTCCTACTTCTTGGGAGATCGACATACAAAACAAGGGATATGTGAACTATGCACCGTGTTGACTCCAATACCTTGGTGTTTTTACGTTTGGTATCTATGGACTTGCTCAGTTGTCTAAAAACAACGTCAAAATTGTTATCAAAATTTGGGATGAAGTTCAGCTTACCCACCCTTCAGTCGATATCAGCATCTTTACAAAGATATGGCAGCTTCCAAGAAGTATATCACTTACACATTTTCGTCGAAAGTAAATGCTGATGGAGTATCTTTCGTGGAGGCTTGTGTTGAGTCAGTAAGCTCTTCAAACTTCAAAGTGGTGTTTTGAACTATTTGTTGCTGCTGGGAAGTCCAGAAAACAAAATATGCTAGACCCATTGTATTGATGTGGAGTTCCAAATATGGGTGATGCTGAGTACCACGTCAAGCTGTTGAAGACAATCTTCCAAACTGAGCAAAACTTGCAGTTCTTGGCAATGAAGAAGGGTGGTATGCATGAGAAAGTTCATTAATATTGATAATAGCTGTTCATTCTCACTATTGGGCTTCCAAACCTCTTGTATGGGATTGTATCTGACTTAAGCATCTTAGGAGTAAAAGTTAATTCAGCTTGAAGATGTTTATAGATCTGAAGGTTGGCATCCACACCTGGTCCCATCACCCATAAATAATTAAAATACAGTGCTTTTGCTGGGATCACATAATGTTGGTTGTGGTGACTGTACAACCCATGCTTCCACAAACAGGCAGCTGCTGACCATGTCCTGAGATTCCCATGTGAATCTTGGCACTGAATCATTATAGCTCAAGGCAAATCCTCTGGATATTTGCACTGGATCAAGCAACATAGCGCAGGCTGGAGTGCAAGGACACTATGCTGGTGGACCAGCCACTCTTTCTTTTGAAATTTTACTGGCTCTTATTTTTATGTGCTCTGTGTAGTCGCTGCACATCATTTACAGGCCAAGCATATGCCTAAAGGGAATGGATTGAGGTAGCTCCTAGGCTTCAATGACTACTGATAGTCTTCTGGTCAATATGTTGCAGGCTGCTCCTCACCAAGTTGCTTGGATCCAGGAAACTAAGCTTAATGTGTTGAAGTGCCTCTGTCTATTAAATGGTTCAAGCTCCCTGGTATATTGTTTATATATGAATATTCAGCAGATATTGGCTATCCCAAGTGGGGATTGTGTCCATTGCCCTTGTCCTCTCTTGGAGACCAAGATCTACATTAAATGTTATTGCTTTGCAGCATACAGATTGTTGTCTCTCAGATTCTCAGAGTGGGTCCTCCACTCTGGTTTGATCTTGTCTGCTCATATGGTCGGGGTTGAAGGAAGCTTGTTGGATACCAAAGCTGGTGGTGCCCTGTAAACCTAACTCTTACTCAGGATGTGCTGTCTGGAGCTACAAAGAACAAGCATGGTTTTCATGCTCATATGGTCGGGGATGATCAGGGAACTTGCTGTCTTGAATGTGACTGCCCTATTTTAGGGACTATGTCCACTTTCCCAGCCATCCTATGGGAAGATTGGTACATCTTTGAGGCCAGGACTGCTATCCTAAGTGTTGAGTATGATGCGTCCTTTCTTGCTCTGTCTTATGTATGCACATGGAGTTTTTGGGCTTACAGTTTTCAGGTCCTTTGAAGACTTGCTCAGAGGGTTTGCTGCATATTTGGCAACAGAGACTGCTGTGTACATGGTTGGGCTGACTGCCCCTTAGGGGGATTGTGTCGCTCAAACACTGAAGACCTGCAGATTAGAAGACTGAAGTGCTGCAAATGTGAAGATAATGGATAACCTGATGATTTGCAGCCGACTGAAGAAGTGTCGATTTGAAGACTTGAAGTTTTCCAGACTCTATCTGGAACAATTAAACTGTGTATGCTTCTCTTTCCTAGCTTTGTCGAGGGCGACAAAGTCTAGGAGGGGGAGAGTGTTGGGTTGAAGGGAATAACACGCGTGGAAACCCTCCCTAGATCATAAGAATAACACATTTTTGTATCTACTTAGAGTTTTCATAAAAACACCCTCTTAGGACAGCTTTTGATAATTCCCTAAAGACTATGGTGTGGAAGCCTTTTTAATAAATCTACCTTTTTGCTCTTCTAAGGGAATCCCACGTCCAAAATCCCACGCATGCATGTTCTTGGGATTTGGTTGTTATAGAAAGAGATCTTAGAATATCCTAGAAGATGTGGTAGTTAGAGAGATATTCCCTTTTTGACTTTTCAAAGAAGCACATGGGGGAATGTGCTTAGGCTATATAAAGAACCTCATTTTTGTAAAAAAGGGGGGGCTGTTGGTTCGACGTACTCCATGTAAAATCTTCATGAATGGAAGAACTCTCTTTTATTCTAAGGCTTTGTTCATTTATGTGTGTAGTCTTGGAGTGTGAGAGGGTGTGGTGTGTGTGTGCTTGCTGAACCTTCCTTTGTGTGTGAGTAATGTGTTGCATTACTTGTATTTTCCATGTGTGACCATGATCCTTGACTCCCATCTCTCCATGTTTTCAAGCATGTGGCATAGCTGCGGGCTGATGGCCAATGGCTTGAACATGATGGAGGATGGGGTGGACGAAAGGAGAGTCTTTCTTGGGCCTTCCTCCTTGCTTCCATGCAAGGTGATGTGGGTTGGTTGCTCCCCTATGCTCTCAACACTAGCCTTATACCTGTCAACTGTACCATCCTGTTTATGCTTCAGCTTGTATACCACTTAGTGCCAATGGCTTTCTTGCCAAGAGGCAAGTCACATAAAGACCAAGCACCATTCTTCATTACAGCATCATATTCAGATTGCATAGCAGCCATCCAGTTTTCTGAATTTTGTGCTTCATCAAACGAAACAGGCTCATTCTCATCACAGAGACTAGATGCAGCCATAGCATAGCAATGTGATGCAAAAGAGGCACTATGAGAGCCTGAACGAGTATGATATGAGAGAGGTGCATCTATTTGGCTGTCATGCAAGGTCTGCACCAGCCATTTTGGCATAGTTCTTGCCTACTCAATATCAGCTCTCTCATCAATAAGTGCATCATGTACATCTCCATTAGAAATAGAGTTATCTGCATCATCACATGAATCCTGCAAAGGCTTAGAAGTTGCCTCATTAGGACCAGCACTAGACTGTCCACTTGTAAAAAGAGGTAGCAAAGTATCATACATGTCTTTGGAGCTAACATATGTCTCCTTAGTACATGAAAGCAATGGCTGAATAGCATCTTCCACAAAAACAACATCACGGCTAACCAGAATGTGTTTAGTCTGTGGATGATACAGACGATAGCCTTTACTTTCAGAACTATACCCAACAAAAATACATTTTACTGCGATGTTGTTAAGGCACTATAGCATATGCCAAACAACCAAAAACACACAGATGAGCAATTGATGGCTTGCAAACATGCCAAGCTTCATATGGAGTGATAGACTACATCGCTTTAGTGGGTCACATATTCAGTACATATATTGCACACATGACAGCCTCAAGCCAGAAACTATGTGGTAAAGCCTGACTCTTGACCATACACCTTGCCATCTCCATGAGTGACCTGTTCTTTCGTTCAGCAACTCCATTCTATTGAGGTGTATATGGCACTGTACACTGGTGTTTTATCCTACGTTCAGCCAGAAATGCATTAAAATTAGAAGACATATATTCACCCCCTCGATTAGAACGGAGGGTGCCCATTTTACATGCTGACAGATTTTCAACCAAAACCAAAAACTGTTTGAAGCACATGAACACTTCGGACTTTGCCTTCAATGGATATACCCATGCATGCCTGGAAAAATCATCGATGAAAGTCACGAAGTAAAGATAATTCCAAAAAGAAAGTGTCTGCATAGGACCACATACATCACTATGTACAAGCTGCAATTCGCCCCAACTGAACCATCTTTTGGAAAGGACGAATGCTGTATTTTGCCCAAAATACAGCCTTCACAAACATGTTTTCCAGGTGCCTCAAGTTTGGGCAAAGAAGACATCATTTCAGATTTTTGTAGGCGTCGCAAACCAGCAAAATTCAGATGACCAAAGCATGCATGCCAAAGCTTTGCATCTGACAGAGCCTGAGAATTATTTACCGCACATGCCAAATCATTTACAGATCTTTCATAGTCTATGAGCTTATATAGCCCATGACATAAAATGCCAGAAGCAATAATCACATTGCCATTTGACAGATCATGAGATGTACACCTGTCATCAACAAATTTCACAACCAAGCCAATCTTGGCTAATGTAGAAACTGATAATAGGTTCTTCTTGATCCCTGGCACAAATAAAGCATCTGAAAAAGTGAAAGAACTACCATGAGCAGTATTCAAAATGATCTTACCAACTCCCATAACAAGATAAGAGGAGTTGTTGGCGCATGTAACAGTATTCCCTGTAGGGGTAGGCTCAAGTGAAGAGAAGAAACTGCACTGTGAGGTACTATGTTTGGTCGCCCGACTATCAAAATACCAAACATCTGAGTCTACTGTAGACATGCACTGCTCATGAGAAGATGGGTCAAAACTACAGACATTAGTAAACGCCCATTCTTCTTCCTGCACAAGATTAGCAGACTTTGTTTTTGGTGCAGAGGCCTCTGCAACAACCATTCAAGCCTTTTTCTTCTTTGCCTCTTTAGCAGCCAGTTTTGGATAGTTCTTTATGATATGATCATTCCCTTTATAGTACTTACAAAACAATTTCTGCTTTTCTGATTTCTTCTCATCTTTATCTTCCTTCTTCGAATATGCAGAATTAGCAGATTTCTGCTTACTAGTTGAAGAGCTCCATTTTCCTTTGCCCTTCTGACTAGCCAGGAAAACTTGATCTACAACTCGCCTAATGGAACTGTTCTGCCTGGATTGATCTTCCTGCGACAAAACAGAGACTAACTCCTTAGATGATAAGGCATTTGGATTGCCTTTCATCATCAACTGAAGAGTAGAAGCAAAACTCTGATATGAATCAGGAAGACCATTCAGAACGGGCTGCACAAGTGAGCTATCTGGTATAACCTCATCAGCAGAAATCAATTGTTCATTCAAGTCTTTGATCTTCATTAGGAAACTGTCCATAGAATCACCTTCATTCATGTGCTCACTCTCGAACTGTTTTTGGAGGTAAGCAACATGAGCCTCATTCCTAGCTTGGTACAATGTGGTAAGTGTATCCCAAGCATCCTTAGCTGTTCTACAAGAGTGAATGTGAGGAATAATGGCACGTTTGACTGACAAAGCTATCAATGCATGTGCCTAGGCATCTCTGCCATCCTAGTGAATATGCTCTACAGTAGGTGTAGCAGAAACCACAACACGAACAGGAATATACAGAATATCATCATCTTCAACACCATCTACATCAGCTTCAATACCTACAGCTGTAACAATTGCAGGTGTGATAGGACGTTTTTCGACACCCTGCACAATGTTCCACAGTCCTTTTGCAACGAACACATGTCACATCATATAAGCCCATAACGGGTAGTTGGTACCATCCAACGTATCCTCAATAGCCAACATATGGAATACATCACTACTTTCAGCCATGGCTGGTGACTAA
Source organism: Ceratopteris richardii (assembly GCA_020310875.1). Taxonomy (NCBI): domain Eukaryota; kingdom Viridiplantae; phylum Streptophyta; class Polypodiopsida; order Polypodiales; family Pteridaceae; genus Ceratopteris; species Ceratopteris richardii. The sequence goes on along the minus strand of CM035428.1, from coordinate 140,127,558 downwards.
AATACCTTGATGCAGAAAATTGATTGTATCTCAAAAAGTTGACTAAAATTGCCAGACAAATTCCGCTAGACCTGTAGCAGACTTCGAGACACTTATACTGGCAAACAAAAATCGGTATATACCTTTGGCACAAAAAGACAAAGTAGCCTGCACAAACACTAGAATAGTGCATTCGGAGGCCGAAATGAGCTCAAATCGCGATTTTGGCACCACAAAGCGAAGCCGTTTTGATCTTGGAAACACGCTAAGTATGCTCACCAAAATTCGTGCGATTCTGAGATTGCAACCGGAGGAGTGTCGACGGCGCCCTAAATGAAGCAATGACCTGCTCTGATACCAATTGTTGGAGTTAGACGTTTGCGGAAGCACGCGAACAACACAAGGAAGAAGAAGAAGCTTGGAACACAACACACAATACTGAATGTATTACTCGAGAATGTAAAAAGATAAGTAGCCCATTAGGGCAATAGGCGTATATACAAGCCGGGGGAAAAGAACCTCCTAAAGAGGGAAAAAAGTGCCCCAGCAGTCCTAGTGTGTTCACACACATCACTAGCTAAATATATCAACATTCTCTTCTCCTACTTTTTAGCACACACCTACTTTTCAATGACCTCCTCAATGCATTTTCTTGCCAAAACACAAGACAACCCCTTTACAACCTACCAAACCTCCAACCCTTCAAACTACAATGATGGATGCTCAACAAAAAGGCCCCATATCACTTGCTATCATTGTGGTAAGTTTGGTCATAGTAAAGCTAAATGTAGGTTGCAAACTAGCGATATGAAACCTATCAAAGCTCAACTACACAACATGGAGGTGGTTCATCAAGACACTCAACCTGATTGGACCAAAGAAGCATTAGAAAAAGATCTAAGTACCTTGGATAATGAAATTTCTATCCATTCTTTACTTTGCATGAAAGGTACTATTAATGGTAAAGTTGTCAATATTTTACTTGATGATGGTAGTTCTCATTATTTTATTTTCTTACACACTAGTTCAAGATCTCCAACTAAAGACACTTTCTTCTGTGTAAATTTAAAGCTGTATTTTAAGGAAATAGATATGATAATACAAGAGAAGTGCATAGTGTTCATATTTGTATAGGTTCATACGTAGATGAACGCACATTCTTAATTGCTCTTTTGGAGTCCTATTATGGTATACTAAGTATGCCTTCTCCTCATCATTAGAATCCATACATTGATTACCATACACACACAATTAGTTTACATAATAATCAAGATATTTCTTTGTTTTCAATGCACGACCTCCAACCATTTCCATTAATTAGTTATACGCAAGTAAAGCATGCATTTAGGAAAGGCTAGAATTCATGTATTATTTTTCTCAATAACATAGTTGGATATACACATACACTTCCTAATGCACATAGATCATTTATGGATTCCTACAAAGATTTCTTTATGGTTGATTTTCCTTCTAAACTACCATCTTCTAAGGTATATCTTGATCATCGTGGAGAATTAATTCTTGGTAGTTCTCCTCGCCATAAAGCACCTTATAGGCATGGATCTTTACATAAAAAAGAAATAGATAATCAAGTTAAGGATCTACTCCACAAAGGACTTATAAGGCCTAGTTCTTCTCCCTTTGGAGCACCTCTTCTCTTAGTGGAGAAGAAGAACAATACTTATAGGATTTGCATTGACTATAGAGCACTCAATAAGATCGCAATTAAAAACAGATATCCTATTCCTAAGATAGATGATTTGCTCGATAAACTTTGTGGAGCACGTGTCTTTAGCAAAATTGATCTTAAATCTGGGTATCACTAGATACAAATGACACAAAATGACATTTATAAGACTACATTTAGAGCTGAAACTAGTGACTTTGAATTCATGGTAATGCCCTTTGGACTTACTGAAGTACCTGCTACATTTGCACCTATGATGAATAACATTTTTCTTCATTACCTTGCTTTTTTTGTGTTTTCTATGATGATATACTTATCTATAGTGAGAATGACAATGACCATGAAAATCATTTAGCAATATTCTTTAATTTGTTACACAAAATCAAAATTTAAGCCAAACTTGAAAAAGAGTTCTTTTTTCTAAAAAGAATTAGAGTGTTTAGGACATATTGTTTCTAGTCAAGGCGTTCATGTAGATCCAAAAAAAATTAAAGTAATTCAAGAATGGCCTGTACCTCAATCTGTGAATAATGTATGCTCTTTTCTAAGGTTAACTAGTTTATGAATGCACACTTTTCAAAGTGCCACCCTCATGTATCTTCTATTCACGATGTAATAAGAAATACCTATGAATACATATACTCTGATAGACTCATCCATCAGAGTACGTGGGGGGAGATTGTACCCAATCTTGTGTTTGGTCTCTTATCTCTCTCTATTTTGTGAGTACTTTTGTGAGATTTCAATTTCGTAATATCTATGTGCATGTGTGTCTGCAAGATCCCATCAACAGTGGTATCAAAGCCTATGCATTCCTGCAAAGGTGTACTTTGTGATATCCATTGTCGGGGCATGCATGAATACCATTGGGTGGATCAATTCTGATTTTTACAATGGTCTAACTATGTGACTACACGTGGGGTGTTTTTTAGTGTGCTTTAGGTCTTTAGACGTGATAACAATGCTGTGAAAGGTGTTGGTTTATATTCTAGTGATCTATGCAAATGGAAAACATCATTTGACTATATGCAAAACCTTTTTCATTTTTGGATGAGATGAAAACATTCATGTTTGTCACATGAGTAGAATAACTCTATACAATTTAAGAAAATATAAGTAAAAGTTCTAATATAAGTTTATCTAAATGAGATGGTAACATTCATGTATGTAAGGAAGAAATAACAATCAACCCTATACAACTTATGAAAATATAATAGCTTTAAGTTCTCTGACCATAAGATTTAAAAGTCTAGATAGAAGGATGCGAGGGACCGCAGCTTCAATCTTCTATGTGGCTCTCCACCTTCCCATTCATAATACTCGTCAATATCAAGTGCTCCTTAATACTCTGCAAAAAGAAAGACATTAGAAAAAAAACTTAAGTACTTTTATGACTTAAAACACTCATGTTTTTCATTAATTACATTTAATTTATGCATTAAACATTTCTTATCATATGTGTAAAACTTATTCTTTTTCACATACGTATACATATACATATACCTATACTATTTCATATTAACATGCATATATTCATGCACTTACTTACATCTATGCACATAGACACACTTATTCTCATTCATTCTTATTCATTCATTCTCATTCATTTTATGTACATGCATACTCACATATTTGCTAATATTCATACATGCATATACTCTCATACATACATACTAACATGTATCATATATGCACATTTATTCATGTGTGATTAATATTATTCATGTATTTATGCATACTCATGCTCATGCATTTACACATCACTCATCCATGCATACTAATGCACATGCATTTATGCATTCTACACTTATGCAGATGCATTCCCATATGCTCACGAACATGCATACAATCATATGCATCTTATCTACACACTCTCACATGTGCTATTTTACATCCACATGCATACACCATTTGTACTTATATACATATGCATTCATTCACATGCATGCTTGCATATTCACTCATGCATGCGTCTTCCCACTTATATGCATTCATTCATGCATACATGAATTCATACATACTTACATATGCTCCTATACTTATGCATATGTATATACACACTCACACATATGTATGCACTTATGCACTCATCTTTATGCACATGCACACTTCTATCTTACACGAACATGCTCTTTCATACATGCATTACTCATAAATATGCATGTACTTCACGTGCTCATGCATACTCACATATATGTATTCATGCATGCTCATGCACATGCATTTACATACACTCACATGCACATGCACTACACTCATGTGTGTGTATGCACAACTCTTTCTTATTCATGCATACATGTATGCATGTATGTACTCATACATATGCATAAATGTATACAACACACATACACATGCATTCTCATAATCATCCACTTAATTATATGCAAATGCACATGCATTAATCACAAATACACATGCACATAAACTCACACATGCATGCATCTCTCTCTCTCTCTCTGGGCGATCTTCTACAATAGCCCAATGGGGCGGAGAGAAGTGAATCCTTTCTCTCTCTCTCTCTCTCTGGGCGATCTTCTACAATAGCCCAACGGGGCGGAGAGAAGTGAATCCTCTCTCTCTCTCTCTCTCTCTCTCTCTCTCTCTCTCTCTCTCCCCTCGCCCTCTCTCTCTCTATGTCATCTATGCATCATCATCCTCTCTATCTCCATGCATGTCTCTATAGTTTGTGTCAGATCATTGTGCATCTGCGCGATCTCCTCTTACAACTAGAGGGAGGAGACTAATTCTCTTTCTCTCTCTCTCTCCCTGTCTCTCTCTAGACACAAATCATGTGTACACAAAATTCACAGATCAACAAAAAAAATGCATTCAACTCGTGATTTTTGTCATATTGTTTATTTTATTTTTTGTGTATTGATTAATAAGGGTTTCACATTACACATTCTTAGAGTCACATGCACGAAATACACGTTTTACACAAGAACCTCACAAAAACACTCATGTATTTGGCACACGTATTTCTCAATGCAGATTAATTCATATGATACTTATAACATAATACACATAGGGATGCTCACATAATGTAATACACACATAGGGATACTCACATAAAGACAGCTATGCACATGTAATACTAGCTGCTATATGCATATTCACAATAGCACACATGTTAATATTGAATTATATTTTAATCTTTATTTTCTTTTGCAGTATTATTTCAAAAAATTGCTTATGCAACTATAATGATTGCAAATCTATATCCACAAAAATTATATCAACCAAGTAATTCTTAATGAAACCCTCTTCCAATGCATCATTTACAAATCAAAAGATAAAAGAGTTAGAAAATATTAAACAGAGTATTTTTTCCATCTCTCATCAAGTAACTGGAGAGGAAAACTCTCTGACACTGTTCATGATTTGTAGTGTCGGTCTGTGATTCGGCACCCATTCCGATTTGTTAATTCTCATTCGATCCAAGTTTGCATTTATCAAATCACATTTTCTTTGTTCATCGATGTCTTTTTGAATTTTTTGGAATCTAATACTGTGCCTATGTGCATTGTGCTCACTATACTCACTATGACACTATCACACTATCACATTGTACTCACCGTGCTCATTGTGCTCACTGTCCTCACTATCACACTTTCACACTATGCACTGTGCATTGTTGCTATTCCGATTTAGTTCGTTTATCAAATTCTTTTATCAAGCTTGTTTATGAAGTTTGTTTATCAATTCGGTTATCGATGCACTTACCCTTGCGTAAATTTGTTTATCAAATATATTAATCAAGTTTGTTTATCAATTTGATTATCCATGCAATTACTCTTGTAGCACTCTTCTGGATTTATCGAGTTTGTTTATCTTGTTTATCCATGTGGTTACTCTTGCGGCACTCTTGTGACTTACTCCAACGCATTGACTAAGGCATAAAACTAGGGCATAACTTCGGAATCTTTGACTTCTTTGGCACTCATGGTTCTCTTGATTCATTTTGGTTCCCTTTGGTTCTTTGAGTCTTGAGGATGAGTGCATGGTCAGAAGATGAAGACTTATATATACATGTACATTAAGCGTGTAATTACTTCACTTATGCCTTTGTAATGGTGATGAGTTTGTACATATATGCCTATAGATATAGTATAGAGTCGGGACATAAATGTGAGAAGAGATATAGAACAAGAATAGATGAGTAGAAGAAGAAAATGTGTGATGAATGTATGAAATTCATCAATCAGATGTTTTCCATGAGAATAGAAGAAAACTTTTGAAATCTATGTCATGATCTTTTCTCCATCTCTCCTTCTATGCTTGATCATTTCAAAAATCCTTTTGTGGATGTCTAAGTCCATAGTTAATGCATCTATGATCAAGATTTGAGAGTCTAATTGTAATCAGGCTGAGAGAATTTTAAGTAGGAACATTTACATGTGTAAATGTAAAGAAGTGAAGACAGGAAAAGGCACAATCTCGATGGTCAATATTTTGATCAGATCTCCCTCCACAGTGTAACTTTTTTAGCAATTAAGCGCTCATTCTTTGAGTTGAAAGGTGATACTTGTGGCTAGAAGCATTTGAATAAACAAGATCTAGTTTGGGAGAATTATGCATTAGAAGTTGCAAGTGTCAAAGTCGACTACACTGAAGAACAGGTTCATACATAGGTACATTATTTGGAAGAAATATCAAGATCTACTAATTCTTTTGAAGAGATTTAACTTGAGAAGGTGCAAAAACTTTAGGAGTTACCTTGTATAAAGTTTCATTGAAAACTTTACACATTTGATGAGTCAATGAGTGAATTAAGTGCAACAGACTTTTTTGTGTGATGAGTTTCATCACAATTGGCTCAAGTCTTGATGGTTTGACAATAGATTTCCAAATTTGGTTGTGGTTATGAGTTATTCTTGATATAGAGGTGCTCTAACATCAAGGAAAACTTGTTCTTTTGGAGATTAATCATCTCCATTAGTGGTATCAGAGCAGGAAACATCAAATTTGAAGAAAAGGAAGATCTCATCTGTTGCAGATATACAGAAATCAATCTTTGAAGATTCAAAAGGTGAAAGTTTGAAGTGAAAGCTAGAGAAGAAGGCCTAAAATTTATCAAGAGGATCAAAAGGATCTATATTCAAATTAAAGGTACATTCATTATTCACAAATCCTGAAGAATATATTGTATAGGTGAAGAAAGGATGGGAGATTCTCTTTAGATAGAGAAATTGGATAGAGAAAACTATCCTGCTTGGTCAATGAGAATGGAAGCTCATCTTATGATCAAAGACCTGATAGGATGCATCATAATTGAAGAAGAAAAACCAGAATTCAGGGATCCTAGTGTTCCAATTAGGGAAGAGCTCTCAGATTTGAAGACATGGATGAAGAAGGATGGTCAAGCAAGGAGCATTATCTACATGGGAGTCATTGATTGCCTGCTGCCTCACATTAGAGGACTGGAAAGTGCAAGTGACATAGGGAATGCTTTGGAGGAGCATTTCGAAAACACTACAAAGTCAAGGAAGACATCTTTATGGGCAGATTTCGCAACATTCAAGAAGAAGGCTTCTCAATCTATTTCTGATTATGTAGCAAACATGAAGAATATTGCAGATGCATTAGTAGCAATTGATGAAGACATTGAAGAGGACAAATTGGTAAGACAAATTCTCACAGGTTTGAGAGGAGATGATAAGTGGAAGCCATTCATTCTATCCATTAAATGTCACAAGATCATTACACTCCTGATTTGAATCAATTGCTAGGACATATGCTAACCTTTGAGTAGGATATCAAAGGTGATGTTGATAAGAGTACACGTCAAGAAATATATTCAAAGGATAAAAAGAAGATTAATAAAGGCAAGCAACAATTGAATGAAGATGAAGGCACTATGAGTCAAGCTAACTTCCTAAGAGGAAGAGGAGGTGGCAAAGGAAGAGGAAGAGGCAGAAGCAATAAAGATGGTGTCAAAACTTACTGGATTTGTGGTAAGACTAATCATTTAGCTCATGAACTTTGGCATAATAATTGGAATGGTGGAGGATATAATCAAAACTTCAATTCAAGAGGAAGAGGCGGTAGAAATCAGAGAGGTAATTTCAGAGGTAGAGGTAGTAGAGGTTTCTTTGGAAGACATACAGGAAGAGGCTTTCAAAGTCAATCCTACAATAATACCCACTACAATTATGCTTTAGATCAGAAAGAAGATTGAACCTTAATAATGAATGCAACATGTCAAAGAAAAATTGAAGATCAAAGAGTTTTCTACATTGACTCAGGGTGTAGCAATCATTTGAGTGGCAATATAGCTTTGATACTAATTTAGAGAATAAGGTGAGTAATCATATAGTCCAAACAGATGATACCACAAAGCATAATGTGAAGTCCATTGGATCAGTAAAGGCCAAGGATGGAAGTACTCTTTTGAGTAAGGTTTTGTATGTCCCTACAATTCCAAAGAATGTGATAAGTGTAGGGCAAATTGTAGAGAAAGGATATGAAGTAAGCTTCACTAATGATGGAGTTTATGTTGAAGACCCTAGCCATGGGTATAAACAAATTGTTTCAAGGAAGAAAGAAGGAAGGCTTTTCACATTGAAAATTCAAGGCAATGTTGGTCATGCCTTGTTCACTTATGGAGAACATAAGATCTTTGGCACAAAAGGCTTGGACATTTCAATGAAAGAGGTATTAAGGATATGATTAACGATGGTTCAATGCTTGGATTTCCTAATATTGCAGGTCAACACATGACATACAAGTGCGAAGCATGTCAATTGGGTAAAGCTCACAAGAAGACTTATGGTGTCATGGACAAAGGAAACCATCCTGAAACTTAAATTCCATGTGAATCCTATATCTCCTGATTGGTTCAGAATTAGGAGAAACCAATGCTTTTATTGCGTCCAAAACGTGCCAAAATGCTAAGATCGACTATCTATTTGCTAAATTCTGACATTCTGAGGTCGTGATCGATTTGCTTATATCATTGATGACATCATCAACTCGCAACCGCCTTGGGCATTGCCCTTGAAAACCTATATAAGGAAGGGTTGGCCACATTCATAATCAGTCTTGCCAATACAAATCTTGGGAGCTCAAGGAGTCATGACCACCAAGTAAGTACTCTTCAAGTTCCAGTTCTAGTTCTTGTCTTGTTCCTTGTTCTAGTCAAGTTCTTGGACATCCTATCTTGTCCCCTTGTAATCTCGAAGTACGAGATCCTGTCGAGTTCTTTATTGTACCTAGTTCATCTCCCAGAAGGGAGTTCCTGTAATTCAGATATCTTGTCTCATACTTACGATCTCGGGTTTGGGATCTCTTGTATCATCTCTTTTCTAGTTTTCCATACCTATTGGTCCCGAGTTCTGGGACGTCTTGTATCGGCTACATCTTCTTGTACTATTTTCCCTACGTGGATGTTCTTGTAATCATGAGTGTATTTCCGAAATCTTGTCTACTATAGTCAGAGAGCACAATCTAGTGCTCCCCTAACATTTTGGCAAGACTAGCTTTTATCCAAGAACAGGCATCATGGAGAACGCTTATGAACAGATTGTAGCATCACTTCATTCTCCAACAACAAGTTGAGGACCTAACTCATCGACAGACACAAGTCGGGATGGGACATCCAATGCATGTAGGTGCACTCCTCCAAGAATTACAAGAACGAATCGGGAATCTTCAAGCAAATCAAGGGGGTATTCAAGTGAATCAACAACCTAGTACATCATTTATGAAGGAACCCAAGATTTGCATGCGAGAAAAGTTCGATGGGGATCGCACAAAGTTTCGTGGATTTCTCCGAAAAGTTAAATTGTACATCCATATGCAACCTGATAGATACTGTGATGAGGCATCCAAGGTTGGGTTTATTGGAACCTTGCTTTGTGGCCAAGCATTATCATGGTTTGCCCCAATCTTGGAGAAGAACATGGCAGTACTTCAGGAGTATGAGGGGTTTCTTCGAGAACTCTCCGCCACATTTGGAGATGCGGATACAAGTGGAGTAGTAGAAACAAAACTTCGAAAGTTACGTCAAGGTAACTTCCCTCCCTCTACCTATGCATCTAAATTTAGGCAGTTGATATGTGATCTCACTTGGCATGAAGATTATTTCATTAGACAATTTAGATGGGGTTTAAGAGATGATGTGAAGGACCTTTTGCTCATGATGCCAGAGGTTAAAACATTGAATGCATATATCATGCAAGCTATTCAATGTGATAACCGCCTTTTTGAAAGGAAACAAGAAAAACAAGTAGAAGGAAGACCTTGCTAGTGGAAACCTTTCCAACCCACTACTAAAGATGAGTCTATGCCTGAACCTATGCAAATAGATGTAATTAGGTTTCAGCCTCTAACACTAGAGAAATAGAGAAGAAGAGTTAATAAGTTATGTCTCTACTGTGGAAACCCTGGACATATTGCAATTATTTGTGCGAACAAGAGAACAAACTCCAGAGTCGCAGCCACCCTTGTAGAGCAGGGAAATGAGGAAGTCCAGTTGTAAAAGAGACCTTGTTGTCGGACCATGATATAAGAAAGAGTCACATAATTCTAGCTACACTCATAAAAAAATGTCTTGCACCTGTCAAGTTAATCATGCCCAAGAAGACCCTTTCCCTTACAGCCCTAGTAGATGCAGGAGCCTCCTCATGTTTCATCGATGAAGGATTGATTAAGAAACATGGAATTCCTATATTTCAGAAGAACAAACCAGTAGTAGCTAAAGTAGTAGATGGACGACCTCTAGCATCTGGGAATATAACCATGGAAAGCACACCATTAAGAGTACACATTGGTGACCATGAATCCCACATATGTTTCAATGTAATATCGAGCCTATTACATCTAGTTATCATTGGAATGCCTTGGTTAAAGAAGCTATCCAAACATTAATTAGCAAAAGAATAAAATCACCCGTCGAGATATCCAGACGAACCCAACCTATGTCAGAGCCAAAACCTTCATACATGCAGTAAGGAAGGAACCTATATATATGATCTATGCCATACCAGCACAAGAATCCAAGAAAGATGATCTAGTACAACTACCCAATCAGTACAAAGGGCTTGTAGATATCCTCACAGAGCATAGACCTTACAATTGCCCCATAGATCTTCAAGAGGGAGCACAACCACCCTTTGGACCAATCTACCGACTATCCCTAGAGGAACTTACAGAACTATGCAAGAACATTGATGAGAACCTAGCAAAGGGGTTTATCAAACACTCGAAGTCTCCAGTAGGAGCTCCTATTTTATTTGTAAAGAAGAAGGATGGGACTCTGCGGATGTGTGTAGACTATCGTGGATTGAACAAAGTCATTATAAAAAACAGATACCCTCTACCACTCATATCAGAGCTCTTGGAATGCCTTGGAAAATCAAAATTCTTCACAAAAATTGATCTTTGAGGAGCTTACAACCTTGTCATGATCAGAGAAGGAGACGAATGCAAGACAACATTTCAACCAAGGTATGGCCATTTTGAATATGTAGTTATGCCACTCGGTGTTACAAATGCTCGAGCTGTCTTCCAACATATGATGCATGATATCTTTCGAGAATATTTAGATGATTTTGTTGTAATATACCTTGACGATATCTTGATATTCTCCAAAAATCTAGAGGATCCTGAATGTCATGTAAAGATAAACCTAGAGAAACTAAGAGAAAAAGGATTATATGCAAAATTGGAGAAGTGCTCTTGCCATAAGACAGAAGTGGAAGTTTTAGGGTACATTGTATCAGATAAAGGAATTTTTATGGACTCTAAGAAAATTGAGACAATCCTTGCTTGGCAACCACCTTCATGTGTTTGAGATGTACAATGTTTTCTGGGGTTTGCCAACTTCTATAGGATATTCATCAGAGATCACTCCAAGATAGTGACACCTCTTACCAAGCTTACATGCAACTCCGAATTCTCATGGACGGAAGAAGCAAAAAAAGCCTTTCGAACCTTGAAATTAGCATTCACTACCGCTCCAAGTCTAGTTCATCCTGATTCTAGTAAGCCCTTCTTCCTAGAGACAGATGCATCAGACTTTGCCCTAGGAGCCATTCTTTCCCAATATGGAGATGATGGGCACCTACATCCAGTTGCATATCATTCAAGGAAATTTTCCCCTCTAGAAATTAATTATGAAATTCATGATAAAGAACTTCTTGCTATAGTGGACGCATTTGATACCTGGCATCACCATCTAGAAGGAGCAACACATAAAATTACTGTATATACAAATCACAAGAACCTAGAGTATTTTATGACCACCCGCATCCTCAATAGAAGGAAATCTCGATGGAGTAACTTCCTATCCAGATTCAATTTTGTCATCACGTACCATCCAGAACGTCACCAATGTCAGTCAAATGCCTTGCCTAGAAGATCTTAACTTGCACCAAAGAAGAGTGAAGAGGCCTTTGATCAACAAGAGAGTATATTACTCAAGCCTAAACGTCTCGAGTTAGTAGGTATCTCTTCAACCCATCATGAAGATTCAGCCTTGAATCATTTGATCCGTGAGAATCTACCACAAGATGAATTGTTTTGTAATGTTAAGCAGAAAGCTCAAGAAGGAAAAGTCCAAGAAGTAAATGAATATCAGGACAAGGATGGATTACTATTCTATAGGAACCTATTGTATGTCCCTCTAGGAAAGCCCAGGATCCAAGTTCAACAACATCATGACAACCTTGCAGCAGGACATTTGGGAGTAAATAAAACAATAGAACTCATATCAAGGGATTTTTGGTGGCCTCAAATGTGGAAGGAAGTCAAAGAATATATTCGAACCTCTAACACTTGCAATAGATCTAAGGTACCGCAACATAGACCTCATGGCCTCTTGCAACCTTTACCTATCCCACAAAGGCCATGGGCTTCATTGTCTATGGATTTCATCACAGATCTACCAAAGTCAAATAAGTATGATGCCATTCTTTTTATTGTGGATAGATTTACAAAGATGGCACACTTCATTCCAACTACAAAGGCAATCATAGGTGCAGCCAATACTAGATGTTTTCTCAGATACATCTTTAGGCTCCATGGATTTCCTGATGATATTGTCAGTGATTGAGGTCCACAATTCATATCTAGCTTTTGGAACAATCTTTGCAAGCTCCTTGGTGTTCAAGTTAATTTATCCACAGCAAATCATCCACAGATTGATGGACAAACAGAACCGGTGAATCAAGTCCTAGAGCAATACCTCCGTTGCACTAGCAACTATCACCAGAATGATTGGTTTGAGTTGTTACCCTTTGCAGAGTTTGCCTATAACAATAGTGTTCATGCATCTACTAAGAAAAACTCCCTTCTTTGCAAACTATGGACAACATCCAAGAATGGATATACAACTCTCAAATCATGTCAAGAACCCAGCTGCCAGAGGCAAGGCCCAGTACCTGATGGACATTCACAAAGAACTCAAGGAAGAGATCCATAAAGCTCAAGAACAATACAAGTACTATGCAAATCAACATCGTGTCCATAATCCATCGTATCAAATTGGGGATAAAGTATGGTTACTCAGAAACAATTTGCAAACTTCAAGGCCCTGTGCAAAGTTAGATCAGCAAAGATTTGGTCCCTTCACCATCTTGGCCAAGATCAATCCAGTCACCTTCAAGCTCCGACTACAGAGCACCATGAGAATACATCAAGTTTTTCATGTATCCACGGTTGGAACCATATCAGATTTTGCCATTAAGGGGGGAGAGAACTAGTCCTTCACCACCTATCGAGATTGATGATCATGAAGAATTTGAAGTCAAGCATGTCCTAGATTCCAGAATATCCCAAGGAAGATTGGAATACCTTATTCATTGGAAAGGGTATGACATTAGTGATCGTACTTGGGAACTTGCAAAAAACCTTCAAAGAGCACCAATCAAAGTTCAAGAATTCCATAAGAGAAATCCAATGAAGCTGAGACCAGATAACATGCCCGCTCCTCGTGGAACTTGTCGCTTGAGGGGGAGGTGATGTCATGGACAAAGGAAACCATCATAAACCTTAGATTCCATGTGAATCCTATATCTCATGATTGGATTCTTCTTTGTTGACATCATTGATGACATCATCAACTCGCAAACCGCCTTGGGAATCGCCCTTGAAAACCTATATAAGGAAGGGTTGGCCACATTCATAATCAATCTTGCTAATACTAGTCTTGGGAGCTCAAGGAGTCGTGACCGCCAAGTAAGTACTCTTCAAGTTCCAGTTCTAGTTCTTGTCTTGTTCCTTGTTCTAGTTCTTGGACATCCTATCTTGTCCCCTTGTAATCGCATAGTACGAGATCCTGTCGAGTTCTTTCTTGTATCTAGTTCGTCTCCCAGAAGGGAGTTCTTGTAATCCAGATATCTTGTCTCATACTTACGATCCCGGATTGTGGGATCTCATGTATCATCTCTAGTCCAGTTTTCCATACCTATTGGTCTCGGGTTGTGGGACATCTTGTATCGGCTCATCTTCTTGTATTATTTTCCCTACGTGGGTGTTCTTGTAATCATAAGTGTATTTCCAAAATCTTGTCTACTATAGTCAGAGAGCACAATCTAGTGCTCCCCTAACATATGGTAAGAAAGGGTTTATGTATTCAGAGAAGCTTGAATTGGTGCATATAGATGTGTGGGGTTCATCAAAAGACTCTAGCATTAACGGTTCAAGATATTATGTGATTTATGTTGATGATGCTACCAAATGGATCACTATATATGTGATCAAAGATAAATAAGAGGTATTCAATATATTTAATCATTATCATGTGTATGGAGAGAGAATCACAGGGCAAAAAATGAAGAGACTAAGGTCAGATGGAGAGGGAGATTATTTCTCTAATGAGTTCAATGATTACTTATGGAATGCAGGTATAAAAAGGGAAGTTACTTGCAGGTACTGTTTGCAACAAAATGGTGTAGCAGAAAGGAGAAATAGAACTATTATTGAGTTTGCAAGGTCAATGACAAAGGAGAAAAATTGCCCTAATTATATGTCGGTTGAGGCTGTGAATACAGCTACTTATTTAGTTAATAGACTTCCATGTAAGGCTTTGAATGGTATGACACCATATGAGGCATGGTGGGGTAAGAGACCTACCTTAGATCATTTTAAAGTGTTTGGATGTTTGGTTTATGCATATGTACCATCTCAATTAAGGCAGAAATTAGAACCTAAAGGTGAAAAGTACGTGTTCATTGGTTACGATGATAAGCAAATGGGTTACAGATTGTGGAGTCCATCCCAACGAAATTCCTTGTGTTAAACGATGTTACATTTGATAAGCAAGGTACTTGGTATGCAGGTACAATTAATGTTCATGCAGGTGATGAGGAATTCATGACCCAAAGAAAAGGGAAATCAAATATTCAAATTCCTAATGATGAAGAGATTGTTGATGCTCAAATTGATAATGACGAGATGCCAAGGTTTGATCAAGAATATGAAGAACTAGAGACTTCAAAGAGTGGAGAAGTTAGAAGGTAAAAAAGGAATAGAAGTCAACCCATAAGGTATAATTATGATACTTCATTTTGACCACTAAAGATTATGCTTACATAGTGAAAGCAGAAGAAGATCCTTCTACATATGATGAGGCAAAAGGTAAGGAAAATTGGGAGAAAGCTATGCAGGAGGAGTATGATGCATTGATGGAGAATGAGACATGTCATTTGGTTCCTAAACCAAATAATCACAAAATCATTGGATGCAAATGGGTCTACAAGACAAAGGTATGCAGATGGAAGTGTGTCTAGGTATAAAGCTAGACTTGTTGTGAAAGGGTGTGCTCAAACATATGGTGTAGATTATGATGAGACTTATAGTCATGTGGCAAAGATGACAACTTTAAGGACTCTCATAGCTATTGTTGCATGTAAAGGTTGAAGCTATGTCAATTGGATGTGAAGAATGCTTTTCGAAATGGTTACATTTTAGATGATGTTTCATAGAGCAACCAGAAGATTTCAAGGATAGATGTTACCCAGAGTATGTATGTAAGCTCAAGCGAGCTTTGTATGGTATGAAGCAGGCCCCAAGGGCATGGAATTACAGACTTGTGAAGTTCTTGAAAGAGCTTGGTTTCCAATTGTCTAAGGCAGATAGTAGCTTGCTTGTTAAAGCAAGTCATGATGGGTTTATTTACATTTGCATATATATTGATGACATAATTCTTACAGGTACAGATGAAAAGGACATACAAAGTCTTAAGAAGCAAATGGAGAAAGAGTTCAAGATTAGTGACTTGGGAGACTTATCATGTTTCTTGGGAATGGAGATTTCATATACTCAACATGGAGTGTATGTGACTCAAGAAAGGTATTTGAAGAATTTGCTAATCAAGTTTAAAATGGAAGATTGTTGGGTAGCACCTACTCCAATGGAGGTAAATCATAAATTGAGAAAATATGGAGGAGAAGAATTCAAGGACATGAAGCTGTATCAAAGTTTGGTTGGTAGTCTAATCTATGCTACATTGACTAGGCCTGATTTGTCATATGTAGTAGGAGTGTTGTCTCAATTCATGCATTGTCCTAGGAAAGAACATTGGATTGCAGGACAAAGGGTGCTAAGATACATTAAGGGTACACTCAAAGAAGGTTTGTATTATGGATTCATATCAGATACAAAAATCAAGATACAGAGTGATGCAGATTGGGCAGGTAACTCTAATGATAGGAGGTCAACATATGGACATCTATGTTATGTGGGAGATAAATTAATCTCTTGGTGCTCTAAGAAGCAACATACAATTGCTTTCATCTATAGAAGTAGAGTATAAAGGTATGGTTGAAGCTAAAAAGGAGGTTATATGGTTGAAGACTCTCATGAAGAGTTTTGACATCAATCAGAGTACACCCATCCTTCATGGAGATAATATGAGTTCATTATATCTAGCTGATAATCATGTTTTTCATGCCAAGACTAAACATATTGAGATCCAATATCATTTCTTGAGAGAGAAGGTGATTGAAAAAGAAATTGAAGTCATACAGACTTCTACAAAAGATCAAATTGTAGACATGTTAACCAAAAGCTTGGACGGATCTACGTTGCAAAGGTTCAAAGACATGACAGGTATAAAGACGATGGAGAAAATCACAATTGATGATTGAGGGGGAGCTGTTGGTGCAGGACAATCACCAATTGATGCTTTGGACAAGGTTTGAAGACAAAGAATAAAGAAAAGATCAAAGTTTGAGTCTTGAAGATGAGTGCATGGTTAGAAGATGAAGACTTGTATATACATGTACATTAGGCTTGTAATTAGTTCACTTATGCCTTTGTAATGGTGACGAGTTTGTACATATATGCCTATATATAATAGTATAGAGTCGGGACATAAATGTGAGAAGAGATATAGAACAAGAATAGATGAGTAGAAGAAGAAAATGTGTGATGAATGCATGAGATTCATCAATCAAATGTTTTCCATGAGAATAGAAGATAACTTCTGAAATCTGTGTCGTGATCTTTTCTGCATCTCTCCTTCTATGCTTGATCATTTTAGAAATCCTTTTGCAGATGTCTAAGTCCATAGTTAATGCATCTATGGTCAAGATTTGAGAGTCTAATTGTAATCAAGCTGAGAGAATTTTAAGTAGGAACATTTACATGTGTAAATGTGAAGAAGTGAAGGCAAGAACAGGCGCAATCTTGATGGTCAATGTTTTGATCACACCTCCCTCCAGAGTGTAAAGTTTTGAGCATGTAAGCACTCATTCTTTAAGTTGAAAGGTAAGCTACTTGTGGCTATAAGGATTTGAATAAATGGGATCTAATTTGGGAGAACTATGCATTAAAAGTTGCAGGTGTCAAAGTCGACTATGCAAGAAAATAGGTTAAGACATAGGTACATGGTTTGGATGAAATCTCAAGCGTTGAACGAGTGTCTTGCACCTTCATAAATGAGACCACCAATGTCCTTGCATGAGGCCAACGGCTTGCCGATAGGAGAAACAATGTCCCACACGAAGTTGTACAAGAAGTATGGCAGGTTAGGGAGCTCAACCCAGAGAGGGTACGGAAGTGATTTCGATTTGTCGGGAGTAAAATCAAGGGACCATCTGAATAGGCACAGGGTCGCCCGACCGAGTTGCCAGGTTTTGACGCTTAGGGCTCGAAATGCCATATCTTCGTTTTCAAAGACTAGCAACATGTGGCTTGCCAGTAAGAACTGACACTTACAAACAATTAGCCCATGGGGGAACCACTCGTTGTGAAGCCACTATCGCACGGTTTCGAGCGGGGGCCTGGGGCCAAACAATTGGCCGATGAGGCAAACTTTCTTGAGCTCCTCTTGAGTTGACAGAATTGCGGATCTACTGAGGGAGACCAAGGGGAGTTCAACACTGTCAGAGGCCCCAAGGGTGGCACAAGATCCCCCCTCCAATAGAGAGGCCAGGTTACCGATCTCCCCCGGAGGAGGGGTCAGGTTACTTCTCACAAATGAGGGGGTCGCCAAATCCATGAAAAAGGCTATCTTTGTTTTCTTTTTTTTTTCAACTTTAAGACTAACTGTTCTTATTAATGTGAAAGTGATCCCGGAAGATGCCATTAACTTCTTAAAAAATGAAATTATCAAATAGTTCTACGAATAGTGAGCTTCCCTTCTGTAGACCCTTGAAAAAAAGCTTTAGATTTAAGACCAAGATAGATGGAAAGCATCGCAAGAAACCAAGATAGAGGATGGGACCACTTTATCTCTTGTCGCTACCTAAATAACTTTAGAGTTTAAGAAATGAATCTACTCCTTAGAACAGAACTGGCGGGGAAAGAACCAAAGGACTAGGCGAGGACAGGGCACCAGAAGCGAAAAAAACACGAGCGCCAAGAAAGAGAATCCGGAGCATCAAGAAAACAGCCCCCGATGACTCCCTCGGCAAAAGAACCCCTCCGGAGGCCAATGAGCAGGCGATAGACCTCTTCCGGTGAAAGCCACCGACCCACAACAGATGTCTTCCGACGACAGACACCCCACTAGCGACAGACCTCTCCCGATGATAGATGTCCTCCCGCGACATACGGTTTTCGACGACAGATGGCTTTCGGCGACAGACGGATTCCCGATGACAGCACCCTATGGCGTGAGACTGCTTCCGACGACAGATACACTTCGGCGACAGACACTCTAACGGTGATAGACGGCTTCTCGACGATTGCACCCTCCGACAACAGAACCAGTGTACATGTCATAGAAAAGAAAAGTGGTACACATCATCCTCCATCATCACATGTTGAACTTGATATCTCAACACTCCCCCACAAGATAAATAGATCTGTACATGTAGTGAGACTCCAAAATGAAGGGGTATAGCTAGCTCAAGAATTCCTTCATGACATGAACTTTAGGTTCAAGTTACCTAAAGAAAATTTGAAAAGAGCTCAAGATTGAGCAAAAGCCTATGCTGATCCAAAAAGACATGAAGTCTCTTTTCAAGTTGGAGATCAAGTTTATCTTCAAGCTTACAAAGATTGAAAAATTTAAAGAATGGTAAATGCGATAAGATATTGCCAAGATATATATTGCAGTCATTTTCCGATTAGAAGGAAAATTGGCATGTGGGCATATGGATTACAATTTCTAGAAGCAGGTTGGATTCATATAGTTTTCCATGTTAGCCAACTTAGAAAGAGTTTGAAGATAACGTAGAGAAATGGAAGGATGGAACTCATCAGAATTCCATTTGGGAATGAATTTTCACAATCCAACAAAGGTTTTCCATTCTCCAATTGTAATTTGAAAACCAAATGAATGAATGAACATATGTTCTTCTAGTTTTCAACATGAGGCTTGGGGGATATCCTACAATTGCATATATATAGTTCATTCTTTGAGGTTGAGAGTTCTTTCAAGGTGGAAAGGATGTTATAAAGTGGCCTTTGCTAAAGTAAAGTCTAAGTTTCTCTAGAGTAAAACCAAATAAGTCAGTTAACTTTGTGGATAAGTCTCAAGGATGGGAAGGAGGAGGTCTCGGGTTGAAATCCCACAAGAGATGTGGGAGAAGGCATTCTAGAATGCTCGCTTGGGTTAACTCAAGTGAACTCCAACACATCATTGACCAACCTCTCTAGTGGACTCAAGATAATTTGTACACAAGAGATGTCCCCAAGAGTTCCAAGGCATTCTAGAATGCTCGCTTGAGTTAATTCAAGTGAACTGGGACACATCATTGACCAACCACTCTAGTGGACTCAAGATAATTCGTACACAAGAGATGTTCCCAAGAGTTCCAAGGCATTCTAGAAAGCTCACTTGATTTAACTCAAGTGAACTGGGACACATCATTGACCAACCACTCTAGTGGACTCAAGATAATTCATATACATAGAGGACATGTGGCCACTTTCTTGTTTAACTACCCCTTGAAAGAGGCTATATATGTGAGGCTTGGCTGGGAGGTCAAAAGCATTCATTGTCAAGCTAGTCTTCATTACTTTGATAGTGCACATATGCTTCTACAAGTTTTTGAAGATGGAAATCCCATCGTTGTTGTGCTCTTAGTTTCTATGTGTAAATTGACGCTTTATGTTGAGCTTTATGTAGCATGAGGAGTAATTCTACATGATTCACGTTCCATTCTTGTTGAATCTTAGTATTATATACAGTTATATGAATACGACCTTCTTGTTCACAAATTTGACTTTGTAATCGAGGGATATTAAGTATAGATTATCTTTCTCTAGAGCTCTCAATTTCCATTGTGCGAGGGCCACTAATCATGATATTCAAAGTAAACTGATCATTTTAGTGTCTTAGACTTGGAATTTTATCGGTCAAATTTGTACTTTTTCCTTAAAGATTCCTTCCATTTGTTAAATTTTTATCTTGGATTCCTTTGCTTCTTATGTATCCCTCTCTTGTTGCCGACATTCTTCTTCCAATGTAGCAATTCTTTGATATTTAAGAGTAACTTCCTTCATAAAGCTGAAATTCTATTGTTTTATCTGATGTTGCTTTACTTCCAATTGAAATAAACCTTTTTCTGTCCACATAGACTTCTCAGTTTGTCAATTTTCTTATAGTTCCAATCAATAATGATTTGCACCATTTGTCTCACTTGAATTGATAATGTAGTTGATAATACCGTAGGGATGTAGGGCTTTAATGTTCGGGATGCAGACTTTGCAATGGAGGCCCTCCTTGATGGGGCGTTTTGTGCTTACAAAGTAGTTGAAATGTAGGTGATGAATCGGTTTTGTCGAGAGAGAAATTGTATTCAAAAGTGTTTGATAACGCCGACATGTGTCACATACACAAGTGCATGGAAATTGGGACTAACAGTTGGCTAGGCTCAACAAAATGGCATTCCATAGCTGCATTGGATATGTCTATCGCTTCCCTTGGTTGCGTCCGTGTGGTACATGCAAGTATATTTAGTGTACCAAAAAAGCCACCTTGCGATTGTTGTACAATGCTTTTTGTAATAGCTGATAAAGCTCGTTTTCACATAGCCCGCTTTTCCCTTGTTTGCGTGGCTCCATCTTCACCTTTCTGTAGAGCTTCTTTATATCATTGGGATGTGAGACCTACAGGATTTTGGGGTTGTTGGGAATTTAGGAGTTGTGGCATACTCACTACCATTTTAGTGGGTCCCTCATTCTTTGATTGAAGTTCATAAACTTTTATCAAAGTGTATCAGACCTAGTTTCTAGTTTTCTTTATCAGTGTCCCCCCTTCAATAAATTCCTCTACTACGACCGTGATAATCAGTTCATTTACTTCTTGGCATGTGATTTCCGCCTTTAAGCTAAGATTTTTGGTCTTCTATTGGTCCTAACCAAGATAGATGATGTGTGTACTTTATCCACTTATTTCTTCGTCGTGGCTGGTATGAGAACTCTCTATGGTGCCAATAGACAGGAATTATATATATATATATATATATATATATATAAGGAAGTAGTAAAACTGAAAGGGAGGTTGCAACTTGCAATATGAAAGCGCACGCAGTCTCAAGTTCACACGTAATAACACGTCAAGGAGGCAAGAGAAAATGGAAGTAACGCATTAAGTCAACGCTGAAAATAAGTCAACGCTGGCACTCAGGTAGCTGCCAGCCCAGATTTGGTGAGTCATTGGAGGATGTGCATTGAACATGCCAACAAAATGGATGGTTCATATTGACAATTCGCACGTACAATAAATGAAGGAGGATGTTGGGGAGCATTGGATGGCGGTTGTCTCACCAGTCCTCTTATGAATTTTGTTTCCTATCCATTATCATAATCTCTAATTCTATGCATTTCTACACTGGATAAAAATACACTCTCAGAACCAGATTTTCCTTGTGCCTTTGATCCTTATACAAGATTCTTTTCCTCTATAATTATCATTAAGATAAATTTTAACATTCTTGGAACATTTTCTCCTGTTTGAAAAAGTTTGGGGAAAGACTAATACATTGTCATGAATTGCTATGCTAACGATGATATTCTATTGAGTATCTCTGTTTTGTGAATGTCTTGTTGAACCTTAGCATTATGAATAATGATGTTAATAGTACCTTCTTGTTCAAGAAAGAATCTAATTACTAATTCAGGGCTTTGGACGTGTAGATCGTTTTTAGCTGGGTGATACTTCATGTAGGGACACTATTTGGCAGATAAAAAATCAGTCGATCATTTTGTTCTTAGGTTTTGTATTTCCATCATTTGATTTCTTAAAGATTTCTTCCCTTTGTTCTGCTTTCCTCTTTGCTGCCTTTGTTCTTTCTTTATCCTTTGGAATTGTTGACATTCCTCAATCCAATGCAGTAATTCTTTTATCTTTAAGAGTAAATTCCTTCACCAAGTAGACTGCAGTCTGTTGTTTTATCTGATGTAATTGTTGTTCCGATAGAAACAACCTTAATTGTGTTTCCATAGAATTTCCAATTCGTAAATCTTTCTTCTATTCCCATTCAGTTATGGTTTCTACCGGTTGCCTCACTCAAATTTATAATCTACCTGATAAACACTACGGATGTTGGAACTTAGTGGTCAAGATGACATTTCTCTAAGTGGGGCCCTCCTTGATGGGGTATTTCGTGCTTACAAACTAGTTTTAAATCTTGATGATGAACATGTCTATTCGGAAAAAATGATATTCAAAAGGTATTGATACGATTCGACATGGAATAGATACATAGCTTCAACTTGGATGTTTCAAGTTGGCGATGTGGGTGTCAACTAAGTAGGTGATGGTGTCTAATTCAAACTATAATTTGGTGTTGGTTCTCTCGAGGATAAGTTGATGTGATCATCGTCAGGATCAGTGTGAGTATACAATTATTTTACCATGGGTTGTTGTGGTTGAAATCTGTTCAACCTTTTTTCTCCCATAGGGCATAGAATATAGCTTGTGTACTTCCAATAGGTATATTTGCAAGAAGGTTAGGCAATTAGGACCAGGGAGGACGAGGACATGGATACTAGAGAATAAAGGTAGGCAGGACTACCGTCAATATGAGCGACGATCAAGGAGTAGATGCATGCTTGCTTTGTAATGTGGCATTGATACATGTGAAGCATTGGCATCGTTGATGCGAGCGTTGTAACTCAAACCGATTCGGCAAGGCTGGCTGAACGCACATATATCTCTTTCTTACGGTTGGCTGAACAAATCAGAGGAAAACACAATTCAAAATTCATGAAAAGACAAAGTACAGTACAACTTCGGGTTGCATTATGAAAGCGCATCATGCGCATGCGAAGGAGTTTGAGTTCTTCTAAAGAACGACAGCCTACAGGCAATCTCAACTTTGCACGTAATAACACGTCAATGAGACAGCGAAAATGGAGACGTATTTCAACGAAAATGGAGATGTGCATTGAACATGTCAACAAAATTGGAAGTGACGATATTGAAGAGGCAGCGTAGGTCCCACCGTACCTACTTTCCACTTAAAAGAAGTCAACGCTAGCACTGCCAGCTGCCACTCGGATAATGCATTTGGTCAATAATCAGAGCAGGTGCAATGAACATGTCAACAGAACGGGTCGTTGACGTTGACAGTTCGCATCTATAAAATAAGCGAGGATCTCGAGGAGCATTGGATGGCGTTTTCTTTTTAGAGTACAATGAATTGGAAAGACACACACCTGACCTCTTAAGGTAGAGGCACCCATTTTGGGGAACTTTTTGAAGCATCCACCCCGGATGGGACTTGAACCCTAGCCATCTGCCTAGGGGTACAAGGCACATCGGCTAAACCACGCCCGCTGAATGGATGGCAGTTCTCTGCATAGATCCCATCTAAACTGCATCCAACTTATAACCACCGATTGATCATCTTGCCAAACTAATCAAGTTCTAAGTTTTTGTAACATTTTCTCTTTTTTGGAAAACTGTCGTGTTTGACTTGTATGCAAGATCGAAACCAAGCACAAAGTCTCCGACAGTTTCATCAATCCATTTTTACTTTTATATTTAGATATACAGAAACTTCCAAAGATGATCCTATGTTTTTTTTTAGAGGACTCGCTGAAATCATATTAAAAAGAAAAATGTACAAGTTGCCTAGAGAGAAGTATAAAAGAAGGTTGATAATCTTTTCCTCCCCTGCATGGGGGAACACACTCTAAGATGAACTCTCTATGATGCCTGAACTCATTTTAGCTTATAAACTAAGATGAACTCTCTATGATGCCTGAACTCATTTTAAACCCAAGTGGGTCATTCATGAGGGTGATGAGAGGGTGATTAACCTTCTTTGTAATGTCATCTAAGCTCTGTAAAAGCTTCCTCTGCTTTGTGGGATTTGGGGGGTCTCGTGGGCATTAGTCCCCTTCTCTTGTACTTTTCTTTCTTTATTTAAATCAAGTCCGGGAGAATAGGCTATTGCCAAACTTTCTTTATAAAAAAAAAAGAAAAAAAAAGTTAGCACACCTTTCCTTCCAAATTTTCTAAAGAGCCTTATTTTTTTACTAGGTTTCTGAGTGCAGAGGAACACCCAATGGTTTCACCAAGCAGAGCTTGCTCCCAATTAGTGTCAGGGCAGCATGTTGATCACCTCACTATTTAATTTTAGCTTTCTTTCTATTTTATTATTATTTCAAGAATCCTTTGAAGTTTTAGCCTATATGCGCCTAATCATTGTGTACCTTATAGTGAGAGCAAACGAGTATATCAACTTCAAATCTCCAAATTTAGATTTTGGTTCCTTCCCGAAGGTGATCGTACTTATTTATAAAAAATTTAGAGTTTGTTATAATGATCTTCATGACCACCTTCATAGAGTTTTAAATAATGAGTTTCTATCAAAATATTGATCCTTATGATCATGAAAATTTTTCTTTTCCAAATTATCATAGGCCGATTGGCTGAATCCATTAGTGCTTTATGTCATGTAGACATTCATGTTCTACTATATTCAAGTGACGTGATAACATATACCTTTAGTCTCACACATGACATGACTAAAGCATACATAATGAATCATAATTCTCTAAACTAATGAGGTGGAAATCTATGCAATGCCAAGAAGGGGATCACATAGAAACTTATACACTTTCATGGGACATAATTTAACTCAGAACACATCTTGAAATATGCCCAAGACTCTATAAAACGAGCATTCCTTTTTTCTTAAAATTCGCTACAATTATATGAAAATGAAAGAAAATACATGTGTCTAGAGAGAATTACAAAGAAGCTTGATGCCCTTCTCGTCCTCTCTATGGGGGACCCACCTTAGATTCAACTTGTTATTCTCTAGGAATAGCTCTCTATAGCTAAAAGAGGGTAGAGTTCTTACAATTTCAAATTTTTCTTCCAACGCACCATAGAGATTTCTCAATAGATCATTCTTTCTAGGGTTTATCAAAGTTTGGTATACATCTTTCCTTCTAGATCTTTGAAAGGGCCTTGCTTCTAACTGCATGTTGCCGCACCAATGACTAGCCAATAGCTTCGATTAGAATAGCTTGTTTCCAATTAATGTAAAATTTCAAACTCAGAGTCTTCCCAAGATGGACCCATATATGACAACTCTTGCGGTACAAAAGGAAGAGATGGCCCAAATCTTCTTTTCCACTAATGCATCTTTTACACCATAGAGGAGCATCAAAAATCTTACTGATTCTTGATGCATCCATCATATTCCAACTATTAATCCACCAGATACCTTTTAGACAAGGCACTTCTTGGCCAATGAAGAGGTCGGCTTGGGGAATCCCATGCATTTATTTCGCTTCTAATCAAGTATTTCTTGAATCAAAGCCAAGCTTTGGCTTTATCTATCTTTCTATCTATCTATCTATCTATCTATCTATCTATCTATACCCCAGAATTCTTCCTAGAGTAAGCATGTTGGCATTTAGCAATGTAAGGGATTGTCCTTTAGACCCATTGATGATGGGTGCCATGTGAGAATATGAGAAGTTTTTTTTTCATAATAGTTCATTCCCCCCAAATGCATATACAACATAAAATATTTCTTGAGTGTAGTAAAAATCACCATGATTTTGTGTTGGCTATCATTCAGATTGATCTTTGTAATATTCTTTATGTATTGGTGAGTTTTCCCTTTCATGATTCGACTGGGAGGAGGATATGGCTTCATGATATTTCTAACAAATTTTGATTTAATATTTTCTTGCTTCATGATTTATACTACTTCATGTTCAAATTAATAAGAGGGTTAGCACATGACGTGTATGTATCATTGTTATT
>CM035428.1:139903764-140096264 GCA_020310875.1 Ceratopteris richardii | reverse complement strand
CCTGCCCATAAAAAATTTTGCAGATATGGTCGTCGGTATGCGGGATGGTAATCCCAGCATGGTCACCGGTATGTGCGACGGTACACCTAGTACAGGCATCAGTATGAGCGCCGAAATTTTTGATGCTTATATCGATGCTCATACTGACGCTTATACCGATGCATATACCAATGCATATATCAGTGTTCTGGTTCCGACACCTATATCGACCCTTACACCGAGATCAGCGCAAAATCGCACATGTTCATTTTCCTCAGTAAAAGCCTCGGTATATGCCTGATATGTTGTAGTGCCTAAGAAGATACATTTGATGCTTTTTGGTTGAAGCTTGTTTCTCTCCCTATCTAGTACATCCACATAACATTCACTTCCAAATAGTTTGAAATGGGAAACAGATGGCTTTTTACCAGTGTAGGCCTCTTGTGGAGTCTCTCCATCAAGTGCCTTGGTGTAGCTTCAATTCAAGATAATGATAGCATGTGCCCAAAATGGATTATGTGAACCCTTTCCCTTCAACATGCACCTTGCCATCTCCATGATGGTTAGATTTTGATGTTCTGCAACACCATTCTTTTGAGGGCTATGAGCCACTATGAGTTGATGCTTGATTCCTATACTCTTTTAGAAATCTTCAAACTCTATTGATGTGAATTCATCACCACCATCTGTCCTAAATTTCTTCATCTTCTTCCCTGTTTCAGTTTCAAGAAGCTAAATACACTCTATCACGGACAAAGGCAAGCATCCTGAACCTTAGATTCCATGTGAATCCTATATCTCATGATTGGTTCAGAATTAGGAGAAATCAATGCTTCCATTGCGTCCAGAACGTGCCAAAACCCTAAGATCGATTGTCTATTTGCTAAATTTTGACATTTTGAGGTCGTGATCGATTTGCTGACATCATGGATGACATCATCAACTCGCAACCGCCTTGGGAACCGCCCTTGAAAACCTATATAAGGAAGGGTTGGCCACATTTATAATCATTCTTGCCAAAACCAGTCTTGGGAGCTCAAGGAGTCACGACCGCCAAGTAAGTACTCCTCAAGTTCCAGTTCTAGTTCTTGTCTTGTTCCTTGTTCTAGTTTAGTTCTTGGACATCCTATCTTGTCCCCTTGTAATCTCGTAGTACGAGATCCTATCGAGCTCTTTCTTGTATCTAGTTCATCTCCCAGAAGGGAGTTCTTGTAATCCAGATATCTTGTCTCATACTTACGATCCCAGGTTGTGGGATCTCCTGTATCATCTCTAGTCCAGTTTTCCATACCTATTAGTCCCGTGTTGTGGGACGTTTTGTATCGGCTACATCTTCTTGTATTATTTTCCCTACGTGGGTGTTCTTGTAATCATAAGTGTATTTCCGAAATCTTGTCTACTATAGTCATAGAGCACAATCTAGTGCTCCCTTGACATTTTGGAAGACTAGCTTTTATCCAAGACCAGGCATCATTGAGAACCCTTATGAACAGATTGTAGCATCAATGCAGAGTCTCCAACAACAAGTTGAGGACCTAACTCATTGAGAGACACAAGTCAAGATGGGACATCCAGTGCATGTAGGTGCACTCCAAGAATTACAAGAACGAATCAGGAGTCTTTAAGCAAATCAAGGGGGTATTCAAGTGAATCAATGACCTAGTACATCATTTATGAAGGAATCCAAGATTTGCATACTAGAAAAGTTCGATGGGGATCGCACAAAGTTTTGTGGATTTCTCTAGCAAGTTAAAGTGTACATCCATATGCAACCTGATAGATACCCTGATGAGGCATCCAAGGTCGGGTTTATTGGAACCTTGCTTGTGGCCAAGCATTATCATGGTTTGCCCCAATCTTGGAGAAGAACATGGCAGTACTTCAGGACTATGAGGGGTTTCTTCGAGAACTCTCTGCCACATTTGGAGATGTGGATACAAGTCGAGTAGCAGAAACAAAACTTCGGAAGTTACATCGAGGTAACTGCCCTGCCTCTACCTATGCATCTGAATTTAGGCAATTGATATGTGATCTCACTTGGCATGAAGATTATTTCATAAGCCAGTTTAGATGGGATTTAAGAGATGATGTGAACGACCTTTTGCTCACGATGCAAGAGGTTAAAACATTGAATAAATATATCATGCAAGCTATTCAATGTGATAACCTACTTTTTGAAAGGAAACAAGAAAAACAAGTAGAAGGAAGACCTCACTAGTGGAAACCTTTCCAACGCAGTACTAAAGATGAGTCTATGCCTGAACCTATGCAAATAGATGTAACTAGCTTTTAGCCTCTAACACTAGAAGAGAAACAGAGAAGAAGAGTTAATAAGTTATGTATCTACTGTGGAAACCCTGGACATATTGCAATTAATTGTCCAAACAAGAGAACAAACTCCAGAGTCGCAACCACCCTTGTAGAGCACGGAAACGAGGAAGTCTAGCTGTAAAAGAGACCTTGCATCCGGACCATGATATAAGAAAGGGTCTCATAACTCCAGCTACACCCATAGAAACATGTCTTGCACCTCTTAAGTTAATCATGCCCAGGAAGATCCTTTCCCTTACAGCCCTAGTAGATTCAGGAGCCCCCTCATGTTTCACCCATGAGGAATTGGTTAACAAGCATGGAATTCCTGTACTTCAAAAGAACAAACCAGTAGTAGCTGCAGTAGTAGATGGACGACCTCTAGCATTTGGGAATATAACCATGGAGACCACACCATTAAGAGTACACCTTGGTGACCATGAATCCCACATATGTCAATGCAATATCGAGCCCATTACATCTAGTTATCATTGGAATGCCCTGGTTAAAGAAGCATAATCCAGACATTAATTGGGAAAAGAATAAAATCACGCGTCGAGTTATCCAGAAGAACCCAACCTATGTTGGAGCCAAAACCTTCATACATGCAGTAAGGAAGGAACCTATGTTGGTGCATTTTACCCAAGCCTACATGCTTGATATGCTTGATATTATCCTCATTTGTAAGTCACATGTGTGGTCATGTGAACACCTCTTGTAAAAGAGTTTATTTTTATCTCTTGTAATTGAAAAAAGGAAAAAAGGAAAAAGATGGCTTACCTCATCCATGATGTAAAAGCAAATTCGTGGGTCTAACTACCTAAAACCTCAAATTTTTGAGCTGAGGGAATATCTCCTAACTTTGGGGATCACTTTTAGGTGGAGCTATTCGAATTCGAATTCAAAACTCCCTCCAAGATTAGCTATAAAAAGAGCAAGAAGGAAGAGGCGATTAGCAAGCCTTGTACGTGACCACTTCATGTCATTTTGTAGAGATTGAAGAGCTTAATCCATAGCTCTATCATTCTACTCCCATTGTGCAAAGAATCATTGCCAATGTGATTGTAATCATATGTGAATCTATACATTTATCATCATCTACTTCTCTGTTTTGTTCTCTGCTATACTCACTCAGAGTAGTAACTTCAGAATGTCATATCTCGAGTTGTACGCAATCTTTTTCAGTGTTTTAACATGCGTTGGATAGTTCTTACTATCTACTTTTGGCATATTATCTTTCAAGGTCATTGAAGCTACAGTTTGTGAGATATCTGCATTTTACGGCTCACTAGTCTATCTCTACAGAGCCCCGAGAATGGTGGGCATGTTCCAGAAATTGATGAATCATGTTCTCAGTGCTCAGTCCATCACTTGAAGTGTTTTAACTTGGATTGAGAGGCTTGCTAAGTCTATTTTCTATGACTAAAAGGAATTTATCTAATTCCTACCAGGTTAAGAGCACTGTTCATTTTTTCTAGCAGGTGTATGTCCAAAAATAGCAAGTTTTGGGAGCTAGTCATTTCGCAACTAGTCTGTCTTGGCTTAAACTTCTGGGATACATGTTACAAAGTACTTGGCTGATATTTTTGTGGATTTAGGAAGCTCAAAGCGTCTACTAATCAACTCTGAAGTCGCAGTTGGCTGGTGTGAAGCTGGTTGTAGCAGCACCTACTCATCTTTGGAATGCATCCACCATCTCTCTTCATAGTGGTGTCAGAGCATAGTCAAGCAACATGGGAGATGGATTTCCATCAACAATTGACAAATTGGATCGAAACAACTACCCGGCATGGTCTCTAAGGATGGAGGCTTACCTTCAAGGGAGGAATCTATATGGATTCATATCCGGAGATGAAGCAATGCCAACCATGAGGAACAAAGGGCAACCATCACATGAAGAAGTGGAAGGACTTTCAAATTGGTGTTCAAAGGATGCACTTGAAAGGTCCTATATTCTAAACTCAATCTCTGATTTTCTTTCACCTCATGTCAAGGGATGCAAGACATCAAGAGAGACCTGGAATGCACTTGCTTCTTTCTTCTCTTCCAACACTCGAGCAAGGAAGAACCAATGGTGGATGGAGTTCACAACAATGAAGAAAAGCCCAAAGCAAAATGTGACTGATTATGTCACAAAGATGAAGGAGATTTTCGACCAACTTGGAAGCATTGGAGAGGTAATTGAAGAGGAGCAAATCATTAGACAAATCATAAATGGAATCAAAGCAGACGACAAGTGGGAGTCATTCACAACAGCCATGGATTTATACATGGACATGCATGTACCCGACCTCAACACACTCATGGGCCAACTCTTCACTCATGAAGCAAAGATTAGCAAAGGTGGTGAGTCCTCAAGAGGTAATCAAACTTCTGCCTTATATTTCGATAAAGCTCGGGTCAAGGACAAGTCAAAGAATAGGAAGAATGAAGATGAAGGTAGCTCTTTCCAAGCAAACTTTGCAGGTAGAGGAAGAGGCAGAGGTGGAAAGCAAGGCAGGGGGATATTCCAATCATCTCAACCTTGCAATATATGTGGCTTATCTAATCATACTATTGAATAATATTTCAGGAACCCGAGGAACTCAAGAGGAAGAGGAATAATAGAGGTGGCTATGGATCAAATAGAGGCAGATACAATGGAGGCTACAACAACAACAACTACTACATCAACAATTACAACAACAACAACTATCAAAGTGGCCATAGAGGAAGGAGAGACTACAATAAGTATGCAGAGGACCAAAGTCAAGAAGATTCATTATTGATTATGAATCTATCAGTGAAGAAGGGTAAGGATGATGATCACATATTTTACATTGATTCCGGATGCTCAAACCATGTAGCAGGAAATGTGGCTTTACTTTCTGATTTGGAAGATCCTCATAACAAGCATGAAGTGCAGACAGGAGATGACACAAAGCACTCAGTGGAGAAGATAGGTAATGTGAAGACATCAAATGGGAATATGAACCTCTTAAGCAAAGTCTTGTATGTCCCTACAATTACCAAAAATTTAATAAGTGTTGGACAGATTGTTGAAAAAGGATTGCAGGTTAGATTCAATCCATTTGGAGCATATGTTGAAGACCCAAGGCAAGGCTTTCGAAGGATTGCCAAAGGAGAAAAGACAGGAAGGCTATTCACTTTTGAAGTGGAAGATACAAAGAACATAGCTTTGTTTAGCTATGGATCTCAAACTCTAACAGAGTTGGAGATATGGCACAAAAGGCTTGCTCACATTGGTGAGAGGACACTGAAACAGATTTGCAGGGACCAAAGTGTACTTGGTTTGCGTAATATCACAAGGCAACACATGATTTATAAGTGTGAAGCTTGTCAACTCGGCAAGGCTCATAGACAACCTTTCAATAAGAAAGGATATATGTATCAAAATCCTTTGGATCTAGTGCACACGGATGTGTGGGGTCCAAGTAAGGAGCCATCTATATCAGGCTCAAGATATTATGTGTCTTTCATAGATGATTGTAGCAGGTGGACCATTCTGTTTTTCATGAAGCACAAGGATGAAATGTTTAATTGCTTTAAGAAGTATATTGCTCTTGTTGAAAACCAAACAGGTAGGACGTTGAAAAGACTCAGATCAGATGGAGGAGGAGAATACTTCTCTTCTGAATTTGATGCCTTCTTGCATGAAAGAGGCATTAAAAGGGAAGTCACTACAAGGTATACACTTGAACTCAATGGTGTACCAGAGAGGAGGAACAGAGCTATTATCGAAGCTGCAAGGTCCATGCCCAACAAAAAGGGATTGCCAAAATACCTATGGGCAGAGGCTATATCTACAGTCACATATCTCATAAATGGACTTCCATCTAAGTCACTAGATGGAACCACTCCATATGAAGTATGGAATGGAAGAAGACCTAGTCTAGAGCATTGTAAAATCTTTGGATGCTTAGCCTATGTTCACATTCCTTCTCAAGTAAGAGGGAAATTGGATCCCAAGGCAAAGAAGTGCATATTTATTGGTTATGACCAAAACCAAAAAGGATATAGATCGTACAATCCAACCAATAAAGGATTTTCTGTGAGTAGAGATGTAATTTTTGATGAAAACAAATCATGGTTTGATGATGACAGGAAAGTGAAGCTGCCATATGACTTGGATGAAGATTTTCCATCACTTAAACCAAAGGAGCCAAAGCAGATTGAAGAAAGTGATTCGGAGATTGACCTAGAAGACTTGGGAATACTAAAGCTATGGAAGAACAAAGGTAAAGCAAAGATGCAGGATGCTACATATGGACCCCAGAGCTCACATCAACCACTTAGAAGGTCTTCAAGGGAGAAGAAGAAACGAGAGAGGTTTGGTTATGATACTTCTTTGGTCACCAAGCACTCAATCTACATTGCAAAGGATTCAACCAATGAAGAATCTACCACATTCGAAGAAGCACAAAGCAAGAAAGCTTGGAGAGATGCAATGGATGAAGAAATGGAAGCCTTGAAGGAGAATGACACTTGGGAGCTTATACCTAACAAGCCATCTATGAAGGTAATTGGATCTCCATGGATATACAAAATCAAGAGGAATCTAGATGGAAGTATAAATAGACACAAAGTAAGGTTAGTTGGTAAAGGGTTTTCTCAAACCCATGGTATTGATTATGAGGAGACTTTCTCTCCTGTTGCAAAAATGCCTACAATTAGGGTTCTCATTAGTCTTGCTACATCTAGAAATTGGAATCTCTATCAACTTGATGTAAAGAATTCTTTCTTGAATGGATGGATTTTCTGAGGAAGTGTATATGGCACAACCTCCTGGATATGAGGATGCACATCATCCTAACTATGTATGCAAACTAAAGAAAGCTTTGTATGGATTGAAGCAAGCTCCAAGGGCTTGGAATTTCAGATTGGTGACTTATTTGTAGGACCAAGGATTCAAAGCTAGCAAGGTGGATACCTCTTTGTTCATAAAGAGAAATGGATCTGAAGTGATCTATTTATGTGTGTATGTTGATGATATTATTATCACAGGCAATGATCTTGAAGGAATCAAACAGGTAAAGACTCAAATGAAGGAGGAGTTCAAAATAAGTGACCTCGGGCCACTCACTTATTTCCTTGGATTGGAGTTGATTTACACAGATTCAGGTATATACATCACACAAAGGAAGTATGTCCATGACATGCTCGTCAAATTCAAGATGGAAAATACCAAGTGTGTAGGTACACCTATGGAGCAAAATCATAAGCTTAGTGCTTATGAAGGAGAGCCAATTGAAGACATCAAAAGCTATCAAAGCTTGGTTGGAAGTTTGAATTATGCAACTCTCACAAGGGTGGATATATGCTATAGTGTTAGCATATTGAGTCAGTTTATGCATAAGCCGAGAAGACCACATATGGAAGCGGCCAAGAGAGTCCTCAAGCACCTAAAGGGGACCATGAATGAAGGTTTGTTCTATTCATATACTTCAGATATTGAGCTAAAGGTCTACTCAGATGCAGATTGGGCCAGATCTAGAGATGATAGAAGAAGCACATCCGGATATGTATCGTTTGCAGGTTCAAAAATCATTTCTTAGTTATCGAAGAAGCAACCAACCATGGCATTATCTTCTATCAAAGCCGAATATAGAGGTTTGGCTAATGCAACTCAAGAAATCATGTGGCTAAAGTCTTTGTACACAGATCTTGGACTTCATTCTTCAACACCTCACATTTTGGTGACAACACAAGCTCACTACATCTAGCAGTTAATACGCTATACCATGCTAGAACCAAGCATATTGAAGTCCACTACCATTATGTAAGGGAGAAGCTAATGAGCAAGGATATTCAACTATCCTATGTCTCTACAGATATGCAATGTGCAAACATGTTGACTAATGCTCTTGATGGTACAAAGTTAAGTAGATTCAAGTTGATGATTGGCTTGTAGGAAATCAAGGACAATTGAAGACTTATTTGGAGGCCAAGCATGTTAGGCTTGAGCGGGAGCTGTTGGTGCATTTTACCCAAGCTTACATGCTTGATATGATTTATATTATCCTCATTTGTAAGTCACATGTGTGGTCATGTGAATACCTCTTGTAAAAGAGTTCATTTTTATCTTTTGTAATTGAAAAAAGGAAAAAGGAAAAAGATGGCTTACCTCATCCATGGTGGGTCTAACTACCTAAAACCACAAATTTTTGAGCTGAGGTAATATCTCCTAACTTTGGGGATCACTTTCAGGTGGAGCCATTCGAATTCGAATTCAAAACTCCCTCCAAGAATATCTATAAAAAGAGCAAGAAGGAAGAGGCGATTAGCAAGCCTTGTGCGTGACCACTTCATGTCATCTTGTAGAGATTGAAGAGCTTACTCCATAGCTCTATCATTCTACTCCCATTGTGCAAATATTCATTGCCAATGTGATTGTAATCATATGTGAATCTATACATTTATCATCATCTACTTCTCTGTTTTGTTCTCTGCTATACTCACTCAGAGCAGTAACTTCAGAAGGTCATATCTCGAGTTGCAGGCAACCTTTTTCAGTTTTTTAACATGCATTGGATAGCTCGTACTGTCTATGGTTAGCATATAAATTTTCAAGGTCATTAGAGTTACAGTTGGTGCGATATCTGAATTTTACTGCTCACTGGTCTATCTCTACAGAGCCCCGAGAATGGTGGGCATGTTCCAGAAATTGATGAATCTTGTTCTCAGTGCTCAGTCCATCATTTGAAGTGTTTTAACTTGGATTGGGAAGCTTCCTAAGTGTATTTTGTATGCCTAAAAGGAATTTATCTAATTCCTACCAGGTTAAGAGCACTGTTCATTTTTTCTAGCAAGTGTATGTCCAAAAAAGAACTGGTGAATCAAGTCTAAGAGCAATACCTCCATTGCACTAGAAACTATCACCAAAATGATTGGTTTGAGTTGTTACCCTTTGCAAAGTTTGCCTATAACAATAGTGTTCATGCATCTACTAAGCAAACTCCATTCTTTGCAAACTATGGACAACATCCAAGAATGAATATACAACTCTCAAATCATGTCAAGAACCTAGCTGCCAGAGACAAGGCCCAGTACCTGATGGACTTTCACAAAGAACTCAAGGAAGAGATCCATAAAGCTCAAGAACAATACAAGTACTACATCCAAGAATGGATATACAACTCTCAAATCATGTCAAGAACCTAGCTGCCAGAGACAAGGCCGAGTACTTGATGGACATTCACAAAGAACTCAAGGAAGAGATCCATAAAGCTCAAGATCAACATCGTGTCCAGAATCCATCATATCAAATTGGGGATAAAGTATGGTTACTCAGAAACAATTTGCAAACTTCAAGGCCCTGTGCAAAGCTAGATCATCAAAGGTTTGGTCCATTCACCATCTTGGCAAGATCAATCCAATCACCTTCAAGCTCGAGCTACAAAACACCATGAGAATACATCCAATTTTCCATGTATCCATGTTGGAACCATATCAGATTTCGCCATTAAGGGGGGAGAGACCTAGTCCTTCACCACCTATCGAGATTCATGATCATGAAGAATTTGAAGTCGAGCATGTCCTAGATTCTAGAATATCCCGAGGAAGATTGGAATACCTTATTCATTGGAAAGGGTATGACATTAGTGATCGTACTTGGGAACCTGCAGAAAACCTTCAGAGAGCACCAATCAAGGTTCAAGAATTCCATAAGAGAAATCCAATGAAGCCGAGACCAGATAACATGACCGCTCCTCGTGGAACTAGTCGCTTGAGGGGGAGGTGATGTCGTGGATAAAGGAAACCATCCTAAACCTTAGATTCAATGTGAATCCTATATCTCATGATTGGTTTAGAATTAGGAGAAACCAATTCTTCCATTGCGTCTGGAACGTGATGAAACCCTAAGATCGACTGTCTATTTGCTAAATTCTGACATTATGAGGTCGTTATCGATTTGCTAACATCATTGATGACATCATCAACTCGCAACGGCCTTGGCAACCGCCCTTGAAAACCTATATAAGGAAGGGTTGGCCACATTCATAATCACTCTTGCCAATACTGGTCTTTGGAGCTCAAGGAGTCATGACTGCCAATTAAGTACTCTTCAAGTTCGAGTTCTAGTCCTTTTCTTATTCCTTATTCTAGTCTAGTTCTTGGACATCCTATCTTGTCCCCTTGTAATCTCATAGTACGAGATCTTGTCGAGTTCTTTCTTGTATCTAGTTCATTTTCCTAGAAGGGAGTTCTTATAATCCAGATATCTTCTCTCATACTTACGATCCCGGGTTGTGGGATCTCCTGTATCATCTCTAGTCAAGTTTTCCATTCCTATTGGTCTCGGGTTGTGGGATGTCTTGTATCGGCTACATCTTCTTGTATTGTTTTCCCTATGTGGGTGTTCTTGTAATCATAAGTGTATTTCCGAAATCTTGTCTACTGTAGTCAGAGAGCGCAATCTAGTGCTCCCCTGACACACTCTTTAAACTTACCAAAAGCTTGAGACTTATCACAAAGGAAGTACACCCACATCTTCATGCTATAGTCATCACCATGTAACATGAAGTAGGAAGATCCTCCCAAGGCTTGTGTAGGCATTTTTTTGCACAAGTTAGCATGCACCAACTCTAGAGGATTGCTTGCCATATTCTTTCTTTTTTGTTGCTTGACCATCATGCAAGCTTCACATGGTTCATTCATTTCTACAATCGATGGTAGGTGTGCAACCATACCCCTATGATGCATCTCCTTCAGTGAAGGGTATCCAAAGTGGCCAAATCTCTCATGCCATAGCTTACTTGTGCCCACACTTGTAGTGGCTGTAAGAGCACACAAATCATACATGTTGTTCCTCCTTATGCCAATCCCAACAATGTTGCTATTTGTGTCCATAATCTTAGTTCGTGTTTTAGTGAAAGATACTTGATGACCTTGAACAGTTATAGAAGCTACTGAAAGTAGATTTTGTTTGATTTATGGAACGTACAACACATTGGAAAGCTTTTTGACATCCCCATTATAGTTAATGAAAGAAATCGTACCTTCGCACTCTACAAGACATCTTGCATTGTTTCCTTCCTTTACTGTGATGGGTTCCTTTAGAGGCTTTAAGGAACTGTAAAAGTCTTTTCTCCTCATCATGTGACGAGATGCATCACTGTCCAACACCCATGAGTCATGGGTTCTTGCATCTTTAGCCAAGGAGCATACCTCCTCTATCATAACAAATAAGTTAAGCTCTATTTCTATTGTGTTGGTAGACTCCTTTCCCTTTCCACCTTTGGAAGATCCATTCTTCTCTTTTGCCTTCTTGATGCAACAATCTTGGATTCTATATCCTTTCTTCTTACAGTGGAAACACTCTCCTTTGAACTTTTTTTTGTCATCCTTCTTTTTGTCTCAATCTTTTGAAGAGTCCACTTTGCCTCCTTTGGCATTTGTTATGAATGCAGTATCTCCTTTGCTACCACCACTCCATGCCTTGAGTCGGAGATCCTCCTTCATGAGTAAGTGCTGAATTCTACAAATGTTAGTGGTTGAGGTCTAATTTAAGTATTGAGAGAAATTACTAGTCCATCAAACTTTGGTGGACAGATTTGAAGACAACTTCAAGCTAGCTCATCGCTTGAATTTTGTACACCTGCTCCTGCCATTTGATCCCGTAGATTCTATATGTGAGTGATAAACACCTTAGTAGTCTCCCCATGAGCAAAATTTTCTACTACTAGCTGATTCTCCAAGTTCTGAATCCATGTTTGATTACCAATTTCATATTGATTTCCCAATATGTTCCATGCTTCACAAGCCTTAGTAGTATGTTGAATGAGAGTTAGAACATATTAGTAGTACTTGTAACTAGAGTGCAGAGTGCATCTGTATTTCTACGTTTCCAAGCACATAGAAGATCATGTTGGAACATCAAGCTTACACTATGCTTGAGGTGGATTTCATCTACATCAAAAGCTATCACTTGGTTTACGCTGAAAGAATATCCCTTGGAGAGTTCTTTTACTTATGCTCACTTATTGTATTTTTCACCAAGATTTCTCATGGATCTTTTACCATTGTAAAAGTCTAGAGCTTCACACATGTAAAAGGAAAAAGATAGAGCTCAAATTACATGAATTTGTGGTGGTTAAGTTGCAATCAATCAATCATCAATCACCTAAAAGTAGATCAAACTAGATCTTCACTTTTCCTAGATTGTAGGAAAGTGAATTGGTTTCCTCCAACAACCTTTACTGCCTTCATTTGAACTGAAAATCCACTTGTAGAAGTCGTGGAGCTTTTCTGGAGTCTATATAAAGACTTTGGATCACCTGTACATCATGTGGAAGCAATATACATACACTTGTGGCCATCATTGTCTTGCTCGTTCATTTTTTTGCATCATATTCTTTGATAATAGTAATCTTGCAGAGGCTGCTGCTCTCTCAACAGAGCTCCAAATTGGATATTAGAGGACTCATTGGAGAAGTATTAGTGTCTAGTATTCCTCTAAATTTTCAACGCATTTGGTTAAGTAAATTGGGAGGTACCACTGTTGAGTGTCTGATTCATTCCAAAAGCATATTTTGCTTATGTCTTGTACTCTTGTGCATTCTATACACTCAACCCTATGTGTATCACTCCCATAAAAGAAGTTTTTCTGATTATAATCATGCAGGTCCCTATGAGCTTTTGAAATTCATTGTCTCATCTAAAAATATTAAGTTTTTTGAGCTAGTCGATGCACAAACCTATCTGTTTTGTATAGATTCTTTCTCCTTGATTCTCGAAAGTACATAGTGCATTTTATTGCACTCTTATCGCATGCCTATAAGTTCTATTTGAGTCTCCATAAGCTCAAGGGCGGGTCTTGAGCCAATTGGCTGGACCGAACTTTGTCACTTCGTAACTCACTTTTCTACCTCCTACAAGCTTCTCCAAGTTCTTTCAGTGGCATGAGAGCTAGATCAAGATGGGTGATGACTTTCCCTTAATCATTGAGAAGCTTGATCAACACAACTATGCAGCTTGGCAAATGAGAATGGAGGCCTATTTGCAAGGTAGAAATCTTTATGGAATTGTAGCAGGTGATGGAGCTATGCCTATTCCAAGATCCAAAGGAGGACTTACACAATAGGAGACAAACAAGCTCACACTTTGGTGTGCAAGGGATGCTCAAGAAAGGTCATACATACTAAACTCTATCTCTGACTTTCTATTACCACATATTAGAGGATGCAAGACATCTCAAGAGACTTGGGATGCCCTAGAGACTTTCTTTTCTACTAGTACCAATCAAGAAAGAATCATCTTTGGAACGACTTCAACCAAATGAAGAAGACACCTAGAAAAACCATCACAGAGTTTGTTACCAAGGTCAAGGAGGTTGTAGATCAATTAGCATCCATTAGAAAGCTGATTGAAGAAGAGGCTATCATGAGGCAAATTCTCAATGGGATTCGAAGTGATAAGCAATGGAAACCCTTCACCACAGCTTATGATCTCATCATGGATGTGCAAACTCTAGACTTCGACATCTTTCTTGGACAACTCTTCAATCAAGAGGCCAAAAATAGCATAAAGGAAGGTAACTTATACCATGGTAATTCAACTAGTGCTCTATATGCACATAAGAAGGATAAGAAGGTGAAAGGCAAGAAGAAGAAAGAAGATGAAGAGGAGACTTCCCAAGCCAAATTTGCAAGCAAGAGCAAGTGGGAAGGGAAGAAAAAAGGACAAAAGCATGACAAAAACAAAGGTCAAAATGTTCAACCTTGTGCCATCTGTGATAAGACCAGCCACACCACTCAGAATTGTTTGTTCAATGGGAAGACTGAGAAAGGAAGTGGAAGAGATGGATATGGTAGCAATAGAGGTAGAGGTGTACACAACTTCAACAATAACAATAGAGGCTATAATAGAAAGGACTTCAGAAATTATTCAAAAGATCAACCACATGAAGACTCATTGCTTCTTATGAATCTAAGCCACAAAGAAGGTAAATAAGATGATCATTTGTTCTACATAGATTCAGGATGTTCAAATCATGTTGCAGGCAACATTGCTCTTCTATCTCACTTGGAAAGTCAAAATCATAGACATGAAGTACAAACAGGGGATGACACAAAGCTCAATGTGGAGAAGATTGGTAATGTCAAAGCTTCCAATGGCAAGACAAACATTCCAAGTAAGGTTATCTATGTACACACTATCACTAAAACCCTAATAAGTGTAGGCCAAATAGTGGAAAAAGGCTTGCAAGTTAGGTTTACCCAACATGGAGCCTTTGTGGAAGATCCATGTTAAGGCTTCAAGAAGATAGCCAGAGGTGAGAAGCATAGTAGAATCTTTACTTTTGAAGTAGGAGAAACCAAGAACATAGCTCTATTCACTTTTGGGTCTCAAACCCTAAGTGAGCTTGAAGTGTGGCATACGAGACTTGCTCATGTGAATGAAAGAACCTTGAAGGATATACGTAGGGATCCAATTGTTCTAGGTATGCTAAACATATCAAAGCAACACATGATGAACAAGTGTGATGCATGTCAGATTGGGAAGACACAAAGACAACCATTCAACCACAAAGGCTACATCCACAACTTATTGGACTTAGTACATATAGATGTATGGGGACCAAGTCAAGAACCTTCATTTGCAAGATCAAGGTATTATGTATCATTTATTGATGACCATAGTAGATGGACTATTCTATACTTTATCAAGAGTAAGAATAAAGTGTTTGATTGCTTCAAAAAGTATCTAGCACACGTGGAGAGTCATACAGATAGATCACGCAAGAAGCTTAGATCAGATGGAGGGGGAGAATACTTCTCCAAAGAGTTTGATGAGTTCTTGTAGGATAAAGGTATGAAAAGGGAAGTGACTACTAGGTGCTCTCCTCAACTAAATGGAATTGCAGAGAGAAGAAACAAGACATTGGTTGGATCAGCCACAACAATGCTTAAAGAGAAGAGGTTGCCACATTATCTATGGGCAGAGCCTATTTCAAATGCTATGTACCTTGTCAATAGGCTACTATCCAAATCACTTCAAGATATGACTCATTATGAATCATGGCATGGAAGAAAACTTAGTCTTGGACATTGCAAGGTGTTTGGTTGTTTAGCTTATGTTCATGTACCATCACAAATAAGAGGTAAGCTAGATGAAAGGGCAACAAAAGTAGTGTTTATTGTCTAAGATAGAATGCAGATGGGTTACAGGTTCTATAATCCTTCAACCAAGCAATTCACTACAAGTAGAGATGTTGTGTTTCAAGAACATAGGTGTTGTTATCATGAAGATAAAAACAAATAAGAGGTAAGCTAGATGAAAGGGCAACAAAAGTAGTGTTTATTGTCTAAGATAGAATGCAGATGGGTTACAGGTTCTATAATCCTTCAACCAAGCAATTCACTACAAGTAGAGATGTGTTTCAAGAACATAGGTGTTGTTATCATGAAGATAAAAAAAAGGTAACTCTACCATATGATCTTGATTCTGATTCTCATCAATTAGGAAGCAAGCATGATACACATGTCCAGGATCCGAGAAGTGATATAGATGGTGAACAAGATGAAAGGAAAATGATTGCAAATTCTGGAAGTCAAGAGGCAAAGTAAAGATGAAAGAGTGTGGAGAATGCTCGAAGCAAGCACCTAGAAGATCAACAAGAGAGAAGAAACAATGAGAAAGGTATGGATATGATTTCCACATTTGTTACAAATCACTCAATCTACTTGGAAAAAGACTCAATTTGAGAGGAACCCTCAACCTATGAAGAGGCAAAGGGAAACCGTAATTGGGTAAAGGCCATGAAAGAAGAAATAGATGCATTGAAGGAGATGGACACTTGGGATTTGGTTCCAATGTCATGCAATCAAAAGGTAATTGGTTGCAAATGGGTGTATAAAGTTAAAAGAAACTCAAATGGATCAATTTGCAGGTACAAGCCAAGATTAGTTGCCAAAAGATGCTCACAAACACATGGTATAGAATATGAGGAAACATTCTCACTAGTTGCAAAGATGACTACAATCAGGACATTGATAGGTGTAGTTGCTGCAAGAAATTGGAGACTCCTCCAACTTGATGTAAAAAATGCATTTCTAAATGGTTGGATAAGTGAGGAGGTATACATGTTACAACCACCAGGTCGTGAAAACCCTAATCAAGCACCTTATGTTTGCAGAAGTAAGAAAGCATTGTATGGATTGAAACAAGATCCTAGAGCTTGCAATTACAAGTTAGTTACATACCTTCAAGATCAAGGTTCAAACCTAGCAACTTTGATCCTTCTTTATTCATCAAAAGGGATCACAATGAGGTTATCTATCTATGTGTATATGTAGAGGATATTATTATGACAGGTGATGATTTGAATGGCATTCAAAGGATCAAGAGACACATGCAAGAGGAGGTCAAAATCAGTGACCTAGGTGAGCTCACATATTTCCTAGTTATGCACGTGATATACACAGATGAAGGAATGTATTTGACTCAGAGAAGATACATTCAAGATCTACTTCTTAAGTTCAAAATGGAGAACACTAAACCTATAAGTACACCTTTTTAGATGAATCATAAACTTAGTGTTTATGAAGGTGAGAAAATTGAAGACATGAAAGAATATCAAAGCTTGGTATGTATCTTGATATATGCTACTCATACAAGGGCAGACATCTCATATAATGTGGGAGTGCTTAGTCAGTTCATGCACTCACCTATTAGACCAAACATGGATGCAGCTAAGAGAGTACTTAAGTATCTCAAAGGTACAATCAATGAAGGTATATTCTATCCTTACTCTTCGTATTTCGATATCAAAATCTATTCAGATGTAGATTGGGGAGGAGTTAAGGATGATAGAAGAAGTACCTCTTATTACTTAACATTTGCAGGTTCAAAGCTAGTGTCATGGAGCTCCAAAAAGCAAACAACAATTGCTTTATCCTCAACTAAAGTAGAGTACAAAGGTTTGACCATAGAAACTCAAGAGGCAATATGGTTAAAAGCATTGTATACAGATTTGGGACTTGTTAGTTAAAAACCTCACATATTTGGAGATAATGTAAGTTCCATGGATCTAACAGCAAATACTATTTTCCATGCAAGAACCAAATACATAGAGGCTCATTAAAACTTCATAGAGGATAAGCTCATGGCAAAGGAGATTGACATTTCTTTTGTTCCTATTGAAAAGCAAGTAGCAAATATGATGACAAAGGCACTTCATGGAATAAAGCTGTGTAGATTCATAGCTAAGGCAGGTATCCAACCTATTAGAGAATGAAGACTTAAGCATACTTTAGCTTGAGGGGGAGCTGTTGGAACATCAAGCTTACACTATGCTTGAGGTG
This sequence comes from Ceratopteris richardii, assembly GCA_020310875.1. NCBI lineage: Eukaryota > Viridiplantae > Streptophyta > Polypodiopsida > Polypodiales > Pteridaceae > Ceratopteris > Ceratopteris richardii. The sequence goes on along the minus strand of CM035428.1, from coordinate 140,078,670 downwards.
GATTTGATCTACATCAAAAGCTATCGCTTGGATTATGTTGAAAGAATGTCCCTTGGAGAGTTCTTTTACTTATGCTCACTTATTGTATTTTTTTAAAAGATTGTTCATGGATCTTTTACCATTGTAAAATCCTAGAGCTTTACACATGCAAAAGGACAACAATAGAGCTCAAATTCCATGGATTTATGGTGCTTGATTTGCAATCAATCAATCGTCAATCACTTAAAAGTAGATCAAAACCTATCTGTTTTGTATTGACTCTTTCTCCTTGATGGTCCAAAGTACATAGTGCATTTTATTGCACTTATTGCATGCGTATAAGGTCTATTTGATTTAGCTTCTCCAAGTTCTTTTAGATCAACATCAAGAGGAATCATTCGAACAAGATTATTTGAATCAGGTGTTTCTTGGGACTGATGATCAGTCCCAACAACAGTCTCTAGAATCTCAAATGAATCAAGGATAGAAGTAATTTTAAACTTCCATATGGTGTAATTTGTACAATCAAGTTTACCTTTCGTGAAGGTTGATGGTTGTATCCACAACTTTGGGATGACCGGCATCATTGGTGCTCTTGCCTGTGTGCCACCTACCATTGTTGAGCGACCACCTTGATTCCCAGTTGTAGATGATGATGCATCACTTGACATATTCTCTCTTTTGTCGTTGAGACCTCTCCAACCTTTGCATTTTTGCTGGATCATTTGTGGTCGCTTGAGTGTGGAGTATTGAGTATATCTAACATTTTGTTGTGGTGGAAGGCTACAACTATAAGAGATAGAAGGCTCTTCGTCAAGATTCCAAGTAATGAACCACCCTACACATGCTCATCCTAAAGTGTACATGATCATTGACAAAAATCATACACGATCAGGAAATTTCCAACAAAAAGATCATGAATGATCATCCACAACCCAAAAAATCATTCATGATAATCCGCACATGATTTATAGTCCAAAATTGATGATCTATGATCTACGATCCATGATCAATGATCTACGATCCATGATCAATGATCTACGATCCATGATCAATGATCATAAACTCCAAGTGAAAACTCATGTTTACACAAGAGACCTAATGAAAATAGTCATTCACTAAAATTGTCATATTTCTTTCGTTTCTCCATCAAATCGTGTGCATCATATCATGGAAAAAAAATTAAGAAGAGGACATATAGGATTTTTATAGAGACAGAAATGCAAAAAAAAAAAGAGATTGCATAAAATGCACAATAGAAAAAGATGGTTTTGCGTTAAACATTGATGGACTCATTTCACACAAAATAGAGCTTAAAAACTAGAGAAATGACCACAAAATTTCAGCCTCGAGGTAGAGGAAACTTGGAAAAGTGAGAATCAAGCATGATAAGCCATGGAACATACAAAAACCACAGTGGAAGAAGGAGGAAAAATGCATTCATGAAATTCATGATAAGAGGATCTCTCTTACGCACACTAGAAAAATTCTTTCAAAGTGACGGCTTGGGATTTTCATAGCGGCTCCCTCATGTAGCATTTTACATTGAGTTTGAAAAAAGTAAAAATATCAAAACACTCTCGAATTCTATCTCTTCTCTTGTAGTTTTCAGAACATATGTAAGACTTCAAAGTTACAAAATTTGTGAAACAAATTATTCCCAAGCTTATTAAAGTTATCACTATCATTGATTGTAACACTCCTCCCTCCTTAATCTTTTCTTCCCTTTATAGTTTTCTACGGTCAAGTGGGTTTGCTAAATCCTTCATTTAATATTTTTCAATTACTTTTTATTGTCAAGACTATCAAGTTCTTTGGATTATGTTGAGTGTTGGGCCCCTTTTTCGACCATTGATCTTTGTATGTGTTATACTCCATCTTACTTGGCATTCTCCTTGAAGCTTTGAGCATCGTTGTGTAATTGTGTGTAGGGAGCCATGTACACATTGTTAGTGATGACAAAGTAGAAGTAAAGCATTGTCTTCTAAAAATCCCATTTCCTTGAATCATGATCATCAAAGTTTTCTTAACCTATCTCTGTCAAGAGCTAAGTTTGAAACATGAGTGCCCTCTTGTTGTTCAAAGACCAAAGATTTGATATCAACATGCCATTATCTTTCTAGTCCATAGTAATGGATGAAATAAGGGTTTAATGCACGGATTGAGAAAAAAATGCGTCTTATGCATGGCCATATACTGTTATCTCTATGCATGCATACTTTAAAGTGGATTGGAAGAATGACGATCCGTTCTAGAGTGAAATCATCAAGGGCACGCTAATGGTGAGGTTTTCTAGCCTAAGAAAGTACAAAAATGTTATTTCGTTTACCATTTCATGTTAATTTTCTTCAAATTGATTTGAATTTATTTACATTAATTTTTGGTTTGATTCTCGTATATGTCAACTCTTTGCACGAAAAATTTTATTCAAGTCTCTAGTTGAGGTCTTGAAGTTGCATGTCTAGAATAGCATGAAGCCTTCTCTTACTGTTTGATGTGTTACCGATATTGGGAAGTCATGATTTTTTACATGGTATTCAAAGGCGAGGTTGCGAGAGGTGCAATGGAGAAGCTTCATACATTGTGAAAGAGGAAGACAATCACAAGGGAGGTGATCGATGAGTGTTGACTAAGAGAGGCAAAAGTTGGTATCACCACATTTTGAGAAGCGGCAAATGTTGAGGAGGAAGAATGACAACTGAGCTTGGGCATCAATATTGGGAAGAAGAAGGTAGCTGTCAAATCCAGAATCTCAAAGCATGGAGGCTTATGTGGTTAGGCTCCGAGTGGTGTATGCATTGGATACTAGTGTGTCATCACCGAACCATAGGAGGTTGGGGCATTGACTAGATCTTGCAGATGCACATACACAAAGATAGTACAGAAATGAAATGTCACAAAAGCGCTCACAAAATAGAGAAATCTAAAAGATTGAACACAAGATTCGGTACAATCTCCCCCAATATACTCTGATGGATGAGCCTATTAGATTATGTGTATCTATAGGTATTTTGCATTTTCATGAATAGAAGATACATGAGGGTGGCACTTTGAAAAGCGTGCATATATATGTGAAAATCTGCTTTATTTACAAAATCATTGCTTTTTAAGCGATCTACTAGTTTTACAAAAACTTTCCTTTCTAAGAGATGTACTATTTTTACAAAATATATCTAAAATATTATATTTTAACTATCCTAAAAAATATATGAATAAGTCCATGCGTGTTCATGCCCTCATGATTCTTTACTTGCAAAATCAAAACACAATCACATTAAAAAACTCAAGACATTACAATCCATATAACATTCCATTATTCCATAAAGTATAGCATGCCTCCCAATTGACAAGAAACTGACTTGAGTTGATAAGAATAAAATGGACATGGATGGCCAGTCACATGTCCCATCACTGACTAATCATAAGCATGTTCCATGTAAAAACACATGCATGGAAATGGAAAACTGGAATTTAATGTGACTGTGAATGATGTGCAAAACTCAAATGATAATGTGCAGTTAATGATGTCCTACGAATCCATTGAGATTGTTGAAGTGAGTGATTTTTATATTTGACTAAATAGCTATGATATTCCTTATTAGTGTGTGTAGTAGTAACATCATAATCAAGTATTTTCTCTAGAACTAAAATGTCAGCATCTGCTTCAAGTAAAGGAGGATCATCTAAAATAGGAGTAAGTGGTAAAGTTCATTAAAAGGATTTCAATAAATTAATATGAAACAATTATGTATATTCCAATGAGAAGGTATCTCTAGTCTAAATGCTATTGGAGTTAGACGTTTGCGGAAGCATGCGAACAGCACAAGGAAGAAGAAGAAGCTTGGAGCACAACACACAAGACTGAATGTATTACTAGAGAATGTACAAAGATAAGTAGCCCATTAGGGCAATAGGCGTATATACAAGCTGGGGGAAAAAAACCTCCTAAAGAGGGAAAAAAATGCCCCGGCGGTCCTAGAGTGATCACACACATCACTACCTAAATATATCAACAAATCCCCCCTGGGAGTGATGCGGTGAACAAGGAGCTCGCACTCATGTATAAGGAAGTGCCAAGCGATGTGGAAATCACTCCACAAAAGGAAGTAAGCCCAAAGCTTTGCGGAAAGCTTCAAACTTCTCCCTAGGCAGAGCCTTCGTGAAAAGGTCTGCAATGTTCTCCTGCGTGGGCACATATGCCAAGCTGATCTCCCCAGCAGAGAACCTCTCCCTGACATAGTGATAATGCACCTCAATGTGCTTAGTGCGAGCATGGAACACAGGGTTCCTCGCAACTGCCAATGCGCTCTGACTGTCAGTGAAGATGGTGGTGGCAGAAGACTCGCCAACACCCAAATCAGCCATAAGGCGTCTGAGCCACACACACTCAACAGTCGCTGTGAAAGCTGCCCTATACTCAGCCTCACAATTGGAAGTGGCCACAGTAGGCTGCTTCTTTCTCAACCAAGATATACATGAGCTACCAAGCATGAAGCAAAAACCACTGGTGGACACACGAGTGTCATAGCAACCAGCCCAATCTGAGTCAGAAAGAGCATGCAAATCTGGCGGTAGTGATCCCCCCTTGGGATAAAACAACCCAAGTAGCCGAGTACCACTCAAGTAGCGAAAGATGCGCTTAACCTCTTTCCAATGCGTGACTCCTGGGCAATGCATAAACCTGCTCATCTGTGAGACAGCAAACTAAATATCTGGCCGAGTAATGCATAAGTAAATCAAGCATCCAACAGCTTGCTGATAGAGAACAGCATCAAATGCATCTCCAGCATCATGAAGACTCAATCGTAAACCTGTCTCCATAGGAGTGGCAATAGGCTTACAGTCTTCAAGGCCAAAACACTGCAATAATATGTCAATATATTTCGTTTGATACAAAGCCAATCCACCATCAACATGCATAAACTGAATGCCCATATAGTGATGCAAATGCCCCAAATCAGACATCTCAAATGAGGCATGCAAATCAGCCTTAAAATTAGCAATATCTGTCTCAATAGGACCAGTGAGCAGCATGTCATCAACATAGACAACAATGATCAGAAGCACATCATTATCACGTTTAACATATAAGGTGCTTTCAGTTGGACTGTTCTCAAAACCATGTGCAATCAGATAGGCATGTATCTTCTCATACCAAGCACGTGGTGCTTGCTTTAAACCATATAATGCCTTCTTTAACCTGCAAACTTGGTTTTCATGCCCTTTCTGCACAAAGCCACGGGGCTGAAAAACATACACTTCTTCATGCAAGTCACCATTCAGAAATGTTGTTTTAATGTCCAACTGATGTACATTCCAACCATGATGGGCTGCAAGTGCACAAATGCTCCGAACAGTAGTCATACGGCGTGTAGGTGCAAAGGTCTCATCAAAATCAATGCCTCTTTCCTGTGCATAACCCTTTGCAACAAGCCTAGCCTTATACCTGTCAACTGTACCATCAGGTTTACGCTTCAGCTTGTATACCCACTTAGTGCCAATGGCCTTCTTGCCAGGAGGCAAGTCACATAAAGACCATGTACCATTCTTCATTATAGCATCATATTCAGATTGCATAGCAGCCATCCAATTTTCTGAATTTTGTGCTTCATCAAAAGAAACAGGCTCATTCTCATCACAGAGACTAGATGCAGCCATAGCATAGCAATCTGATGCAAAGGAGGCACTATGAGAGCCTGAGCGAGTACGATATGACAAAGGTGCATCTAATTTGCTATCACGCAAAGTCTGCACTAGCCATTTTGGCATAGTTTTTGCCTGCTCAATATCAGCTCTCTCATCAACAAGTGCATCATATAAATCTGCATCAGAAATGGAATGATCTGCATCATCATATGAAACCTGCAAAGGCTGAGAAGTTGCCTCATTAGGACCAGCACTAGCCTGTCCACCTGTAAAAAGAGGCATCAAAGTATCATACATGTCTTTGGAGCTAACAGATGTCTCCTTAGTACATGAAAGCAATGGCTGAATAGCATCTTCCACAAAGACAACATCACGGCTAACGAGAATGCGTTTAGTCTGTGGATGATACAGATGATAGCCTTTACTTTCAGAACTGTACCCAACAAAAATACATTTTATTGCCTTATCATCCAATTTTCTGCGATGTTGTTCAGGCACTAATGCATATGCCAAACAACCAAAAACACGCAAATGAGAAACAGATGGCTTGCGGTCATGCCAAGCCTCATATGGAGTGATAGACTGCAACGCTTTAGTGGGACACCTGTTCAGTACATATGCTGCACACATGACAACCTCAAGCCAGAAACTATGTGGTAAAGCCTGACTTTTGACCATGCACCTCGCCATCTCCATGAGTGACCTGTTCTTTCGTTCAGCAACTCCATTTTGTTGAGGTGTATACGGCACTGTACACTGGTGTTTTATCCCACGTTCAGCCAGAAATGCCTTAAAGTCTGAAGACATATATTCCCCCCCTCGATCAGAACGGAGGGTGCCCATTTTACATGCTAATAGATTTTCAGCCAAAACCAAAAACTGTTTGAAGCACATGAACACTTCGGACTTTGCTTTGAGTGGATATACCCATGCATGCCTGAAAAAATCATCAATGAAAGTCACGAAGTAAAGGTAATTTCCAAAAGAGGGTGTGTGCACAGGACCACAGACATCACTATGTACAAGCTGCAATTTCTGCGTAGCCCGAACTGAACCATCTTTTGGAAAAGAAGAACGCTGCATTTTTCCCAAAATACAGCCTTCACAAACATGTTTTCCAGGTGCCTCAAGTTTGGGCAAAGAGGAAACCATTTCGGATTTCAGCAGGCGTAACAGACTAGCAAAATTCAGATGACCAAAGCGTGCATGCCAAAGCTTTGCATCTGACATAGCCTAAGAATCATGAACTGCACATGCGGAATCATTCACAGATCTTTCATAGTCTATGAGCTTATACAGTCCACGACATAAAATGCCAGAAGCAATAATCACATCGCCATTTGAGAGATCATGGACTGTACACCTGTCATCAATGAATTTCACAACCAAGCCAATCTTGGCTAATGCAGAAATTGATAACAGGTTCTTTTTGATCCCTAGCACAAATAAAGCATATGACAAAGTGAAAGAACTACCATGAGCAGTAGTCAGAATGATCTTACCAACTCCCATAACAGGATAAGAGGAGTTATTGGTGCATGTGACAATATTCCCTGTAGGAGCAGGCTCGAGTGAAGAGAAGAAACTGCGCTGCGAGGTAATATGTTTGGTCGCCCCACTATCAAAGTACCCAACATCTGAGTCTACTGCAGACATGCACTGATCATGCAAAGATGGGTCAAAACTGCAGACAGTAGTAAACGCCCATTCTTCTTCCTGCACAAGATTTGCAGACTCTCTTTTTGGTGTAGAGGCCTCTGCAACAACCATTCCAACCTCTTTCTTCTTTGCCTCTTTAGCAGCCAGTTTTGGACAGTTCTTTATAATATGATTATTTCCTTTACAGTACTTGCAGAACAATTTTTGCTTTTCTGATTTCTTCTCATCTTTATCCTGGTTCTTCGATTGTGCAGCATTTGCAGATTTCTGCTTACTAGTAGAAGAGCTCCATTTTCCTTTGCCCTTCTGACTAGCTAGGAAAGCTTGATCTGCAACACGCATAATGGACCTGTTCTGCCTGGACTGATCTTCCTGCAACAGAACAGAGACTAATTCCTCAAATGACAAGGCATTCGGATTGCCTTTCATCATCAACCGAAGAGTAGAGGCAGGACTCTGATATGAATCAGGAAGACCATTCAGAAGGGTCTGCACAAGTGAGCTATCTGGTATAACCTCATCAGTAGAAATCAATTGTTCCTTCAGGTCTTTGATCGTTGTAAGAAAATTGTCCATAGAATCACTCTCCAACTGTTTTCGGAGGTAAGCAACACGAGCCTCATTCCTAGCCTGGTACAAAGTGGTAAGTGTATCCCAAGCATCCTTTGCTGTTCTGCAAGAGCGAATGTGAGGAATAATGGCACGTTTGACAGACAAAGCTATCAATGCATGTGCCTGGGCATCTCTGCCATCCCAACGAATCTGCTCTGCAGTAGGTGCAACAGAAACAGCAGCACGAACAGGAATCTGCGGAATATCATCTTCGATACCATCTTCATCAGCTCCAACACGTGTATTTGCAGTACTTGTCGTTACAGGTGTAACAGGACGTCTTTCAACACCCTGCACAATGTTCCACAATCATTTTGCGACCAGTACATGTCGCATCATATAAGCCCATAATGGGTAGTTGGTACCATCCAACTTATCCTCAACAGCCAACATATGGAATACATCATTGCTAGACCTGTAGCAGACTTTGAGACGCTTAAACTGGCGAACAGAAACTGGTATATACCTTTGGCACAAAAGGATGAAATAGCCTACACAAGCGCTGCGATAGTGCGTTCGGAGACCAAAATGAGCTCATATCGCGATTTCGGCACCACAGAACGAAGCTGTTTTGATCTCGGAAACACCCTGAGTATGCTTACCAAATTATGTGCGAATCTGAGATTGCAAACGGAGGAGTGTCGACGGCGCCCTAGAAGAAGCGACGACCTGCTCTGATACCAATTGTTGGAGTTAGACGTCTGCGGAAGCACGCGAACAGCACAAGGAAGAAGAAGAAGCTTGGAGCACAACACACAAGACTGAATGTATTCCTAGAGAATGTACAAAGATAAGTAGTCCATTAGGGCAATAGGCGTATATACAAGCCGGGGGAAAAAAACCTCCTAAAGAGGGAAAAAAATGCCCCGGCGGTCCTAGAGTGATCACACACATCACTACCTAAATATATCAACAAATGCATTCTCATTAATTTCTAGACTAATATGAAAAGGTCCATAATAATGTGGTGCAAGTTTAACCTTAGGATGTTGTGAAATATTTTTCAAACATTTGTAACCCTATAAAATCATTTTCACTAAATTGTTTAGCTACTCATTTCTTATTAACATTGTGCATGTAATGTTCTTGACTCTCTTTAATGTCCTCATGAACCTCATGAAGTGTGGAAATAAGATCTTGTGCAAAAGAATTAGCCATAGGAATATCAATTTGATTGAGAGTCAAAGGAGTGGGAAGCTTTTTACCATACACAATTTCATATGGTGCATGTCCACTAGTGATATGTGTTGTGTTATTATATGCAAATTGTAGTAAATGAATTTTCTCATCCCAATTACTTGGATTATCTAAAGAATAACAACGTAATAAATCTAAAATAGTACTATTCATAGCTTCAATTTTCTTGTTACTTTCAGGTGGAAACATAGAGGTAATGCCTATTTTGAAACCTAAATTTTGAAATAATGCAACCCAAAAGTGATTACACAAACAAACATCTCGATTTGAAAGAATAACTTTCGAAAAACCAAGATGTGGAAAATAACATTTTATAAATAACTTTGCAACTATTGCTAATTCGGGATCCGATCCCAACGAAAAAGAAAGATGAATCCAAGAAAAGAAAGGACAAAGCTCCCTCTCGCAAAGAGGGCTCACTACGACAATGATCATCATCTCATTAAATGCTAGAGGGCTAACCGACCCCTCAAGAGCGACCATCATTTGTCAATGGCTTCGCGACATTAGCCTAAACCCAGAACTTATATGTATTCAAGAGATTAAAATTGACGGAGAAGACCTCCAGAAATGGCTTAGACATGTTTCCTCGACCCATTTTTGGATTTCAACGACGCACCAATGGGGGTCTGGTGGAATGGTAATCGGTATTAATCAATTCTGGTTTGAAAAGTTTGAGAACTCCATTGAAGATGAATGCCATCGATGGATTGCTGTTTCTTTTGGTGCGCCTGTTTGTTTTAGTTTAGTTTCTTTGTATGCCTCTAATGGAGAGTTAGAGAGACTGAACACTTGGGCCTCCTTGGACTCGCTCCCCCACAACGTGCTTATTTGTGGTGACTTCAACATGGTGGAGGACCCTATGGACAGATGGATGGGCAAGGGCAGGGTCATCGATAGTCGAGAGAAAGAAACTTGGGACAAAACCAAACTACACTTGGATTTGGTCGAATTCAAAGACTCGAATGGCTTTTCTTGGTCAAATATCCAAGTGGGCGAGGACCTAAGGAAAGCTAGACTTGATAGATGCTACATCTCTCAGAGCTTTACTTATCGGTGGGGCCACCCTTCCCTCTCGCAACGCACCAACCTCACCATCTCTGATCACTACCCGATCGTTATCACTTTCCAACCTTCCACCAAGATCCGTAAGGCTCCTTGGTTCCACGCCAATGCGCCCTCCTTCTCTCTCCCCTCCGTCCATCAAGAAATTGCTGATGTGTGGAAGGAGGCGTTTGCCTCCGGCTTGTCCCCAGCCAAGTGCTGGAGAAGTGTGGTCGATAAGTCACGACAGATCATGATTAGATCCAGGAAGATGCTCGAGTCTGTGCGGCATGCTCATAGAGAAGCTCTATAACACACACTCTGGAGGCTTGAGGAGGAAGTGAACAAAGGAAAATCTCAAGCCCAGAAAGGTCTTCAAAAAATGAGAGCGCTGCTGAGATACGAGGAAGAAATACAAAGGAAAAATTTGCAAATCTTCTTCAAGGAGTGGTGGGTTGGCAAAGCGGACAAACCCACCAAAGAGATATGCCATATCCTTAAAAGGAAACACAACAGAGAATCGATCCCCTTATTGATAGACTTAAATGGCAATGTATGCAATATGGAAGAAGATAATTTTGGGATCATTGAAGGGCACTTCACGAGACTCCTGGGGACCTCGAACCCCCTCTCCCATCATAGAAGGGACCGTATGGCAGCCATATCTAGGGTTTCCCCCCACAGGATACCACTCAACCTTCGCTCCCTGCTATATGTCCCTATCTCTGAAGCAAAAATCATTGAGGTCATTGATGCCCTCCCTTCGGGTAAAAGCCCGGGACCCGACGGGCTCAGCGCTCAAGTTTGGCGCGCTTCCTTCTTGTCTCAACAATGGTATTATCAAGTTAATACACAAAAAAGGGAAAAAGAACAGAATAGAGAACTGGCGTCCTATTACGATGCTCCAAACAGGATACAAGATCATTGCCAAAGTCATTGCCAATAGAATCTTGCCACTTGAGAGCATGGTTAAGGGAGGACCAAAAAGGTTTCATCAAAGGCAGGTCAATTCTGGAAACCATTATAGATATCTGGGAAGGTCTTGAATTTGCAAATGAGTCTAAAAAAGACGTGGTCTTTCTCAAGATCGACTTTGATAAAGCCTACGACAGGCTGGAATGGGACTATATTCTGCAGTCGCTCCATGATCTTGGATGTAGTCAGAAATTCACCAAGATGATCATGACCCTTCTCGAAAATGCATCAACCCAAATTAACATTAACGGCAAACTTTTGAAGGTGATCAAACTTAGAAGATCTATCAGGCAAGGGTGCCCATTGGCTCCCCTTCTCTTTGCCATTGCCATGGAAGGGCTTAGCAGGCTGGTGGAGCATCAGGTGGAAGCTAGTAATATCAAAGGCCTCTGTTTGCCTCATGACCACAATCAGATCACCATGAGACTTTTTGCCGATGATATGAACGCGTTTGTTCACAATGATAGTACTAGCCTGGAGACGTTCTGGAGGTGTCTGGCTACTTTTTGTGAAGCCTCTAGATCCACAATCAACCACTCTAAGACCGCCTTTAGAGCTATTGTTGGGTCATAGCCCGACCTTCTCATTGATCATGGCTGTCAAATCATTGTGCAGGGCCAAATTTCTCGGCTTCTTGGGATCCCCTTGGGGTTTGGCGTCTCTATGGAACAACGGTGGAACTGGGTGCTGGCCAAACTCGAAAAAAAAGTTTAACTATTGGAGAGGTATGCAAATCAATCTTGTTGGTTGTGCTATGGTTATCAACACCTTCCTCCTTTCATCTACCATTTATTTCCTTTCTTGTTGGAGACCGAAAGAGCAAGATCTGTCCAAATTGGATAGTATTTGTAGAAACTTCCTTTGGACAGGCGACCACAATAGGAGGGGGGTGCCTAAAATGAAATGGTCCATCTGCACCAGCCATAAAGATAGTGGGGGACTTGGTATCCTGGACATTGGATGCATGGCTAACAAACTGGTGGCCAAATGGATGATTAAGGCTTGGTCCAATGGGGAGGCCTCGTGGGCCAAGTTGATCTTTAGAAACAAGAACGAGTTGGCTCTCATGGGTTTCCCAAATTGGAAGAATCTTGACATCTTGACCTTGTTGTTTTCCCCGATCCCCGTCTTCCGGAAAGGCTCTAATCTCGTGTGCTCCCTATGGAAGATTTGGAATAAAGTCAAAAGCTACACAAGAGTTAGTGAAGACTGGAAATGGGCAGTTGGTATCAGACAAAATGACTCTATCTGGTTTCCGATCCATGACATCCCGAGTGTGGAATCTTGGAACATTCAAAATGCGAAGAAGTTATGGAACAAAGGCTTCAAAAAATGGAAACATCTCTGGAAACAAGACACCAACCGCTGGATCAACTTCAAGGATATTGGCCCTTGCGCCAACATTTCGTACGAAAAATGGAACACTTTGCAAAGCAGATGTCTCGCTTGGGATCGACACAAAGTTCGCCTTCTCGTGGGACACGACACGTCGAGCTCGCTTGGTCTCAAATGGCACAATGGGAATAGCCTATCAAAAATCCCGAACATCAAAGAAATGATTGACTATCAGGTTAACCTCAACAAGAAGTGGTGTCTGTCATGGACGCGGCTTCGGTGGGACATGAAGTTCATGGCTATCTAGCACCCCCTCATAGAAATCAAAAAGTCTGTCCTCTTATGGCAAATTCTTCATCATGGAATCTGGACCAACCTTAAGGCTAGCAAATTTTGTGGAATTCCTCCCTGGTGCAAACGCTACTACCGGTCTATCGAAGATGTTTTACACATCTTCTTTACCTGCCCCAACTCCAACAGACTCTAGCAGACGGTTGGAAAGAAAATTAGACTTCAGAAACATCTCAGTTGGTAGCAAGCCCTGCTGGGAGAAGCGATTGGCTACTCCGTGACTCTCTGGAACGCCATCAGAGGGGAGGTCCTATGGAAAATCTGGCCAGAAAGATGTGCTTTCAACTTTGGTGACTCCCCCAAAGAGTGGTCAATTGAGAAATCGTTGTTCCTCCTTGGCAAAAGGATTGTTAAGTGTAAGAAATCCCCCCCTTTCAGGCATCATCAATTACTCTTTTTGATCAATAACAAGCTTAAACCCAAGTGGGCCCCTCATGAGGGTGATGAGAGGGTGATTAACCTTCTTTGTAATGCCATCTAAGCTCTGTAAAAGCTTCCCCTGCTTTGTGGGATTTGGGGGGTCCCGTGGGAACTAGTCCCCTTCTCTTGTACTTTTCTTTGTTTAATTCAAGTCCGGGAGAGTAGGCTAATGCTGAACTTCCTTTATATTAAAAAAAAACCATGATATTCAAGAATTGTCGGTGGTAGGATAAGCTTTGCACATCTTTGGAAAAGACAAAAGGAACTTACATGCCAAAAGGTATTCTCTCAAGAGTGTGATCTCTCACAAAAGAAATTATAGTCCCCCCCTTTTTCCAAGCATTGAAAAACACTAACTTCATACATATATGAGAAAGAAATTATAGTCCCCCCCTTTTTCCAAGCATTGAAAAACACTAACTTCATACATATATGAGTGGTTCATTGAGCATTTACATTGAGATTTTTAGTGTGCCGTATAAGACTACCACATTGGGTTTCTTCTACCACATTGGGTTTTTTCTACCATATTGGGTTTTGTTTTACCATATTGAGTGGGTTTTGAGTGTGAAACTCATTGGGTTTTCTGTGAAATCAAGTATCTATCACATTGGATTTGTTGTGTTCCATTGAGCTTGTTTGAATCATTGCATGCTTTTGCTTTGATCGCATTAGGTTCCACCATGTTGGGCTAATATGGGGTAGTTTTTCTTTGCCTTGAATATTATCAACAACCATATTGGGTTGACTTTTTTTAATACACTTTGATTAGAATTTGTCGATTGATTTGGTTGTTTTTTTTTTTTGAATATAAAGGAAGTTCGGCATTAGCCTACTCTCCCAGACTTGAATTAAATAAAGAAAAGTACAAGAGAAGGGGACTAGTGCCCATGGGACCCCCCAAATCCCACAAAGCAGGGGAAGATTTTAGAGAGCTTAGATGACATTACAAAGAAGGTTAATCACCCTCTCATCACCCTCATGTGGGGCCCACTTGGGTTTAAGCTTGTTATTGATCAAAAGGAGTACTTGATGATGCCTGAAGGGGGGGGATTTCTTACAGTTGACAATCCTTTTGCCAAGGAGGAACAACGATTTCTCAATTGACCACTCTTTGGGGGAGTCACCGAAGTTGAAAGCACATCTTTCCCGCCAGATTTTCCATAGGACCTCCCCTCTGATGGCGTTCCAGAGAGTCGCGGAGCAGCCGATCGCTTGATTGATTTGGTTGTTGGAGTTTTGGTTGATTATTCATTAACCATTGATTGAGAAGATTTTATGAGTGCTTGAATTTGGCATGTACTTTGGCACTTCAAAAATAGGATTGGGAAGGCATTATCATAGGCTTGATTATGGCCTTACCGTAGGCAGTGTGTAATCCCTTAATTGAGCTAACTTTAAAGAGATATGTACAAAGATGTGCTAGTTCCAACCTAGTTAATAAAAATTATTATAGAAATATAAAATATTTTGTGTTTATTTCGCTCTCCCCCTTCATGAGAATCATAATCTATTGAATTCTCTAGCTGTAACAATTTTTTCATCTGACAATATGAAGACACGTTCTTGCGTCACGTTTCACGTAAAAGAATAGAAGGTCCTCAAAGCCATTTGGACCTTTCCTACTTAAGGATTTATCTTTACAATATGTGCGTTCTCCAAATGACTAGAGAAATTGAAACTTGCCGATATTCAGCCTTCATTTATGTAATCTTTGGTGCCACTTCTCCAAACAATCTAAGAATGATCCTTCCAAAACGAGTTCCTCCGATCTCAATATCAAAGTAACATTTTATAGTCACATTGGTTTGAGTAGCAACCTCCTATTCCACTATAGCAACATTGGTTTGAGTAGCAACCTCCTATTTCATTGATCTGATGGTATTCCACTGTCTCTTTCCTTTTAGGGATATGTCCTCCATAGATTGCATCTTCAAATGAAGGAACTAGTTGATAAAGAGAAAGAAAAAGGCCCATTATATAGAAGACTTTTTGTGCTTTTTGGCAGTCGTACGCATGAGTTTATGTATCCTGGATCATCATGTATAGTTGCTGTGCATTCTCGCAGCAACCACTCGAAGTGACCTCCCCTTGAACATACCCACTTTATTTTGCCAGCTCGATGGTAAGTCGAAAGCAGCTAATGGTGTCACCCAACTTGAACATGAGGGATGCCACAAATATGAAGCACAATCAATTTCTAACATTCTTGTACGAAACCATAATTAGCCCTCTCAACTACAAATATACTAAGACGCTATGAGGTTTTTTATCAAAAGGAAGTTCGTCCAACAAGGAAAAAAAGAAGCTTTGAGCACAACATATAATACTGAATGTATTACCAAGTGAATTTACAAAGATAAGTGATCCGTTAGGGTTATATGCATATATACAAGCCGAGGGAAAAAAACCTTCTAAAATAGGAAAAAAGTGCCCCAGTAGTCCTAGTGTGTTCACACACACTACCGAAATATATCAACAACTCCTTGTGGGAGTGATGGAGTGAATAAGAAGCTGGAACTTCGTGCTTTGGATTACAATGATCATTGCATGTTAGAATGGTGGCTTATCATTATATTTCATGGTTCTTCTTTGTAAAGACGGTAAAGATTTTCCTTTAGAGTTCATTGCATGTATTATCAAAGTTCTTGGTACATCTTTCTTTCATAATTTTGCTATGTTTTTAGTCGCATTCTAGGAGGTTGCACGGGAACTCTTCGCTTTCCTATAAAAGTTTATTGCTAAGAAATAACTTGGTCAATTTAAAACCCCTTAATTTGTTGGATTAAGGATGAATGAACTTGCAAACCAAGAAGTTATTGATTGCTTTGCAGCTCCTTCAAATGCAACTAGAGATGAAACCTGTAGAGAAATTGAAAGGCAAAATGCTTAGCAAACTTTGGCAAACCCCCCAAAAAATGGTCTCTTCGAGAAGTCCCTAACTACCTTGACAGAAAGATTCAGAATCGTAAAAACTCTCTCCCTTCAAACACCATTGTAAGAAACAATAAGTGAAAAGCAAATGGGTCCTCATCTCAGGTAGGGTATAAAAAGGTCACCAGCCATCTCTGTACCTCTCTTTAATTCTTTTGTATCTCTTTCTTTTTCATTAATTTAAAGTGAATTTTCTTAAAAAATAAGCCGACTATTCAAGAGATGTGTTCTCAAACTGAGGATTGCCTTTAACTCCTTTTTAGGTCGTTTTATTCCGATCTTCGAAGAATTTCGAGCTTAATCATACAATTTGGACTACTAATAGTTTTATTTATTTATTTATTTAAGGAGTTTGAATTATTTTGAGATTATTTATACATTTTTTTTAATAAAAGGAAGTTTGGCCTTAGCCTAATCTCCCGGACTTTAATTAAAATAAAGGAGAAAAGTTACAAGTGGATGGGACTAGTGCCCATGGGACCCCCCAAATCCCACAATGCAGCGGAGGAATATGGCAGCCTAGAGGGCATTACAAATGAGGCGGATAAATTCATCATCACCCTCATGTGGGACCCATTTGGGTTTCAACTTGTTGTTTTCGAGGAGATAAATACAGTGATGTCTAAACGGCGGAGATCTCTTATCTCGGGAGATTCTTTTACCTAGAAGAAACAAGGATTTCTCGATCGACCATTCCTTTGGAGTTTGGCCAAAATTGACAGCACATCGCTCCCTCCAAATCTTCCAGAGAGTCTCACCTCTGATGGCATTCCATAATCTCGATGAGCAGCCGACCGCCTCACCCAACATCACCTGTTGCCAATTGATTTGGTTCGAGAGACTCAATACTCGGGTCACGTGACGCCAGATAACACGAGACTTGGGGCAGTCAAAGAATAGGTGAACTAAATCTTCAATGCATCGATGACAGCGCTTGCACCATGGCGGCACCCTACAGATTTTGTTAGCTCTTGCATTGGACCAGATACCTTTATGCAAGATCTGCCACATGAGAACAGACTTTTTGACCTCAATTAGGGGGTGCCAAATAGACATGAATTTTAGTTCCCATCGTAGTTTGGTCCAAGAAAGGCACCATCTCTTGTTAAGAGTGTGGTGAACATCCAAGTTCTCTTTGAAGTTGGGGGTTCTGGGCAGCTTCTTACCATTGCTCCATTTGAGGCCCTCCAGGCAAGGAAGATCCTGACCGATGAGAAGGCGGGTAGTTGAGGGGTCCCAAGCTAAACACCTGCTTTGAAGAAGAGTTCATTCCTCAAGGGTAACTCTAAGTCTCGAATCGAATTCTTCAAACCTAATCCACTGGCTGGTCTCTTGTTTCCAGAGTTGTTTCCACTATTTGAACCCCTTGTTCCATAATCGCCTTGCAGTTTGGAGGTTCCAAGACTCCACCTCCCTAATGCCACAGATCGGGAACCAGATAGAGTCATTTTGTCTTATCCTAGCCGCCCACTTCCACTCATCACTGATTCTGATGAACTGTTTGGCCTTGTTCCAATTCTTCCATAAAGAACAGACGAGGCTAGAGACTTTAGGGGACACCCGGTGGGGGGAGAACAAAAACGTGAGAATCCCAATGTCCTTCCAACTCGGAAGGCCAACTAAGGTAAGGTCTACCGTGTTTCTCAAGATTAATTTAGCCCAAGAGGACTCCCTATTGCTCCAAGCCTTGATAAGCCACTTCGCCGCCAGCTTGTCAGCCAGCCCAACAATATCTAAAATTCCCAAGCCCCCTGAGTCTTTAGGGCTAATGCAAGTTTCCCATTTGATTTTGGGAATCCCCCTCCTGTTGGGGTCCCCAGTCCAAAGGAAGTTTCTAGAGATTCTTTCCACTTTGGCCAAGTCTTTCTCCTTAGGTCTCCAACACGAGATAAAGTAAATAATTGTAGACAACATAAATGTGTTAACAACCATAGCACGCCCTACTAAGTTGACTTGCATACCTTTCCAATGATTCAACTTGCTATCTAGCTTGGATAGCACCCAGTTCCAGCGTTGGTCCATTGAGATGTCGAATCCCATCGGAATGCCAAGGAGACGGAAGACTTGGCCACTAGGGATAACTTGACACCCCTGATCCACTAACAATTGGGGATTAGGTCCATTGATTGCTCTAAAAGCAGTTTTAGCATGGTTGATTTTTGAACCTGACGCCATACAAAAGGTGTCGAGGCACCACCAAAACATCTCAATGTTGTTTATATCGTTATGCACAAAGGCATTCATGTCATCAGCAAAAAGTCTCGCAATCATTTGGCCATGGTTTAGAGGTAGGGAAAGACCCTTGAGATTGCCAACGTCCATGTGATGCTTTAATAGGCGACTGAGACCATCCGAGGCGATCGCGAAGAGTAAAGGAGCTAGAGGGCAGCCTTGCCTAATTGATCTTTTTAAATGAATGGGCTTAGAGAGCTTACCGTTGATATTTATTCTAGTTGAAGCGTTTCCAAGAAGGGTTGAAACCATCTTCGTGAACTTTTGCCTACACCCAAGGTCTTTCAATGATTGAAGAATAAAGTCCCACTCCAATCTGTCATACGCTTTGTCGAAGTTGATCTTAATGAATACCAGATCTTGAGTAGGCTCCGGAGCAAAAGCAAGACCTTCCCAAATATCGACAATTGCTTCAAGTATAGATCTACCCTTGATAAAAACTTTCTGGTCCTCACACAGCCATGACTTTAAATGACAAGAGATTCTGTTGGTGATAACTTTCACAATTATCTTGTATCCTGTTTGGAGCATGGTAATCGGACGCCAGTTTTCAATTTTGTTCTTATCTCCCCTTTTGTGGACTAACTTGATGATGCCATTATTAAGACACTCAGGGAGGGCACCGAAGGAGAGAGCCTCTTGCCACACCAGACGCAGTGGGGTGGCCACCACATGTTTGAAGGACTTGAAAAACTCATTGGTGAGGCCATCCGGACCCGGACTTTTCTTATTGGGAAGGGCATCAATAACCTCGATAATTTCATTCTCAGAAATGTTAGCATCCTGCAGAGCAATCAGGTTCTGTGGGATTCTAGATTGAGCAACCCTTGAGATGGTTGCCATGGAGTCGCGCCTCTGGGGGGAAGGAGGAGTCGAGACCCCGAGAAGATTAGTAAAGTGCTCGACGATGATAGATCTATTCTCAACTTCCGTGCAACATTCGGTTCCATTGTTGTCAACCAATAGGGGGATGGATTCCCTAGCTTGTTTCCTTTTGAGGATGTTACACATCTCTTTCGATGGTTTGTCGGCCTTCCCCGCCCACCAATCTTTGAAGAAAATTTGAAGATTCTTCCTTTGAACCTCCTCCTCTAATCTTAGTCTTCCCCTAATTTTCAAAAGACCTTGTTGGTATTGTAACTTACCTTTGTTCACCTCTTCTTCAAGCTGTGAGAGCCTCCGGTACACCATTTCTCTTCTTTTTTCCGTATATCTCTTATAGCCTTTGTTGGAGAAACACTCACTAATTGGACATATATTTGAAGTTCAAATCTTAGGAAGAAAACCCCATGCCTATGTGAAGGGACAAATTCACAAGTGTATCATACTTGTAAAGTTAGTTCACTTTAGTTCTAGAAGTTTTTTAAAAATCACGGGAATGAGAAAATCTATATAAGTTAGTTTGTATCAACTGACGCGGTGAGAGAGAAAGTGAGAAGAACTCATTTTTGTATGACTGAGTATAGTCGAGCTTCTCTGAGCGAGAAAGCATTTGTAAAACTTCTGAGTTTTTATAGTTATGAGAAGAACTGAGTAAAGTTCTGTGTATGAGCCTCTCTCCATCATCTCCATGATTACCTACTGTGTGATGAGTTACAAAGATCAAGTTTTCCAAGCAACTCGATGCCTGGCATCGAATCTCTGTTGATAAGTCATATTTTCTTTTATATATTTCATTCAGTACTGAAGTGTTTGAAAAACACTCCAAGTCGATGCCCGGCATCGAATTCTCGTTGCAAGTCGATGCTAGGCATCGAATTCTAATTTTAAACAGGCGCTCTTACTAAAACAGGCAAGTTTTCCAGTTTTGGAAGGTCATACAGGGTCATCTTGTGAGGGCCATAACGTGAGTTCTAGAGCTCCGTTTGATGCATATGATAGCTTGTTGGAAAGCTCTACTCTTCTAGTTTCAGCCTATAAAGTTTCATGGAGAAAGCATACTTGAGCTAGGAGAAATTAGCAAAATACTGAAGGTATGTCATTTCAGTGACTAGGAATTTCTGTAGAAGCAAAGTTCTCACTTTAAGCTATCATTTCTCAAAGTTTGGAGTGGCAATGAGTTAATGGTGACCATAGAGGTGTTCTAGTGTCACATTAATTCATTTCTTGTGGTGTTTCATACATCAACAAGTGGTATCAGAGCAGAAAGATTCTCGAGAGCAGAAGACGACAAAGGTACGAGAAGTTTTGTAAAGTTTTCCATTAAAGTTTGAAAGGTGAAGCATTTGAAGAAACAAGGCATCAAAAGATTACTTTCGAAGTATCCTCATACACAAAGAACTTCAAAAGGTATTATCCTTTATCCTTTAAGCTCACAGGTTGCAGCAGAAGGAAAGAACTATGGCAGATCATATCTCCATTGACAAACTGGACAGAGATAATTACCCCGCATGGGTAATGAGAATGGAAGCCTTACTTATGAGTAAGGATCTCATGGTATATGTAACAGGTGAAGAAGAGAAGCCAGTATTTGAAGATGAAAGCCGACCAAAGAAAGAAGAACTTGATGCTTTAAAGCATTGGCAGAAGAAGGATGCAAGTGCAAAAGCCTACATCTACAATACAATCTCAGATCATTTGCTACCACACATCAGAGGATTGGAATCATCAGAAGATATATGGAATGCATTGGAATATCATTTCCAAAGCACTACTAAAGCACGGAAAGCAAGTCTATGGTCAGAGTTTACAACATTCAAGAAGAAGCCAAGTCAAACCATTAGTGATTATGTCACTAAGATGAAGGATCTAGCAGATAGTCTTGGATCCATAGATGAAGATGTTGAAGATCACAGATTGATTGCTCAACTACTTGCAGGCTTGAGAGGGGATGAAAGGTGGAAACCTTTTGTCTTATCAACAGAACTTTCATTAAATCATTATGTTCCAGATTTGAACCAGTTGCTTGGTTTGATGCTCACATATGAGCAAGACTTGAAGGGAGATGGAGATAAAGGACAAAGTTCTGCAATGTACATGAAGAATAAGAAGAAAGGAGATAAAGGTAAAGCAAAGGATGAAGAGGAGTCTAATTCTCAAGCTTATTATGCAAGAGGTAAAGGCACAGGCAGAGGAAGAGCAAGAGGTTTTGGAAGAGGTAGAGGTAATCAAAATAACAACAAAAAGGCTTGTTGGATCTGTGGATTGAGTAATCATTTGGCTCATGACTGTTGGCACAACCAACAAGGATCAAACCAGAATCAAAACAACAATAGCAGAGGTCGAGGTGGAAGATATCAAAGTAATTTTCAAAGAGGTAGACAAAGTCAAAGAGGAGGCTATGGTAGAGGTGGAGGAAGAAGTTGGGGACAGAATCAATCCTACAACACCACCTACTACAACTATGCAAATGACACACAGAATGAAAGTCATACATCATTGATGATGAATTCAATCAGCACATCAGACAAAGAAGATCTAAAGGTATTTTACATTGACTCTGGATGTTCTAATCATTTGTCAGGAAACATAGAATTGATGTCAGATTTGGAAAAAGGCATTTCTAGTCACACAGTTCAAACTGGTGATAATACAAGACATAGTGTACATTCAATTGGAAAAGTGAAATGCAAGAGTGGATCAGATTTGCTAACCAATGTTTTGTATGTTCCTACAATACCTAAAAACTTGATTAGTGTGGGACAGATAGTTGAAAAAGGTTTTCAAGTCAGGTTTACAAATGAAGGAGTATTTGTGGAAGATCCAGAGAATGGATATAATCAGATTGTCTCTGGTAAGAAAGAAGGTAGACTCTTTACTTTAAGAGTGCAAGGGAACATTGGTCAAGCTTTGCTCACACATGGTGAAGCAGTGATTACAGAACTTGATCTCTGGCATAAGAGATTAGGTCATTTCAATGAAAGAGGAATTAAAGCTATGGTTGCTAATCAGTCTGTACTAGGATTACCAAATGTGCAAAGTCAACATATGGTTTATAAATGTGAAGCATGTCAAATGGGAAAAGCACACAGGTTACCATTTCAAAAGAAAGGATTCAAACATGATGGAGTACTTGAGCTCATTCATACAGATGTATGGGGACCAACAAAAGAAGGATCTATCAGTGGCTCAAGGTATTATGTTCTTTTTATTGATGATGCTACAAGATGGATAACATTATATGTTTTGAAGGAAAGATCAGAAGTGTTTGGAGCTTTCAAGCATTTTCATGCATATGCAGAGAGAGTCACAGGTCAAAAGCTTAAGAGACTGAGGTCTGATGGAGAGGGAGAATATTTCTCCCAAGAGTTCAATGATTATCTTTGGAATGCAGGTATTAAGAGAGAAATAACTTGCAGGTATACACCACAACAAAATGGTGTAGCAGAAAGAAGGAACAGGACTTTGGTTGAGTTTGCTAGAGCTATGCTAAAGGAGAAGAACTGTCCAAATTATCTTTGGGCTGAGGCTGTAAATACAGCTACATATCTTGTGAATAGATTACCATGTGCAGCTCTGAATGGAATGACTCCATATGAAGCTTGGTGGGGTAAGAAACCAACACTAGATCATTGTAGAGTGTTTGGATCAATTGCATATGCTTATGTGCCATCACAACTTAGGCATAAACTTGAACCAAAGGCAGAAAAATATGTGTTCATTGGTTATGATGAAAAGCAGATGGGTTACAGATTGTGGAATCCTCTAACCAAACAATTTATTGTTTCTAGAGATGTTACATTTGATGAACAGAAAAGTTGGTATGCAGATCAAAGTCATACAGCTGAAGAATTTGAAGAAGAGGTAAGAAGATGTGAGAAAGGAAAATCAATTGTGCAGGTGAATAGAGATGAAGACTATATGCAAGCAAGTACATCCAGAAGTGGATTAACAAGAATGAATGAAGAAGCTCCTATATTTGATGAAGAGGTGTATCCAGAAACTTATGAAGAATGTGAACCAAGAAGGTCAAGCAGGATAAGGAGACAACCAGAAAGGTATTCTTATGATACTTCTTACATAACTCAGAAGAACTATGCATATATGGTCAAAGATGATGAAGAACCTCAGAACTATGATGAAGCTAAAGGTAAAAAGCAATGGGAAGAAGCAATGAAGGAAGAGTTCAATGCACTGGAGGAGAACAAGACATGGGAACTTGTTCCTAAACCAAATGGTAAGAAAGTAATTGGAAATAAATGGGTTTATAAAGTGAAGAAGCTTGCAGATGGAAGTATAGCCAGATACAAAGCTAGATTGGTGGTGAAAGGCTATGCCCAGACCTATGGCATAGATTATGATGAGACATTTAGTCCTGTAGCTAAGATGTCAACTATAAGGACAATCATTGCTATTGCAGCTTCAAAAGGATGGACCCTAAGTCAATTGGATATAAAAAATGCATTCTTGAATGGATACATATCAGATGAGGTATACATGGAACAACCTCAAGGGTTTATAGATTCTAGGTATCCAAATTTTGTTTGCAGGTTGAGAAGAGCATTGTATGGATTGAAGCAAGCTCCAAGAGCTTGGAACTATAGACTGGTGAAGTATCTCAATGATCTTGGATATCAAAGTTCAAAAGCAGATTCAAGTCTACTTATCAAAAGAACAGAGGAAGGTACAATCTACATTTGTATTTATGTAGATGACATTATAATCACAGGTACTTCAGATGAAGGAATCAAGGAGGTAAAGAGATTACTTGAGAAAGAGTTTAAGATCAGTGACCTAGGAAAGTTATCATACTTTCTTGGAATGAAAGTTACTTATACAGATCATGGCATATATGTGTCACAAGAAAGGTATCTTCTGAACTTGTTGAAGAAGTTTGATATGGAAAATTGCAGAGAAGCTTCAACTCCACTTGAAGTTAATCACAAGCTCAGTAAATATGATGGTGCAGACTACAAAGATATGAGGAAGTATCAATCTCTTGTGGGTAGTTTGATTTATGCTACACTAACAAGACCTGATCTTAGTTATGCAGTGGGAGTTTTGTCACAATTCATGCATTGTCCAAAGGACCCACATTGGATTGCAGGTCAAAGAGTTCTCAGATATATCAAAGGAACTATAAAGGAAGGATTATATTATCCTTTTACATCAGATTTGAAGTTGAGAGCCTACAGTGACTCAGACTGGGTAGGTAATCAAGATGACAGGAGATCAACTCATGGTTACATGATATACATTGGTGATAAGCTTGTAAGTTGGTGTTCCAAGAAACAACATACAGTAGCATTATCATCAACTGAAGCAGAGTACAAAGGACTTGTGGAAGCAGCTAAGGAAGTCATATGGATGCAGACATTGTTCAAGAGCTTAGGCATTGATCAAGGTACACCTACAATACATGGAGATAATATGAGTTCACTTTATCTTGCAGCAAATCCAGTATTTCATGCAAGAACAAAGCACATAGAGATACAGTATCATTTTCTCAGAGAAAAGGTAATGGAGAAAGAGATTGAAGTGGAATACATTTCTACTAAAGATCAGTTAGCAGACATAATGACAAAGAGCTTGGATGGTGTGAAGACCAGTAGATTCAAAAGCATGGCAGGAGTAAAAGAAAAGAAGATGATATGAAGAAACAGGGAATGTCAATTAGTGATTGAGGGGGAGCTGTTGGAGAAACACTCACTAATTGGACATATATTTGAAGTTCAAATCTTAGGAAGAAAACCCCATGCCTATGTGAAGGGACAAATTCACAAGTGTATCATACTTGTAAAGTTAGTTCACTTTAGTTCTAGAAGTTTTTTAAAAATCACGGGAATGAGAAAATCTATATAAGTTAGTTTGTATCAACTGACGCGGTGAGAGAGAAAGTGAGAAGAACTCATTTTTGTATGACTGAGTATAGTCGAGCTTCTCTGAGTGAGAAAGCATTTGTAAAACTTCTGAGTTTTTATAGTTATGAGAAGAACTGAGTAAAGTTCTGTGTATGAGCCTCTCTCCATCATCTCCATGATTACCTACTGTGTGATGAGTTACAAAGATCAAGTTTTCCAAGCAACTCGATGTCTGGCATCGAATCTCTGTTGATAAGTCATATTTTCTTTTATATTTTTCATTCAGTACTGAAGTGTTTGAAAAACACTCCAAGTCGATGCCCGGCATCGAATTCTCGTTGCAAGTCGATGCTAGGCATCGAATTCTAATTTTAAACAGGCGCTCTTACTAAAACAGGCAAGTTTTCCAGTTTTGGAAGGTCATACAGGGTCATCTTGTGAGGGCCATAACGTGAGTTCTAGAGCTCCGTTTGATGCATATGATAGCTTGTTGGAAAGCTCTACTCTTCTAGTTTCAGCCTATAAAGTTTCATGGAGAAAGCATACTTGAGCTAGGAGAAATTAGCAAAATACTGAAGGTATGTCATTTCAGTGACTAGGAATTTCTGTAGAAGCAAAGTTCTCACTTTAAGCTATCATTTCTCAAAGTTTGGAGTGGCAATGAGTTAATGGTGACCATAGAGGTGTTCTAGTGTCACATTAATTCATTTCTTGTGGTGTTTCATACATCAACAGCCTTTTGAGTCCTGATCAGAATTTTTCGTACGAGATGTTGATGCCAGGGTCAATATCCTCGAAGTTGATCCAGCTGTTGGTGTCATGTTTCCAGAGGTGTTTCCATTTTTTGAAGCCTTTGTTCCATAACTTCTTGGCATTTTGAATGTTCCAAGACTCCACATTCTGGATGCCATGTATCGGAAACCAGATAGAGTCGTTTTGTCTGATACCTGCCGCCCACTTCCAGTCCTCACTAATTCTTGTGAAGCTTTTGACTTTATTCCAGCCCTTCCAAAGGGAGCACACGAGATTGGAGCCTTTCGGGAAGACAGGGATCGGGGAGAATAGCAGGGTCAAGATGTCAAGATTCTTCCCGTTTGGGAACCCCATGAGAGCCAACTCATTCTTGTTTCTGAAGATCACCTTGGCCCACGAGGCCTCCTTATTGCACCAAGCCTTAATCATCCATTTGGCTGCCAGTTTGTTAGCCATACACCCAATGTCCAGGATACCAAGCCCCCCGTTATCTCTAGGGCTAGTGCAGATGGCCCATTTGATTTTAGGCACCCCCCTTCTGTTATCATCACCCGTCCAAAGAAAGTTTCTACAAATACTGTTCAGTTTGGACAGGCCTTGCTCATTCGGTCTCCAGCATGACAGGAAATAGATGGTAGAAGAGAGGAGGAACGTGTTGATAACCATCGCACGCCCAACGAGATTGATTTGCATACCTCTCCAATAGTTAAGCTTGTTTTCGAGTTTGGCCAGCACCCAGTTCCATCGCTGTTCCATAGAGACGCCAAACCCCAAGGGGATTCCGAGAAGTCGAAAAATTTGGCCCTGCGGAATGATTTGACAGCCATGATCAATGAGAAGGCCGGGATGAGGTCCCACAATAGCTCTAAAGGCGGTCTTGGAGTGGTTGATTCTGGATCCAGAGGCTTCACAAAAGGTAGCAAGACACCTCCAGAATGTCTCCAGGCTGGTATTATCATTGTGAACGAACGCGTTCATATCATCGGCAAATAGTCTCATGGTGATTTGACTGTGGTCGTGAGGCAGCCGGAGGCCTTTGATATTGCCAGCCTCCACATGATGCGCCACAGGCCTGCTAAGCCCCTCAGTGGCGATGTCAAAAAGAAGGGGGGCCAGTGGGCACCCTTGTCTAATAGATCTTCTAAGTTTGATCGCCTTCGAAAGTTTGCCGTTGACGTTAATTTGGGTCGTTGCGTTTCCGAGAAGGGTCGCGATCATCTTGGTGAATTTCTGGCTACATTCGAGATCTTGGAGCGACTGCAGAATATAGTCCCATTCTAGCCTGTCGTAGGCTTTGTCAAAGTCGATCTTGAGGAAGACCACATCTTGATTAGACTCATTTGCAAATTGAATACCTTCCCAAATGTCCATAATGGTTTCCAAGATAGACCTGCCTTTGATGAAACCTTTTTGGTCCTCACTTAGCCACGTTCTCAGGTGGCACAAGATTCTGTTGGCAATGACTTTGGCGATGATCTTGTATCCTGTTTGGAGCATCGTAATAGGCCGCCAGTTCTCGATTCTGTTCTTTTCCCCTTTCTTGTGTATTAACTTGATAATTCCATTATTGAGGCAAGAAGGAAGAGCACCAAACTTTAACGCTTCTTGCCAAACCATCCAAAGAGGGGTGGCAACCACCAGCTTGAAGGATTTAAAGAACTCGTTAGTGAGTCCGTCGGGTCCCGGGCTTTTACCGAGAGGGAGGGCATCAATGACCTCAATAATTTCTGATTCAGAGATAGGGGCATGAAGCAGGGAGAGGAGGTTGGGTGGTATCCTACGGGGGGAAACCCTAGAAATGGCTGCCATACAGTCCCTTCTATGGTGGGAGAGGGGGTTCGAGGTTCCCAAGCGTCTCGTGAAGTGCCCTTCGATGATGCCAAAGTTATCTTCTTCCGAATTGCATACATTGCCATGTAGGTCTAGCAATAGGGGGATCGATTCTCTGTTATGTTTCCTTTTAAGGATACGGCACATCTCTTTGGTGGGTTTGTCGGCTTTGCCAGCCCACTACTCCTTGAAGAAAATTTGCAAATTTTTCCTTTGTATTTCTTCCTCGTATCTCAACACCGCTCTGATTTTTCGGAGACCTTTCTGGGCTTGATGTTTTCCTTTGTTCACTTCCTCCTCGAGCCTCCAGAGTCTGTGGTAAAGAGCTTCCCTACGAGCCCGCCGCACGGTCTCGAGCATCTTCTTAGTTCTGATCATGATCTTTTGAGACTTGTCGACCGCACTTCTCCAGCACTTGGCTGGGGACAAGCCGGAGGCGAATGCCACCTTCCACACATCGGCAATTTCTAGATGGACGGAGGGGAGAGAGAAGGTGGTTGCATTGGCATGGAACCATGGAGCCTTGCGGATCTTGTTGGAAGGTTGAAAAGTGATAACGATCGGGTAGTGATCAGAGATAGTTTTGGGTTAATGGGAGCCAAAGATCTTAACTCTTCAACCGTTAACCACCTCACTAAAGCACTAACTCACGAAGAAAATATCTACGCTAAAGAATCTGACCAAAAAGATTAATCAAAGAGCCTTATAACTCGCCATCTCGCCACACAATTCGAAACTTCATTCACGATGATGGAATATCCCCGATAGATAGAGGAATAGCGCCTCCTCCCGCGAAAGACGGTAAGAACTTCTTTTACTAGTGCTTTTTCCTTTTTTAATTATAATAATTATTAAGAAGTGAGGATCTCACACCCGAAGATTTAGAGAGAGAAGACAACGGCCGGTTCGCTAACGGGAAAACCAGTGTGTCGCGATAGTCCACTCACGGTGTTGCGATGGACAGGCCAGAGTGTGTCGCGATAACTCATTGAATCACGATGGACAGGCGAGAGTGTCGCGATAGCCCACTGAAATGCGATAGACCACCGCATGCGACACGATAACCCTCTGTGTATCGTGATAGACACCCTTGAGTGTCGCGAAGCACGGGAACGAGGACCTCTATTGCTGTAGCAAAGACGCCCTGATGGGATCGAGATCACCTCCGACGTTTCACTGTCGCTACTACCACTACCCTTTACCTCCCGATAGTAGCTGCTCTGCTGTTCTGTCGTTGCTACTCCTTCATCCGACTGACGCCATCAAGGACTCCAGAGTTGCAGGCTTCTCCGCGGTGCACTTCGGACTCATAACTCCGTTCGCACTTAGCTGCTACTCTGCTGTGTAGCCATGGAGAAAAGAGGTTCCGTACTCGAAACGGACTTTCGAACTGCACGCTGTTGTCTGTATCTTTTTCCTTTCCTCCGTTCAATAATAGTTTTAAGTTCAATCTAGTGGAACATTCTGCCAAAACGCAGCTGTAAAAGACGCGGTTCATACAATTGGAACTATCTAGAATGCTTTATTTATAAATAAGGACGACCTTAGAATCCACACACTCCACCCATTTAAGAATGTGTTCTCCAGCTTCAGAATGTCTTGCTTGTTGTTGTTTTGAAGTCCTGTACAAAGCTTTCTTTTCGTAATTTATTTTAAAGATCGGAAACAAAGAGAGAACAGCGAGGCAACCGACAACCAATATTCATTGTGTGTACTTTATGTCCATGTAGATCGGGAATTCCCTTTTACAGCATCAACAAGTTGACTGGGTATTGGCCGTCGTACGTTACGTGAGGTGTTGATTTTTGACGGCCGTATTGCCCGTTTTAGGCATTTTGACTGTAAAGCAAGGTCACAAATTTTTTTAGATCTTTTAAAAATTACACTAAAAATCTCAAATACAGCTATTGACTGCAGACAACCTTCAAAATTGAAGGGCATGGCAGACCGTCAAAATACAACACCTTACCTCCATTTTTTTTTTTTTTTAAATAAAAAGGAGGTTCGGCCGAGGCTTACTCTCCCGAACTTTAACTTTGAAATTGCAACTGTACAAGGAAGGGCATAGTACCCATGGAACCTCCCTTACCTCCATTTTTGAATGGGCAATTGCAGTGCGTCATACATTCAAAGTTGAAATTGTGCTGCCTCTGAGTTCCCTTTTTTTTTTTATTGCCTTTTTCCTCTACCCATTATCCTGAAACCACAAACGCATTCTCTTTTTGAACAAAATCAATGTGAAATAACTACGCATATATCAAATTCTTATTTTAAAAAAATATATCATTGATAGAAAAAAGTAATAATATTGTATAAAAGCAAAAGTATGGGACAAAGGTATTATTGGGGGCGCAGGAGTGACAGCACGATCCACGTCCATTTGGACGGTGTGTCATGTGGAACACTCAGCGCCCTTCCATCGCATGTGATGCCAGCTAATGGTGGAATCTATGCATGTGATATAAAGGAAGCATCTACACATGGCACAAAACTATTGGACACTAAAAAGCCCATGTGGGTCCCTATGCAACTTGAGTTTTGGCACACTCCACAGTTAACTTCAAAATATCCAACGGTTGGCTCATCCTTCTCTGAACCATCCGATGGGATTGTCTTAATTTGATGTATAATAATACATCAATGAGGAGCGACTTGTCATAGCATGAATGAGAAGAATATGCTTGCCTGTTTCATACTAAACCAATAGAAAGAACGCATGTTTATGGATGGAAACACGTTCGTGTGGGCATTAAGCGATGATGCTTAGCCATGTTAGCACAGCTGATAGATAGCGATCGAGAAGCGAGAAAGAGTAGTGCTTGTTAGTACCCGCACATTCATAGAGAGAGAATGATGGAGAGAGAAATGCATGCAACTAAGTCAAGAACTAACAAAGTTCCTACAAGGCTCGTACTCACTTTATGCTTGTGTCATAAATTGACTCCAAACTAATACTCCACCACATTAGGATCACAACTACATAATCATATGCCTAAGCCACATGAAAACTATCAGAAAGGAATCAATCTATCCCAGATATGTGCACCAAACTACAGATTAAGCTTTCTCATAGACTCTCCAAAATGGCTAAGTGAAGGTGAAAAAATCTTGGATCAAATGCAAGAGAGTATTCTTGTAAATGGACAACCACTTCAGCTTGCGTAGATTTGACCAAAGGCCACATAATTTTATGCAAGATTTCATATGAAGCTTGGAAGATTGTAGCTAATTGTAGCTAATATTTTACAAGGACAAAACACCATCAGGTATGTATGCACATGACGTTGAGATTTATAGTACTTAACCTTCAAGATTCGGTATCCAAGATCATTACACGAGCCTACTACCACAAATGCCTTTGATTTTATGAAAGAGAAATCCCATGAAAAATAAATGGAAATTAGCTTAGCTAGAAGTTTTCCTAGCTCATATGAAACATTCATCATAAGTAGTACAATCACAATGAGGTACTTATGTGAGAAGAAGTATAACTCTAGGTCTAACCGTCGCGAGGGTCAAGAGTCTACTATGAAAGCGAAATTCTAAGCCTTTTCAACAAAATAGAAATTCTACCTATAGTTTTACTCATTGTACCAAGAGCTTCACATGCAACTTTTGGGAGAAACTGGTCATGATGTGAAATTTTGTATAAAAATAATCAGAAAAGTTTTAAGGATACTAGTCCTAACGTTGCTATGAAAAGACGCTTCACATTGGACAGATTACTTTAGTGAAAATCTCTTTGTTTCTTATGAAGATCAGTCTTTAATCACATCAAATGCATCTCATGACTTGAACTTTGAATGTCTTGCAACTTCTCATATGTGCACTGATTGAGAGATCTTTCAACTCTTTAAAGAATAAAAAGGCTAGATATGTCTTATAGATACTAAAGTATTGATATTCAAGGTAAAGAAAATGTGAAAATATCCAACTCTTATGGAGAAAAAGAGGGCATTATCAATGTTTTATATGTTCCACGTTTATGCAAGAATCTCTTATCTATGAATGTTATCACTCAAAATAGCAAGCATGTTCTATATAATGAAGATTTAGTTCACATCTTAGATCATATCACCAACAAATTCATTGCCACAAGGTAGGAAGGCTTTTTCTTCAAAAGTGCTTTAAATTGATCAAATGATACAAAATTAGAGAGAGGTACGAAACAAGTTGAAAACCTTTTTATCCCCTTCCTCAAGATCCGCTTACTTTTTAGCTTTTTGTTTTCTACAATGAACACCCTATGCTCTCTGAAATGGGGAGAATGTTTACAATTCTAAATCCTTCTACCTATGAGTCAAAGAATTTCTCTAGAGACCACTCTCTAGGGGCCTTGTCAAAGATGGTAGTGCATCTTTCCTTCCAAATTTGCTAAAGCTTCTCTTTTAATGGAATTTTAAAGCATTACAAAGCATCTAATAGCTTCTTTGAACAATGCTTTATTCCAACTAATGTGGGAGATCGTAAAAGGAATTTATTGATATGCTGCCAAATCATTGCACTCTTAGGACAAAAAGAAAAAAAGGTGACCTAAGTATTTCCTACTACCAAGGTATCTTTTACACCATGGAGGGACTCCACAAATTTTACTAGCTTTGACATTGGTTCAAATCTCTTTGTGAAGAATGTGCCACATGAGGAATGCTTCACGTTCTCAACTTGAATTCCCATCATATTTCTATATATCTATCTATCTATCTATCTTGGATATTCTTTTTACATGAAACATAAGCATTGAGTTCCCAAATAAAAATCTATGCAAGCTCAAACATCACTTAGACTAGTACTTCATGATCCATACGGATCAACGAACAAGTTTCACTAAGAAGATAGCTCTAATCATCGTTTATCTTTGATAATTATTGATGTATATTTGAGTCCACTTTCTCAATCATAATTCATAAACCTCCATAGAAGCACATTATTAGCATGCTTAACATATAAGGTGCTTTTAGTTAGAATGTTCTAAAAAACATGTGTAATCAGATAGGCATGTATTTTTTCATATCAAGCACGTGGTGCTTGCTTTAAACCATATAATGCCTTTTTTAACTTGCACACCTGATTTTCATGTCCCTTTTGCACAAAGCCACAAGGCAGAAAAACATACACTTCTTCATGCAAATCACCATTCAAAATGTAGTTTTAATCTCCAAGTAATGTACATTTCAACCATCATAAGGTGCAAGGCACAAATGCTATGAATAGTAGTCATTCGGCAAGTAGGAGCAAAGGTCTCATTAAAATCAATGCCTCTTTCTTGAGCATAACCCTTTGCAACAAGCTTAGCCTTATGCTTGTCAATTGTTCCATGAGGCTTATGCTTGAGCTTATATACCCACTTCGTGTCAATGGCCTTCTTGCGAGGAGGCAAGTCACATAGAGATCAGGTACCATTTTTCATGATAGCATCGTATTCTGATTGCATAGCTGCCATCTAATTTTCAAAATTTTGTGCTTCATCAAACGGAATAGGATCATTCTTATCACAAAGACTAGACGAAGCCATAGCATAGCAATCTCATGTATATGAGAACCTAAACGAGTATGATATGATAGAGGTGCATCTAATTTGTTGTCATGCAAAGTTTGCACCAACCATTTTGGCATAATTTTTGCCTCTTCAATATCAGTTCTCTCATCAACAAGTGCATCATGT
This sequence comes from Ceratopteris richardii, assembly GCA_020310875.1. Lineage (NCBI taxonomy): Eukaryota > Viridiplantae > Streptophyta > Polypodiopsida > Polypodiales > Pteridaceae > Ceratopteris > Ceratopteris richardii. The sequence goes on along the minus strand of CM035428.1, from coordinate 140,045,301 downwards.
GAATCTACATCAGAAATGGAATAATCTGCATCATCACATGAAACCTATAAAGGCTAAGAAGTTGCCTCATTATGACCAGCACTAGACTATCCACCTGTAAAAAGAGGTAGCAAAGTATCATACATGTCCTTGGAGCTAATAGATGTCTCCTTTGTTTATGAAAGTAAAGGCTGAATAGCATCTTCCACAAAAACAACATCATGGCTAACCGAAATGTGTTTAGTATGTGGATGATACAAAAGATATCCTTTGCATTCGGAGTTATACCCAACAAAAATACATTTCACTACTTTATCATCCAATTTTTTGCGATGTTGTTCAGGCACTAATGCATATGCCAGTGCTATACTTTATGGAATATTGGAATGAAAGTTTATTGCCTTGAGGATTTTAATGTGTTTTGTGTTTTGATTTAGCAGGTGAAGATCCATGAGGGTGTGAATGCACATGGGCTTACTTTTGGACATATTTAGAAGAATATTTTTAGAAGATAGTTAGTTTTAGAAGATAATATTTCTACTTATTTTTGTAAAGAAAGCAAAAGCAAAAGTAAAACCAAAACCAAAATCAAAAGCAAAAGCAAAAGCATGCTTTTCGAAGTGCGCCCCTCATCTATCTTCTATTCAGAACATAATAAGAAATATCTATAAATACACATATCCATCAGAGTATGTGGAGGGAAATTGTACCCAATCTAGTGTTCTCTCTTGTCTCTTTCTATTCTCTGAGTACTTTTGTATGATTTTTTTTTTTTTTTAATAAAGGAAGTTCGGCAATAGCCTACTCTCCCGGACTTGAATTAAATTAAGAAACAAAGGTACAATAGAAGGGGACTAGTGCCCACGGGACCCCCCAAATCCCACAAAGCAGGGGAATCTTGGTTGATTCCTAGGTTGCATTACAAAGAAGGTTGATCACCCTCTCGTCGCCCTCATGCGGGACCCACTTGGGTTTGAGCTTGTTGTTGATCAAAAGGAGGACTTGATGGTGCCTGAAGGGTGGGGATTTCTTACTGTTGACAATCCTTTTGCCAAGGAGGAATAGAGATTTTTCAATCGACCACTCCCTGGGGGGGTCGCCGAAGTTGAGAGCACACCGCTCCCGCCAGATTTTCCACAGGACTTCCCCTCTGATTGCGTTCCAGAGAGCCGCAGAGCATCCAATCGCTTCTCCCAAAAGGACTTGTTTCCAACTAAGCTGTTTCTGAACTCTGATTTTCAGTCCAACCGTCTGCCAGATTCTGTAGGAGTTGGGGCAAGTAAGGAAGATGTGTGGGACATCTTCGATTGCACGGTGGCAGCGTTTGCACCACGGAGGGATCCCACAAATTTTGCTTGCCTTATGGTTAGTCCAAATTCCTCGATGAAGAATTTGCCATAAGAGGACAGACTTCTTAATCTCTATAAGTGGGTGCCAGATACTCATGAATTTCATGTCCCACCGAAGCCGCGTCCAAGACAGGCACCACTTCCTGTTGAGGCTGATCTGGAGGTCAGTCGTTTCTTTGATGTTCGGGATTTTGAGTAGGCTATTTCCATTGTGCCATATGAGACCATGCACGTTCGGAGCATCGTGTCCCATGAGAAGTCGAGTTTTGTGACGATCCCAAGCGAGGCATCTGCTTTGCAAGGTGTTCCATTCTTCGTAGGAGATGTTTATGCGAGGGTCGATATCCTCGTAGTTGATCCAACTGTTGGTGTCATGTTTCCAGAGGTGTTTCCATTTTTTGAATCCTTTGTTCCATAACTTCTTGGCAATTTGAATGTTCCACGACTCCACACTCCGGATGCCATGTATCGGAAACCAGATAGAGTCATTTTGTCTGATTCCGGCCGCCCACTTCCAGTCCTCACTAATTCTTGTGAAGCTTTTGACTTTATTCCAGCCCTTCCAAAGAGAGCATACGAGATTGGAGCCTTTCGGGAAGACAGGAATCGGGGAGAATAGCAGGGTCATGATGTCTAGGTTCTTCCAGTTCGGGGACCCCGTGAGGGCCAACTCATTTTTGTTTCTGAAGACCAGCTTGGCCCACGAGGCCTCCCTATTGCACCAAGCTTTAATCATCCATTTGGCTGCCAGTTTGTTAGCCATACACACGATGTCTAGGATGCCAAGCCCCCCGCTCTCTCTAGGGCTGGTGCAGATGGCCCATTTGATTTTAGGCACCCCCCTTCTGTTATGATCACCCGTCCAGAGAAAGTTTCTGCAGATGCTATTCAGTTTGGACAGGCCTTGCTCATTCGGTCTCCAGCATGAAAGGAAATAGATGGTAGACGAGAGGAGGAACGTGTTGATAACCATCGCTCGTCCAGCGAGGTTGATTTGCATGCCTCTCCAGTAATTGAGCTTGTTTTCAAGTTTGGCCAGCACCCAGTTCCATCGCTGCTCCATAGAGACACCAAACCCCAAGGGGATTCCAAGCAGTCGAAAGATTTGGCCCTGCGGAATGATTTGACAGCCATGATCAATGAGAAGGCCAGGTTGATGTCCCACAATGGCCCTAAAGGCGGTCTTATTGTGGTTGATTTTGGATCCAGAGGCCACACAAAAGGTATCAAGGCACCTCCAGAAAGTCTCCAGGCTGGTATTATCATTGTGAACGAACGCGTTCATATCATCGGCAAAGAGTCTCATGATGATTTGACTGTGGTCGTGAGGTAGCTGGAGGCCTTTGATATTGCCAACCTCCACATGATGAGCCACAACAGAGAGACGATTCCCCTACTGCGAGACCCACTTTGTATGATTTTGTTTCTGTACTATCCTTTACATTTGTGTGTCTGCGGGATCCGATCGTCAACAATGACTCAAAAAAGACAACACAAAAATGAGCTGTAGGAACGCTGCGCACTCGTTGGTCTTTTGCTTGCCTTCTGCGCCTCCAGGTAAACTTTTATTAAGCGTGTTTCGTGCTTACTTAGGGTTGTCGACTCTGCAGCAGAGAAGAGCGAAGGTCTTGCTCTTTCTTCATGGTACGATGCAGGCATCTTTCCTTAGTTTCTAACCATATGTGGGGTGGACCCTGGGCGTGCAAAGGACTACACAGACGGTTGAGAAGAAAAGAGGTAGAGATGATTTGATTTCTTGTTTCGCCATCTTGGTGTTTTTGATAATATATGTGGGATAATCATCTCCATCTTTGGAGTTTAGCATCCCAGGCCTCCAAGAGTTACCTGTACACAGCACGGGCATTGACCAATCATCCAGGCCACCCAGTTGTCTTCTCCCACTTGAGTGTGCAGAAACTGCCACGCAGTACGAGTAGCCATCTTCGCTTTCTTATGTTGAAAGAGACAGCAGAATTTTGTGCAATAAACACTCCCGAAGGCCAGCCTTTGATTTGAAGTCAACGCATGAAGGAAGTAGGCACATATATAATATCTGCTTGTTAACAACATATGTGGATTAACAATAGAAGACCCACGTATCCACCATTCAAGGGAAACCACTAGAGGGATCTGTCAATTGCGTTTTTCTTTTTTGGCATGTGGGATAATTGAGAACAAGGTCTTTTTTTTTTTAATATAAAGGAAGTTCGGCATTAGCCTACTCTCCCGGACTTGAATTAAATAAAGAAAGAAAAGTACAAGAGAAGGGGACTAGTGCCCATGGGACCCCCCAAATCCCACAAAGCAGGGGAAGCTTTAACAAAGCTTAGATGGCGTTACAAAGAAGGTTAATCACCCTCTCGTCACCCTCATGCGGGGCCCACTTGGGTTTAAGCTTGTTATTGATCAAAAGGAGAACTTGATGATGCCTGAAGGGGGGATTTTCTTGCAGTTAACAATCCTTTTGCCAAGGAGGAATAATGATTTCTCAATTGACCACTCCTTGGGGGAGTCACCGAAGTTGAGAGCACATCTTTCCCGCCAGATTTTCCATAGGACCTCCCCTCTGATGGCGTTCCAAAGGGTCGCGGAGCAGCCGATCGCTTCTCCCAGCAGGGCTTGTTGCCAACTGAGATATTTCTGAAGTCTAATTTTCATTCCAACCGTCTGCCAGAGTCTGTTGGAGTTGGGGCAGGTAAAGAAGATGTGTGGGACATCTTCGATAGACCGGTAGCAGCGTTTGTACCAAGGAGAAATCCCACAAAGTTTGCTAGCCTTAAGGTTGATCCAGATTCCATGATGAAGAATTTGCCATAAGAGGACAAACTTTTTGATTTCTATGAGGGGGTGCCAGATAGCCATGAACTTCATGTCCCACCGAAGCCGCGTCCATGACAGGCACCACTTCTTGTTGAGGTTAACCTGATAGTCAATCGTTTCTTTGATGTTCGGGATTTTTGATAGGCTATTCCCATTGTGCCATTTGAGACCAAGCGAGCTTGATGTGTCGTGTCCCATGAGAAGGCGAGTTTTGTGTCCATCCCAGGTGAGACATCTGCTTTGCAAAGTGTTCCATTCTTCATACGAAATGCTGACGCGAGGGTCAATATCCTCGAAGTTGATCCAGCGGTTGGTGTCATGTTTCCAGAGATGTTTCCATTTTTTGAAACCTTTGTTCCATAATTTCTTGGCATTTTGAATGTTCCAAGGTTCCACGCTCCGGATGCCATGGATCGGAAACCAGATAGAGTCGTTTTGTCTGATATCGGCTGCCCACTTCCAGTCTTCACTAATTCTTGTGTAGCTTTTGACTTTATTCCAACTCTTCCATAGGGAGAATACGAGATTAGAGCCTTTCGGGAAGACGGGGACTGGGGAAAACAACAGAGTCAAGATGTCGAGATTCTTCTAGTTTGGGAAACCCATGAGAGCCAACTCGTTCTTGTTTCTGAAGATCAACTTGGCCCATGAGGCCTCCCCATTGCTCCAAGCCTTAATCATCCATTTGGCTGCCAGTTTGTTAGCCATGCATCCAATGTCCAGGATACCAAGTCCCCCACTATCTCTAGGGCTAGTGCAGATGGACCATTTGATTTTAGGCACCCCCCTTCTATTGTGATCGCCCGTCCAAAGGAAGTTTCTACAAATACTATCCAGTTTGGACAGATCTTGCTCTTTCGGTCTCCAACATGAAAGGAAATAAATGGTAGAAGAAAGGAGGAACGTGTTGATAACCATCGCACGACCAACAAGATTGATTTGCATACCTCTCCAATAGTTAAGCTTCTTTTCGAGATTGGCCAGCACTCAGTTCCACCGTTGTTCCATAGAGACACCAAACCCCAAAGGGATCCCAAGAAGCCGAAAAATTTGGCCCTGCGGAATGATTTGACAACCATGATCAATGAGAAGGCCGGGCTGAGACCCCACAATAGCTCTAAAGGTGTTCTTATAGTGGTTGATTATGGATCTAGAGGCTTCACAAAAGGTAGCAAGACACCTCTAGAACGTCTCAAGGCTGGCACTATCATTGTGAACAAACGCGTTCATATCATCGGCAAAAAGTCTCATGGTGATCTGACTTTGGTCGTGAGGCAAACGGAGGCCTTTGATAGTACCAGCTTCCACCTCGTGCGCCACAAGCCTACTAAGCCCCTCCGTGGCGATGGAAAAGAGAAGGGGAGCCAATGGGCACCCTTGTCTGATAGATCTTCTAAGTTTGATCACCTTCGAAAGTTTGCCATTAATGTTAATTTGGGTCGATGCGTTTTCGAGAAGGGTCGCGATCATCTTGGTGAATTTATGACTACATCCAAGATCTTGGAGCGACTGCAGAATATAGTCCCATTCAAGCCTGTCGTAGGCTTTATCAAAGTCAATCTTGAGGAAGACCACATCTTGTTTAGACTCATTTGCAAATTCAAGTCCTTCCCAAATATCAATAATGGTTTCCAAAATTGACCTGCCTTTGATGAAATCTTTTTGGTCCTCGCTTAGCCACGCCCTCAAGTGGCAAGAGATTCTATTGGCAATGACTTTGGCGATGATCTTGTATCCTGTTTGGAGCATCATAATAGGGCGCCAGTTCTCTATTCTGTTCTTTTCCCATTTTTTGTGAATTAACTTGATAATACCATTGTTGAGACAAGAAGGAAGTGCACCGAACCTGAGCGCCTCCTGCCAAACCAGACGAAGAGGGGTGGCAACCACCAACTTGAAGGATTTAAAGAACTCGTTAGTGAGCCCGTCCGGTCTCGGGCTTTTACCAAGAGGGAGCGCATCAATGACCTCAATGATTTCTGCTTCAGAGATAGGGGCATGTAGTAGGGAGCGAAGGTTGGGTGGTATCCTGCGGGGGGAAACCCTAGATATGGCTGCCATACAGTCCCTTCTATGGTGGGAGAGGGGGTTCAAGGTCCCTAGGAGTCTCGTGAAGTGCCCTTCAATGATCCCAAGATTATCTTCTTCTGAAATGCATACATTGCCATTTAAGTCTAGCAATAGGGGAATCGATTCTCTGTTATGTTTCCTTTTAAGGATACGGCACATCTCTTTGGTGGGTTTGTTGGCTTTGCTAGCCCACCCCTCCTTGAAGAAAGTTTGCAAGTTTTTCCTTTGTATTTCTTCCTCGTATCTCAATAGCACTCTGATTTTTCGGAGACCTTTCTGGGCTTGAGGTTTTCCTTTGTTCACTTCCTCCTCGAGCCTCCAGAGTCTGTGGTAAAGAGCTTCCCTACGAGCCCGCCACACGAGCATCTTCTTGGTTCTAATCATGGTCTTTCGAGACTTATCGACCGCACTTCTCCAGCACTTGGCTGGGGACAAGTCGGAGGCAAATGCCTCCTTCCACACATCAGCAATCTCTTGATGTACAGAGGGGAGAGAGAAGGTGGGCACACTGGCATGGAACCAAGGTGCCTTGCGGATCCTGGTGGAAGGTTGGAAAGTGATAACGATCGGGTAGTGATCAGAGATGGTGAGGTTAGTGCGTTGCGCAAGAGACGGGTGGCCCCATTGATGGGTAAAACTCTGAGAGATTTAACATCTATCAAGTCTAGCTTTCCTCAGGTCCTCTCTCGCTTGGAGATTTGACCAAGAAAAGCCATTCGAGTCTTTGAACTCAACCAAATCCAAGTGAAGTTTGGTCTTGTCCCATGTTTCTTTCTCCCGACTGTCGATGACCCTACCCTTGCCCATCCATCTGTCCATAGGGTCCTCCACCATGTTGAAGTCTCCACAGATAAGCACGTTGTGGGGGAGCGAGTCCAAGGAGGCCCATGTGTTCCGTCTCTCTAATTCCCCGTTAGGGACGTACAAAGAAACCAGAGTAAAACAAAGAGGAGCACCAAAAGAAACAGCGATCCATCGGTGGCTTTCATCTTCAATGGAGTTCTCAAGCTTTTCAAACCAAAGTTGATTAATACCGATTACCGTTCCACCGGACCCCCGCTGGTGCGCCTTCTTGGACTCTCCACAGAGTCACATCAATGACGACCTTCAAATTTGCTTGAAGCCTAAATTCTTTTACATAGCTAATTTCACCAAGCTCTTCTCACTATTTTTTCCATAACTTTGGCATATGATCTCCAAATTCAGCGTTTCTTCTTGTTCTAGAAAGCTATCTTATAGAACTTTCCATAGTCTGGCTGCAACCCATACTTTGGCCTTAGCTCTCATCATCTTCAGAGTTTTGAAGTTTTTCTTACATCTTCAACAAGCCTTTTTTGAGCATCATTTTAAAGCACAACTATCGGGTGAGTCTTGAAAAACTATTTGGAAGCTATGTGGACCATCTTCAACACCTGAACACACCTGCAAATGATCTTTTGAATCGATAAGTCTTCTTATCAATTTATATGCATTGTTGCTCTCTTTTTGCATCAAATTATATATAGGACATGTAGTTTTGCATCGTACCTAGAGTATACACAAACTTTAGACATGGTTTGTCTTGTATGGTGCATGTATTCTTCTTTGCAGGGACATGTAAGTATTTCCTTGCAAGTTAGCAAAGAGAAAAATCTAAAATTGACAGGGTGTGTAATCCCCTTTTGGTCTATTTTTAGATAGATTGCACCTGTCGGCACCAATATCATGGAAATTGATTGTCATAATTTTTCCCGTTTCTGAAATTATGTCGTTATGCTACCAAAATTTAAAAAAAAATTAGTATGCATATGCATTCAGGTATAAATTTATAGTTAGAAAATCGACCACTATTAATCATTTATGGATTTCCAAAAGTTATTATATCACAAAAATATTAATTTTTGTAATAAATTTCCAATTGCATTTAGCTTCCAAAATAGACTTTAACCCTCCTTATCATTCACATTCACATTAAATTCTACTTTTCTAGTTCCATGCATGTGTTTTTACATGGAATATGATTATGATTGTTAAGTGATGGGACATGTGATTAGCCATCCATGTCTAGTTTATTTTTATCAATTGAGGTCAGTTGCTCATCAACTAGGAGGCATGTTATACTCTATCGAATATTGGAATGAAGGTTTAATGCCTTGAGGATTTTAATGTGTTTTGTGTTTTGATTTAGCAGGTGAAGATCCATGAGGGTGTGAACGTGGATGGACTTAGTTTTTGACATATTTACAAGAATATTTTTAGAAGATAATATTTCTAGCTATTTTTGTAAAGAAAGCAAAAGCAAAAGCAAAACCAAAATCAAAAGAAAAAGCAAAAGCATGCTTTTTGAAGTGCGTCCCTCATGTATCTTTTATTCAAGACATAATAAGAAATACCTATAAATACACATGCTGTGATAGAGTTTTCCATCAGAGTATGTGGGGGGAGATTTTATCCAATTTGGTGTTGTCTCTTATCTCTTTCTATTCTCTGAGTAATTTTGTGTGACTTTTTTTCTGTACTATCCTCTATGTTCATGTGTCTACGGGATCTGATCGTCAATAGCCAGACAATCAATATACGTAGATGAGCAACAAATGGCTTGCGACCTTGCCAAGCCTCATATGGAGTGATAGATTGTAGCGCTTTAGTGGGACACATGTTTAGTACATATGCTACACACATGATAGCCTCAAGCTAGAAACTATGTGGTAAAGCCTAACTCTTGATCATACCCCTCGCCATCTCCATGAGTGCCTTGTTCTTTCGTTCAGCAACTCCATTCTATTGAGGTGTATAAGACACTATACATTGATGTTTTATCCCACGTTCAGCCAGAAATGCATTAAAGTCAGAAGACATTGTCCCCACCTCGATAAGAATGGAGGGTGCCCATTTTGCATGCTGAGAGATTTTTAGCCAAAACCAAAAACTGTTTGAAGCACATAAATACTTAAGACTTTGCTTTCAATGGATATGCCCATGCATGCTTGGAAAAATCAGTAATGAAAGTCACGAAGTTAAGATAGTTTCCAAAAGAGGGTGTCTGCATAGGACTACAGACATCATTGTGAACAAGCGACAATTTCTTAGTAGCTCAAACTAAATAGTCTTTTGGAAAGAAAGAAGGCTGCATTTTGCCCAAAACATAGCCTTCACAAACATATTTACTGGGCCTCAAGTTTGGGAAAAGAGGACACCATTTCAGATTTCTACAAGCATAGCAAACTAGCATAATTCAGGTGACCAAAATGGTATAGACAAGTGAGCTATCTGGTATAACTTCATTAGCAGAAATCAATTGTTCCTTCAAATCTTTGATCTTTGTCACAAAACTATCCATAGAATTACCTTCATTCATGTGCTCACTCTCCAACTATTTTTGGAGGTAAGCAACACGAACCTCATTCCTAGCTTGGTACAATGTGGTAAGTGTATCCCAAGCATCCTTAGCTATTCTACAAGAGTAATGTGAGGAATAATGGCATGTTTGATAGACAAGGCTATCAATGCATGTGTCTGACATCTCTGCCATCCCAATGAATTTGCTCTACAGTAGGTGCAATAGGAACTGCAACACCAATAGGAATCTACAAAATGTCATCATCTTTGATGCCATCTACATCAGCTTCAGCACCTGTATTTCTAGGTGTAATAGGATGTTTTCCAACACCTTGCACAATGTTCGATAGTCCTTTTGTGACCAATACATGATGCATCGTATAAGCCCACAATGGGTAATTCATACCATCCACCTTATCCTCAACAACCAACATATGAAATACATCACTAATGTGAGCCATGGCTCGTGACTTAAATACCTTAATGTAGAAAAATAATTGTATCTAAAAAAGTTGAACAAAACTACCTAGATGAGTTCTGCTAGAACTGTAGTAGACTTTGAGATGCTTATACTCGCAAAGCGAAACCTATATATATCTTTGGCACAAAAAGGAAAAATTGTTTGCATAAGTGCTACGACAGTGTGTTCTAATCACCCTGTGTATGCTCACCAAATTTCATGCGATTCTAAGAATGCAATCGAAGGGGTGTCGACGATGCTCTAGATGAAGCAGTGACCTATTCTGATACTAATTGTTGGAGTTAGACATCTGTGGAAGCATGCAAACAACATAAGGAAGAAGAAGAAGCTTGAAGCACAACACACAATACTGAATGTATTACCACTAGAATGTACAAGGATAAGTAACCCGTTAGGGCTATAGGCGTACATACAAGTTAGGGGAAAAAACCTCCTAAAGAGGGAAAAAAAGTACCCCAACGGTCTTAGTGTGTTCACACACACCACTACATAAATATATCAATAGCAGTGACTCTTCATCAATCTTGAAAGCCATTTTATATAATGGAGGTGTTGAATTTCTCATTCACACCTGCACAAAACTCTTGAAGCAATTAGGCATCAAACTTCAAGTCACTCAAACACATGCTCCTTCTCAAAATGGAGTTGAAAAGTGAAAGATATGAAGCATCATGGAAATGTCTTAAATTACGTTTGACCATAAGGATCTTTCCTACATGTATTTGGAAAAATTAGTTCATATTGCAATATATATATTAGAATTGAAACTATCTAAGTGCTTTATCTCAATGCACTCCCATAAGGGCTTACTATGGTTAAGGTTTTTCTTGAGTCTTTTTCAATTTTTAGGAGTGATATATTTGTAAATTTTCTCAAGGAAGATAGGTACACGCTTGCTTCTAAATCTAAGAAGCGTGTGTTCATAAGCTTTAGAATGATAATCATGAAGGTTATGACCTTATGGCCTGAAGGATCATACAATGACTATATTATGGATGTTAGCTTTGATGAATTATATTAAGTATTAATTAAATGTTGACGCCAGTTCTTCAAAGTCATTTGAACATAAGACAAAGGCAACTTCTTCAAGTCAATGGTATGTTATATTTCAATGGTGATGTGTGAACACACTTAGAACTTTTGAGAGCTTTTTCCCCCTCTTTAGAGGTTTCCACTTTTCCTGTATATATGCTTAAAGGATACTTGTCTTTGAATATTTAATATATATATTCTATTACCAAAGTTCTTGGTACATCTTTCTTTCAGATTTTTTGCTTCTCTTTAGTCACATTCCAAGAGGTTGTAAGGCAACCTGCTGGTTTTCAGAGAAGAGTTTATTGCTAAGGAATAACTTAGTCAACTTAAAGCCCCTTAATTTGTAGGATGAAGGATGAATGAACTTGCAAACCATACTCATAGAAGCTACTGATTGCTTTGTAGCTCCTTCGAATCCGATTAGAAATGAAGTCTTGTGGAAACATTTAAAGGTAAAATGTGTAGGAAACTTTGACAAATCCCCCAAAGAATGGTCTCTCGAGAAGTCCCTAACTGCTTTGGTAGAAAGATTCGTAATTGTAAAAGCTCTCCCCTTTTCAAACACAATAAGCTCCTCTTTGTAGAAAACAATAAGCATTAATGGACATCACTCTCTCGAATCTTTGGAGAAGAAACATTTTGTGATTGATCTGGCTTAATAGGAATCGAGCAGTTTTTAACAATAGCGACAAGGATGTTTTCTTTGCCTTCATTCAAGGCATTAGGAAAATTTCTCACAAATGTATTCTAGCTACAAATAGTGACCTAATGAATTTGAACAGCACTCTGACATATTAAGATTTACCCCAATAAACTAGTAGAGAAATACCCTTTTATCTTTGTATTCTCACCAAAGACTAGATATGAGTTTTTTTTTTTACAGAACAAGAAGATTAATAAAAGTGAAGGAAAAATAGGTATACAACAAAGAGCAACATCAAAAGAGATGTCCCATATGGGCTTCCAAGAAATGAATCATGCATAGCCTGTCAAGAGAATACAAAGCTATTAAGGAATCTTTCCACCTATTGGGTCTCAACTGTTGGAGCAAGTCTATGACAAGCCTAAGCATTGGCTTGAGTCTCACAAAGCCTTAGAAGAAGCTTTAAAAAGAAGACTATGTAAAGTTCACTTGTGAACTACCTCTTGTAATTTTTTGAAGAGTTTACTTAATGTAAAAGTAAGAGAATCTTAAGTGGTTGAGTCCACATGATAAAAAAGGGAAAGAGGAGCCACGAATTCGTGATTCGTGGTAGGTAGAGAATCAAATCAATCACTGATTGATTGGAGAGTGATCGAGGGAAGTTAGCCTCCCAAACTCAACTATAAATAGATGGCAGTTTTAGTCGTGGTTAGAGAGACCTATGTGAAGACCTCCAAGAGCTTAGCTTTATGCCATATCAAGGTGTGATTCCAAGGCACACATATGTATCAGTAAGTCCATTGTATTGCACAAGCAATATACTTTAATTTTCATGATTATTTGAGTTCATATGTCCATGTTCTTGTGAAGTATACTACTCACTGACATTACTCTCAGTTTTCTCATTCAGATTGTAGAGACGGTTTCTCTGAGCTTGGTGCATCATTTTCAGTGATTTAACTTAGTAAGGTTAGCTCTATAAGTCTACTATATGCTCACAAATTTTCATGTCATTTGGATGTTGCAATCTTCAGTTATGTTCAGTTGAAGTCAACAGTATCTATTCATCTTGACTTCTCTGTCAGGTACCCGGCTTTTTGACTCACCTTGTCAGAGCCATTTCTCAGTGGTTACTTATCTAAATTCAATTATTTAAAGCTTTTTGAAGTTAGCTTACCGTCTAGTATAACCATAAAAATTTTCATAATCATTGGATTCCTACATTTTGAGTTATGTTCATTTTTCTGCTCACTGGTCTCAAACTGTAGCAGCCCGTGAAAATCGGGATGATGTCATCACTTGTTAAAACTCATTCTCAGTGTGTGGTTTATTATTTTTGATGAGATTACTCTTGAAAGTTATCCCTTTAAGTTAACTAGACTTCCCCAAGAGGAATTAAGCTAATTGCTGCTGTGCTCAGATAATTATGCAAAACAGTGGACAGGTGTATGAACCAAAATAGCAAGTTTTTCACCTCTGAGCTAACTCCAACTTATCTGTTTTCATCTATCTTTTTGAGAGTGATCTTCCAAGGTACATAGGGCGTCTAATACATCCATTGGCAAGCTAAAAGGGCCCACCATATACTCCTGGAGTTCATTTGGCTGGTGTAGATCAAGGATTTTGCAACACCTCTTCATCTTCAAGCACATACCTATCCATCTCTTCACAGTGGTATCAAAGCAAGGTTGGACAACATGGCAGATGGATTTCCTTCATCAATTGACAAATTGGACAGAGGTAACTACTCAGCTTGGTCATTAAGAATGGAAGCTTATCTCCAAGGTAGAAGTTTATATGGTTATGTGGCTGGAGATGAAGTTATGCCAAGTTTCAGGAACAAAAGTCAACCAACACAAGAAGAGCAAGAAAGATTGAGCACATGGTGCTCCAAGGATGCACTTGCAAGGTCTTACCTCCTCAACTCTATCTCAGCTTTTTTGTTGCCTCACATTAGAAGTTGTAAGACATCTCAGGAAGTGTGGGATGCACTTGAAGCTTTCTTTTCTTCAAGTACTAAAGCTAGGAAGCATCAACTATGGTTGGATTTCACAACTCTCAAGAAGGCTCCCAAACAAAATGTGACTGATTTTGTCACAAAGCTCAAGGACGTAGCAGATCAGTTGGGAAGCATTGGAGAGGTAATAGATGAAGAGCAAATTGTAAGGCAGGTCATCAATGGCTTGAAGGCAGATGACAAGTGGGAAGCATTCACCACAGCTATGGATTTGTACACGGACATGCATGTACCTGATTTCAATACACTCATTGGACAACTACTTACTCAAGAGACAAAGCTTATCAAAAGTGGAGAAAGTTCTAAAGGTAATCAATCTTCAGCTTTATACACTGATAAAAGCAAGTCCAAAGATAACAAAGGAAAGGCAAAGAAAGTGGATGATGAAGCAGGTACATATCAAGCTAACTATGCAGGTAGAGGAAGACATGGCAGAGGTAGAGGAAGAGGAGGTAGACAAGGCAGGGGGAGATCCCAAGACTCCAATCCATGTTCTATTTGTGGACTAACTAATCATACAACTGAAAATTGCTTTAGGAATTCCACGAATCAAAGAGGTAGAGGATACAATGGAGGAAGTTATGGCTACTCAAGAGGAAGGTTCAACAATTATCATGGCAACTACAACAACTACAATCATTCAAACTATCAAGGAGGCTACAAAGGAAGGAGAGACTACAATAACTACACAGAAGACTCAAACAAAGAGGATTCATTATTGATCATGAACATGGCTATGCCACAAGGTAAATCTGATGAGCATGTTTTCTACATAGATTCAGGTTGTTCAAATCATGTGGCAGGAAATGTGGCACTCCTATCTGATTTAGAAGATCCAAGGAATAAGCATGAGGTACAAACAGGAGATGACACAAAACATCCTGTGGAGAAAATAGGCAATGTCAAAGCACCTGATGGAAACATCAACCTACTCAGTAAGGTACTCTATGTCCCTACCATTACAAAGAATTTGATAAGTGTTGGGAAGATAGTAGAGAAAGGGTTGCAAGTCAAGTTCACAAAAGCAGGAGCATTTGTTGAAGATTCAAGTCAAGGATTCAGAAGAATTGCAAAAGGTGAAAAGACAGGTTGATTGTTCACATTTGAATTACAGGACACTAGAAACATTGCTCTCTTTAATTATGGTAGTCAGACACTCACAGAATTGGAAGTATGGCACAAAAGGTTAGCACATATTGGTGAAAGGTCATTAAAGCAAATTTGCAGGGACCAAAGTGTACTTGGACTCCCTAACTTGTCAAAACAACATATGATTTATAAGTGTAGTGCATGTCAATTTGGAAAGTCTCACAGGTTACCATTCATGAAGAAAGGTTATATGCATGAAGATCTCTTGGAGTTGGTTCATACACATGTATGGGGACCTAGCAAGGAAGCTTCAATATCTGGATCAAGGTATTATGTCTCCTTTATTGATGATTGCAGCAGATGGACTATCCTATTCTTTATGAAACACAAAGATGAAGTTTTTTCATGTTTCAAAAGATATTTGGCTCTTGTGGAGAATCAAACAGGTAAATCACTAAAAAGGCTAAGGTCAGATGGAGGGGGAGAATACTTCTCCCATGAGTTTGATTCTTTTCTTCAAGAAAGAGGAATCAAAAGAGAGGTAACTACAAGGTACACTCCTGAGCAAAATGGAGTGGCAGAAAGGAGGAATAGGACAATTGTTGAAGCTACAAGGTCTATGTTAAATGAAAAGCATTTACCTAATTACTTATGGGCTGAGGCTGTATCTACAGCCACTTACTTGATTAACAGGTTGCCTTCAAAATCCCTTGATGGGATGACTCCATATGAGGCTTGGAATGGAAGAAGACCAAGCTTAGATCATTGTAAAATTTTTGGATGTATTGCTTTTGCTCATGTTCCTTCACAGGTGAGAGGCAAGATGGATCCAAAGGAAGAAAGGTGTGTATTTATTGGATATGACAACAATCAAAAGGGTTACAGGTTATACAACCCTACCAACAAAGGATTCTTGGTAAGCAGAGATGTAGTTTTTGATGAAAACAATTCATGGTATGAAGATTCATGCAAGAAGGTCAATTTACCATATAATCTTGAAGAAGATTTTCCAAAGCTTGGTAGAGAACAACCAAAGATTGAAGAACAAGACACCTTGGAGGATGATGAAGAATCTCATATGGAAAAGATCAAAGCATGGAAGTCTAAAGGTAAAGCAAAATTGCAGGAACTTGCACATGAGGCAGAATCATCACATCATGGCCTAAGAAGATCTATGAGGGAAAAGAAAAAACCAGAAAGGTATGGGTTTGACACCTCATTAGTAACTAAACATTCTATCTACATAGCACAGGACATAAACCAAGAGGAGCCATCATCCTTTGAAGAGGCCAAAGCAAAATCAGAATGGAAGCATGCAATGAAGGAAGAGATTGAAGCACTTGAGGAAAACAACACTTGGGTTTTGGTGCCCAAGACTTCATCCATGAAGGTAATAGGCTCAAGATGGGTCTATAATATAAACTCAAGAAGAATTCTGATGGTTCCATTAAAAGGTATAAGGCAAGGCTTGTAGCAAAAGGCTTTGCACAAACTCAGGGAATTGATTATGAGGAGACCTTCTCTCCTGTGGCAAAGATGTCTACTATTAGGGTTTTGCTTAGTATTGCCTCTTCCAAGAATTGGAAGATACTTCAACTAGATGTAAAGAATGCATTCTTGAATGGTTGGATAACAGAAGATGTATATATGGCACAACCACCTGGTTTTGAGAATCAAGTTTATCCTGATTATGTGTGTAAACTTAACAAAGCACTGTATGGTCTTAAGCAAGCTCCAAGAGCTTGGAATTTGAGGCTTGTTTCATTCTTGCAGGACAAAGGATTTCAACCAAGAAAGGCAGATCCTTCATTCTTTATTAAAAAGAGTAATTCTGAGGTCATCTACTTATGTGTATATGTAGATGATATTATATTGACAGGAAATGATGCAGATGGTATGAAGAAGATCAAAGATCAGATGAGAGAAGAGTTCAAGATAAGTGATTTGGGTTCACTTACCTACTTCCTAGGTTTGGAAGTTGTCTACAAAGATCATGGTTTGTTTCTCACTCAAAGAAAGTACATTAAGGACATGTTGGAAAAATTCAAGATGCAAGATTGTAAGATTGCAGGTACTCCAATGGAGAAGGTGAACTCATAGACGACATCACATCATATCAAAGTCTAGTGGGTAGTCTCAACTATGCCACATTGACAAGAGTAGATATATGTTACAGTGTGAGTGTGCTAAGTCAATTTATGCACACACCAAGGAAACCACATATGGATGCTGCCAAAAGGATTCTCAAGTATCTCAAAGGAACCATAAATGGAGGACTTTATTATCCTTATGTATCTGATTTAGGTTTGAAGCTATTTTCTGATGCAGATTGGGCTGGCTCCAAAGAAGATAGAAGGAGCACTTCAGGTTATCTTACCTTTGCAGGTTCAAAGCTTATTTCATGGTCATCCAAGAAGCAACCCACAGTTGCTCTCTCTTACACTGAAGCTGAATATAGAGGTCTTGCCATAGCTACACAAGAAGCTATGTGGATGAAGACATTGTTCAAAGATCTTGGATTGGAGTTTGGAACTCCAACTATTTTTGGTGACAATATGAGTTCTATTCATTTGGATGCTAATCCTATTTTTCATGCAAGGACTAAACATATTGAAGTTCATTATCACTATGTACGAGAAAAGGTTCTAAGCATAGAGATTCAAATATCATATGTGTCCACTCATCAACAATGTGCAGATATTATAACCAAAGCATTGGATGGTACAAAGCTTTGCAAATTCAAGGCTATGATTGGTTTACAGGTAATCTTGGAAGATTGAAGACCTCAAGCATACTTGGCTTGAGGGGGAGCTGTTGGAGCAAGTCTATGACAAGCCTAAGCATTGGCTTGAGTCTCACAAAGTCTTAGAAGAAGCTTTAAAAAGAAGACTATGTAAAGTTCACTTGTGAACTACCTCTTGTAATTTTTTGAAGAGTTTACTTAATGTAAAAGTAAGAGAATCTTAAGTGGTTGAGTCCACATGATAAAAAAGGGAAAGAGGAGCCACGAATTTGTGATTTGTGGTAGGTAGAGAATCAAATCAATCACTGATTGATTGGAGAGTGATCGAGGGAAGTTAGCCTCCCAAACTCAACTATAAATAGATGGCAGTTTTAGTCGTGGTTAGAGAGACCTATGTGAAGACCTCCAAGAGCTTAGCTTTATGCCATATCAAGGTGTGATTCCAAGGCACACATATGTATCAGTAAGTCCATTGTATTGTACAAGCAATATACTTTCATTTTCATGATTATTTGAGTTCATATGTCCATGTTATTGTGAAGTATACTACTCACTGCCATTACTCTCAGTTTTCTCAATCAGATTGCAGAGATGGTTTCTCTGTACTTCGTGCATCATTTTCAGTGATTTCACTTGGTAAAGTTAGCTCTATAAGTCTACTATATGCTCACAAATTTTCATGTCATTTGGATGTTGCAATCTTCAGTTATGTTCAGTTGAAGTCAACAGTATCTATTCATCTTCACTTCTCTTTCAGGTACCTGACCTTTTGACTGACCTTGTCAGAGCCATTTCTCAGTGGTTACTTATCCAACTTCAATGATTTAAAGTTTGTTGAATTTATCTTACTGTCTAGTATAACCATACAAATTTTCATAATCATTGGATTCCTAAATTTTGAGGTATGTTTATTTTTCTGCTCACTGGTCTCAAACTATAGCAGCCCGTGAAAATCAGGATGATGTCATCACTTGTTAAAACTCATTCTCAGTGTGTGGTGTATTATTTTTTATGAGATTACTCTTGAAGTTAGCTCTTTAAGTTAACTAGACTTCCCCAAGAGGAATTAAGCTAATTGCTGCTGTGCTCAGAGAATTATGCAAAACAGTGGACAGGTGTATGAACCAATAGCAAGTTTTTCACCTCTGAGCTAACTCCAACTTATCTGTTTTCATCTATCTTTTTGAGAGTGATCTTCCAAGGTACATAGGGTGTCTAATACATCCATTGGCAAGCTAAAAGGGCCCACCATATACTCCTGGAGTTCATTTGGCTGGTGTAGATCAAGGATTTTGCAACACCTCTTCATCTTCAAGCACATACCTATCCATCTCTTCACATCAACCCTCTTAAAATATGAAAGGGGTTGTAATTTCTAGTGTTGGAGTTCCTCATGGACTTTTTACACATCTGAAAGTTCTTCTTCATACTCTGATTACAAGAGAAAAGATAGTCCTTAGGCTTGTTGGAGAATAAATGCTAGTTTCTATTCTTCTAGATGAACAACATTAGTGAGCTCTCAAAATCTACCACATAATAATATCCAGCTTGTTACTAACACCCAAGAGGATTTCCTTATATCCAAGAGGAGGGCAAACTTTGACAGTATAATATAATTTCAGTAATTTCCAAAATCTTTGAGCATTTATATAGTTGATGAATAAATGAGGAAGGTCCTCAAGTTGACCACAAAAAGGACAATTTCTTGCACTAATGTTAATCTTCATTGCCCTAATACCAATCCACACCCCTTGCTGCGTGATTAGCCAAAGCAGGTGAGCTTGTTTGGAGGTAGAAGCAAAAGCCCAAATAGTTCTAAATTTGTATTTCCACTGGTGAGAGTTCCAGTGCATCTTCCACTTAGTATTGAGTTTGTTGAGAACACAGATGACAGAGTGATATGCTTTCTTGAAGTTTCTATACATATCGCTAGCCATAGCTTCCACACCAATCCATTTGTGGTAGTTGTACCTTCCCATCTTGTCTATCAACCAAGTTTTTTTGTCCAGAATAACATGTTTACATAAAGAAGATAAACCATTAATCTCTTGGATAGTGTTAGAGTCCATCACCTGATTGTTGTTGTAGAGAGATCTCAAGGAGTCAAATCCAACTTTCCTACACTTGTTCATTTTGATGGTCAAAGTAAGAGGGTTAGTGCTAGAAAACCATCCAAACCACATAGAGCTCTGCAAGAGAAAAGACACATTATTCTCAAAATATATAGGAATTTTATAAATGTTCTTAATTGACATTCAAGCATTCCAAAATGAGCAACTTAATTTACTTAGCTTGGGGGTAATAAATATCCAGCTCCATCTCTGATCAAAAGATACACCAAAACCCATGGGAATACCCAAGAGCCTGAAAACAACACCTTTTTCAATAATGTCACAATTATTATTCAAAATACAATCAGAAAGAACTTTATTAGAAGCATAAAAACCTATTTTAGAATGATTGGCCATAGAACCACTAGCAAGACAAAACATTTAAAGACAAAGCATAAAGTTCTTAGTAGACAAGTTATCGGCCAAAGTGATCATGTTAGTGTCATCTGCCAACATTTGAAGGCCAAGAGGAGAGGAAGCACCAGGAATCAATAGACCTTTGATAGTACCCTGCTCCATGCAATCCCTAACCACCCAACCTAAAGAATCACTAGTAGTAGCAAAAAGGAGAGGGGCAAGGAGGTAGCCTTGTCTAATAGACCTACAAAGCTAAAAGGAGTCAGAAAGGTGACCATTCTTGGCCACCTTGGAGTTAGCATTGCCAAAAATGATACTAGTGTACTTAATGAACCTTCTACCAGACCCTATGTCATGAAGAGACTGAAGGATGAGATCCCACTCTATTCTATCATAGGCCTTGTCAAAATCCACTTTAAAAATAAATTATTTGTTTTATTTTCTTGAGCAAACTCTAATCCTTCCCAAATAGAGATAATAGCATACAAAATACACCTACCTCTAATGAAGCCTTTTTGCAGGAAAAATGATCTTGTCCATGATAGGGCTAAGCCTTCTAGCCAAAGAAGAGGCAAAAATTTTGTACAAGGAAGTCAGACAAGAGATAGGTCTCCAATTATTTAAGTCATCCTTAGCTCCTTTTTTGTGAACCAACTTAATAACCCTAGAATTGATAAAAGCAGAAATAGTACCTCTCCTCATGGCCTCTTGCCACACCAGAAGAATTATGGGCACAATAAAATCAACAAGCTCATGATAAGTTTCATTAGGAATACCATCAGGACCAGGAGATTTACTAGGTTTCAATTTACAAATGGTTTCTCTAACCTCACCGACAGAGAGGGGCAGGTCAAGGATAGAGGCCAGATGCTGAGGAATCATTTTTTTCCTTTTAAGGGCAATAGTGGCCCTAGCCCTCTCGATATCCTCCCCTCTCATGGGAGGCCTAAAGAAAACATTAGTAAAGAAGCCAATGGCCTCCTGCAAATTCTCCTTCATGGTAGTAGCATAATCACCATAACCAACATAGGGACAAAATCCCTAGCTTTGTTTCTTTTCATAAGATCAAACATATGTTTATTAGGTGTACCAACTTTCCCAGCCCAAAATTCCCTAGATGAGGCAAGAGTAGCACTAGCTAAGAGATAGTCTTCATACCTCAACCTTTCCTGAAGATGAAGGAGCTTCTGACTTTTTATAAGATCATCTAAGTTCTCATTCTTAATGTTATCTATTTCTCTCAATATCATCATTCTTCTTTTACAAACAGTTAGAAGAAAAATGGTAGTTAAAAATATTTTTGGTCTTCTCTTTAACACAATCCAACTTCAGAAGGGAAGCATCAAGATGAGGCCACCCAGCTTTATAGTCTGGGGAGTTCCTAAAAAGTTTAATAACCAAAGGATAATGGTCAGACAACTAAAGAGAAAAGTCAATATCACACTTGTGCTGCCAAAGTTCATGAATCTTGTTAACATTCATATAACATCTATCAAGCCTAGTAGAAAGAGGTCTATTAGTACTTCTATTATTAGAGGTATGACAAGTACAACCAGAACAATCAACCAAGTAAAGAGAGTTAATCATAGCAAGCCAGAACTTTTTTTCCATACCATGTAGAATGTTATCAGGGTTACCAGTTCTATCTTTCTCAAACATGACCATATTAAAATCACCCAGAAGAATGACATCATCAAACAAATTACTTAGCTCTCTCCATCACAGACTTCTTTCAACACTATTATTAGAGGCATAAATAATCACAATTGTATAATTAATGGAGTCCTTACATCTTCGAGCCACCCATTGGTTGAAATTACTATAAATAACTTCCTCAATACAATGAGAGAGATTAGAAACAATACCTATGGCCGCACCTCCTTTTTTATTAGCATGCTTGGTAAAATACCAACAATGGTTGCTAGAAACAATATGTAAATTAGAATGCAACTCAAAACCACCAACCTTCAACTCTTGCAGACATATGAAATCAGGTAAGAAAGAGACAATCTAGTTGTTGAGAACTTTGCCTCTAATTGGGTCAGTGATGCCTTTAATATTGAGGGAGAATAACTTAATCAACTCCATGAGAAAGAAAAAATCACCAAGAAACAACAAACAGGTTACTTCCTGAGGTTTTTAAGGGGTTTAATAATAGACCTAGAAACCCTAACTACTTCTTTCCTTTTGGCCTTGGATTTTTTAGATTCAAGATGATATTCATCTAAACGCATTTCAACATCATCTAAAACACTGTTATTGTTCTGATAATTCTGAATTTTATCATTACCATGCTGAGTGAGTTGCATAGTGAACTCATCTTTTTCCTGTTTATCCTGATTTGAAATATCATCTTCATAGGAGTGTTAAAATGCTCTTTTATAGTACAAGCATTTAAAGATCTATCTCGGGTTCTTGGGAGTGGTAGGGGTCTGATAAATCAGAGGCCCTATAACTTGATTTTCCCAGTTAATTATTCCAAGCTGCAATACGGTAACGCTCACAACTCTGCTTATCATGAATCACTAACGCAGAATTCTATTTACTTCTTTCACCAACTGACTGTATTACTCGGATTAATACCCATCACAGTACGTAACGTAGAAGTTATTCTCTTCCGTTATACAGACTTATTATCACACTTAATCTTACGGTTTTAATCACAACTTAATGTAATTAAACAAGGACCAGAACGATAATACTCATAATTGAAGAAACTGCGCTACGACAACTCCACAACCGCAATCGCCCAGACAGACAGTCTGGCGATACTCTGTGTCGTCACCGGAGTGTCCTTTCATTAGTTGATAAAGTGATACAACTCTTCGCAGCGACCTTTCGGTTCGTGCGGAATACAAAAAATAGGAATTACAATGTAGGAAATTACAATATGCCATCCGGCGGCTTACACTGGCACGCATGGTGGACTTGAACCCGCAGTGACACCAAATTTATGGCTCGTCTACTATACCCTGAATATACATTGTTCGGGCTAACTTAAATGTTCTGGAAATTTTCTGCTTTAGCGATTCCAACATCTTTTTTAGAATCTCCGGTTCTACGAGCTGATCATCAGTTCTAACTGAACTTGCGGCAATTACTTGGCTCATCAAAATTTCAGCTTGTGTCTGCAAAAAGGCCTCTTGCAGGTAGAAATCGTTTGCCAGTGCCGCATCTCGACGTAATCTCATCTCGTTGATCTGATCATCTACCCTTGCAAGTCGGTCAGCTTGAACAACTAATTGCTTTTCTCTTCTCTCCAACTCTTCAAACTGGAACTGCATCGTTTTGTAGTAAGTGTCTATTTCCTTTTTCATGCCTTCCAGTTCCTTCTTCAACTTGAGATATTTTCCCAACTCTTCCTGTAACTCTTGATCATGCTTAAACAAGGTTTCCATAGTTTTATGCAGTTCTGCTTCAGTTTTAAGAACATTACTGGCCAGAGACTGCGAAGCTTCTTCTAAAACACTATATCCTTCCCGTGTGCTGTGTAGTTCATTCCCTATAGCAGTCATTGCATCTGTTTTATCAATGATTTCATGTTGCAACGTGCTAATCTCGGTATCTTTTTGACATAGTAAAGCATCTTTCTATACTAGCTGATCTTGGAGCTGTTGAATCTGGAAATGTAAACCATGATTTTTTGCTTTCACCGCATCGACTTCTTCCTGTAATGAAGTAATATCTGCTTCAAGGGTATGAACCGTATGCTACAATTCCTGACGAATATTCTCAGTAACCATTATGAGTTGCACCGGAAGCTGCTGTGAAAATTGGATAAGCATGCGTCCCATGGATTCTAATTCTGTGAACATGGGAATCAGAGGAAGTAGAGGAGGAAGTGGCTGGGATGAAGAGGCGGACAAGAGATGAGTGGAATCCGGTGGAGAGTAATTAGGTGAGGAGGATGAAGCGGCAGGTTCTTCAGTAGGTTCCACAGGTATAATGGGGTCGACCGGAGGTATGGGTGGAGGAATGGGTATAAAAGTGTTGGATACCAACACTGTTCCGGTAGGTTGCTACTTAGTTGCTTCAGTGTTGGTAATGACAGATTCCACCAAGATGATCACTTCATCAAGAATTCCGGCAACAATATCTTGTACATCTTCGTCAGTCTCGTGCTGAGTCTCCTCTCGAGAAGGGCTTTCTTTAGAATCAGCAGTAGACACACTGTGGTCCTGTTGCCGGATGGGAGAAGACAGGGTAGACGAATCAAGGTGAATTGAGGTGGCAGTGTCATGGAAAATGTCTTCTTCATTTCCTTCTTCTTCATTGCCAGCGGTGGAACCTTGCACTTGACTGTCAGAAGAGCTTATTCGTCTGCGTTTCTGGCGAAGGAGTTGGAAGAGATCTTCATCTTTGTCCTCATCATTCTCGAGTACTTGAACAGACTCCTCATGGAACAAAATTGGAGCATTTGGTGGCGGTTGCGCTGCTTGGAGGGCCGGAAACAGAAAAGTAAGAATGTGCGGAAGGCGAGAACGCAGAAGGTCTCCCTTGTTAACATGCTTAATAACCGACACGCACTCACGGTGAATGCGCCGGAAATAAAATGAAGCAAAATTAACAGGCTCCCGAGAAGCCATGTCAATCATCGAATAGAACGGCCGTGAAATTTCGTAAGTGCATTTCTGGAAATTCAATATGGCCACTAAGAATTGTAGGGCGGTCCATTCAGGATTTGGACGACAGAGAATGGCGTACTCATTCGAGGAGTACCTTGGGAATAATTCTATCATAGTGGCTACGGGAAGAAGAGGACCATTCTCCTGTCCTACCAGAGAGAGTCGGAACGCTGCAGCGAAGGACTCTAAGGTGATGACTACTCGAGATGGTAAACATGTAATCGGCCATCGCTGCTCCGTAGCAGGTGTAGCAGCGATGGCAGCAATAATCTGGGCGTAAAATGGGTGACATTCCACTGAATGCCAAGGCAATTCAGCAAAATTGGACAACCCACGGACACGCAAGAACTCACCCACATCATGAGGGAGTCCGTCATAGAAGGTAGCGAAATTGGCTAACGTTTCCATGATGCGTACACAAGAGCACAAAAACACAAATGCATAGTGAAACACAGAAATCACAACGCACAGAGCACACAGACACAATAACGATTAATAGCGAAAAGAAGAAGATTAAGTAGATACTCGGCAACGGGAGGCGATCGACAAACCTGAATCATTGCACGACATTGAGATGATACCCTTCATAATTACGGCGTGCATGCATGTGCAGAATCGATGACACAGGGTGACTTTTAATCATAATTATATATCAAAACGAGGAAATTTACAGACGACTATCAATCACAATGCAAAAATAGAAGAAAGATAAATGCCACATGGAAAAACGAAGAACACGTTAGTGAGGGTCAGGCGCTTGCTGATACGGCTACAACTTTGAACCATTGATTACTTTAGGAAGAGGAATTCCGGTCAAGGTAGTCAACCGAAAAGTAGCTGGGTCCACTTGTTCACTGATCCGGTAAGGGCCGAACCACCGTAATTTGAATTTCCCAGCCGCACGATTTGCCTTAGCATTGTAAAACAGTACAAGTTAGCCCACCGTAAAAATGCGAGTCTTGAGAAACCGATCGTGGGTACGAGCTTGCCGCAACTGCACTTCTTGAAGAGTCAGAAAACTTTCCCAGCGATGCTCATCCAGGTCTCTGAGTGTGTCCAACCGAAATGGTAAAGACTCTTCGGGTAGCAACTTCTGAGTGATGGCCACGCGTAAACTGGGCACTACAACTTCCATTGGAGCGATTGCTTCCAGCCAAAAAGCAAGCTTGAAAGGAGTCAGTCCAGTTGCTACTTTGTATGTAGTCCGGTATGCCCATAATACTGTAGGTAGTAACTGATCCCATCTTTCTGGTGATTCCACAATCAGCTTACAAAGCATAGTCAACAACGTTTTGTTTGTACTCTCAGCTAAGCCATTAGCACGAGGATAGTAAGGTGAACTGAATTTATGCAAAATTTGGAAAGTATGCGTTAATACTCGCATTAGATTGTTAGCAAAGTGTGTTCCTTGATCTGTTACAAGTTCCAAAGGTAAGCCATAACGTGGGAATACGTCCTTCATCAGGCATTTTGCCACCGAAACCGCTCTAACGGACCGTAAGGCCCAAGCTTCGGCCCATCTGGTAGCATAATCTGTGCAAGTCAGGATGTAACGATTGTTTTTGAGAGTCGCAGATGGGGTAATTGGTCCAATAAAATCAAGACCCCACTTCTGGAAAGGTTCCAAAGGTAATACAAGTTGTAGAGGGAAAAAGTGACGTTGTAAGGGTTGTCCTGTGCGTTGACAATTGTCACACAGCTGCACAAACTGAGTTACATCCTTATACATGGTAGGCCACCAAAGCCCACTGTGAAAAATTTTTCGGTGCGTAAGATTTGCTGCGAAATGTCCACCAGAGGGTATTGAATGTGCCAGAGCAATAACTGAGTTTACTTCATGTGGGGGAATACAACGAAGCAAAGCACCAGAATGATCCATATAGTACAATTGTCCGATAATCAACGGGAATCTACGACTGTATACTGCAATTTTCTGGCGCATCGCAAGAGGAGTATGATTAGGGAGACATCCCTCCCTTAGGAAAGTTAATAGGAGTATCATAGTAGGTAGGCGGCACAAGAAGTTCTGTAGGTTCATCACATTCGGACCCAGTAGCATAAATTGCTAGTGTGGTGTCATCAACACCACCAGAGCTTCACCGGAATCTAGTCGAGAAAGAAAATCTGCTAACGCATGTGCTGTGCCCGATCGATGAATCACGTCGTAATCGAATTCTTGTAATAGCAAAATCCATCGGGCCAAGCGACCACCTAGATGCTGCTGCCGGACGAGATACACCAGCGAGCATGATCCACATCAAAGGTAAATTTTCGGCCTAGCAGATAATGCCGGAATTTCTTCACCGAATACACCAATCCGAGACATTCGCATTCGGTCAATGAGTAATTCCTTTCTGCAGGAGCGAGTATTCGACTTGCATAGTAGACCGGCCGGAACCATTTATCTGTTTGCTGCATTAAAACACTACCAATGGTAATATCTGAAGCATCTACAAAAACATGAAAGGGGCGTTCCCAATCTGGAGGTTGTAGAATTGGAGCCTGCGTCAATAATTCTTTTAGTCGCTCGAATGCAGATTGACATTTCGGAGTCCATTGGAACTGTTGTGGAGTACTCGTCATTAGCCGATTAAGTGGTGTTGCTAAATGGGCAAGCCACCGTAGATGTCGACCATGCCAACGGATTTGACCCAGGAATCGCATCACTTCTTTCGGCGTGGTAGGCACGGGTGCTTCCAATATTGCCGCAACTTTGTCTATATCAACTTGTATGCCTTGTGTAGATATAATATGTCCAAGGAGTTTACCACAAGAAACCGCAAATACTGATTTCGTCAGGTTCAGGCAGAGTCGGTATTCACGGCATTTCTCAAAACAACACCGTAAATGATACAAGTGTGCTACAATCTTGGCGAATAAAGAGAAGTCATCTAAATAGACTTGCATAAAACAAGTGAGGTAAGGTGAGAAGATTTCCTGCATACAGCGTTGAAAGGTGCTGGGAGCATTCCTTAATCCAAACCACATAACCGTGCAAGCATAAACACCCCAATTCGTAATGAACGCTGTTTTTGGTATGTCTTGTTCGGCCATTCGTACTTGGTTATAACCACTGTACCCGTCCAAAAAGGAGTACATTTCATGTCCGACCACTCTGTCAAGCATTGTGTCGAGGAACGGAAGCGGAAATGGATCTGGTACCGTGGCTGCATTCAATTTTCGGTAATCCACGCAGATTCGGAGCTATTTATTCTTCTTTGGAACAATCACAATCGGAGATATCCATTCCGCGTGTTCGATTGGTACGATGAATCCGACCCTTAGTAACCGATCGAGCTCTGCCTTGACCTGCACTGCATAGTTAGGATTGATCCGATAGCTGGATTGTTTAATGGGCTTCGCCTCAAGTTTGAGCATGAGCCGATGTTGATAGATTCGAGGATCCAGACCTTTCATATCACGATAGTCCCATGCAAAAACATCAGAATACTCACGCAATAGTCGGATAAAATCTGCTTGAAATGCCTCGGCCAATCCGACCTTGATCTTAACCGATCGCGGGTTAACTTCATCCCCTAAATTGTAGGTGACTAACTGATCTTCTGGAACATAGAATTGCCGAGGTTTCACCGAATCGTCCACTGATTGTAAAAGTTGCTATAGAGTAGCTCCATCTATAGCAGCATTTTCATCTGCTTCTTCATCTCCGGTCACAGGGACAACCATACAGGCTACCGGACTCTAGTTGTCTGCTACAGATTGGAGATCTACAATCCCTGAGGAGATCGAATCTTTATTGTTCTTCAAAAATACTTCTTCTTCGTCGCCGGATAAGCCATCCAGCATGTGGACCGGCTCTGCTACATAAGGTCTGGCATGAAGTTCGCAAGGCTGAATGGCATCCAGTTTGACAATGTATTTACGGTGGTTATCCTTAAAAGTCAATTCCTGTGCGGACCAATCCTGTATGAGCTTAGCCCGTTTTAACTAGGATCGATCGAAAAGAAGATTATAATCAAGAATGGACTTTGGTAGTTCTAAGACGACAAAAGTCATCTTAAACGTGGTGCCCTACAAAGTGATTGGGATATTCCTTACGAGTCCCACCGGATGGACTCGGGACTGGTCTGCCGTTCAGACAAAGAATTGCATAGGCTCGATTTGCGTCCACCCCAACTTTTTGCAAAGAGATGCAGTCACTATGTTTACACCAGACCCACCATCAATTAGTACTTGAGTAATCTTGTGATTTTTCTACCATACCGTAATTAAGGGGACCGAATGATCCACCGTAGAGTCATTATATGGTTGGATCGTTGCTGTGGCAGGAGTACTGGGAGATCCAGGACTAATCTGTTGCTGAAATTGCTGCCGAACTCCCGGCACTATTGCAAGTAACTGTCCTAGAGGGAGAGTAATAGACACCTTAGATAAAAGTTCCCATACCTGATC
Organism: Ceratopteris richardii; assembly: GCA_020310875.1. Classification (NCBI taxonomy): domain Eukaryota; kingdom Viridiplantae; phylum Streptophyta; class Polypodiopsida; order Polypodiales; family Pteridaceae; genus Ceratopteris; species Ceratopteris richardii. Next base: position 140,016,251 of record CM035428.1, on the reverse strand, counting down.
TGCTTGCAGCATACTTTTCACCGAGTCTAAAGTCGATGCCACTGTTTTCGGGTCAGTGTTTAATTCATTGGCCGTGTCTTCGGCAAAGGGACCTGTGTCACCGGAATTGGGTCGGGTAACACGGTTGGTTCTTCAGCGGTCCATTGACTAGCCTTTGTATACATACATTGCTGCTCATGAATACCCGGTTCAAACACCTCAGCGGCTGGTTGTAGTTGCTTACCGGAACTGGTTTGGACCACTGCCGCTTGTGATTCCACGGGTGAGATATAGACCATATTGGTCATCGGGTCCTGACGCTCTTTCTTTCTTTTATCATATTCGGCTGCATCCTTGCAGTATCTCCGAATGTGACCAAGTTCACCGCAAAAGTGACATCGAGGTGGTCGCAGAGATGTACCTTCTGCTGCTGGGCCTGGTTGCCATCGGTTTGTATTGAAGTTGTTATTTTGTTGTCCCCAGTAATTTCGGTATCCTTGCGGTTGGTTGTTTCGTATCTGAGCTGGTACATAGTGGGTGGCCGGCTGCCCTGGTTCTTGGATAATAGCGTTTACCGCTGCTGGTCCTTGCACCTTGGCATTATACACACAATTTTCGGTGGAATGTCCGATGGTATTGTAGATAGCGCAATACATCTGGTTCAGGGCACAGGTGGCACTAGTGTGTCCCGGATTTTTGCATCTAGTGCAATACATTTGTTTAGCCGAGTCCTCTGTAACGTTCTTGGTAACCTTGAGCCAATCCAAATCTTCAGTGAATCCTCCAACCTTGTGTTCGAGCTGCAGGGCCATCGCGATGACAGCATCTAGTGTCATAGCACCCACACAACGGATGATCATAATTTGCCTTAATTGAGGAATTAAACCGTTAATAAACCATTGGGTTATCACATCATCCGGTAGATTAGCATGTGCCGGAGGTAATTGTCTGAGATGAGTTCTAAATAATGTAGCGTACTCCTGAACGGTTTGGTGTGGCTTCTGTCTATTGTTCTGCAAGTAATCGAAAATTTCGGCAGGGTTCTTCTTCAGTCGGAACCTCTGCAGAAACGCATCCCTTACTGCCTCATAGGTAACGAAGTGATTGAAATCGTACTCTGTGAGCCACCTTGCTGCTTCATTAACTAATGTTGACTGGAAGACGATGGCCTTGTATGCCGGATCGAGTGGATGGTTTAGCACTGCATAACTTATTTCAAAGGTGCATACATGGGCATCAGGATCGTCACCTGGAAATCCACCGAACTTGGTGTAAGTTACCCCTGTCGGGACCGGACGAAATGGAAGTAGCTGTTGCTGCTATTGTTGTTGCTGTTGTTGTTGACCACTCATGGTGCTAGTAGTGGTATTGTGGTTGTCTCCTTAGTTCTGGGAAGGTGTTTCCAGTCCTTCGGAGTCTGTATGGTCAGAATACTCACCTTCCAACGTGAAAATAGCGTTCAATCACCTACGGATTTCCAAATCGAAGAGCCTATCCTCAGCTTGGATATCCCAGGTAGGCAAATTTACCCCGAACAGTGGTGTCTGAAATGAAGATTCACCAGGAAGTATCACACCTTCACCGGAAAACTGTAAATTCCCTGCAACTGGAACTGAACTATCACCGGAATTTGTCGAACTTTCCCCAAAACAGGGTATTCTTTCACCGACAATGATCTCTCTGGGCAACACAACTTTATCCTCGGAAAGATTCAAATCCTGACGCGACGGTGTTGGGTCAACCGCACACTGCGTTCTTGTACACTCCGAAGTTACTGTGCCTTCGGCAGCCTGCACCGAAATTTCACCGGAGTTTACCGGAATTTCCTCATGTGTCATCGGAATGATACCGGAATCGCTGCTAATTGGCTTCGATCCTTCGATTACTGGGCTTAATGAGCCTACCCTTCTACCTCATGGGGGTGACCCTAACAGATTTGGTACCGCCCAGGGGTGTTGGTCGCTTCTATATTTCGGGTACGACTCGCCGGACCGAGTAACCGGCATATATCACCTCTGCACCACTTGCGTACTGTTCCACCTTACTGTTGATTCACTTTCTTTGGCCACTTTCCCACAACCAATTTGCAACAATCTGTTGCCACCTTCCCATAGACGGCACCAGTGTTAAAATGCTCTTTTACAGTAGAAGCATTTAAAGATCTATCTCGAGTTCTTGGGAGTGGTAAGGATCTGATAAATCAGAGGTTCTGTAACTTGATTTTCCCAGTTGATTATTCCAAGCTGCAATACGGTAACGCTCACAACTCTGCTTATCACGAATCACTAACGCAGAATTCTATTTACTTCTTTCACTGACTGACTGTATTACTCGGATTAATACCCGTCACAGTACGTAACGCAGAAGTTATTCTCTTCCGTTATACAGACTTATTATCACACTTAATCTTACGGTGTTAATCACAACTTAATGTAATTAAACAAGGACCAGAACGATAATACTCAGAATTGAAGAAACTACGCTACGAAAACTCCACAACCGCAATCACCCAGACAAACAGTCTGGCGATACTCTGTGTCGTCACTGGAGTGTCCTTTCATTAGTTGATAAAGTGATACAACTCTTCGTAGCGACCTTTTGGTTGGTGCAGAATACAAAAAATAGGAATTACAATGTAGGAAATTACAATATGCCATCCGACCGCTTACAGGAGGAATGGGAAGAGGAGTTACCAGCACAATCGGTTACCTTCTTGATTTTTCTATTACCAACATAAGTCCAATCCCCCTCAAGCTCCTGCTAATTAGAGACTCAAGGGTCCACACAATTATCTGGTCCATGAGAGGGCTGATGTCCTGAATCATGCTTATCACCTTTATCATCTAAAAACTAAAAAGGATAAGAAACATCTTCTAAAAGAACATCAAATTTATTGCTCCAGTTATTAGGAGTCCTTTTTTTAACTTTATTGTTTGACTTTTTTTTATTATTGGTATCTTGCTGAACATTCTTATCCTTAATGTTGCCCCTTTCCTCATTATTTTCCTTTTTACTAATAAATGAAGGAAAATCTTTTATTAAATATCCTTGCTTAAAACAATTAAAGCAGGCATTAGGAAGATTCTTATAGCTCACCTTTTGTTCATGCAACTTACATCCATCAATGTCCTTTATAGTTATAGTAGTCTTAACCTCTTTGGATATATCCAATTCAACCAGAATTTGTGGGTCCCATTTGGCATTGAGCCCATCCCTGGATTTTTGCCCTAGCACTTTACCAATCAATTTTTTAATTAGTTTGACCCATGGGTAAAACTTGTTGGTGCATTTTACCCAAGCCTACATGCTTGATATATTTGATATTATCCTCTTTTGTAAGTCACATGAGTAGTCATGTGAACACCTCTTGTAAAAGAGTTCATTTTTATCTCTTGTAATTGAAAAAAAGAAAAAGGAAGAGTATAGCTTACCTCATCCATGATGTAAAAGAAAAGTCGTGGCCCTATCTATCTAAAATCACGAATTTTGGAGCTGAGGGAATATCTCCTAACTTTGGGGATCACTTTTAGGTGGAGCCATTCGAATTCGAATTCAAAACTCCCTCCAAGAATAGCTATAAAAGGAGCAAGAAGGAAGAGGCGATTAGCAAGCCTTGTACGTGACCACTTGATGTCATTTTGTAGAGATTGAAGAGCTTACTCCATAGCTCTATCATTCTACTCCCATTGTGCAAAGATTCATTGCCAATGTGGTTGTAATCATATGTGAATCTATACATTTATTATCATCTACCTGTCTGTTTTGTTCTCTGCTATACTCACTCAGAGCAGTGACTTCAGAAGGTCATATCTCGAGTTTTGCTGAACCTTTTTCAGTGATTTAAAGTGCGTTGGATAGCTCTTACTGTCTACTTTCTGCATATAAAGTTTCAAGGTCATTAAATTTATACTTTTGGAGATATCTGCATTTTACTGCGTACTGGTCTATCTCTGCAGAGCCCCAAGAATTGTGGGAATGTTCCAGAACTTGATGAAACTTGTTCTCAGTGCTCAGTCCATCATTTGAAGTGTTTTAACTTGGAATAGGAAGCTTGCTAAGTCTATTTGCTATGCCCAAAAGGAAGTGTTCTAATTCCTTCCAGATTGAGAGCACTGTTCATTTTTTCTAGCAGGTGTATGTCCAAAAATAGCAAGTTTTGGGAGCTAGTCATTTCGCAACTAGTCTGTCTTGACTTAAACTTTTGGAATACATGTTCCAAAGTACTTGGCTGATATTTTGGTGGATTTAGGAAGCTCAAAGGGTCTACTAATCAACTCTGAAGTCTCAGTTGGCTGGTGTGAAGCTGGTTGTAGCAGCACCTACTCATCTTTGGATTGCATCCACCATCTCTCTTCACAGTGGTATCAGAGCATAGTCAACCAACATGGGAGATGGATTTCCATCAACAATTGACAAATTGGATCGAAACAACTACCCGGCATGGTCTCTAAGGATGGAGGCTTACCTTCAAGGGAGGAATCTATATGGATTCATATGCGGAGATGAAGCAATGCCAACCATGAGGAACAAAGGGCAACCATCACATGAAGAAGTGGAAGGACTTTCGAATTGGTGTTCAAAGGATGCACTTGCAAGGTCCTATATTCTAAACTCAATCTCTGATTTTCTTTTACCTCATGTCAAGGGATGCAAGACATCAAGAGAGACTTGGAATGCACTTGCTTCTTTCTTCTCTTCCAACACTCGAGCAAGGAAGAACCAATTGTGGATGGAGTTCACAACAATGAAGAAAAGCCCGAAGCAAAATGTGACTGATTATGTCACAAAGATGAAGGAGATTTCCGACCAACTTGGAAGCATTGGAGAGGTTATTGAAGAGGAGCAAATCATAAGACAAATCATGAATGGAATCAAAGCAGACGACAAGTGGGAGTCATTCACAACAGCCATGGATTTATACATGGATATGCATGTACCCGACCTCAACACACTCATGGGCCAACTCTTCACTCATGAAGCAAAGATTAGCAAAGGTGGTGAGTCCTCAAGAGGTAATCAAACTTCTGCCTTATATTCTGATAAAGCTAAGGTCAGGGACAAGTCAAAGAATAGAAAGAATGAAGATGAAGGAAGCTCTTTCCAAGCAAACTTTGCAGGTAGAGGAAGAGCTAGAGGAAGAGGCAGAGGTGGAAAGCAAGGCAGGGGGAGATTCCAATCGTCTCAACCTTGCAACATATGTGGCTTATCTAACCATACTACTGAAGAATGTTTCAGGAACCCGAGGAACTCAAGAGGAAGAGGATTCAATAGAGGTGGCTATGGATCAAATAGAGGCAGGTACAATGGAGGCTACAACAACAACAACTACTACAACAACAATTACAACAACAACAACAACTATCAAAGTGGCCATAGAGGAAGAAGAGATTACAATAACTATGCAGAGGACCAAAGTCAAGAAGATTCATTATTGATTATGAATCTATCAACAAAGAAGGGTAAGGATGATGATCACATATTTTACATTGATTCGGGATGCTCGAACCATGTAGCAGGAAATGTGGCTTTACTTTCTGATTTGGAAGATCCTCATAACAAGCATGAAGTGTAGACAGGAGATGACACAAAGCACTCAGTGGAGAAGATAGGTAATGTGAAGACATCAGATGGGAATATGAACCTCTTAAGCAAAGTCTTGTATGTCCCTACAATTACCAAAATTTAATAAGTGTTGGACAGATTGTTGAAAAAGGATTGCAGGTTAGATTCAATCGATTTGGAGCATATGTTGAAGAGGGCCAAGGCAAGGCTTTCGAAGGATTGCCAAAGGAGAAAAGACAGGAAGGCTTTTCACTTTTGAAGTGGAAGATACAAAGAACATAGCTTTGTTTAGCTATGGATCTCAAACTCTAACAGAGTTGGAGATATGGCACAAAAGGCTTGCTCACATTGGTGAGAGGACACTCAAACAGATTTGCAGGGACCAAAGTGTACTTGGTTTGCCTAATATCACAAGGCAACACATGATTTATAAGTGTGAAGCTTATCAACTCGGCAAGGCTCATAGACAACCTTTCAATAAGAAAGGATATATGTATCAAAATCCTTTGGATCTAGTGCACACGGATGTGTGGGGTCCAAGTAAGGAGCCATCTATATCAGGCTCAAGATATTATGTGTCTTTCATAGATGATTGTAGCAGGTGGACTATTCTATTTTTCATGAAGCACAAGGATGAAGTGTTTAATTGCTTTAAGAAGTATATTGCTCTTGTTGAAAATCAAACAGGTAGGACTTTGAAAAGACTCAGATCAGATGGTGGAGGAGAATACTTCTCTTCTGAATTTGATGCGTTCTTGCATGAAAGAGGCATTAAAAGGGAAGTCACTACAAGGTATACACCCGAACTCAAGGTCCATGCTCAACGAAAAGGGATTGCCGAACTACCTATGGGCAGAGGCTGTGTCTACAGCCACATATCTCATAAATAGACTTCCATCTAAGTCACTAGATGGAACCACTCCATATGAAGTGTGGAATGGAAGAAGACCTAGTCTAGAGCATTGTAAAATCTTTGGATGCTTAGCCTATGCTCACATTCCTTCTCAAGTAAGAGGGAAATTGGATCCCAAGGCAAAGAAGTGTGTATTCATTGGTTATGATCAAAACCAAAAAGGATATAGATTGTACAATCCAACCAATAAAGGATTTTCTGTGAGTAGAGATGTAATTTTTGATGAAAACAAATCATGGTTTGATGATGACAGGAAAGTGAAGCTGCCATATGACTTGGATGAAGATTTTCCATCACTTCAACCAAAGGAGCCAAAGCAGATTGAAGAAAGTGATTCGGAGACTGACCTAGAAGACTTGGAAAGACTAAAGCTATGGAAGAACAAAGGTAAAGCAAAGATGCAGGATGCTACATATGGACCGGAGAGCTCACATCAACCACTTAGAAGGTCTTCAAGGGAGAAGAAGAAACCAGAGAGGTTTGGTTATGATACTAATTTGGTCACCAAGCACTCAATCTACATTGCAAAGGATTCAACCAATGAAGAACCTACCACATTCGAAGAAGCACAAAGCAAGAAAGCTTGGAGAGATGCAATGGATGAAGAAATGGAAGCCTTGAAGGAGAATGACACTTGGGAGCTTGTACCTAACAAGCCATCTATGAAGATAATCGGATCTCGATGGATATACAAAATCAAGAGGAATCCAGATGGAAGTATAAATAGACACAAAGCAAGGCTAGTTGCTAAAGGGTTTGCTCAAACCCATGGTATTGATTATGAGGAGACTTTCTCTCCTGTTGCAAAAATGCCTACAATTAGGGTTCTCATTACTCTTGCTGCATCTAGAAATTGGAATCTTTATCAACTTGATGTAAAGAATGCTTTCTTGAATGCATGGATTTCTGAGGAAGTGTATATGGCACAACCTCCTAGATATGAGGATGCACATCATCCTAACTATGTATGCAAACTAAAGAAATCTTTGTATGGATTGAAGCAAGCTCCAAGAGCTTGGAATTTCAGATTGGTGACTTATTTGCAGGACCAAGGATTCAAAGCTAGCAAGGCGGATACCTCTTTGTTCATAAAGAGGAATGGATCTGAAGTGATCTATTTATGTGTGTATGTTGATGATATTATTATCACAGGCAATGATCTTGAAGGAATCAAACAGGTAAAGAGTCAAATGAAGGAGGAGTTCAAAATAAGTGACCTCGGACCACTCACTTATTTTCTTGGATTGGAGTTGATCTATACAGATTCAGGTATATACATCACACAAAGGAAGTATGTCCATGACATGCTCGTCAAGTTCAAGATGGAAAATACCAAGTGTGCAGGTACACCTATGGAGCAAAATCATAAGCTTAGTGCTTATGAAGGAGAGCCAATTGAAGACATCACAAGCTATCAAAGCTTGGTTGGAAGTTTGAACTATGCAACACTCACAAGGGTGGATATATGCTATAGTGTTAGCATATTGAGTCAGTTTATGCATAAGCCGAGAAGACCACATATGGAAGCGGCCAAGCGAGTCCTCAAGTACCTAAAGGGGACCATGAATGAAGGTTTGTTTTATTCATTTACTTCAGATATTGAGCTAAAGGTCTACTCAGATGCAGATTGGGCCGGATCTAAAGATGATAGAAGAAGCACATCAGGGTATATATCATTTGCAGGTTCAAAAATAATTTCTTGGTCATCGAAGAAGCAACCAACCGTGGTATTATCTTCTACTGAAGCAGAATATAGAGGTTTGGCTAATGCAACTCAAGAAATCATGTGGTTAAAATCTTTGTACACAGATCTTGGACTTCATTCTTCAACACCTCATATTTTTCGTGACAACACAAGCTCACTGCATCTAGCAGCTAATCCGGTATACCATGCTAGAACCAAGCATATTGAAGTCCACTACCATTATGTAAGGGAGAAGCTATTGAGCAAGGATATTCAACTATCCTATGTCTCTACAGATATGCAATGTGCAGACATGTTGACGAAAGCTCTTGATGGTACGAAGTTAAGTAGATTCAAGTTGATGATTGGCTTGCAGGAAATCAAGGACAATTGAAGACTTATTTGAAGGGCAAGCATGTTCGGCTTGAGGGGGAGCTGTTGGTGCATTTTACCCAAGCCTACATGCTTGATATATTTGATATTATCCTCTTTTGTAAGTCACATGAGTAGTCATGTGAACACCTCTTGTAAAAGAGTTCATTTTTATCTCTTGGAATTGAAAAAAAGAAAAAGGAAGAGTATAGCTTACCTCATCCATGATGTAAAAGAAAAGTCGTGGCCCTATCTATCTAAAATCACGAATTTTGGAGCTGAGGGAATATCTCCTAACTTTGGGGATCACTTTTAGGTGGAGCCATTCGAATTCGAATTCAAAACTCCCTCCAAGAATAGCTATAAAAGGAGCAAGAAGGAAGAGGCGATTAGCAAGCCTTGTACGTGACCACTTGATGTCATTTTGTAGAGATTGAAGAGCTTACTCCATAGCTCTATCATTCTACTCCCATTGTGCAAAGATTCATTGCCAATGTGGTTGTAATCATATGTGAATCTATACATTTATTATCATCTACCTGTCTGTTTTGTTCTCTGCTATACTCACTCAGAGCAGTGACTTCAGAAGGTCATATCTCGAGTTTTGCTGAACCTTTTTCAGTGATTTAAACTGCGTTGGATATCTCTTACTGTCTACTTTCTGCATATAAAGTTTCAAGGTCATTAGATTTATACTTTTGGAGATATCTGCATTTTACTGCTTACTGGTCTATCTCTGCAGAGCCCCGAGAATTGTGGGAATGTTCCAGAACTTGATGAAACTTGTTCTCAGTGCTCAGTCCATCATTTGAAGTTTTTTAACTTGGAATAGGAAGCTTGCTAAGTCTATTTGCTATGCCCAAAAGGAAGTTTTCTAATTCCTTCCAGATTGAGAGCACTGTTCATTTTTTCTAGTAGGTGTATGTCCAAAATTAGCAAGTTTTGGGAGCTAGTCATTTCGCAACTAGTCTGTCTTGACTTAAACTTTTGGAATACATGTTCCAAAGTACTTGGCTGATATTTTGGTGGATTTAGGAAGCTCAAAGGGTCTACTAATCAACTCTGAAGTCTCAGTTGGCTGGTGTGAAGCTGGTTGTAGCAGCACCTACTCATCTTTGGATTGCATCCACCATCTCTCTTCACAAAACTCAACAGGCAAATCAGGGAACTCCACCCAATATAGGCACTTTTGTGGGTTTAGCCCCTCTTGGGTTAAATCCAAGGTACCATTTAAACAAAGAAAGAGGCACATTTCTAATAAGCCAATGACCTTCAGACATAACCTGCATAACACTATTAGAATCCTCAAAAAAGAATAAATAAAAGCTATTAGGGAGAAATTGAACATGTTTGACCATCATTCCCCTATTAGTCCAATTATTCTTTATCCAAGCTCTAAGGACTTCTTGAGCAAGTCTAGGCCCATGACAAAGGCCAATCGCAGCTTTCTCATATAAGACATTGTGCCAGCTATTAAGAAATTCCCTATCTATTATAAGAGTAGTGTCCTCATTATCTTCATATTCCGAATTTAGGTTGATCCTAGTAGCTTTAGCCTCTAAGTCCATATTTCCTTCATTAACCACATCTTCAAAAATTTTCTGTTTCCCCTTGTTATCAGAGTACGAAGGGGGTTACCTAAAAAAGAAGGATTGTCAAACATAGTACAAAGTCCTTGTTGTCATCATTGCAGGATAGAGGTGTAGGTCCCCCCATTGCCATTGTTTTGTCCACCTTCAGAGGTAGAGAGCTTCTGACAATATTTGTTAGTAGCTTCCTTTGCACCAAACTATATCTTACCAACAGATTTAGTTTTAGAATTTGATCCTAGTCCACATTTAGGGTTAGCCATACCATTTCTAGCATTTCCAGAAAAGCCTCCATTATCTCCTGAAGCAATGGGATTCCAAGTCCCAAGTTCCTGATTCGACTTGAATTGATCAAACTCAGAGAAGTAGTTTGGCAACTTACCTAGCGGGCTATCGAGGTTCGAACCATTTGATAACCCGTTCTGAGGAGCTTTGTAGAGCACCATTTAAACAATATAAACCACCCACAGAGGGGTAGTACATAGAGAAGTAGAATCTTGTCCTCTAGGGAGGTGACAGAAAGGCAAAGGGACAGCCCTCCCGACAAAAACCCTAGTGACTATCACATGCAGCTAAGTTGAGTCGTGATGTTGCACCCTAGATATGATTTTTACTTGCTTGTAATCTGGTTCTTTTTGAGCCTAGGGATCCTGCCCCTTCCACAATTGTACACACTTCATTAATACAATTTCCTTCTCTGTTTCTACTAAAAAAAGAAAACAATAAGTTGAAAAACAAATGGGTCCCTTCTCGCATGTAAAAGATGAAAAGGTGATTAGCCCTAATGGGGGATAATACCAAGTCTTTTCTCCTTTAGATCCCTTTTCCTTCCTTGATATTTACCCATGGGATTTGTTGGGGATCTTTAACTCATACGCTCACGAGTTTTCATCTTGCTTAAGTCTTTCAACATCCTATTGATGTTCATAGAACTATTTAACTATTATGGTTCTAGGGATCAACAATTATGTCCCATCAGTTAGACCTAAGCAATTTCTCATGCTTACCTATTCAAAATTTCTTGATCTATCATTCTCAAGTACCTAATAATAGATATCTTTGAAGCTGTTGGCTAGATTACAACCTTGGAATTCTTTCAATGAGTTCCCTTCTTGGATATCCTATCTTTTCTTTGTGTGAGATTAAATCAAAACATACTTATGTACATGATATCAAATGTACTCCTTAGCTTTCATGAAAGGATTAAGGAATGCATATTTTTCTTAGAAGTTTCATATCAATGATAGCTTTCTTCCCCTTTTTAAAGAGTTTTCATCCTCGAAATTGCAACTTTTTAAGAAATTGATGCTTATTCAATTTCCAAATTGTGAACCCAATTGGAGCTCAATCTTCTTTTCTTTTAAGCCGGCTAAGCAATTCATTGAATAGCCTTGAGTTCAAGCTTACATTATCTTTAAATCTAGTGTCTGATACCACCAAATCCACTTTTGTGATAATGTAAACCTAGATGTCCCATGCCATCCAGTTTACAATCTCACCTTAGTGGTAGATCACTTTAGCTCTTACTCATAGAATGCTTATTGAGAAAAAATTGTTCTTCTAAGTCCAACCAAGTATAGTGAAAATCTTTGTAAGTTATGTCCTTAACAAAGTTGATTTAGACTTTGAAGATTGAGCTTTCATTGAACTATTTTTTTTATTAGATGCAATAAAAAAATATCTTTTTCTATTTCATTTAATAATAGAGCTAGTATTTTCACACTAGGTATTATCTTTTGACATAGTTGTACATCTATCTCAAAGGAAATATTCATGAGCCCATCATTAACTTAACCAAAAGCTCATATTCTTAACCATATTGGAAAGTTGTTGTTGGTTCATAGGATATATTTTAGGGTATCTTACAGCCCTTTATTTTTTATTTTCAATAAATGTGTTCTCCTGACGCAACAACCCTTTTAAAGATCCAAGTGGATCATACCTCCTGTCAATAAAGGGAGAATCTTATTGGGGAAAAAATATCTCTTCAAAAGGGTGAAATGGTTTACCCATTTTTTGCCCTAATTTGTCACTCTATGACCTTCTCTTCCTCTTTTAGTGTGATCACTTTCCTCATTGATCAGATGTTGAAGTTGTTAAGAAACCTTGAGCTTCATAGAATCTTTCATGATTATGAAATTTTAACCCATAATGTGTGTAGGATTTTATATGGTCTTTAGTTTCTATTTTGGAGATGACTTAATCTCAATTCTTATTATCACCAACTTATGGTTAATAAGAAGAGAAACTTTTCTTGATTAACTTGCTCGTAAGGCATGCCATGGGTATTGTGGAACTTGAGGGTCCATAAGTATGACTTAGATCTTAAGGTTCTCTATGTGTGCTAAATTTTCTTGGCTTTTGGATTAAGCCAACATATAAAAAGCATAAAAGTTAATGGTATTGAGTCAAATAATCTCAACATACCATTAAACTTTTATGCTTTTGACTTCATACGAATAATTTCCCTATCATCAACCTTACACTTTTTGGAACTTAATTTCTCTCATCCCATAAATCAATGCATATATGATTCCATCCATTCATATGCATACGTAGTGTAAAACATATATACATACATATATGCATATACACATACACATATGTATACACATGCACATGCATATACACATCCACATACACATACACATAAGAGTACATATATATATATATATATATATATATATATATATATATATATATATATATATATATATATATATATATATATATATATATATATATATATATATATATATATATATATATATATATATATATATAATTATATGCATATATATGTATATTTATTTTTATTTTTTTAATATATCTTCTTTTGATGAACTTATAGGTTATTATCTGAAAAGTTTTTGCCAAGTCAGAATATTCTTCCTATCTCACATGATGAAATAAAGAAGATAATCAACAATCTTGGTATAGATTATCAATGTATACATGCATGTCCTAACGATTGTATTTTATATAGAGGTGAATATGTAGACTCTTTGACATGTCCCAAATGTGAATCTCCTCAATATAAGGACGAAGAAGGTAAAATCCCAAAAAAGGTATTGAGACATTTTCCATTGGCTCTACGAATTAGACATATGTTTCAAAGCCCTGAATTATCAAAGCTTTTGACATGGGGACATGATCATGAAAGTATTGATGGAATAATCAAAATTCCTCATGATAGTGTTGCTTTTGAGCATATTGATTCTACATGGCCTGAATTTGCACAAAATCCACATAATCTAAAGTTAGGGTTTGCATTAGATGGGGTTAATCCATTCTCCATGAAATCTAGTAAATGGTCAACATGGCCAGTGGTAGTCATAAACTACAATATTCTGCCATATCTTAGCATTAAAAGGGAGGCTTTCACTTTTAGTCCCAAGCAAAAGACAAGTTAAAGATATGAATATATATCTTGCTCCTCTGATTGACGATCCCCAAGAGTTATGGAGAGGTATTAATGTCATTGATGTATCAAAAAGCATCAATGAAAGACATATTACGGTTCATGGTATTGTGGCTTGGACTATTCACAATTTTCCAGGATATGGTGTTTGTTCAGGTATTGATGTAATTTTTTTATTCAATATGCATATAAATAAATTTTATTTAATCTAATTATATTTTTATTGTTTGCATGATGCAGGAATATCTACTAAGGGTTATAAAGCTTGTCCATATTGTGGTGATTGCTTGAGATCAATCTATAGTAAGAATCTCAACAAAAATATTTATCTTCGACATCGATGATTCCTGCATGATGATCATCCATTAAGATCTAAAAGAGAAGCGATACATTTTAATGGAAAACTTGAAACAGGTTAGTTTCCAAAACCTATGACGCCTATGGATTGGTATAAAAAATGGATAGATGGACCTCTTATAGATCCAAAATCAGAAATCTTCAATGATGATGAAGATAATGAGTATGTGAAGAGAGGTAAAGGAAAAGTGGCACTCGCAGAGAACATATCAATATGGTATTCTTTGGAGTATTGGAAATAGTTAAAAGTATGTCATCTCCTTGATCCTATGCATATATTCAAGAATATTGGTTATTCACCATGGCATCATCTTCTTGGACTAAAGGATACCATAGCATCAAGGAATGATTTGAAAGATCAAAAACTCAAAACCAAAGTTATGGCCAATTTTTGATAGACATCGACAGGAAACGACTTATGCACCTGCTCCTTGGGTACTCACAACAAAAGAGATACAGACTATCAACAATAGGATTCAATTGATTAGGATATATGTCTATGTGTATTCATTATATGTGTATAACTACATGCATGTGTATGTGTGTGTAAAATTGTGCATGTATGTGTGTGTATGTATAAATGTTCATGTATGTGTATATGTGTGTAAATGTGCATGTATGATGTATATGTGTGTGTATGCCTACATTTGTACCTCTAGTCTCACTCTTGTTTTTCTCTCTCTCTCTCTCATATACATAAATTCATACATACATACATAAACACGCATACTCATATCCACGTATATATACATAAAAGCAATGTGTACCATGCATTATCGCGATGATGAGCCATAAGTGTCCGCATCTCTTTTAGACACCACGTATGCAACCATCCTGACCCAAACTTTGTCTCAAGTGAAGTAAGTACGTATTTTTTATCCCTCTCATCATGCTCACTACAAAAATAAAAAAAATCACGTAAATAAAACATAAGATATTTATTTCAATTTATATATAAAATTTATACTTACTTCCACTGTAAGTGGACAAGGTGCAGGTAAGAGTCGCATAATGCTCGCATTCTTCTCTTGAACTCCAATCCATTCCCTATGTACACAATGTTCCCCTCTGGCTCTATATCGCACTCTAGCCCTAAGGTGCCTATGCATGTCCTCATAGGCACCTCTGCTCTGCTATCATGATCTAGAGGTGATATAGGTGTTCTTAAAATAGATAGATAAAAATAAATAAAAATATGTGTTATAATATCATTAAAAAAATTATGAAAAAAAAAACATACCTTTGAGCAGATAGCTATCTTCCTGCATGTGGAGTCGCAGAAGAGCCCTCCTCTGATCGCTCGGTAAGCATCTGGATCGTATAATCCAGCTCATCATCAAGCATCTTTGAGTACTCATGCATGATGATCCCTAGAGTATCAGGTGGAACTCTTGCTCTCATAAGACTTTTTATGAGAGTGAGTTTTGCCTTTCTCTCTCTACTAGGATCCATAATACCTGTACATATAAAACAAAATGGGTTAGAAATCAATATATATATATGTATACATATGTATGTGTGTATATGTGTATGTAGGTGCATATGTGAGTGTGTGTATGCATGTAAGCATGTATGTCTGCATATGCATGTGCATTATGTATGCAAATGTATGCATGTGTGTGTATGTGTGTGTGTATGCATGTAAGTATGTATGTATGCATATGCATTATGTATGCATATGCATATGCATATGCATTATGTATGCATATGTATGCATGCATGTGTATGTGTGTGTATGTGTCTCTATGTGTGTGTATACATATATATGTGTGTATGTCTCTATGTGTCTGTCTATGCATATATATGTGTGTATGTGTCCATGTATGTGTATGTGTGTGTGTCTATGTGTGTGTGTGTCTGTGTGTATATACGTGTGTATCTGTATATATGTGTCTATGCATGTGTATGTATTTGTGTAAATGTGTGTGGATGTGTGTATTTGTATGTGTGTATATATGTGTGTTTCTATGTGTGTATCTATATATATATGTCTATATGCATGTGTATGTGTCTGTGTAAATGTGTGTGGATGTGTGGATGTGTGTATGTGTGTGTGTAAGTCTGTATGTGTCTATGTGTGTATGTGTTTGTTTATATATGTGTATGTGTATCTCTATGTGTGTAAGTTTGTATGTGTGTGTGTGTGTCTATGTGTGTAAGTGTGTGTGTGTGTGTCTATGTGTGTATGTCTATGTGTATGCATGTATATGTGTGTGTATGTATGTGTGTGTGTGTGTGTCTATGTGTGTGTGTAAATCCCTGTGTATATGTGTGTGTGTGTAAATTTGTGTGTATATGTGTGTGTGTGTAAATTTGTGTGTATATGTGTGTGTATGTGTACATGTGTCTATGTGTACATGTGTCTATGTGTCCATGTGTGTGTATGTATCCATGTGTGTGTATGTGTATGTGTGTAAGCATATATCTATGCATATGCATGTGCATTATGTATGCATATGTATGCATATGTGTGTGTATATGTGTGTATGTCTGTGTATGCATGTAAGTATGTATGTATGCATATGCATTATGTATGCATGTGTATGCATATGTATGCATGTATGTATATGTGTGTGTATGTCTCTTTACGTGCATGTGTATGCATATATATGTGTGTATGTGTGTGTGTCTCTTTCTACATGTGTGTGTGTCTCTTTCTACATGTGTGTGTATGTGTGTATATGTATCTATGTGTATGCATGTGTATGTACCTGTATTTTTCTATGTGTATGTATGTGTCTATGTGTGTGTATGTGTATGCATGTATCTATGCATATGCATGTGCATTATGTTTGCATATGTGTGTGTATGTGTGTGTATGTGTCTATGTGTGTGTATGTGTCTATGTGTGTGTATGTGTATGCATGTATCTATGCATATGCATGTGCATATGCATGTGCATTATGTATGCATATATGTGTGTGTATGCATGTAAGTATGTATGTATGCATATGTATATGCATTATGTATGCATGTATGTGTATGTGTGTGTATGTCTCTCTATGTGTGTGTATGCATATGTGTGTGTATGTGTGTATGTGTGTGTATGTGTGTGTGTGTCTATGTGTGTATGTGTATGTGTGTATGCATGTGTATGTGTGTGTATGCATGTAAGCATGTATTATGCATATGCATGTGCATTATTTATGCATATGCATGTGCATTATGTATGCATATGCATGTATGTGTGTGTATGTGTGTATATCTATATATATGTGTCTGTATGCATGTGTATGTGTGTGTGTAAGTGTGTGTGGATGTGTGTGTGTAAGTGTGTGTGTCTATGTGTGTGTGTATATGTGTGCGTATGTGTATATGTGTGTATATGTGTATGTGTGTGTGTCTATGTGTGTATGTGTGTGTGTCTATGTGTGTATATACGTGTGTATCTATATATATGTGTCTGTGTGCTTCTGTATGTGTGTGTGTAAATGTGTCTGGATGTGTGTGTGTAAGTGTGTATGTGTCTATGAGTGTGTATGTGTTTATGTGTGTCTATGTGTCTATGTGTGTATGTGTATGCATTTATGTATGCATATGCATGTGCATTATGTATGCATATGCATGTGCATTATGTATGCATATGCATGTGCATTATGTATGCATATGTGTGTGTATGTGTGTGTATGCATTTAAGTATGTATGTATGCATATGCATATGCATCATGTGTGTATGTGTGTATATATGTGTGTGTATGTGTGTGTGTATATGTGTGTATGTGTGTGTTTGCATGTGTATGTGTGTAAATCTGTGTATATGTGTGTGTATGTGTGTGTCTATGTGTGTGTATGTGTCTATGTGTGTGTATGTATATGCATGTATCTATGTGTGTGTGTCTGTGTATGCATGTGCATTATGTATGCATATGTGTGTGTATGCATGTAAGTATGTATGTATGCATATGCATATGCATTATGTATGCATGTATGTGTATGTGTGTGTATGTCTCTCTATGTGTGTGTGTATATGCATATATGTGTGTGTATGTGTGTATGTGTGTATGCATGTGTAAGTGTGTGTATGCATGTAAACATGTATGTATGCATATGCATGTGCATTATGTATGCATATGTATGCATGCGTGTGTATGTGTGTGTATGCATGTAAGTATGTATGTATGCATATGGAGATGCATTATGTATGCATATGTATGCATGTATGTGTATGTCTCTCTACGTGTGTGTGTGTATGCATATATATGTGTATGTGTATGTGTGTATGCGTGTGTATGTGTGTGTATGCATGTAAGCATGTATGTATGTATATGTATAATTATATGTATATGTGTGTGTATGTCTCTTTATGTGTGTCTGTATGTACGCATATATATGTGTGTATGTGTATGTGTGTATGCATGTGTATGTGTGTATGCATGTGTATGTGTGTGTATATGTGTGTATGTGTGTGTATGTGTGTGTATGTGTGTGTGTGTCTATGTGTGTATGTGTGTGTGTGTCTATGTGTGTATATACATGTATCTATATATATGTGTCTATTGTGTGTAAATGTGTGTCGATGTGTGTGTGTGTGCATAAGTGTATATGTGTCTATGTGTGTGTGTGTGTTTATATGTGTGTGTATGTGTATGTGTGTGTGTGTCTATGTGTG
Source organism: Ceratopteris richardii (assembly GCA_020310875.1). NCBI lineage: Eukaryota > Viridiplantae > Streptophyta > Polypodiopsida > Polypodiales > Pteridaceae > Ceratopteris > Ceratopteris richardii. The sequence goes on along the minus strand of CM035428.1, from coordinate 139,997,765 downwards.
TATATATGTTTGTGTGTATGCATGTGTATGTGTGTATGTAAATTAGTGTTTATATGTGTGTGTGTATGTGTGTGTGTCTATGAGTGTGCCTATGTGTGTATATGCGTGTATGTGTATGCATATGTATGTGTGTGTGTGCGTACCTGGCTTCAAGAGTGTGTCGATCTCTCTCTCTCTCTCTCTCGCTCTCTCTCTCTCTCTCTGTGCATCCAAATGTCGGCACAAATGTGCTGGGAGAAATCAAAATTTTTTTTAACATTCCAGAGCGTTGGTTATGCGATGCCCTCGAACACAGGACCTCGTTTATGCGACGCTAAAGCATCGCAGACAGTTTTCCAACGTCGCAAATAGTGTTGCTAATTAGTGATGCTATTTGAGACATGTAGTTTTAGCATCATATAAGCGACGCTAACATCGCTTATGCGACGACACCTCTTTAAAAAAAAAAACAGGGCCATTGCTCATGCGACAGTCGCCTTGCATAAGTGATGGTTCCTATTTTTCTCAATTCGGGGGCGTCGCTACGCCCCCCTATTTCTAGTAGTGAAGGATGAAGCAATAATACAATAAGCCCAAGTCTATCATATCAAATTCTAAACTTAGGTATCTCCTATTTGTTGAAGAAAAGCATCATCATTTCTCACCTATCCACCAAAAGCTTTCTCTAATGCTTAGGACTAAAGTGGTGATCAAGGCATAGGCCTTGCCATACCTTATCATCCGAGTCACCGAGGTCATCCTTGGCACTGTTGAGTGTCTTGTCCACGTGTAAAACGATACCATCAGATGGATCGGGCGAGGCTTTTCTACATTTCTCTTCATGTCTACATGCAAGATGTTTGGTGCACTGCTTTAGAAAGAAGGAAGTGAGTTCAAAGCTAATTGAGATGATTGAGTATGAGAATGTGATAATGTATGAATGATCTAAGATATGCAAGTGCAAAGAAATTAAGTAAGTTAACTAAGTTTAGGAAGAGTTCCTTTTTGTTTTCAGTGGGAGAAGCCTAGTTTTGTTTCATAGGAAGTAAATATATGGAAATAAGAAAATCGATAGTTTCATGGTCTATATGAATATTACGAGATTGACACATATTTTGTTCTATACGAAGCAAATAAGTGGAAATAAAAATGTAAATAGTATCCTGATCTATAGGAGTATTTTGAGATTGATGCATCAAATCGAGTGAAACTTCTATAGAAGATGAATTCACTACAATGGAAGAATCTACATCCATTAATGAATGATCACATAAATGACTCTAAAAGAGTATTAATGATGCTGAAAGTAAATTTCTATAAACTCAATGAAGTAAATTCATCCAAATAGGAAACATGGATGAATAAGAACTCCAACGTGTGGAGCCCCAAGCATCAACAAACACTTGATCTCACTTCACCTTCTCGTAAGCTTTGTAATTGATTCGTAACTCTAGTAAAACCTCATAATAATTTGCAACATCTCGTAATTTCTTGTACAATCTTGTAAATGCTTGTAGTGTTCTGCAAGAAGACATTAGAAAAAAATAAGTATATTTATAAATAATAAAAAACACACATTTATATACTACTTCTTTCCTATGTTTTCTTTTTCTCTCTCTCTCGACCTCTCTTTCTCTCTTACTACCTCATATTTCTCTAATCTCTTAGCGGATTATTCTCTGTGCTTCCAACTCTCTTTACTCTCTCTCTCTCTCTCTCTCTACCCACTCTACCCAATTCTTTCCTTCGCCCGACTGCCTCCTATGTCAACTTCAACTTCATCTACAATGACCACGCAACACATTCATACACTCACACACAAACTTGGGGATGCACATATCATACATTATTAGAATTTTTTGCAAATGAAGGTACACACATGCGCTACTACCTCACAATAGAGACAATCAAAATCACACACATTTTCAAAATTCAGAGACATATATCATTCATTCAAGCACAAGTAGACACACACCTAAATATACACACATCTTCTCACACACAGTCAACACGTACGTACACAAAAGATAGCATGCTAAGTGATCATGACACTTCGATGCAATCATTAGTAAAAGCATACATGCAAATCAACACACATAGAGGCTCCAATGTATGCAAAAATATTCAAATCTATACTTAGCATACTCTTGAAAAGTGAAGCAAGATATGGATCAAAGGTGCATAGAGAAAAATGGTTTTCTTCTTCAAATTTGTTGAGAAAAATGGGATCTGTATCAAAAAATCTTAAGTCAAAGTTGCAAAGCATATCTAAAGTCTGCAGTGATCGCACAATTAGTAGAAGGAAGATTTGGGCAACTAGATTCTTAATAAATCTCTCTCTCTCTCTCTCTCTCTATCTCTATCTCAAATCTCCTTTTCATTCTCTCTCTCCCTCTCTCTCTCTCTCTTTCTCATTTTCTCTTTGCATGCGTGTCTATTTTCCCTGTTGTCGACCTTTCTTTTTTTCTTTCTTTCTTTCTCTCTCTATCTCTATCTCTCTCTCTCTCCCATCTTCTTCATGTGTGTATGTAGTCGCCTCTTCCTTCCCTCTCTCTCTCTATCATCCTGTCGATATGGTGACCTGCATCGAAATGACTTCTTTCTCTCTCTCTGTCTCTCTGTCTCTCTCTCCCTCTCTTTCTCCCTCTCTCTCTCCCCTATCTCTCTATGTTTCTGCCACCATCGGCTAGCACCATTCTCTCTCTCTCTCTCTCTCTCTCTCTCTCTTTCTCTCCCCCTTTTCCTCCGTGTGACGTTCAGCAGTAGTGATGATCGTTCTCTCTCTCTCTCTCTGTATGCATATGCAGTAGCAATTGGAGGGGGACAAAGAATCTCTCTCTCTCTCTCTCTCTCTCTTTTAGCATGCCTATCTGTACCTACAAGAAGACATTAGAAAAAAAACACATGCACAACGCACATATAAATACACATGCACATGCAGTCATATTTTTAGTCTACTTAAACATTCACATGCAAACTCACACATATGCACACGACTCATAACTTATACACACACATATAAATACACTCACACAACACACACTCACATATAGGTAAACTAACACAACGCTCACACACTCACATATAGATAAACTTATACCTAATTAATCACAAACGTATATTTTTGCTTTTATTTTTGTTTTTTAATTTTTGGTTCTTTTTATTTTTGCTCGGACTATGATTTAATGTATTACGTATTTACTTATACACACATATGACTTAAATTAAATCACCTTCACATCCATTCCCATATATGCACATACAAGAGGGTTACATACACACATAAGGGTCTATATACACATAGGGTAATACACATGTACAAAATTTTGGGTTATAGATAAGGGTTTCATGATTTAATGTATTACGTATTTACTTATACACACATATGACTTAAATTAAATCACCTTCACATCCATTCCCATATATGCACATACAAGAGGGTTACATACACACATAACGGTCTATATACACATTGGGTAATACACATGTACAAAATTTTGGGTTATAGATAAGGGTTTCATGATAAATTAGGGCATGCAAATGGGTTTTCGCTATTCCATAATAGGGTTCCAAACATAGGTTTTTAATATGAACATTTAGGGTTGTTTATATTAGGATTAATTCAGATACTGTCTATATCCTTCTCTTAGGCACATAGGATCAAACATATTTTCCTAGGGTTTTAGTACACACATAGGATTCTACAACTAGGGATTATATTTACGGTTGCACAAGTAGTTAACATTCTTTCAAATGTTACAATTAGGTTTAGCACATAGATTTGTACACGCATTTAGGGTTTTCTCATACATATAATGAGGGTTCTGTATGGAGGGTTCAAATGGAGAAGATAGGAGAGTTCAAATGGACATAGGCAGTAGGGTATCCTCATAGCCATAAAATGCTTACATGAAGGTTTCTCATGGACAGTATACATGATCATGGAGGGTTTATATAATCATGTACGTATTCTTCATCTTCATATATACATATCTAACATTCATGGCCTTCTTTTCTCATCATAAACAAGTTCATAACATAAACTCGTATAGCAGATACCCTTAATCCATGTACACAATTATTGTCATTCCGTATCATCCTTTCATATTATATTTAAAGCACATCTTCCTCTTTCTCTTTGCCTATAAGTACTAAAGAAAGAGATTATTCAAATAAAAAATTCACATTTTGAGAGGTTTAGAGATCACCAATCTTTAAGAAGATTTTAATTTTTTTGAATATAAGTGAGAGTGGAGAAATCCATCCAACATCCACCCCCACTAAACCTGCACATAATCCCAATGGGCCAACCTATAGATTATTGAAAACAGTATCAAATTCTTTTGAAAAACATATTTTTTTAATGTTTCCAAATGGTGTATCAAATATGATTTTTAAATGAAAATACAAATCTTGACAGTAAAGAGACTTTAAAATTACTGAAGCTTGAATTAAAACTTTTTCGTTCAATGTATGAAATTGAAAACAAGTGTTAGAAAATCCTATAGAAATCATTTAGATAGTCATGGTATTCTCCCTTCTATTGACTTTGTTCATAAGTAATGTTTATCTTATATAAGTGTTCTATCACTTACTTCCTTAGCCACTTGCCATAAGATGCTACTAACTAATTGCTCTACAGTATACGTGAACCTCGTATAACCCACTTGGTAAATCTCAAAATTGTTTTTGAGACCATATCTGAGTCATGAAAACTATTTTATTATTTTTTCTTTTTCTTTATTTTTGTTTTTCTCTTTTTCACTTTGAAGCAACCACTCATATACTACTTCTTTTATTTATCTTTTTTCTTCGTAATTTTTTTGTTAAAGGGAAAGGCCTAACCCCTAGTTAGAGTAGAGGATCTAGAGGCATGCTATAGTTGGAATCAGGATCTCACTAGCTAAGTGGTTTTAGAGGCTAAGGCAGTCTACCTATATAAAATAAGCTTTACCTCTATTTCCCTATTCCATCCTTACAATAGTCTTACGGTCTCTAATTCCTATTTCCAATTCATACTCATCCGTACTTAAGTTTCTAATTCATATTTTCATAATTTTAAACATTTATTTTACATGTCAGAATATTGTACTTATTTATTCATGCAATACATGGAAAAAAAACTTTATAGAAATACATGTACTCGATCTTCATTTAAATAACCTGATTCTCTTTATTTCAATCAAATTTCTCAAAAGAGTTCCATCAAGCTCACATAAAGCATATATACTTGTATAAAGAACACAAATAATAACATAAGACCCAAACCATCTTTTATTTAATTTACATCATGCATCATATTGGGTATCAAAGGTACTATCATAAACAAGTATCCAATCCTCTGACTCTATGGATCGTGGCCTACGTCAATGTTTCTTATCAAAATAGATCTTATTTTTTAAACATGACTCCATTAATTTCTTAAAAACTTCTTTCATATTTTCTTTCCCTTGTTCAAGTTGTTTAACTATCAAAGCTAATAACTCTTTGCATGACAAATTATCTTCTCAGTCTAAACTTATCCAGTTTATTATCTACGTATGTATCAAAAAATAGGATTTTGATAATATATAAGCTCAACTAGCATAAATCTAATTGATCTCGTATATGTCATGCTATCTGCCCATAAAGCAAACAGAAGATGCCTTGGCCATTTACGAATATCTCCATCATATGCCTTCGAGATTCCTTCACTATAGAAGGATGACCTCTCTCAATCTTCCCATTTGCTTATGGGTTGTAGGCTATCATGAGAGAAGCAAATTCCATGATAATCAAAACATTTCCTTGTCTCTCTAGCATCTAACTCTTCTCGATCCACAACTACTTTTTCTACATATGCAAATCTGGATATAACATCCTCTAAAAGAAATAAATGTACAATATAAGCAGTATTAGATCGAAGTGCACGACCTTCCACATGATTTTCAAATCTTCCCTTGCAAGTACAGTATATCTCATATGATCAATACTTTTAGGCATAGTCAAAAGAACAACTACCCACTTGTAATGAATAGAAAGGTGGGTAAGTTGTGTGTAAGGGATCTCTATGTTTGATCGAGGAATAAATATGACATGTGGCACATGTTCTCGCAAAGTCCTTAACATTTATGTACATCCTTGGCCACCAACAACTTTCTCGAATTTTTTCATATGTCACAACAAAGCCATTATGGCATGCCCATAAGCTCTCATGCATGGCTCTCATGACTTGCACCTGAAGATTTCACAATCCTAAAACTTGTTGTGGATTTTTCACCATTCCTCTAGCATGCGGCCAAAGAAATCCATCTTTTCAAAAGAAGTTGAAAGATTCCTTTCTGATGTTCTGAAGTCAATTTTCCAACAAGCTTGGGAAAGACTTTAAAGTACTCAAATAATATCCAATGTCTCTCCATTCTCCTTCATAATCCTCTTCTTTGAATCGCTCGTAAGTAAATGTACATGGATCATAACATATCAAGTTTATCCCTCTATCTATTGCTTTATCAGAATCATCATCCTCAAACCTTGCTCATGAAAGCATATTAGATACACTATTGAGCTTTCCAAGAATATGAACAAAAGCTGGATTAATAAACTTGATATATGCAATCCATCGCAACATTGCAATATCAAGAGATGAGCAATTCCTAATCATACCTATTAATGAAAAACAATCAAACTCTACAATCACATTTGTTGTGATTAATGAAAAACAATCCCCATAACTCTTGCTTGATCTAAGGATAGATCCTTCGAGTATCATCTAAAATCTTTGCACTAAAGTGAACTACATACTTCTGCCCCTTGTCATCATCGTGACTAATGATCCAACTTATACCAATAGGACTAGTATCAACAATTAGGATTATAGGCTTATTCTCCGAATAATCATTACGTTTCAAAATCGAAGAATTAATAAGCAAGTGCTTTAGTTTTCTCATTGGTCTATTATGCTCCTCTATCAAGAAGAATTTCTTTTTCTTTTTTAATAATTTGTATAATAGATTGGAAACATGAGCAAAGTGAGGGATCTAGATTACATAGAAGACACAAGCTCCTAAGAATCTTCTCACTTCATTGACATTGCGATACACCTCTGAAATCCTACTAATGAAATCCACTCTTTATGGACATGGCATATGACCATAATGTCCACATAGATGTCCAATGATCAAAACTTCATCGACACCAAAAATAGATTTCTCTAAAGAGAAAGTTAGTCCAACCTCTTCAAATCTTTGAAAGATTCTTTCATAATAAAAAAATGGTCAGAGATAAAATTCCTACAATGAAATGAATCAACAGCTGCATCTTTCTCCTTCTCCAAAAAACCTTCTATCAGAATATCATTCATCATATGAGCTAGGGAATTTGTTGCACCCTATGGCAAATTACACAAAGTCAATCAATGCCCTTACAGTCCTTGCACTTGCTCCTTGTCCTATCTCCAAGATTACAAAAGGAGGTCGATCAATTTTCTATCTTCAACAATTTCTCCAAACACTTTTAGTTCTCTTGTAAATACTAAAGATACTTTGAAGAAGATTCAAATGTGTTGTCTGAATTCGGTCAAAACTTCCCTCCATGAAGGTTTTGTTATGTATTCAATCATTAGAAACACCCCTCGTAAGTGGAGAGAGTCTCTCCTTGAAGTCTATTCCCCCATAAAATTTCATGTGGTCTTATCTTTTCTTCATCAGAAGGAAGTTCAATCGAGGCCTACTCTCCTAATCTTGAATTACTAAAAGAATAATAATAGAGTGAATGGACCTAGTACCCTTGGGATCCCCTGTATCCCATGAAGTAGGGGTAGGATGGCCCGAAGTCGTGAGAGGTATCACAATCCAAAACTCATAGGGAACTTGAGCTTTGACTAGATATAAGCTTTTCAAAGGGATCTACTCAGAAGTTTAATGATTTTTTTATCACCCACATGAGCAACCCACTTGCTTTTAATCATGTTGTTTTCCAAGACAAACTGTTGAGATATCAAGCTCAACATGTGATGATCCAGGATGACACGTACTAGTTTTTCGTTTCTTTGACATGTATAGTGGTCACGCTGGTATATGTCAGGGATACTTCATTGAGCTTTATTAGATCTATCTACCGAGAGTGATGGCACATTTGTTTCTTGCCAGCTCACTCATTCGCGAACATTAGTTTTTTCCTTATGTACTGGTCTTTATATATTGCACTGGTTGTATTCTTGTTTTTAGGTCATTCTTATACATTCCTTTTATGTAATAGAAGAAGAAGAAGAAGATCATTCTTCCTTGCCTCAATCTGTGTGTGTGAGCTCTCTTCCTTATCTCCTTCCTCGTGACATGGTATCAGAGCCAGCGTGGCTGTAGAGAGCTCGTGGAGAAGGCGACGGTGAAGACTACGCGGCAAGGCGTGGAGGAAACACGATTTCACAAACGGCCTCCGTTTGCTATGAAAATCATCGTGAAGGTAGAAGACCTCAAAATAATTTCGTGAGTTATCCCTTTAGGCTCACTCGTTTTTGTTAGATCGAAGTTTCGGAGCCATCTCGACCTCCGTTTCGAGCCTGCAAGGTGGGGCCCACAAAAAAACCAGGTCAGTTTTAGAAACTGTAACTTGCGTTGTGTTCGGCGACACTCATATATTCAAGATTCAGAATTTCAGGCGATTCCGTGTACTGTTGATACACGAAAACTGTGTTTTTCTGAGATCGAACTGTCACGTCATAGTGCGACAGTGTTCAAGCAGAAGTGCTGCTTGTGGTGTGTTGCGGTGTTGTGAATTGTTGCAGAAATGGCAAACGCAAATGGAATGAGTCAGCTTATGAGTGATAAGCTGGACAAGAACAATTTCCATGCTTAGAGATTCAGAATGACGAATTTCCTGATGGTAAAGGCTACTGGAAGTACATTGAAGGAGAGAATGAAAATGCTCCGCAATTACCAGAAAGGAATCGGACTGCAGAACAGTTAAGAGCATAGGAGGAATGGAATCAAGGAGCACGAAAGGTAATGTATTGGCTATCTGTTAGCATACAGGATAGCATGATTGAACACATACAGGATGCCAAGACTCCATTTTTTCAAAAGAGGCTTGGAACAGTTTGGTCACTTTGTACGAGACCAATACAAAGGCACGGAAATTGCAACTCAAGAACGAGCTGCATACATTGGAGAAAAAGAGCATGTCGGTAAGTGACCACACTCTAAAAATCAAAAGCATATGTGAGTCACTTGCATCTATTGGCATGAATCTAGATGATGATGATAAGGTGGAAGTGTGCCTTCGTGGTTTAGGAGCCGCATATAAGCAGTTCAAAACTTCTATACAGACCAGGGAAAATATTCTGAATTTTGCTGATTTGGTCTCTATGTTGATCATTGAAGAAAAGAATCTTGGTGAGGATTCAAACTCCCAAGGAAAGCCCAGTTCTGAGCAGGTATTCTACTCTGGCAGAGGAAGAGGCAGAGGTAGAGGTTTTGGAAGTGGAAGAGGAAACAGTAACCAAGAGCAAGGTCAACAACAGAATCATGCAGGAGGAAGAGGATAGTTTCAAGGTAGGGGGAGCCAAAGAGGTCGCAAAAATTTCCAAAGAAATGATTCAGGTAATGATAGTAAAGGATGCTGGAATTGTGGTAAACCTAGACACTTTGAACGTGATTGCAGGTTAAAGAATCAAAATAACAGAAGGCAGCAAAACAACTATGCATCCACAAGTGCAGATGATTCTGAGAAGCTGTTTATGGTTCAACATCACATGATGAATACGATGTCTACTGGTGTTTCAAAATCGAATGATAATGTCTGGTATGTTGATTCAGGTGCTTCAAATCACATGACCAGTCATGCAGAATGGTTTAGTAGTTTGCAGAAAATGCCAGTTCCTGGATATGTTGAAACAGGTGATGACACATCGCATCCTATTGAGCATACAGGAAACATAGCATTGTCTATGGAGGACGGAAAGGTAAAACATCTCGCTGATGTGCTGCATGTTCCAAATATAACGAAGAATCTGGTTTCTGTTGGATAAATGGTTGACCAGGGATTACAAGTCAGGTTCAATGCTGATGGATTATATGTAGAAGAGTACAAGCAAGATGGACGATTGGTTGCCAAAGGAAACAAAGTGGGTAGGATGTTCACCTTAAATGTGAAGATTCCTGAAATGAATGCAGCCATGTTTGCGAAAGGTGCAAGAGTTATTGGAGATATAGAGATATGGCACAAACGAATTGGACATGCAAACTTGCAAAGGCTGAAACTGATGCAGTCAAAGGAGATTTTCCATGGACTACCGAATTTCAAAGTTGCAGAAATGCAAAAGGTATGTGCAGCAAGTCAATTTGGTAAACAATCAAGAGCATCATTTCCACATGACAAGCATGTTAGTGAGAATGTACTAGAAGTAGTACATACAGATGTTTGGGGTCCAGCAAAGACCACATCTATGGGCGGTTGCAGGTTTTATGTTACTTTCATTGATGACCATACACGCAAAGTATGGGTATACTTCATGAAAGAGAAGAGCGAAGTGTTTACTCACTTCCAGAATTTTAAAGTTATGGTGGAAAAGCAGACAGGGAAGTACATTCAAACATTAAGATCTGATGGAGGAGGTGAATACATGTCAAATGAGTTTAGTAGTTTTCTAAAAAATCATGGAATTCGGCATCAGTTTTCATGCAGGTACACACCACAACAGAATGGTGTTGCTGAACGCAAAAATAGACATATTGCAAAAATAGCAAGAGCCTTGATGGCTGAGAAGAATATGCCTCATTGTTATTGGGCAGAAGCTATGCATACTGCTGTATACATCATGAACAGAACTCCGACTGCTGCTGTACATCAAGTTACACCTGAAGATAAGTTTACAAGTAAAAAGCCAAACTTATCACATCTGAAAGTTTTTGGCTGTATTGCATATGTACATGTTCCAGATGAGTTGAGGATGAAGCTTGATCCGAAAGCAGAAAAATGTGTCTTCATTGGATATTCCCTTGAGCAAAAGGGGTACAAATGTTATAACCCACTCACACGACAGGTGAAGGTGAGCAGAGATGTGGTATTTGATGAAATGTCAAGCCTCTATGCAGATGCCAAAGAAGGACTGAACCAAATGACAAAGAATATGCTGAAAAATCTAGTGCAAAATCTCAAGTTTTGAGTGGACCGGATGCATCACCAAGCAATAGTTCCAACTCAAATCCATGGATTGGAAGATTGCGTGGAAATTTCAGTCCAGCAAATTCATCAAATACATCCAAGAAAGGTAAAGAAAAGCTTTCTGTTGGTAGTAAAACTGGTGCAGGTTTTGAAGATGTTGATGGAGATTCAAGCGGTTCAGAAAAGAGTCTTGATGAGGAACTTGGATTGCCCTCTGTGAAGACTCCAGGAGTAAGAAGGGCACATGCAGATGATACAAGAAGAAGTGACCCAGGACCAAGAAGATCTGGGAGGATGCGTAATTCAGTGCAGCCATTGACATATGATAGTTACATGGCTCGCCATTGTGCCTACATGAGAAAGGTAATACAAGATGTTGAACCTTCTTGTTTTGAAGAAGCAATTGGTAATGCAGATTGGGAAAAAGCTATGGATGAGGAGATGGCTGCACTTTATGGAAATGATACATGGAAGCTGGTTCAATTGCCGCAAGGAAAGAAATCCATAGGCTGCAAATGGGTTTACAAGGTAAAGCATAATGCTGATGGTAGCATAAGCACGTATAAAGCACGATTGGTAGCTAAAGGTTATGCACAGACATATGGCATTGATTATGAGGAAACATTTAGCCCTGTATCTAAAATGTCTACTGTCAGAACACTTGTTGCATTAGCTACAGCAAAAGGATGGACTTTGCATCAGATGGATGTGAAGAATGCTTTCCTACATGGTGAGTTACAGGAAGAAGTATATATGGACCAGCCACAAGGATATGAAGATTCAAAGCATCCAGAATATGTTTGCACGTTGCAAAAGGCTTTGTATGGGCTGAAGCAAGCTCCGCGTGCATGGCATGCAAGGATTGCTGATTACTTAACCAGCATTGGGTTTTCTATGTGTGATGCAAATCATTCACTATATGCAAGGAAGGCTGATGATGGCATCACTATTGTGGCTATTTATGTTGATGATCTGATTGTAGGTGGTGATAATGAAGAAAGCATCAAAGAGGTAAAGAAACTTCTTATGCAGGAATTTGACATGAAAGATCTTGGTGTGCTGTGCTATTTCTTGGGCATTGAGTTTATACATACAGAAACAGGTATATGGATGTTGCAAAGGCAATATGCCTTGAATATGCTGCAAAAGTATGGTATGGCTGATTGTAAGCCAATTTCTATGCCTTTAGATCAGAATTGGAAATTGGATACTACATCAGGTGAAGCATTGGAAAATGCTACTATGTATAGGAAAATTGTGGGATGTCTTATATATCTTACAATTACAAGGCCTGATTTAAGCTACACTGTTGGACTTGAAAGTCAGTTTATGCAGGTTCCCAGGAAGCCACATTTGGATGCTCTGAGGTGCACTCTACGTTATGTGAGTGCTACTTTGGATTATGCATTGTTTTATGAAACTGGTGTAGATTTGCAGGTTCATGGATACACCGATGCAGATTGGGCTAGTAGTACTCCAGATAGAAGATCTACTAGTGGCTTTCTTTTCTCACTTGGAGGTGCAGCTATTACATGGAGCAGTAAGAAGCAACCCACTGTTGCTTTGTCGAGTACAGAGGCTGAGTATAGAGGTGCTGCAATGGCAGCATGTGAGGCATCATGGCTGGAGATGTTACTTGCAGATTTAGGTGTGGAAGTGCAAAAGTCTATCACTATCTATTGTGATAATCTTAGCAGCATACAGTTAGCACGGAACCCTGTTTTCCATGCTAGAACAAAGCATATCGAGGTACATTATCACTTCATCAGAGAGAAGGTATTAGCAGGTGATATTGATCTTGTTTATGTGAGAACAGATGAGTAGGTTGCTGATATTTTCACCAAAGCAGTTGGAGCTGAGAAGTTGAAGAAGTTTCGGAAGATGCTTGGATTACAGGATATGGCATTGAGCTTGAGGGGGAGTGTTGAGATATCAAGCTCAACATGTGATGATCCAGGATGACACGTACCAGTTTTTCATTTCTCTGACATGTATAGTGGTCACGCCGGTATATGTCAGGGATACTTCATTGAGCTTTATTAGATTTATCTACTGAGAGTGATGGCACATTTGTTTCTTGCCAGCTCACTCATTCGCGGACATTGGATTTTTCCTTATGTACTGGTCTTTATATATTGCACTAGTTGTATTCTTGTTTTTAGGTCATTCTTGTACATTCCTTTTATGTAATAGAAGAAGAAGAAGAAGATCATTCTTCCTTGCCTCAATCTGTGTGTGTGAGCTCTCTTCCTTATCTCCTTCCTCGTGACACAAACAACCTATGATATTTGAAACGCTAAGATTTTTTACAATTACATATTCTTCTACCTAATAGGCTGAGGGAGATTTCAATCAAGCACTCTTTTGAATGAGCATCAAATTTGATCGCACATCTTTTTTTCCATATCTTCAAAAGTGCTTCTCCTCTAATGTCATTTCACAAAGCAAAAGAATAGCCAATTGTTTTGCCAAGTAATGCTTGTTTCTAGTTGATTTGCCTTTGTGAGCTCAAAGTCCTAATAAGAAATTGCGAGTAGCAAATTTCATTTGTAACATCCCTCCATTAATTTAATTCTTGTTTCTTGTTTGCCTCAAAAATATATCCCTTCACAAATGGTCAGTTTTTCCAACTCTCTTGTTTGTCTCGTCGGGATCAGCAGATTGTGAACTTTATGCCTTTGACAAACAAATCGCAACCTAAAAAGATATTCACAGCTGTAGATGAAGATGCTCTCTCTCTCCACACAAATAAGAAAAGTGGTAACGCTATACATAGTGGGCTTCCATACGCATGCAGAAGTATCATCTTTCTGAAATCCTCATATATATATATATATATATATATATATATATATATATATATATATATATATATATATATATATATATATATATATATATATCTTCAGCAATGTATTCCAGTTCCAATTTGTTAAGAGCTTCCAATACCTTCATCATCAATCGCTACTAAATCATTGCCCTCATCTAAAACATGCCAAGGCCAACAGGGCTATATATTTAGTTTCCTTTTTGCCATACGTTCTAAACTTTCAAGCTATGTTCTTCTGGAGTTACATATATTTTTGCCATATGTTCTAAACTTTCAATCGTCATTTTCATTGCTGATTTATGTTCTTCTGGAGTTACATATATTTTTTAACAAAAGTCATTTGAAACAATATCAGCATCATCCAAGTTGAGTGTGATGTGTGTTATTTTTTGTCTTCTTCCTTTTTGAAACTTAAAATCTCCATCTAAGAACTTAAAAGCTTGAAAATGCTTTGTAAAAACTTAAGAACTCCTTGCCCTTTACAATTTGGAATTTATTCTCCTCAAAAATACCTATGAGGGTGATTTTTTATGTACCAAATTCTCCCAAATGTACAATTCGTGATTCTCGTTTTTGTGTAGGTCTTGCATACCTTGCATCTCCTTAGCCTTCCTCTTTTGCTTTATGCTGTTTTCTGAGATTCTTCCCCAACAACTTTCCTACAAATTCTGAACAATCACGAATTGTTTTCAGTACTTTTCAGTCCGCATGTTCATGAAAAATTTCCTTAGCCTCATTATGTCTATTAAAATTTCCGCGTTCGAAATCTTGTTGGGCAAGAGGACCGTCAAAGGCTCTCAACTTTTCACCGTTTTCCAAAATCAAATTCGTCAACATAAACCTCGACTCTCTTCTTGTCCACTTACTCTACTCACACCTTCTGATGCGATGGTTCCTTTGTTTTTTCCCCTTTCTCTAGTCATCAAGTTCCACACACACACACACACAGAATATTGATGCTTATGCACTCGTTGATCCTACTGACCACACTCTCTTGTCTTACTCATGCAATGTTTTCTTTGTTAGAGAGATACACACCCATATTGTTGATGCTTATGCACTCTTGGCCTTTGTGACTTCACCCACTTGTCTTCTTCACGCAATCTTTTCTTTGTGTTTGCCTTTTACTAGTCATCAAGTTCCGTGCATATTTTCTAGACTTCTTGTTGTCATTATGCATATTACGTTGTGTACTAATTTACGGAGAGAGAGTGAGAGAAACAGAGAGAGAGAGAAAGAGATTTTTGTTGTCATTATGCATATTACGTTGTGTACTAAGGAGAAAGAGAGAAACAAAGAGAGAGAGACATCATGGAGATGTTTATTAGAGAACAAGATGTTTTTCTTAAAATAAAACAAGAGATATTGCATGAAAAGGATTAAAAAATTATCTGAGTTTTGTACTTCTTTTTGGTTCTCTTGTACTTTTCTCCTTTCTAATTTAAAGCGCTTCGCCTAGAAAAATAAAAAATGCAGATCAACCTGGCGGAGCATGTTATGGTGGTTAACATGTTTCTTCTTTCTTTGAGTATTTATTTTCTCTATTGCTAGATCGAAGGACCAAGAGATTGTCAAAGTGGAAAGAATTTGCAAAAACTTTCTCTGGACGGGAGACCCTAACAAAAGGGGTATCCCCAAAATTAAATGGGCTAGTTGCATAAGCAGAAAAGACCAAGGTGGTTTGGCCATTCCACAAATTGAAGTTATGGCCAATAATTTGGCAAGCAAATGGTTAATCAAAGTGTTGAGAAATAGTGATGCCTCTTGGGCTGAGCTCATTTCTAGAAACAAGAGGGCTCTTATGCTTATGGGCCTTCGAGGGTGGAAGGCTCTAGATCTTCTAGCTCTTATTTTCTCCCTCTATTTGGTGACTCCTAGAGGGTCAAACTTAGTTAGCCCTCTTTGGAAGAGTAGGAACAAGGTAACAATATGTCAAAATCAATGGAGATTGGAAATGGCCAGCTAGTATTAGAAAAAATGATTCCATTTGATTCCATATCAAAGGCATTAGAGGTGTCGAGTCTTGGAACCTCCAAAAAGCTAGAAAGCTTTCGAACAAAGGTTTTCATCTATTGAAGAACCTCTCGAATCAAGAAACATGCCAATGAATTAGATTTGAGGACATTGATTGGGCTAGAAGAATGGACTATGAAGAATGGTGCATATTGTAGAGGAGAATCAATGCTTGGGAATGCTCAAGGACTCATCTCCTTATTGGGCATGACTCATCTGACCTTGGGGGTCTAAGGTGGCACAATGGAAACAATCTTGATAAAAATTCAAGATTCAAGAAGACTATGGACTTTCATGTCATGCTTAATACAAGGTGGTGTCTGAATGGATTGCATTTTAGGTGGCCTTTTAAGTTCCAATCCCTTCGACATGCCTTCATCGAGATAAAAGAAGTAGTTCTCATGTGGAGAATCCTCCACACATGAATTTAGACCAATGTAAGATAACAACATTTGTGGGGCCTCTCCTTGGTGTAAATGGTGTCGTCATGGCAATAAGGACTTGGGACACCTCTTCTTTTCATGTGTCAAGTCAATGTCAATCTTGACTGAGCCTTAGGAGAATCCTATTGCTCGAGGGAAAAATCAACTGGGTACAAGCATTTTTGGGTGAAGCGATAAGTTGTTCCTCAGCATTGTGGAATGTTATAAGAGGTAAGGCCCTCTGGAAGATCTCGAAAGAGAAATGTGCCACCAACTTTGATAGCCCTCTTAAAGAATGGTCGATCGAAAGAAAATTTGTTTAGGCAAAAGAATTTCCAATTGTAAGAAGCCCCCACCTTTTAGACATCATAGAGTGTTTTTCCTCAGGAGCAACAAGATTAAAATCTAGTGGACCCCACATGAGGGGGACGAAAGGGTTATTAATCTTCTTCGTAATGTTTTCTAGCAATTTTTAAGGCAACCCTTGATTTGTGGGATTCAAGGGGTCCCATGGGTGATAGGCCCATTCACATGTACATTTTTTTCTTTCTAATAATTAAATCTTGGGAGAGTATGCTGTTGTAAAACTTCCTTTGTGAAAAAAAAAAGAAAAATGTGTCCTCTTTACCTAAACATGGGGCACCTTTTAATCATGTTTGTAACGATTGTATTTTGGATAAAAGCAACATTCTTCATTTCTCAAATATGGTACAATGAGAGGTGAACAAAAATTATTGTTTATTCATAGTGATATTTATGATCCTATTAAGACAC
Source organism: Ceratopteris richardii (assembly GCA_020310875.1). Classification (NCBI taxonomy): domain Eukaryota; kingdom Viridiplantae; phylum Streptophyta; class Polypodiopsida; order Polypodiales; family Pteridaceae; genus Ceratopteris; species Ceratopteris richardii. Next base: position 139,980,608 of record CM035428.1, on the reverse strand, counting down.
CTTCCTTTGTCAATTACTTTCATTTTGTGACTTTCGTAGGTCATTTGTGTAGGCATGCAAAGATGCATCCATTGAAAGAAAAGTCTTAAGTCTTTATGTGCTTTCCAATTAATTAGTCGAGATATAGTACGTGTGAACATCAAAGAAACGATTGACTATCATGTTAACCTCAACAAGAAGTGGTGCCTGTCATGGACGCGGCTTCGGTGGGACATGATGTTCATGGCTATCTGGCACCCACTCATAGAAATCAAAAAGTCTGTCCTCTTATGGCAAATTCTTCATCATGGAATCTGGACCAACCTTAAGGCTAGCAAACTTTGTGGGATTTCTTCTTGGTGCAAATGTTGCTACCGGTCTATCGAAGATGTCCCACACATCTTCTTTACCTGCCCCAACTCCAACAGACTCTGGCAGACGGTTGGAACGAAAATTAGACTTCAGAAACATCTCAGTTGGCAGCAAGCCCTGCTGGGAGAAGCGATCGGCTGCTCCGCGACCCTCTGGAACGCCATCAGAGGGGAGGTCCTATGGAAAATCTGGTGGGAAAGATGTGCTCTCAATTTCGTTGACTCCCCCAAGGAGTGGTCAATTGAGAAATCATTATTCCTCCTTGGCAAAAGGATTGTTAACTGCAAGAAATCCCCCCCCTTTAGGCATCATCAAGTTCTCCTTTTGATCAATAACAAGCTTAAACCCAAGTGGGCCCCGCATGAGGGTGACGAGAGGGTGATTAACCTTCTTTGTAACGCCATCTAAGCTTTGGTAAAGCTTCCCCTGCTTTGTGGGATTTGGGGGGTCCCGTGGGCACTAGTCCCCTTCTCTTGTACTTTTCTTTCTTTATTTAATTCAAGTCTGGTAGAGTAGGCTAATGTCGAACTTCTAATGGGTAGTCAAATTTCCTTTGTTTTTACCTTTTATTTAGATATCAAGTTCCGTAGCCATTTAATAGACTTTTTTTTTTTTTGGAATATACGGTTGTTATATATAGAGAGACGGACATTACGAGAAATCTGCATTAGGGGAGAGAGAGTGAGAGAGAGTAAGAGAGAATATTGATGTTTATGCACTCGTTGATCCTACTGATTACACTTTTTTCTCTTGGAATGGTTTCTTTGTTAGAGAGAGAGACATAGATATTGTTGATGCTTATGCACTCCTGGGCCGTTCTATCTTCACTTTCTTATCTTTTATTTGTGTTCATCAAGTTCCGTATATATTTCCTACTTTGTGTTCATCAAGTTCCGTACACATTTCCTACACTTGTTCTTGTGATTATGCATATTACGTTTTGTATTAGTTTACGGAGAGAATGTAAAGTGGTGTGCTCTTTACCCAAAGTTGAGGTACCTTGTAGTCTACAAGATCGAGTTACTCTATTCACACCTTTTGATGCAAGGTTTTCTTTGCGTTTTCATTTCTCTAGTCATCAAGTTCCGTAGCCATTTGTTAGACCTTAGTTTTGGGATCCGTACGGACATTACGAGCATATATATATATATATATATATATATATATATATATATATATATATATATATATAGAGAGAGAGAGAGAGAGAGAGAGTGAATATATTGATGTTTATGCAATCGTGGCCCTACTGACTACACTCACTTGTCTTATTCATACAATTTTTTTTAGAGAGAGAAACACATATTGTTGATGCTTGTGCGCTCCTTGGCCCTTCTAACTTCACTCTCTTGTTTTATTTAGGAAATCTTTTGCCTGCTCATCAAGTTCCGTACACATTCTCGCTTGTTTTTGTCATTATGCATATTACGCCGTGACTCGTGTACTCCTTAGTTAAAGAATTTGTGAGCGTGAGAGAGAGAGAGAGAAAGAGAGATCACCGGAGATGTTTATTGGGGCACAAAACATATATAGAGGGAGAAGGAGAGAGAGAGAAAGAATAAAAAAATGGGTATCATTACATGGACATGGGGCAAAAGATGTGTAAGTGGTGGAAAAGACATTCATCACTTTTTCTTCTCTTGCCCAAAGACTGCTCGGGTATAGAAGTGTGTTCAAAAGTGCCTTGTGTTAGATCATCTAGTTAATTGGAATGAAGTTAAAGATTGTTCCATGGATCTATGGAATGCCATAAGAAGCAAATCTCTTTGGAAGGTTTAAAAGGAATGATGTATGGCCAATTTCAATGAACCCCACAAAAAATGGTCGTTTAAAAAATCGCTTACCTCTCAAGATAGAAGAACTTGAAATTATAAGAGTTCTCCCCCTTTCAAACCTCACAAGGTGTTTGCCTTAAATTTTAACAAGCTAAAGAAGATGTGGATCCTCCATGAAGGGGCTAGAAAATTATCACACTTTTGTAATTCTATTTGGTTACAATTTAAAGTGCTTTATTTACCGTGCATGTGAATGTATGTATGTGTGTGTATGTGTATGAATCTTGTATATGTGTGTATATATATGTTTGTGTGTTATTTATGTGTGTGTTTGCATGTGTATGTGTATGTGTCTAGGTGTATGTGTGTGTATGTATGCATGTATACACGTGTTTACATGCATGTATATATGTATATGTGTGTATGTGTTTGTATGTGTATGTGTATGTGTATGTGTATGTGTATGTTTATATATGTATGTGTAAATTGTGTGTGTGTGTATATGTATGTGTGTTTATATATGAATATGTATATGTATGTGTGTGTATGTGTACGTGTATGTGTATGTGTATATGTATGTGTATGTGTATGTATGTGTACATGTATGTTTATGTACGTATGTGTAAGTGTATGTGTGTGTATGTTTTTATGTGTGTATGTCTGTGTATGTATATGTGTATGTATATGTGTATGTGTATGTATGTATGTATGCAATTATGTGTATGTATACATGTGTAATTATATTTATGTATCTGTGTTTATTTATGTGTGTATGTGTATGTATGTTTATAAACTTAAAGCTTTTTTTTGTATACTGAACTTTTTTTAAGATTAAAATAACATGAGATATTGTATGGTAGAAAGAAATAAGAGAAGAGTTGACATAGCACCTGAGATGTGGTAATATTTTCACAAACATCTACGTCTACAAGAATCATTTCCTCCTCAAAAGATATGTAAAATGTTTTATAAATATTTTACATTGAATCTATGTACTTTTGTTTCATTAAATAACACAAGTTGCTACAAAAAGGAGAGTTGAATCAAGTCAATATATTTCACGCTTAAACCCAATCGGCCATCATAGTTTCTTTGCTACATTTTTGAGTATATGTTTTATTAAAAATATATTTTTTATTTTATTTGAAACACTAATCATTAATATTTTTTATCTGTTTCAATTCAACATAAGCATTATGGTCATTATCATACAAAATAGGAAATTGAATATGCTATATATTGTGGATACCAATGTCTAAGTGATCAGATAAGAGATCATCCAAATGATTTTTGAATTTTATAAAATTTGATATACTTTATTTTATTTTATTAATATTTTATATTTTTTATTTATTTATGTTTGTCATATATAATACAGGAGTACTATGGAGAGGTCGATATGGATGAGTTGGATAGATAGACACAAAAAGGGATGATATCGATCATCACAGTGTATTGACCCCCCCTACCCATGATGCCTCTTCAGATACATTAGTCTATGCACATGATCATGATGATGTGGATGATCATGATCAAGGGGGTGATCTAGATGGTTGAGACTATTTACATTTGATGTATTATATACATTTACACACACACACACATATATATATATACATACATATATATACATATATATATATATGTATATATATATATATATATATATATATATATATATATATATATATATATATATATATATATATATATATATATATATATATATATATATATATATTCTCATATTAGTTATGTTTTTAACTGTATCTATGCTGTGAGTTCATAATTTTAATAATTTTAGAGTGTTTATTAAATTAATTTGTTTTATTGAAGTGAATTATATGATTGAAATGTACTAATGATTTTTTTTACTTATTTAACATGTGATCATTACTTTAATTGTATAATTCATTCATATTATATGTATGTTTGTGTGTATATGTGTGTATATGTGTGTATATGTGTGTATGTGCATGTAGTTGTGTGTGTGTATGTATGGATGCACATGTAGGTATATATCTATATTTGTGCATGTGCATGTATGTCTGTGTATGTGTATATGTATGTGTATATGTATGTGTGTGTATGTGTATATGTAGGCATGTGTGTATTTGTACGTTTGTGTGTGTATGTGTGTACATGCATGTGTATGTGTATGTGTATGTGTGTATATGCATGTGGATATGTATGAGCATGCATGCATATGTGCATGTGCATATGCATGTGTACATATATGTTTATGTATATGTATGTGCATATGTATGTGTATGTCTATAATTATGTGTTTATGTGTGTATGCATTATGTGTATGTGCATGTGCATGTAGATATGTTTGTTCATTTCCATGTGTCCATATGTGTATGTGTGTGTATGTGTAAGTGTATGTGCACATATGTGTGTGTATGTACATGTGTATGTGTATGTGTATAAGTCTGTGTGTATATGCACGTGCATGTGCATGTGTATGTATATAAGTATATATGTATGTATGTGTATGTGCATGTGTGAGCATGCATGTGCATGTATATCTGTGTATGTGCATGTGTGAGCATGCATGTGGATGTATATCTGTGTATGTGCATGTGAATGTGTATGTGTGAGTATGTTAATTTATGAACACAAAACAATTTAAATGATAAATAAAAAATGAAAATTGTACTTACAATAATTAGCCATATATAATGCTCAGTGAACTTCTTCAATAACTTGCAATTTATAAAGAGAGAGATATTGAGAGAGAGACAGAGAAATCAAAAGAAAGAGAAAGAGGGAGAGAAAGAGAGAGTAAGTGCATCACAAATATGAATGTTAGTTTGCTTTTTTTATGAGACCTATGTAAAATGACAATCGAAGAGCAATGCATATTTTTTTATCAAAAGCAAGCCTTCCATAAGCGATGTACACTCATCATATATGCAACTCTCATTACCATCATATATGTGATGTCTAAATCCAACATATATGTGATGTGGAAATCCATCATATATGTGAGCATGAATAGGCATCGCATAATGCGACATTTAAGAGCATCGGATAATGCGACATTTAGAGTGTCGCATAATGCGACGTTTTAGAGCATCACATATGTGACTCTCTAGATGGTCCCATATGCAATGCTTCCACATGGTCGCATATGCAACGGTGATTGAGTATCACATATCATTAAAGCCTCAGAAGGAACATCAATGTAAGCATCATTTAATCGACGGTGCATGCTCGAGGGTCTATGTGATGGAATGCCCAATCACAAAACAATGAAATTTTGTCACATCAATCTTCACTATAGAAGTTCACTTCTTTTAATGTGGTAGAACTCACTAAAAATGTCCCTGACATATATCGACATAACCACTAGATATCAGAGAGATGAAAAAGTGGTACTTTTCATCCTCAATCATCACATGTTGAGCTTGATATCTCATAATGCTAGAGTCACTACCATAGGATGGGAATGAATGAAGGTTGATGAAACCCTCAATCAATATTCTTTCAAGGAGATCAATGAAAGAACAATACACTTGGTCAATTTCTCTTGCTCTTGTGTTGACATTAAGAGAAACCTTTCGATCCAAAGTTCACACATTATTGTCTATCTTTTTGTGGAAATATGCAAAATATCTCTCATTTTCAAATTCGCTCATTCCATTGGCTAGGGAATAAAGGCATACTAGTTAAGAATTATTTTCTTAGTCATTTCATACATCTATCCTTTTTGTTATAAAGAGTTCATTTATAGCGATAATTGGCTAAATGAGAACTTTATTATTAGATAAAAAAAATCAAAGGACCGCACAATCATTTCTATAATCACATATTGGCTAAATGAAAACTTTAATATTGGGCGAAAAATTCTAAAAGGTTTATGTGAAGCATAGAAGACATGAGGCCCTTCAAACGCTACCAATAATGAGATACGAAATCATTTGATAACTAACATTTGATACCAATTTCTATAATCACATATTGGGGGAAAAATTCTAAAAGGTTTATGTGAAGCATAGAAGACATGAGGCCCTTCAAACGCTACCAATAATGAGATACGAAATCATTTGATAACTAACATTCTAGTGAAAATTGTAGAAATACGTTTTGAGCTCGTCTCCTTTTCCTCAACATTGTTTATATCCACAAAGTCAACATTGTTCTCCCCCATTTTCTTAGCAAATAGGATGGGTTCTTGCTTGGTTCCATATATTGTTTCCAAGATGGGTCTTTGGTTTCTGCGTTAAAGGTGATCTAAAATTTAGGACCTGATCCATGTCATGATTTCCCTCTTTCACTTGTAAATAAAAAAAAAAACATTGAGATGTAATTTTCTTTTGTACTTTTTAATGTATAAATGTTACAAGTAAATACTCACTAACTTTGTGGATATTCTTAAAGGGTTTTACCCATTCGATAGTGAAAGCTTATGTTTAAGCTCTAGCTGCAAGTGTATGTCTAAATTTCTTTTGACGATTCTACAAACATGATCAAAGTGACTAGTTCACTAAAAAAATATTTAATAAAAAAAGTAAGCCACTAGAAGAATTATCTTACATAGAGTGGAATGGGTCATATAGTTAATATTCTCGTTCTTGTAAGACAATTTTTAATTGCAATTATTAACTTTCTTATAGCCTTGATAATGGAATTATATACATACATACACACAATATATATATATATATATATATATATATATATATATATATATATATATATATATATATATATATATATATATATATATATATTAATGCTACCGCTTTCTCTTGCATTCATAGGAAGAGAGACGTATTGATCCATAATCTAAACATTAATTGATATCCTTGTGGTGGGACATACAAAATATCTCTCAGTTATACTTGTGGTGGGATTTTTTTGTATTTTTATCTAATTATTTTTTTCATCTACGGTAAAGGAAGAATAGATACGTGAAAAAAGTAACGAAAGGAAGAATAGATACGTGAAAAAATCAATGAAAAGCACTTGAATTCCTCTTCTCCATCTTAAATGTTCGCTCTAGTTGTCACATATTTGCTTGACCAATACTATGAACCGATTTTTTGGGATGGAAAAATCCATTGTTTTGAGTGGTTTTTACTTTAATTTCACAAATCCATGTTGCTAAGGCACCCAAGTAATATCGCAAACGCATGAAAATCTGGCAATCAAATAATATCACAAAGAAAATAAAGTTGAAACTTCATAAAATGTGTCAAGGAAGCATTGCCTATGTAAATCCCCCATTCAACTCCTCAAAATACATGAATATACAACGTTGCAAATATGACATGTATGTATGCATATTCATATGAATGTATGTATGTGTGTGTTTATGTATGCATACATTAATGCATGCATGTATGTATGCACAGAAGAAGAGCTCCTTCAACTCCATTGGGAGAAAAAATGAACCCTGCATGGGCCTTTTAGATTAAGAAGTGATTAGTGATGGACCAATGAGAAGAGGGTGGTGGCCACGGTCTATACCCTTGATGAGCTACACTATGCATGAGCTTCTCTTGTTTCTTTGTGGTCAAAAGTGGTATGAAGACTTAAAACGATCAGTTCCTCTACAAAAGTGGTTTGATAGGCCTAGAGTTTCAACCACAACCATTGGATGAACTCAAAGATCCAAAGGATCATATTCAATTTCGAAAAGAAATTCGGCATGCAATTTGGTCCATCGAATGTGGCAAAGATCCAATGGTGTGCCTTGAAACTTAGTAAAAAATGCACCCTCATATGTCTTCAGTTGGATGGAAGAAAAAAGGAATGGTTGACATCTATTCTTTTGACTTTTGGGTCATTTTGAATTGCATTCATTGGATCCTTTTTTGATCTAGTGGTTGTGAAGCTTTTCTATTTTGAAGCCATTCTCAACAGTCCGTCGAACGGTCCAAAATCGATCCCGCCACGGAACTGCACCATGCATTTTGTCTTTTTGTGCCAATCCACACACTCTCTCACCTCATTGAACGCTTCCTATTTTGGATTTTTATGATAGGCACACTCTCTTCAATCTCAACCACCCGTGAGTATTTTATCTAATGGACAAGAAATGCCCATGATTGTATATACTTTGGAGGAACTTTTGTCCTTTTGTGGCAGACACACCAAGGGACATGAATGATCACAAATTAATTTGGACTGAACACAAGTTTTAGAGAAAATATTTTATTGTGAAAACCATTAGGGGGATTTTTTTCTAGTCTTAATGCCCTTTTTGTTAATTTTAATCCCTAAAAATTAGGGATCCTTACAAGACCCATGCATGTTCCTTTTTTCCACCAATGCCCTTTAAACCAAGATTCCTCTGAATGCATGACTTCTTATGTGGTGATTTTTTTTTAATATGGGCCTATCACTACAAGAAAAACACGATATACTGACGTACATAATCTGAACTAAAAATGATAGATTTAGGTATTTCCGTTGGCAAAGACTTTTCCATCATTGTAGAGGTCAATACAAGAGTCGGGCCAAACTTCTTTGTGTTTATGGATGCAATACATACCAATGGGTATATCGATGATTTTTGTATTGCATCTTTTTTTTTCGTAGTTTTTTGTTTTCATATAATTGCAACTAAAGTAAAACTTCTCATTGCTATGCCAACCGATATCCAATGGAAAAATAGTAATTGTTGATCGCTATACTAATCGATATAGCGAGGAATATAGCAACAAAAATAGGTATGTAAAAATGAACCTCCAACACTACGTGGCATTCCTTGAATCTCAAATTCAAAAGCACATAGTGTTTCGAAGCAATGGAGGTATGAATTTCTCACTTTCTACCTTTTTTTTTTCATTCCTTTTCATTTTCTTACTCTCTCTCATTCACTCTCTTCTTTTTACTTTTCATAAAAAGCAATCATAAAAGCCCAAAATCAAGGTGCATATCCACCAAAAGCTAAGCCCATGGATTTAAAAAGCAAGGCACCTAGTTTTTAATGAAAAGCATGCTTTTTGAGGTTATATCCTATACTATATAAAAAGAAGACTATGGAGCGACCAGATCACTGAATTTTGAGAGCCACTGATGAGTTGAACTCAAGTTAAGGGTCTTCTTTAACTTTTTGGAGTGGAGCTACGGTTTCAAGTTCTTCAAAGGATGAGCAACAACTAAGACTTATGATTTTTCTTTTACAATCAAGAGGTTGGAACTTATTCATACTTGGAAGACATCATCTACACTTCATGGAAATTGTGAAATTATGAAGATATGCTGCAAAATGATGCATTTATATGCGATCCTTATGTTTCTTGGTAACATTCATGTACTTCATATTTTGAAATATACGGCATATATGTGAAGCTTTGCTCATTCATTTCTCTATAACTTTATCTATTCTCTCTCATGTCTATTTCATTTTTTTGTCTCTATATAGTGCGCATAAAAACCAACAGATCTCTCCATTGCTCTATTGAGCTTTACACAAATGGACTAACTAGCTTTTCAATATCAGGTCGTGACAATGGCCTATATACTATGTTGGGATCTCATATAGAATGTTCAACAAAAAGGTCGACACGTGAGACCTCTCTCGCATTTCGCCTCTTTGCATTACCATCTTTACAAGATTCATGCCTGAGTTTTTGAATTCTGAAAAGCTCATCTTGCAATTCACTTGCATGCAAAGAAAAGTACATATTCGCAGCACCTTGAATTCGCCTCACATGCATGATTGCATGACTTCCTCAAAAACTTCGCACATGCAGAAAAAAAACAGCTTTCACATGTAATACTTGATTGGCTTGATGAGGATTGTACATAAGGATAGCAAAATCTGCAAGGTGGGAAGATAGGTTTACACAAGAACCTAGTTCATTGTGGTGAAAGCAAAACTATTACAGAGTTTACTCCCAAGAAGAACACTTGATTCCCTAGCTAAGGATCATAAATAGTACTTGTATGTGTAGGGCTAAGGATCATAGATACTACTTGTATAAGAATACCAAAATCTGCAAGGTAGGAAGATAGGTCCACACAAGAACCTACTTCATTGTGGTGAAAGCAAAACTATTACAAGGTTTACTCCCAAGAAAAACACTTGATTCCCTAGCTAAGGATCATAAATAGTACTTGAATGTGGAGGGCTAAGGATCATACATAGTACTTGTACAAGAATACCAAATCCGCAAGGTAGGAAGATAGGTCCATACAAGAACCTACTTCATTGTGGTGAAAGCAAAACTATTACAGAGTTTACTCCCAAGAAGACCACTTGATTCCCCAGCTAAGGATCACGAATATACTTCATTGTTGTGAAAGCAAAACTATTACAGATTTTACTCCCAAGAAGAACACTTGATTCCCCAGCTAAGGATCATAAATAGTACTTGTATGTGCAGGGCTAAGGATCATAAATAGTACTTTTATAAGAATAACAAAATATGCAAGGTAGGAAGATAGGTCCACACAAGAACCTACTTCATTGTGGTGAAAGCAAAACTATTACAGAGTTTACTCCCAATAAGAACTCTTGATTCCCCAGCTAAGGATCATAAATAGTACTTGTATGTGTAGGGATAAGGATCATAAATAGTACTTGTATAAGAATAACAAAATCTGCAAGGTAGGAAGATAGGTCCACACAAGAACCTACTTCATTGTGGTGAAAGCAAAACTATTACAGAGTTTACTCCCAAGAAGAACACTTGATTCCCAGCTAAGGATCATAAACAATACTTCTGTAAAGTGTTGGATATGGTGACAAGAACACTTACAAGATGAGAGAAACCCCCTAGTCAACTACGCCTCAGAGCAATTGCTTCATCTATTGCCGATGGTGCATAGTTTCTTTGTCTGCTTTTCAAATAGGAGCTTTCAAACAGGCAACGTAGGAGATTAACGTCAATCTGTTGTCCATAGGAGAATCCACGCCATATTGTTGTACATATGACAATGATGCACAATGCACATATCGAAAATCCTGCACAATGGCCTTGTCTGCAAACAACTCTTGGCAACAACATACTTTTGAACACAGAGGCCATAGATCTGGCAAGGAGAGATTACCGCCTCGTGGAGTACATATTGTCCAGATGTAGTTAAGAGATTCAGCACCATACCAATGTAAATATAACACTGATGTAGTAAACTCAAGAATTCTCAACTCTCCATGGGGTGTGTACAACCGGTTCGCCTCCTGTGAGCCATTTATACTGCCTCTTGAGATCGTGTATACTGCCTTTACCTGCAAGGGCACGTAGTCTCTTGGGCAGATTAAGCATAATACCTGAGAAGGCGGGACATAAAATACAATTGAGCTAAATAACTGAGAAGGCAGGAACAACACTTGATCTCATATTCACGTATGCAACTGCGCATATGAATTTTAAACGTGAGGGGCATTGTCTGCCCGTCGAGGAATGGGCGAGAACAAAAAGTGGCAAGGGAAGATAAGCCCCGTTCTATTTGTCCATACGAGAACCCACCTCGTACAGGTGAACGCATAACTGTGATGTAGCCAACTACTCCTGGAGAATGGAGTGACCATACAAAGCTCCGCACATCCGCGTCTCAGCTCAGAGCATGGCCACCCAGCATTCTACATCAGGAGTCATTATCCCTTTCGGGATCTGATTTCTGGGACCATGGATGCCATTACAGAGTCCACATGGCTCCGAGACTTTCTCTCAGCACCGACTAGCAAACAGTCGATTCGTCGAAGCGCGACCTTCCCATGCCCTCGGAGGTAGAGATTAGAATCTATTGCGTTAGTCTTTATGGATTTTGCACCTTGTTAAATTTAGATATGTGGGTTTGTACACTCCTCGTCAAACCCTTCCTTTTGTCCCACACATGCAAAGAAGGTCAGAAACAACACTTCAAAACAAGCGTACAATGTGACTTAGGGATTTCTAAGAACTTCTATTGCAATATGAATGGTCTCCCTTGAAATGAGAGACCATTGTTAAATATAGATGGGAAGTGACCCCTTACTAACCCAAAATATGGTTGGGTATTGAATGTTATGGGTTCCACTAGACCAATGATTATGAGATTAATACACTACGGCCCCATAAGCTCAATGATTATGAGACTATGTGGGTGACACAAGATTCAGGTTTAAGAAAAGTTAATTTGGAAAAAGGGTTACAATTGAGATTATTGGTCATTGCTAGGACATCTTGAATGCTTGATATCCAATGAAGCTCCATATTTGGAAAAAAAAAATGATGTCCATTTATATCAGCTACTAGGTGGTTGAGATTGATGTTTTCAGCTCCACCTTGCTCGGTGTACTTTTTATTAGGAGAAGAAAATAGTTCCTTATGCAACTACAACAAAATGGGCTTCACAAGGTGACACTTTTGACATACAGTAGTTCACTATTCACAAAATTTCTCACAGATCACTCAAAGAATTCTCGAGATATTTTGCACACGTAAACAGAACAAAGAGAGCTTTTGAAAAGATCACACTTCATTAAAACGAATAAGATACTATAGAGAAACTTCTATGCAAAGAGATGCTTACGATACCCCGCATTGTCTGTGTGCATGTAGAGATATCCTAAGAGAGAATCAAGAAAGTAGGAGGATACCTTAAGAGAGAATCAAGAAAGTAGGAGGCTACCTTAAGCAAGCAAGCATGGGGCCTATTCTTAGGAATAGTACACCCTTAAAGTGACTTACAAAAGCGTGCTCTTTAATGTGATTCATGGGTATGTATCGATAAGTCGAAAGTACCCCTACATTTTAGGCTTAACAACTAATGGAATCGTTAACCTAAAAGTTAGTTGCAAATTAAAAATTCAAATGAGCTAGAATAGAGGAGAGTTTGGTTGATGAATCTTGTGCCCAAAATCTTTCACTTCATTGGTACACTTGGGCCTTCAATTGAATCTTGCTTTTCAACGTTCCCCCTTAAACATTAGCCCATCATCCAATCTCGTGGATTCGAAGCGCTTGCTTGAACTTGTAGAGTTTGTTGGAGTCCAAAGATTTTGTGAATATATATGCAATTTCATCATTGACGTTCACATGCTGAACCTGCACATCCTTACAAAATACCTTCTCCTTTGCAAAATGATAATGTACTTCAATGTATTTTCTCCTTCAATGAAACAAAGAATTTGAAGCAAGGTAAACACTTTGTATATTATAGTAGTGGTTTGCCTCTGTGTCCATAATTGATGTCCACTTCAGGTCTTCTTATTTATTGGCTAAATTCAAAAGATCAACATGCACTTCATCACCCATTTGGAAATTTTGGTGGGCCCCTTTGCTTCAAGCATCTGCTTCTTTTTCTTCGTATTTCTTCTTCTTTTGACAAATCCCCCTTCCTAAATGGTATCATCCTTCAGAAGCATGTAGTGGAGCTTGGTTAGGTCTATAGCTGATTTGGTCTCAATTGAAGTTCCAATTTCTTCTCTATAATGCTTTCTTTTCCAATGCCTTTTCTATAATGCTTTCTAGTCAGATTCATGAGGTGATTTTGCCATGAATGTAGCTTTGTTTGCCCCATTGCTTGGGTATCAAAGTACAAGTGACTATATCCATCTGTATGGCATTAAAGTAGGTGGCATAGCTATTTAGGAGTTTACAAAAGAACTCGGAGTGCTTCCCAAAAAAATCAAGTACGAAAGACCTCAAGTAGCCATATGATGGCTATCCAAATATTTAATTCGATGATAGTATGCGATGAGGCACTTTTAGAGGTGAAGTCTAATTGAAATAAAAAAGTAAAGGCATAATGTTGGTCCATATGGAAAGCCTAAGAGCTTAACCATATCTCTGGAGTACTTTGGTTTTTGAGGATCAAATATCTGTACTTACATTCATCCTTAGTTCATAAGTTCAATCCTAAGGAAAACCCACAACTTCTTTTTACCTATTGTAAAAGGTGTTAAACCTTAAAAGTCTATTAAGGTAAATCTAAAAAGATACAAAATCCAACATTCATATTTGAATTCAAAATTCAAACAATTAGTTGAAAAGTTGATTGGAGTATTTGGTAGAATCATCAACACCTACCAACTAGAAACATGAGAAAAAGCTTATATATACTTTAGTGAAGAATTCATGGATAGAGACTGAATTTTCACACACTTCAATAGTGCTTATTGTGCTTACCTCATAGCCATATGAGACCTCCAACACCTCCAACCATTTTAGTTTACATATCAATACATATAGTTGATGTTTCATAATCATCTTAACCTATTGTGTGATGCTAACTGTCCACTATTCAAGTCTGCTAAATCCTCAATGTCATTCAAGTGAACCTATGGTCTTATTCTCTCAACCAATGCATGCATCATGAACTTAACATTCTAGTGATCTTGATTATGCAAGATTTGATCATTGAAGCTCTATGTGTAGCAAAACCATTCAATCTTTATGATTGTATATATGAATTGTCTTCTTTCTAAAATATCAGGATCACACATGTTACTTAGTTAGTACATTGCTTACATTATAGCTATTGTTAATTCAATCTGTAACTTGGAATAGCTCACTTATCTTCCTATTAGAAGATATGCAAAAAGGTTTTGTTCAATTCATGGCAGGTCTAGAGCAATGAATATTTTTCTGAAGCTAGTTGGCCCCATGATCATATTCATTGTACCACATATTCCATGGAGTCTTTGGCCAATATCAGTTCCAAAGGCTCACTTATTTGAGCTGGTGAGATTTCTAAAGGAGAAGATTGCAATGTGGATTCTTGAACCATCATCTACACCATATTCAAATCAATGTTTCAGAGCACCCAAAAAAATGGAAAATTATGCTTCATACAGGATCTATAGCCTATCAATAAGATCACTATTAGAAAAGTAGGAACAAGGCCCATTGTAGATGCGTTTATATAATATGTGGTCTATTCTTTTGTAAATAATAAGATTTTTTGAAATTATGTTGGGTCTATTATTATAAATTGGAAAAGGTTTCATCTTAAGTTTGAGTTTATCTCTTCATGTATTATCAAGCACATGTTCCACTTAAATTCTCATTCTCAAGGAATTCGATCACCAATCTCAAGAAAGCCCCTTGGTTTCATTCCAATCCAACAACCTTCTCTTTCCCCCTCGATCCAATAAGAGATTACCACTACCTAGAACTAGGCCTTGGCCACCCACTCCTCCCTAGCTAGGTGTTGGAGGATGGTCCTCATGAGGACACTACAAGTCTTGGTCATGATCAGAAGAACCTTAAAAATGTTTCTCAGGTTAGAAGGAAAATTATTTATCAAAGGTTTAGATGTCTTGAGGAAGACGTAAACAAAGGCCACTCTGAATATCAAACTAGACTCTCGAAAATCAGATGCATGTTGAAATACAAAGAGGAAATTCAAAGAAATAATCTATAAGTATAATTTAAAGATTAGCGGGTAGGAAAGGTGGACAAGCCTACTAAAGAGATGTGTGCCTTCTCAAGAAGAAGAAATCCAAGGAAGCGATCCCTTTCATGGTGGATATAGATGGGTTTGAATGCAAGACAGATGAAGAAACTAGTACATTAATTGTCGATCATTTTACCCACTTTTGGGGGTTTCCATGTCTCTTTCTCCTCATAGGCATGATTGTGTGGCGACCATCTCTAGAGTGAGAACCAAAAGAATTTCACAAAGTATTAAGCATCTTCTTGAAGCTCCTAGTTTGGAGGATGAAATGCTTGAAGTTATTGAGTCACTTCATAATGGCAAAAGCTTGGGGCTTGGTTGCCTTAATGCATTTTTCAAGATCTTCAACCACATGGTGACTACTACTCAATTATGTCTAGAGTGGCAAGCAACAATCTTGATACAATTCTGAGATTTAAGAAGATCGAGGATTTTCATATCACACTTGATATGAGATGATGTATAGATTGGTTGAGTTTTAGGCAGGAATTTAAGTTCCAATCCCTTTGGCATCTCCTCATCAAGATTGAAAAAATCAGTTCTCATTGGCGAATCCACCAACAGAGAATTTCAACCAATGTGAAAGCTAAAAATTTGTGGAGACCCTCCATGGTGTAAATGTTGCCTTCATGGCAATGAGAACTTGGGACACCACAAATGTTCAATTACTCCATTTCTTTCACTTTGGCTTTGCTTTGCCTTCAATTTCATTAGTGTTGGGATTTCGGTTTTGTTTGCTTTTTGCCCACTGTTTCATGTCCATGTCCAAAAACGTGAAGAAGTATTCTCTCAACATTCAGCATCAAATTGATTTTCTTTCCAATATGTTTTCTGAAATTCTCTATATAACTCTTGATCATTAATGTCTTAACTTTAAAGTATATTTCAAATTCTCTGTTGGATTGTTCCTCCTTGGCAAAAGGATTGTTAACTGTAAGAAATCCCCCCGCCCTTCAGGAATCATCAAGTACTCTTTTTGATCAATAACAAGCTTAAACCCAAGTGGGCTCCACATGAGGGTGATGAAAGGGTGATTAACCTTCTTTGTAATGCCATCTAAGCTCTGTAAAAGCTTCCCCTGCTTTGTGGGATTTGGGGGGTCCCGTGGGCAGTAGTCCCCTTCTCTTGTACTTTTCTTTATTTAATTCAAGTCTGGGAGAGTAGTTTAATGCCGAACTTCCTTTATATTAAAAAAAAATTCTCTGTTGGATTAAAGTATTCCTAATGAACATCTCCGCTGATTCTCTCTCTCTCTCCGTAAACTAGTACACAAATTATATGCATGATGACAACAACAACAAGTGTAGAAAATGTTTACGGAATTTGATGACTAGGAAAGAGGCGAACAGAAAGGAAAGATTGCATTATGTGTCTCTCTCTCGCAATGAAAACTTTGCATGAGTAAGACAAGAGAGTGTAGGCAGTAGGACAAACGAGTGCATTATCATCAATAGTCTCTCTCTCTCTGCCCTAATGCAGATTTCTCGTAATGTCCGTCTCTCTATTATACATAACAAAGATAGAGTCCAAAACTAAGGTCTAGCAAATGGCTGCGGAACTTATTGAATAGAAAAAGGACAAAAACAAAGAAAACATTGTGTGAATAGATTACGTGCGAGATTGCCTGCAACCCAATATGATTTTGAAGAAAGGTGAAAGGTTGAGAGCTTTTGACAGTCCTCTTGCCCACGAGGATTTTGAACACAGAATCTTTCATTGACATAGTAAGGCTAAGGAGATGCAAGGCAAGGACAGCCACACTCATATTAGAAACACTCTATTTGTCACGAACAGCCACACTTTGAAGATCATATGTGCCACAATTATAGGGTTTCAAAAAGGAAGAAGACAAAAGAAATAACACCTGGATGATGCTGCTATTGATTTTAGTGACTTTTGTTAGCAGAGATCTGTCACTCCAGAAAAAGGAACAAATCAATGATGAATATGATGAACTAAGAAACTTACATAGCCTTGCTGACCTTGGCATATGCTCAAATGAGGGCAATGATTTAGTAGCTACTGATGATGAACATATTGGGAGCTCATAACAATCTGAAAGTGGAATATATTGTTTACATGAAGAGGATATTGATAAATACAAAGATTATTCAAACGTGTGCATCTTCATGGATAGGAATATAATATATATATATATATATATATATATATATATATATATATATATATATATATATATATATATATATATATATATATATATATATGTGTGTGTGTGTGTGTGTGTGTGTGTGTGCATATACATATACACACGTATACAAGGCTTTGGCATGGAGGTTCTCCATCTTGAAACATGGTGATGTTGAGGATTTCAGAAAGATGACACGTCTGCATGCGTATGGCAGCACATTACCACTTTTCTTATTTGTGGAGAGAGAGAGAGATAGAGAGAGAGATAGCATTGTGATCTACAGCTGTGAATATCTTTTAGGCTGTGATCTGTTTGTCGAAGGCAGTTGGCAAAGCTGAGACTTTGCCAACTAATCCACACACACACACATCAAGTAATCCACCTTCGCATATATAGACATAGTTACACTCACATCCACACACACACATCAAGTAATCCACCTTCGCATATATAGACATAGTTACACTCACATGCACACATACTTAGAGACATATACACTATAATATGCTATCCATCTCCTCAAAGTCTTAATCATTTTCAATCTATTGATTGTTTGGTCTTTTTGGACAAAGCCAATAAATCTTCTATTATGGAAAAAAACGCACAACGCACATGCAAATACCAGTTACATATAATGTAATCCATCATTAATACTCACCATGCAAAATTCAAGCTTTCAAATATGAACTAACACTGTGGAATTCTGAATGCATTTGAATAAAAGAGAGAAAACTTACGTAATTTATTATTGACATTTCATCTGTTAGAGCACATTATTATAATATAATGTTGAAAGTTGAACGCTCGCATATTAGTCTTGTCTTCAAGCAACATATATTTCATACATACACACACACACATATATATATATATATATATATATATATATATATATATATATATATATATATATATATATATATATATATATATATATATAGTATGTGTGTATATGAGATATATGTTTTTTTTAATAAAGACGTTACACACACACACACACATATATATATATATATATATATATATATATATATATATATATATATATATATATATATATATATATAGTATGGGTGTGCATATGAGCTATATGTTTTTTTTAATAAAGGAAGTTCGATCTTAGCCTACTATTCTGGGCTTGTATTAAATAAAAGGGAAAGAAAGGTACAGGTGAAGGGGACTAGTGCCCATGAGACCCCTCAAGTCCCACAGAGTGAGGGTAGATCTTAGAGAGTTTAGATGGCAGTATAAAGAAGGCTAATCACCCTCTCATCATCCTCATGGAGGGCCCACTTGGGTTTAAGCTTGTTGTTGATCAGAAGGAGTACTTTATGATGCATGAAGGGGGCGAGATTTCTTACAGTTGGCAATTCTTTTGCCAAGGAGGAACAATGGTTTCTCAATCGACCACTCTTTGGGGGAGTCTCCAAAGAAATAAGCACATCTTTCTCACCAGATCTTCTAGAGGACCTCCCCTCTAATGGCATTCTAGAGAGTTGTCGAGAAACCGATCACTTCTCCTAGTAGATCTTGTTTCAGATATGCTATTGAGTTCTAATTTTCTTTCCGACAATCTGCAAGAGCCTGATGAATTGGGACAAGTAAAGAAGATGTAATTGACATCTTCAATGGATCGGCAACAATGCTTGCATCGGGGAGACATCCCACAAATTTTGCTAGCCTTTAGGTTGGTCCAAATTCCACAATGAAGAATTTGCCATAAGAGGATAAACTTTTTGTTTTCTATGAGAGGGTGCCAGATAGCCATGAACTTCAAATCCCACCGCATTCGCGTCCATGACAGGCACCACTTCGTATTGAGGTTGACCTGATAATCAATGTTCCCTTTGATATTCGAGACTTTTGTTAGGCAATTACCATTATGCCATCTGAGATCCAATAGGCATGATGCATCATGTCCCATGACGGACTTTAGAGTAGTCCTAGGCAAGACATCTGCTTTGTAAATATTCCATTCTTCATAGGAAATGGTGGCTCTAGGGTCAATATCCTTGAAGTTGATCCATTGGTTGGTGTCTTGTTTCCAGAGATGTTTCCATTTTCTGAAGCCCTTGTTCCAGAGCCTCTTTGCACTTGAATGTTCCAAGATTCTAGGTTCGTGATGCCATGGATCGAAAACCAAAAAGAGTCATTCTGTCTGATACCAGCTACCCACTTCCAATCTTCCCTGATTCTTATGAAGCTTTTAACTTTATTCCAACTCTTCCATAGGGAGCACACAAGATTCAAGCCTTTCAAGAAAACACGGATCGGGGAAAACAAAAGGGTTAGAGTGTCCAGGTTCTTCAAATCTGGTAATCCCACAAAAGTTAGTGTGTTCTTGTTTCTGAAGATCAATTTGGCCCATGAAGTCTCCCCATTGCACCATGCCTTAATCATCCATTTTGCCGCCAGTTTGTTAGCCATGCATCCCATGTCCAGAATACCAAGGCCCCCACTATCCTTTTGGCTAGTGCAGATGGACCATTTGATTTTGGGCATCCCCTCTTGTTGCAATCTCCCGTCCAAAGGAAGTTTCGATAGCTCTTGCTCTTTCAGTGTCCAACAAGAGAGGAAGTAAATGGTTGATGAAATGAGGAACATGTTAGTAACCATTGCATGACCCGCGAGATTGATTTGCATACCTCTCCAATAGTTTAGGTTGCTTTCGACTCTAGCCATGACCGAGTTCCACTGTTGCTCCAAGGAGATACCAAAGCCCAAGGGAATCCCAAGATGCCGCAGAATTTGGCCTAGGGGAATGTTCTAGTAGCCACGTTCAAAGAGAAGGTTGGGTTGGATTCCAACAATAGCTCTAAAGGAAATCTTTCAATGGTTGATTTTGGATCCAGAGGCAATGGAAAATGTATCCAAGCACCTCCAAAACGTCTCCAGAGTGGTACAGTCATTGTGGACAAAAACGTTCATATCATCGACAAAAAGTCTCATGGTGATCTCGCCTTGGTTAGAGGGCAACAAGAGGCCTTTGATATTACAAGCTTCCACCTGTTGGTCCACCAGTCGGCTAAACCCTTCCATGGTGATGTGAAAGAGAAGGGGAGCCAATGGGCACCCTTGTCTAATTGAACATTTTAATTTGATCGCCTTCGAAAGATGGCCATTAACATTGATTTGAGTCAAAGCATTTCCCAATAGGGTTGAGATCATCTTTGTGAATTTTTGGCTGCAACCGAGATCTTTAAGTGATTGCAACATATAGTCCCATTTTAGCCTGTCATAAGCTTTGTCAAAGTTGATCTTGAAGAAAACCACATCTTGTCTTGACTCATCCATGAACTCAAGACCTTCCCAAATATCAATTATGGCTTCCAAAACTAACCTATCTTTGACAAAACCCTTTTGGTCCTCGCTTAACCAAGCTCTTAGATGAGAGAAAATTATGTTGGCTATGTCTTTAGCAATGGTCTTATATCCCGTTTAAAGCATCGTAATCGGATGCAAGTTCTCAATTCTATTCTTTTCCCTTGTTTTGTGGATTAATTTGATTATGCCATTGTTGAGACAAGTCGAAAACACTCTAAACTTGAGTGCCTCTTGCCAGACTAGACGAAGAGGATGGCCATCACCAACTTGAAGGACTTAAAGAATTCATTAGTGAGCTCAATCAGCCCCGAGCTTTTCCCATTGGGAAGGGCATCAATGACTTCCAATGATTTCTTCTTCCGAGATAGGGGCATCAAGCAGCGATCGAAGGTTGTGTTGGATCCTATAAAAGGATACCTGGAGATGGCTTCCATGCAATCTCGTCTATGGGGGGAGAGGTGAGTCGAGGTCCCTAGAAGTCTCCTAAAATGTTCTTCAATGATTCCGATATTTTCTTCTTCCGTATTACATACAATGTCATTTGAGTCTAGCAATGGGGGGATAGATTCTCTATTTTGTTTCCTTTAAAAAATGTTGCACATCTCTTTGGTGGGCTTGTCGGCTTTGCAAGCCCACCACTCCTAAAAGAATATTTGCAAATTTTTTCTTTGTATTTCTTCCTTGTATGTCAACAGTGATGTGATTCTTCGTAGACCCTTTTGGGATTGAGCTTTTCCTTTGTTCATTTCCTCCTCAAGTCTCGAAAATCTATGATATAGAGATTCTCTATGTCCACATCGAACAGTTTGGAACATCTTTCTAGAGATATATGTTATATGTTAGAGTATTTGTGTTTGCGTACATTCATTCCTTCATGTGAAAAGTGAGTCATGATTCTACGTGCTTTGCTATATATATATATATATATATATAAATAAAAGTGACTCATGATTCTACATGCTTTGCTCTATATATATATATATATATATATATATATATATATATATATATATATATATATATATATATATATATATATATGTGTGTGTGTGTGTGTGTGTTTATTACCTTTTTTATTTTTTAATGTGTGGAGCATGGAGTAGAGAGTATATTTATGAGTATTGAGTGTGTGTTATGCAGTACACTCATTGCCCACTCAAATTCTAAATACATATATAACAACGCGTGCACGCATGGAACTTCGCGTCAACTCATCCACCTGCACATATATATACCCACATGCACACACACTTATAGACATATACACTATCATTGCTACCCATCTCCCCAGAACCATAACCAATTTCGACCTATTGATTTGATCTTTTCGGACAAAGCCAAGAAAAACACACAAACGATTTATATATATGTAATCCGTCTCCCAAAACTTTAAGCAATTTCATATTATTTATTTTTCCTATGATGGTCCAACTTATTAGGGAGCATAATATTCAACGTGTTTTGAGTATAAACGTTCCATGATTAATACCCACTTTCGTTTCTCTGATGCCTACTCCCAAAGAACATAGTGGATACAAACAATCTGCAAATATAATTTGATAGCATATCATATGCTATCAAATTGTGTTTGCCTATAATTTTATTATCATATGCTGTCAAATATAATTTGATAGCATATGATAATAAAAATATTTTTTCATGGATACTCGAAAATGAATAGATATTAGCATTTGATAACAAAAATCATTTATTCTTGATATTGGACCATGAAGAATTACAACTATACCATCAAGAATTACAACATTAACTTCGAAGTGGCTTTCAAATTAAAACAAATTTATTTAAGAGTAATATCACGGATACATTGAAAAATTATGGATTAATATGATGGATAACATATAAGATTAAACTCTAATTATAAATATCAGTCAAAGTCAAATGTTCCATTACTCCATATCTTTCGTTTTGGCTTTGTTTTTCCTTGAGTTTCATTAATGTCGGGATTTTGGTTTTGTTAGGTTTTTTCCCACCTTTTCATGTCCAAGTCCTAAGAAATAAAGAAGTATTCTCCAACATTGAGTATCAAATTAAATTTCTTTCCAATATTTTCTCCAACATTCTCTATATAACTCTTGATCATTAATGTCTTTGTTTTCTAAAATAGATACCCGATATTGTATATTAGCCTTAAAGTATGTTTCAAATTATCTGTTGAATTAAAGTATTCCTAAATAACATCTCCACTGATCTCTCTCTCTCTCTCTTGTCAAGGTTTTTATATTTCCATTCTCATCAAATTAACTTTCATATCTTTCCATTATATCATGCTTAATTTTTTTGTAATTGTTATTGTTAGTTTCTTAAGTGTTTTTCTAAATGTTTTCTTAATGTTTGTAAACTTATTTTGGCCCATTTAAATGTGAATAAGACCAAAATTAAATGAATCCTTTTAAAATAGAGAAGACATCATTCATTTTAGCAATTTAGATCCTAAGAGAATGGCATGCATGAAGCAAAGTGCTAGAAAGGATCCTTTCATCTACACTAACCATGTGAAAGTTACTCAATGCCCACCATGGATGACACCCTACAAGAATCTTGGAACCACAACCCACTCTTTTGGACACCACTTTCTGGCAGCATTCCATTGAGAGAAAATTAAGCTTCATGAGATGAGAGACATGTATCATAAGAATTGCAAAACTCCTCTTCTATATTTGATGATCCACCTCTAAGTAGCACCATATTCAAGTCAAGGTCCAAAGAAGGAGGATGGAGATAAAGCATACATGAGTCAGAGTCACATTTCGAGGAGTCCTTAGATGAAGAAAGTGTTAATAATCTATCATTGAACAATATTCATATAACGACAAACCATCGAGTAACACAAGGAGGAAAGAGGATACCTACAGGACAAGGGCAAAGACCAATAGATGAAGAAAGAGATACAAGTCAACATGAAAATAGGTGAGAGCATGTAAATGAATAGGCAAGGCCATGTAGGTGTGCTCCAAGAAAAAAGATAGACTATCAACCATGTTGTAGACCACAATGGCCATAATCCAACATCCCTCCAAATGCATAGATCACCACAAAGATGCAAAAAACAAACCATGGTCTTTGTGGAGATCAGGCATTATCAAAAGTCTATGGATCTTCTGACTCCACAATGGCCATTTGCAAGATTTTTGAAGGAATAGCTCCAAAGCTAATGTGCCAAATTTTGCATTCAAGGGATAGCAATTGAGGCACTCCAAGAGGCTACACAGGCTTATCTAATGTAAATGTTGGAAGACTCTAACTTATGTTCTATTCATACAAAGAAAGTTACAATACAACTTGAGGGTATGCAACCAGCTAGAAGGATTAGAGAAAATAATCTTGAACACTTCTAAACCCTCTTGATGAGAGAGCTTTTTTTATTATACCAAATGATGAATATGATCTCCTTATTATTACATTTGTTCTCTAATTGTTTTCAAGTCTATTTGCATCCCAAGTTTTTCAAAGTGTATTTACACATGAATATCTTAGCCTTACATCCTTTTTATGAATTTTAGCATATGCTTACTGTATATGAAGTGTATGTTACGCACTATAAGTGCTTAAAATGACATAGAATAAACAAAAGAAGGCCTACCACAAAAACATGAGATAGGGTCTTACAAAAATTTTGCAAGGCCTAATCATATATTTTTATGGGAGGCATTTTTTTCCATAAAATCATATACCATGTATAGTGGAGCATATGGTATGCCATATTTTAGGTGAATTTCATGCCAAACCCTTGTATAAGAGACCAAAAAACTTTATAACTATTTATATGCACTTATACCGATGGAAATGTAGCCTTAGTCATTTAAGAAGGCCCAGAAAAGGAAAGAAAGGGGCAACCATAGAAACGTGGGTATGGACCTTCAAAAAGTTTCACAAGGCCCATATGTGCATTCAATCCAGAAGCTCCTTTTTTGCATTTCCTAAACCCCTAGAACTGGTATGCACTACATAGAATTCAGAAAATAATGGATTTGACTATGCAACACATATGAAGTATATGTTCAGAAACATAACACTACAATATACACAATTGAATGCACATGGAAATTGAATAAAGCATCATTTCTATCAAATTTGTTTCCAATTGGCTCTTCGCCTTGAGATTCTTCACTACATTATTTCATCTTTGGAAATATTTGGGCAATTGACAGGTCAAAATAGAGTGAGATATTACATGGGGGTATGTCAACCCAAAACCTAAAGCAATTCAGATTTTTCCTAATATTTTTGTTCTAAATTTAACTCCTGGGGTATTAAGGGAAAGGGATATCCTTACCAAATTTATATAGTTTGTCTATTGCATTATTGTAGATAGGCACAAAAAATTTCTCAAGGACTTGAGACACCAAGTCATGAAGTGTCGTTGAGGGAAATAATCCTTGTGAACAATCACAAAATCTTCCTTTCACAATTTCCCAATTTATTTTTCCAAGATTGAGCCACCACTATGGGCAACCTAATCATCATCATTCCTCATTGCAAATTTATCAACTTCAGTAAATTTTTATCAACTTCAATAACTTCTTGCACATAGAAATTTATTGAGTACGAATATAAAACATGGTGAATCATAAAAGTAAGTAGATATTTACATCTTGAAGCCTATCCTCATCCTCTCCTCTCAATGCATCTAGAGGAATTGAAGAGTGAACCATGCCACTATGTTCCACAAATGGTAATTTTGCAATCTTCTTCTCCAATTTTTTTCCTTTGTTATGGTGAAATGCTCTTCAATGGTATTTTGATTAACATCGCTCAAAATCTCCTGACACACCAAGGCAATAGTATCTGTGATGGAATCACCAAATGGAAAAGTTGAGTTTTCAATTAATTCTAAAGACAAAAAATGCTAAGGCATTTGTCGAGGCATAGACCAAATGCCTTCTCAATATCATGAAGGAAAAAAATTCTTCTCCATCTATGAGCAGAACAAGAACATTTTCATCTCTACCTCTTGTAGGATTTCAAGTTGGAGAGTACACACTCTTCTGAAGTACTAGCTTTATTTAAGTGGTCCACAAAACCATATACGAATTCTCTACTTATTTTATCACTTTCTTCTAATAGGTTGAGAGCTTCTAGTTATGATTCCTTTTTATCATCTACAAAACCTCTAGTAACAAGAAATGATAGTTCCATACGTGTTAGGGGATGCTCCTCGTCGATAATAACGATTGTTGTAGAAATGAAAGATAAATATTTATTTCCTCTCTTCTTTATCTTATTATAATGCTTGATTATTGGCACTGTGTCATCTAACAAGTTCCCTATGTCCTTAGCAACGACCATGAAATACTTGGGATGCTTCAAAAAGGCCTCATCTACTTTATGGATATAAAAAACTAGGTCACAAGGGACCCATTTCCCCTTATATTGTAGAATATCATTGGAGTATTGTAATATACACAAATCATATGATCAATAATCTCCTTGAGCCCATCAAAGTTCATGGTTAGTGTCCCTTCAAGATTAGGTACTATACATACTAGGACATACAAATCTGTATCACCTTTGTACTGTGTTCTATTCAATAACTCCATGAATAGCTCTTGAGGTATTTGATGGGATTGGTAGATGTGGATGTAGCCATTACATGTGGGCATAGTATTCTATAGCCTTGAGAGAATCTCTAGCTCTTTGTGAGTGCAAATGTGAGAAGTGAAAACATCAAACCTATTTTTATAGTAGGATTAGTGTTTTAAATTGATCGATGCCACTTTTAAAGCTTAAAAATAAAATAGTGAAAGTTAAGAAAATGATTCTAGGTTGACAAAATAATGCAAAAAACATAAAAAATATGAATATTTTTGTATTAAAGTAAGTATTTAAGCATAACATCACAAAAAACAAGATGAACAACCACATTTCAAAGCAATGAACATAGAGTTTTGATAATTCAAAAGTTCTAAAATTACCAATGCAAATAGCAATGTATAAAAAATCTCTACCATATATTACTTTTCCTAATCCTTACAAGTAAAGTCTCTTGCAAGTGCAAGAAACCATTAGATAGAAGGACTATGACCAAAAAAGTGACAATCCAAAATGCAATCATGAGCTTGCAAAAGAGTTATGACAATGAGATTTGAATTCCATCTTTACTCCAATTTGTAGGGACATTCATTTTGTATTCCAATCTCCATCCAACCTATAGCCACTTTAGTTATATAACTAAAATAAGAAATAATGAAAAAATTATTTATACAAAATCACAAACCTTCTCACAGTAGCCAAGGTTTGATGATGATTCACTAAAATAATTTCAATCTCATTGTTGGGAAAGTTAAGCTTAATTTCAAAAGAAACTAAAGACACCTCAAATATTTGTAATGGTATCCATTGACCAAGTTTTTTACATCCAATGATCATAATAGAATCTAATGTACAATGAAGTATGATGTTTCAAATATCAAGATCCTATACCTCTTATCCACATATTTTACAAACATATCTATCATCATTTGCAATTCCTTCCATCAAACTCCAATTTTCACCTAGAACACCTTCTAATTGCTCATATGTGATATCCTTACACAAGAACATGATGTACATCTTTTGGAATGAGGATCTTTGAAATAATAATACCAAAAAATTGATGGGAAAACACCAATATAGGCCTACAAATCTAAAAACTTTCGTGAATTTCAAAGATTCATGTATATCCATTATCATCCTATGCTTCAAAGATAATATATACTGTATATCAGGTTTTGGTGACGCCAAGCTAAGAAGAGAATCTACATCACTTCTCTCAAAAGATATAGAGAACTCATATTTGGGATTGACTAATTTGAGGTGTGAGATTTGTAAGAATTCACTTGAGCTTATGAATGTAAGATTCCATTGTTCCAATCTTTGTCTTTGCCCTTTGTGTGTGTGTGTGTGATGTCATCATGCTTCTCACTCACTCACTTGTGCACTCCTCTCACTCATGATCATCATATCATCGTCACGTTTCTATAAATTGACATTTATGAGCTGAAGCTTCACAACGGTGGTACTTCCATAGTGCTGGAGTGGTAGAGGGGATGAATGATTCACTCTGTGCATAGAAAAATCTTTCATGAACACATCTATAATCTTTTTCATGCTTGGTGAATCTCACCTGCAAACCTTTCTCCACAATTTTACCTACACATATTAGGTTTTTTTTAATACTTGGTTCATAGAGAACTCTACTCAAAAGATTTATATTACCATTCCAAGTCTTCGGATTCCTTATCTTCTCCACAATATGCCTTAACCTCATGCTTATTCTTTGGATCTTCCAAGGGTGGTATACTCAAGTCAATTGCCTTCAAAATGGGAATAGTGCTCAGCTATTCCTTGAGCTCTAAGAATGATTTCTCATGTTCATTGGTCCACTCAAACTAGGTAAATTATCCATAATTACTACAAAAACATGGTGATAAAACATTGGTAGTATCCACAATGTCCCTTGAAGGATTGACTCTCCTTGATAGCTTTAGGATCAAGATTCCAAAATAACTTTTACTTTCTCTTCATCTATAAAGATCCTATTTTTGGACATTCTGTGAGCCAATATTTTCCCTTGTTTGACATAATACACACTTTTCAAGATTTAAGCAAAATCTCTAAGTTCGCACTTTTTAAATATCTTTTGTAGAGTGGGAATTGTTGGTGTAGGGCAATCAACAATTGAAGTTTTGAGTGAAAACTTGAAGTCAAGGACTGAAGAAAAGACCAAGTCATGAAGCATGAAGGAAATGCATATCCAGGAGATAAAGATGTGTATACATATGTACATTATTTTAGAGTGAGTTCATTATATACTTTTGTATGGTCATGAGCTTGTAAAAATTTGCCTATATATACAAAGAAAATGTCAGGGAAAAGTAGAGAGATTATGTGAGAACAAGACTTGATAAGAATTAGATGTCATTAGACTTTTAGAAGTGAGTAGAATCTCTCTCATTACTCAGATGTAAGAATTTCTTAGAAATGAAAACTGTTGCACCCCATCTTTCTGTGTATTCTCTTTCTGTGTTTGATTATTTCAAGAATCCTTTTGTAGATGTCTAAGTCCATAGTTGATGAGGCTATGGTTAAAGTTTGAGAGCCTTATTGTAAACAGGCTGTGAGAATTATGAGTGGGAACATTCATATGTGAAGAAGTGTTCACTGGTTCCTGAAACAGGCGCAAAATTCGATGTTAATGTTTTGGTCAGTTCTCCTTCCAGAGTGTAAAGTTTTGAGCAAGCAAGCACTAAATCTTTAAGTTGGAAGGTAAGCTACTTGTGGCTAAAAGCATTTTCATGAATGGGTTCTAGATTAAGAGAGCCAAGTGTTAGAAGTTACAAGTGTTTGAATCGACTTCTCATAAAAACAGTTTTAGATATAGGTGACTTGTTAAGTCCGTTTCTCAAGATCTACTGAGTCTTTTGGAATGATTTAACTTCGAGGAGGTGCGCAAACTATAGGCGACACCTTGTGCAAAGTTTTATAAAAAACTTTACACATTTGATAAGTCAATGAGAGAGTTATGTGCAGCAGACTTTCTGTAGAGTTATCATTTTCACAATTTGGTCAAAACTTTGATAATTAATCATTGATCCTCTAAATTGGTGAAGGTTTGGAGTTACTCTTGATATAGAGGTGTTCTAAATTCAAGAGTAGCTTGTTCTTTTGGAGATTAATACTCTCCATCAGTGGTATGAGAGCAGGAAACATCAAAATTGAAGAAAGGAGGACCCCGACTGCTGCACACATAAAGAATTCAACAATTAAAGATTCAGAAGGAGAAATCTTGAGAGCAAAGCTTGAGAAGGAGGCCATACAACATCAAGGAATACAAAAGGAGTATCATTCAAAGTAAAGGTACATCTATTACTCATAAAGTTTGAAGAATTCAATATACAGGTGAAGAAAGGATGGGAGATTCTCTTCAGATAGAGAAGTTGGATAGAGAGAACTATCTAGCATGGTCAATGAGGATGGAAGCTCACCTTATGAGCAAAGATTTGATAGGATACATTACACGTGAAGAAGAAAACCCTCAGTTCAGAGATCCTAGTGTTCCAATTAGGGAGGAATTATCAGAATTGAAGAATTGGATGAAGAAAGATGCTCAAGCTAGGAGCATTATCTATATGGAAGTTAATGACTACTTACTAACTCACATTAGAGGTCTTGAAAGTGCAAGTGATATATGGAATGCTTTGGAAGAGCATTTCCAAAACACCACAACGTCAAGGAAGGCATCCTTGTGGGAAGAATTTACCACATTCAAGAAGAAGGCCTCTCAATCCATCTCAGATTATGTAACAAGGATGAAGGACATTGCAGATGCATTAGGAGCAGTTAATGAAGACATTGAGGAAGATAAATTGGTAAGGCAAATCCTCACAGGTTTGAGAGGTGATGACAAATGGAAGCCATTCATTTTGTCTACTGAATTATCACTTGATCATTTCACTCCTGATTTAAATCAGTTGTTAGGACATATGCTAACTTTTGAGCAGGATGTCAAAGGTGAATGTGATAAGACTACAGGACATGCAATGTATTCAAAGGATAAAAAGAAGAATATCAAAGGAAAGCAACAAGAAAATGAGGATGAAGGTGCAACTAGTCAAGCTAGCTTCTTGAGAGGAAGATGAGGTGGCAAAGGTAGAGGAAGAGGCAGGAATAATAAAGATGGAGTCAAAGCTTGCTGGATTTGTGGTAAGACAAATCACTTAGCTAATGATTGTTGGCATAATACTCAGAGTAATGGTGGATATAATCAGAATTTTAATTCAAGAGGAAGAGATGGCAGAAATCAAAGAGGTAATTTCAGAGGTAAAGGTTACTTTGGAAGAAATGCAGGTAGAGGATTCGAAAGTCAACAATACAACAATACCTACTACAATTATGCTTTAGATCAGAAGGAGGATTCAACATTGATAATGAATGCAACTTGTGAAAGGCAAAGTGAAGACCAAAGAGTCTTCTACATTGACTCAAGGTGTAGCAATCACCTAAGTGGCAACATAGCTTTGATGACTGATTTGAAGAATAAGGTAACTAATCATGTAGTTGAAACAGGTGACAATACAAAGCACAATGTGAAGTCAATTGGATCAGTGAAGGCCAAAGATGGAAGTATTCTCTTGATTAAGGTTTTGTATGTTCCTAAAATTCCTAAGAATTTGATAAGTGTAGGATAAATTGTTGAAAAAGGTTATGAAGTTAGGTTCACTAATGAAGGAGTGTTTGTGGAAGACCCTAGCAATGGGTATAAACAGATTGTTTCAGGGAAGAAAGAAGGAAGATTGTTCACATTGAAGATCCAAGGAAATTTTGGTCATGCCTGTTGATATATTTAGGTAGTGATGTGTGTGAACACTCTAGGACTGCCGGGGCACTTTTTTCCCTCTTTAGGAGGTTTTTTTCCCCCGGCTTGTATATACGCCTATTGCCCTAATGGGCTACTTATCTTTGTACATTCTCTAGTAATACATTCAGTCTTGTGTGTTGTGCTCCAAGCTTCTTCTTCTTCCTTGTGCTGTTCGCATGCTTCCGCAGACGTCTAACTCCAACAATTGGTATCAGAGCAGGTCGTCGCTTCTTCTAGGGCGCCGTCGACACTCCTCCGTTTGCAGTCTGAGATTCGCACGAAATTTGGTGAGCATACTCAGGGTGTTTCCGAGATCAAAACAACTTTGCTATGTGGTGCCAAAACCGCGATCTGAGCTCGTTTCGGCCTCCGAACGCACTATCGCAGCGCTTGTGCAGGCTATTTCGTCCTTTTGTGCCAAAGGTATATACCAGTTTCTGTTCGCCAGTTTAAGTGTCTCGAAGTCTGCTACAGGTCTAGCAAAACTCGTTTGGGCAGTTCCGTTCAACGTTTTTAGATACAGTCAATTTTTTGCATCAAGGTATTTTAGTCACCGGCCATGGCTGAAAGCAGTGATGTATTCCGTATGTTGGCTGTTGAGGATAAGTTGGATGGTACCAACTACCCATTATGGGCTTATATGATGCGACATGTACTAGTTGCAAAAGGATTGTGGAACATTGTGCAGGGTGTTGAAAGACGTCCTGTTACACCTGTAACGACAGGTACTGCAAATACAGGTGTTGGAGCTGATGAAGATGGTGTCGAAGATGATATATTCCGCAGATTCCTGTTCGTGCTGCTGTTCCTGTTGCACCTACTGTAGAGCAGATTCGTTGGGATGGCAAAGATGCCCAGGCACATGCATTGATAGCTTTGTCTGTCAAACGTGCCATTATTCCTCACATTCGCTCTTGCAGAACAGCAAAGGATGCTTGGGATACACTTACCACTTTGTACCAGGCTAGGAATGAGGCTCGTGTTGCTTACCTCCGAAAACAGTTGGAGAGTGAGCACATGAATGAAGGTGATTCTATGGATAGTTTTCTTACAAAGATCAAAGACCTGAAGGAACAATTGATTTCTGCTGATGAGGTTATACCAGATAGCTCACTTGTGCAGACCGTTCTGAATGGTCTTCCTGATTCATATCAGAGTTTTGCCTCTACTCTTCGGTTGATGATGAAAGGCAATCCGAATGCCTTGTCATTTGAGGAATTAGTCTCTGTTCTATTGCAGGAAGATCAGCCCAGGCAGAACAGGTCCATTATGCGTGTTGCAGATCAAGCTTTCCTGGCTAGTCAGAAGGGCAAAGGAAAATGGAGCTCTTCTACTAGTAAGCAGAAATCTGCAAATGCTGCACATTCAAAGAACCAAGACAAAGATGAGAAAAAATCAGAAAAGCAGAAATTGTTTTGTAAGTACTGTAAAGGCAATGATCATATCATAAAGAACTGTCCAAAACTGGCTGCTAAAGAGGCAAAGAAGAAAGAGGCTGGAATGGTTGTTGCAGAGGCCTCTACACCAAAAACAGAGTCTGCAAATCTTGTGCAGGAAGAAGAATGGGCGTTTACTACTGTCTGCAGTTTTGACCCATCTTCTCCTCATCAGTGCATGTCTGCAGTAAACTCAGATGTTTGGTACTTTGACAGTGGGGCGACCAAACATATTACCTCGCAACGCAGTTTCTTCTCTTCACTCGAGCCTGCCCCTACAGGGAATACTGTCACATGTGCCAATAACTCCTCTTATCCTGTTATGGGAGTTGGTAAGATCATTCTGACTACTGCTGATGGTAGTTCTTTCACTTTGTCAGATGCTTTATTTGTGCCAGGGATCAAAAAGAATCTGTTATCAGTTTCTGCATTAGCCAAGATTGGCTTGGTTGTGAAATTTGTTGATGACAGGTGTACAGTCCATGATCTCTCAAATGGCGATGTGATTATTGCTTCTGGCATTTTATGTCGTGGGCTGTATAAGCTCATAGATTATGAAAGATATGTGAATGATTCGGCATGTGCAGTTCATGATTCTCAGGCTATGTCAGATGCAAAGCTTTGGCATGCACGCTTTGGTCATCTAAATTTTGCTAGTTTGTTACGCCTGCAGAAATCTGAAATGGTGTCCTCTTTGCCCAAACTTGAGGCACCTGGAAAACATGTTTGTGAAGGCTGTATTTTGGGCAAAATGCAGCGTTCTTCCTTTCCAAAAGATGGTTCAGTTCGGGCTACGCAAAAATTGCAGCTTGTACATAGTGATGTCTGTGGTCCTATGCAGACACCCTCTTTTGGAAATTACCTTTACTTCGTGACTTTCATTGATGATTTTTCCAGGCATGCATGGGTATATCCACTCAAAGCAAAGTCCGAAGTGTTCATGTGCTTCAAACAGTTTTTGGTTTTGGCTGAAAATCTGTCAGCATGTAAAATGGGCACCCTCCGTTCTGATCGAGGGGGGGAATATATGTCTTCAGATTTTAATGCATTTCTGGCTCAACGTGGGATAAAACACCAGTGTACAGTGCCGTATACACCTCAACAGAATGGAGTTGCTGAACGGAAGAACAGGTCTCTCATGGAGATGGCGAGGTGTATGGTCAAGAGTCAGGCTTTACCTCATAGTTTCTGGCTTGAGGCTGTCATGTGTGCAACATATGTACTGAACAGGTGTCCCACTAAAGCGTTGCAGTCTATCACTCCATATGAGGCTTGGCATGACCGCAAGCCATCTGTTGCTCATCTGCGTGTTTTTGGTTGTTTGGCATATGCATTAGTGCCTGAACAACATCGCAAAAAATTGGATGATAAGGCAGTAAAATGTATTTTTGTTGGGTACAGTTCTGAAAGTAAAGGCTATTGTCTGTATCATCCACAGACTAAACGCATTCTGGTTAGCCGTGATGTTGTCTTTGTGGAAGATGCTATTCAGCCATTGCTTTCATGTACTAAGGAGACATCTGTTAGCTCCAAAGACATGTATGATACTTTGATGCCTCTTTTTACAGGTGGACAGTCTAGTGCTGGTCCTAATGAGGCAACTTCTCAGCCTTTGTAGGTTTCATATGATGATGCAGATCATTCCATTTCTGATGCAGATTTACCTGATGCACTTGCTGATGAGAGAGCTGATATTGAGCAGGCAAAAACTGTGCCAAAATGGCTGGTGCAGACTTTGCGTGACAGCAAATTAGATGCACCTTTGTCATATCGTACTCGTTCAGGCTCTCATAGTGCCTCCTTTGCATCAGATTGCTATGCTATGGCTGCATCTAGTCTCTGTGATGAGAATGAGCCTGTTTCTTTTGATGAAGCACAAAATTCAAAAAATTGGATGGCTGCTATGCAATCTGAATATGATGTTATAATGAAGAATGGTACATGGTCTTTATGTGACTTGCCTCCTAGCAAGAAGGCCATTGGCACTAAGTGGGTATACAAGCTGAAGCATAAACCTGATGGTACAGTTGACAGGTATAAGGCTAGGCTTGTTGCAAAGGGTTATGCGCAGGAAAGAGGCATTGATTTTGATGAGACCTTTGCACCTACATGCCGTATGACTACTGTTCGGAGCATTTGTGCACTTGCAGCCCATCATGGTTGGAATGTACATCAGTTGGACATTAAAACAGCATTTCTGAATGGTGACTTGCATGAAGAAGTGTATGTTTTTCAGCCCCATGGCTTTGTGCAGAAAGGGCATGAAAACTAGGTGTGCAGGTTAAAGAAGGCGTTATATGGTTTAAAGCAAGCACCATGTGCTTGGTATGAGAAGATACATGCCTATCTGATTGCACATGGTTTTGAGAACAGTCCAACTGAAAGCACCTTATATGTTAAGCGTGCTAATGATGTGCTTCTGATCATTGTTGTCTATGTTGATGACATGCTGCTCACTGGTCCTATTGAGACACATATTGCTGATTTTAAGGCTGATTTGCATGCCTCATTTGAGATGTCTGATTTGGGGCATTTGCATCACTATTTGGGCATTCAGTTTATGCACGTTGATGGTGGAATGGCTTTGTGTCAAACAAAATATATTGACACATTATTGCAGCGTTTTGGCCTTGAAGACTGTAAGCCTATTGCCACTCCTATGGAGACAGGTTTACGATTGAGTCTTCATGATGCTGGAGATGCATTTGATGCTATTCTCTATCAGCAGGCTGTTGGATGCTTGATTTACTTATGCATTACTCGGCCAGATATTCAGTTTGTTGTCTCACAGATGAGCAGGTTTATGCATTGCCCAGGAGTCACGCATTGGAAAGCGGTTAAGCGCATCTTTCGCTACTTGAGTGGTACTCGGCTACTTGGGTTGTTTTATCCCAAGGGGGGATCACTACCGCCAGATTTGCATGCTTTTTCTGACTCAGATTGGGCTGGTTGCTATGACACTCGTGTGTCCACCAGTGGTTTTTGCTTCATGCTTGGTAGCTCATGTATATCTTGGTTGAGCAAGAAGCAGCCTACTGTGGCCACTTCCAGTTGTGACGCTGAGTATAGGGCAGCTTTCACAGCGACTGTTGAGTGTGTGTGGCTCAGACGCCTTATGGCTGATTTGGGTGTTGGCCAGTCTTCTACCACCACCATCTTCACTGACAGTCAGAGCGCATTGGCAGTTGCGAGGAACCCTGTGTTCCATGCTCGCACTAAGCACATTGAGGTGCATTATCACTATGTCAGGGAGAGGTTCTCTGCTGGGGAGATCAGCTTGGCATATGTGCCCACACAGGAGAACATTGCAGACCTTTTCACGAAGGCTCTGCCTAGGGAGAAGTTTGAAGCTTTCTGCAAAGCTTTGGGCTTACTTCCTTTTGTGGAGTGATTTCCACATAGCTTGGCACTTCCTTCTACATGAGTGCCAGCTCCTTGTTCACCGCATCACTCCCAGGGGGGATTTGTTGATATATTTAGGTAGTGATGTGTGTGAACACTCTAGGACTGCCGGGGCACTTTTTTCCCTCTTTAGGAGGTTTTTTTCCCCCGGCTCGTATATACGCCTATTGCCCTAATGGGCTACTTATCTTTGTACATTCTCTAGTAATATATTCAGCCTTGTGTGTTGTGCTCCAAGCTTCTTCTTCTTCCTTGTGCTGTTCGCGTGCTTCCGCAGACGTCTAACTCCAACAATGCCTTGTTCACTTATGGAGGACATAAGATCTCTGAGTTAGATCTTTGGCACAAAAGGCTTGGTGATTTCAATGAAAGAGGTATCAAAGCTATGGTTAATAATGGTTTAGTGCTTGGAGTGCCTGATATTGCAGGTCAACATATGACATACAGATGTGAGGCATGTCAATTAGGTAAGGCTCATAAGCAATCTTATTCCAAGCATGGTTTTATGTATTCAAAGAAGCTTGAATTGGTACACACAAATGTGTGGGGACCATCAAAGGATTTCAGTATCAATGGTTCAAGGTATTATGTGATTTATGTTGATGATGCTACCAGATGGATCACTATCTATGTGATCAAAGATAAGTCAGAAGTATTCAATACATTCAAACATTATCATATGTATGCAAAGAGAATTATAGGTCATAAATTGAAGAGACTAAGGTCAGATGGAGGGGGAGAGTATTTCTCTAATGAGTTCAGTGATTAGTTGTGGAATGCAGGTATAAAAAGGGAAATTACTTGCAGGTACTCTCCTCAACAAAATGGTGTAGCACA
This sequence comes from Ceratopteris richardii, assembly GCA_020310875.1. Taxonomy (NCBI): domain Eukaryota; kingdom Viridiplantae; phylum Streptophyta; class Polypodiopsida; order Polypodiales; family Pteridaceae; genus Ceratopteris; species Ceratopteris richardii. The sequence continues at coordinate 139,943,630 of CM035428.1, read as the reverse complement.
AAGGAGGAATAGAACTCTTGTTGAGTTTGCAAGATCCATGATGAAGGAGAAAAATTGCCCAAATTACTTGTGGGCTGAGGCTGTAATTACAACTACTCATTTGGTCAATAGATTACCATGTAAAGCTTTGCAGGGTATGACACCATATGAGGCATGGTGGGGTAAGACACCTACTCTAGATCATTGCAAAGTATTTGGATGTTTGGCATATGCATATGTGCCATCACAATTGAGGCATAAATTGGAACCTAAAGCTGAGAAGTATGTATTCATTGGTTATGATGATAAAAATATGGGATATAGGTTGTGGAGTCCATCCACAAAACAATTCCTTATGTCTAAGGATGTTACATTTGATGAGCAAGGTACTTGGTATGTAGGTACAATCAATATTTATGCAGGAGATGAAGAAATTTTGAATCAAAAGAAAGGTAAATCAAAGTTTCATATATTTGATGAAGAGGAGAACAATGAAGTGCAGGTTGAAGTTGAGGAAGTTACAAGGTTTGATCCAGAGTGTGATGAACCAGAAACCTCAAGAAGTGGAGAACTCAGAAGGTCAACAAGACACAAAAGGCAACGGAGAAGGTATAGCTATGACACTTCTTTTTTGGCTACCAAAAATTATGCTTATATGATAAAGGCAGATGAAGACCCTTCTACATATGAAGAGGCAAAAGGTAAGGAGAATTGGGAGAAAGCTATGCAAGAGGAGTATGATGCATTGATGGAGAATCAGACATGAGAGTTGGTTCCTAAACCAAATAGTTAGAAGATCATTGGGTGCAAATGGGTCTACAAGACAAAGGGGTATGTAGATGGAAGTGTGTCTAGGTATAAAGCTAGACTTATTGTGAAAGGTTTTGCTCAGACATATGGTATAGATTATGATGAGACCTATAGTCCTGTGGCAAAGATGACAACCATCAGGACACTCATAGCTATTGCTACATGTAAAGGTTGGAAATTATGTCAATTAGATGTGAAGAATGCTTTTTTGAATGGTTATATTTCAGATGATGTTTTCATGGAGCAACCCCAAGGATTCAGAAATGAAAGATATCCAGAGTATGTATGTAAGCTCAAGAGACATTTGTATGTAAGCTCAAGAGACATTTGTATGTAAGCCCAAGGGCATGGAATTATAGACTTGTAAAGTTCTTGAAAGAACTTGGATTTCAAGTATCAAAGGCAGATAGTAGCTTGCTTGTTAAAGCACGTGATAATGGGTTCATTTACATATGCATATATGTTGATGATATAATTCTTACAGGTACAGATGAGAAAGGCATTCAAAGCTTAAAGAAGCAAATGGAGAAAGAGTTCAAGATTAGTGACTTGGGAGACTTGTCATATTTCTTGGGCATGGAGATCTCATACACTCAACATGGAGTGTATATAACTCAAGAAAGGTATTTGAAGAACTTGTTGATCAAGTTTAAAATGAATGATTGCAGGGTAGCACCTACTCCAATGGAGGTGAATCACAAATTGAGCAGATATGGTGGAGAAGAGTTCAAGGATATGAAGCTATATCAAAGTTTGGTTGGTAGTCTGATTTATGCTACTTTAACTAGACCTGATTTGTCATATGCAATGGGAGTATTATCTCAATTCATGCATTGTTCTAGGAAAGAACATTGGATTGCAGGACAAAGAGTGTTGAGGTACATTAAGGGTACACTCAAAGAGGGTTTGTATTATGGTTTGACATCAGATACAACCATCAAGATATATAGTGATGCAGATTGGGCACGTAATCCTGATGATAGGAGATCAACTTATGGATACTTGTGTTATGTGGGAGATAAGTTAATTTCATGGTGTTCAAAGAAGCAACACAGTTGCTTTGTCATCTACAGAAGCAGAGTATAAAGGTATGGTGGAAGTTGCAAAGGAAGTGATATGGCTTAAGACTCTGATGAAGATTTTTGATATCATTCAGAGTACACCCACTATTCACGGAGATAACATGAGTTCATTGTATCTAGCTGCTAATCCTGTTTTTCATGCCAAGACCAAACATATTGAAATTCAGCATCACTTTCTAAGAGAGAAAGTGATGGATAAAGAGATTGAAGTCATAAATACTTCAACAGAAGATGAGATAGCTGATATGCTAACCAAAAGCTTGGAAGGACCAAAGCTACAAAGATTCAAAGACATGGCAGGCATAAAGAAGATAGATAAAACCTCAACTGATGATTGAGGGGGAGCTGTTGGTGCAGGGCAATCAACAATTGAAGTTTTGAGTGAAAACTTGAAGTCAAGGACTGAAGAAAAGACCAAGTCATGAAGCATGAAGGAAATGCATATCTAGAAGATAAAGATGTGTATACATATGTACATTATTTTAGAGTGAGTTCATCATATACTTTTGTATGGTCATGAGCTTGTAAAAATTTGCCTATATATACAAAGAAAATGTCGGGGAAAATTAGAGAGATTATGTGAGAACAAGATTTAAGAAGAATTAGATGTCATTAGACTTTTAGAAGTGAGTATAATCTCTCTCATTACTCAGATGTAAGAATTTCTGAGAAATGAAAAATGTTGCACCCGATCTTTCTGTGTATTCTCCTTCTGTGCTTGATTATTTCAAGAATCCTTTTGTAGATGTCTAGGTCCATAGTTAATGAGTCTATGGTTAAAGTTTGAGAACCTACTATGAGAATTATGAGTAGGAACATTCATATGTGAAGAAGTGTTCACTGGTTCCTAAAACAGGCACAAAATTCAATGTTAATGTTTTGGTCAGTTCTCCTTCCACCGTGTAAAGTTTTGAGCAAGCAAGCACTCAATCTTTAAGCTGGAACATAAGCTACCTATGGCTAAAAGCATTTTCATAAACGATTTCTAAATTAAGAGAACCAAGTGTTAGAAGTTATAGGTGTCTGAATCGACTTCTCAGAAAAATAGTTTTAGATATAGGTGACTTGTTAAATCTATTTCTCAAGATCTACTGAGTTTTTTGGAACGATTTAACTTTGAGGAGGTGTGAAAACTATAGATGACACCTTGTGCAAAGTTTTATAAAAAACTTTACACATTTGATAAGTCAATGAGAGAGTTATGTGCAGTAGACTTTCTGTAGAGTTATCATTTTCACAGTTTGGTCAAAATTTTGATAATTGGTCATTGATCCTCTAAATTGGTGAAGGTTTGGAGTTACTCTTGATATAGAGGTGTTCTAAATTCAAGAGTAGCTTGTTCTTTTGGAGATTAATACTCTCCATCAGAATATGCTACTTTCTTTGTTCTTAATGTGAGCACATATCATTTGCATACACTGCCATGCATTTATAAAGAAATTATTTGAAATGATGATACATCAACCTTTGTAACATGGTAGGAGCATTGGTCAATCCAACGAGCATGGCATGAAATGCATACATCCAACATTCACTCCCAAAATCCACTTTGTGCTAGCCTTCTGGCCTAATGGCCCTAAGTTATATCCTAAGAAACCATTAAGGAAATTATAATATTCCTTGAAAATGATGCATCCAATAGATAATTGTTAATTACAAGTAGGTAGTTATCTCTAATGGTAACAACATTTTTGTTTTGTTTGGGACCACCACTATGTGTGACACCCATTTAGTGTGCTCTATTTTGAAGATGAATCCTGCAGCTAGCAATTTGTCGATCTCTTCTTGGATCTTTGTAGAGTAAGAGTCATTATAAGTGTAAGGTCTCTACTTGTCTTTGTATCTACAATCATAGGAATTCTATGCTAACAAATCTTTGGGTCCACACCCTTAAGGTTAGTTTATGTCCATTCAAAGACATCACAATATTCTCTCAATAGCATCAACAATTTCTCTTGTTCCCTAATCAACACATCATTCACAATGAAAGTACTTCATTCGTCTCCTTCCGCCAATATTACAATGACTTTCTTCTTTTGATATTTGTTGTTGTATGCTTCTCCTATAACAAATTCTCATTTTGGCATCATTATTGCAATTTTACTATCCTCAATTTGGTATATTTTTGAAGTGTTCACGTGTTTTAAAGAATTTGATTCATTATTTTTGTCTTCTTGGTGTTCTTGTGTATCTTGATTTTGAGGGTTCCACTTAGACGTTGTTACTTCCTCTTGTTTTGGGGATGGGATGTCATCACCTTCTTGTAAGTGAAACACAAGACAATCCTTTTTGTGGACTTATATCTATTGTGGGAGTGAGTCGCCTACATGTTCTAAGAAATTTTCATGGGAGTCATGTGAGGAATCAATTGTCTATGTGTGCAACAAAAGCACATTGAGGCGAAGTAGGTCTCCTAGCCTACTTCCCAAAATTAGTTGACTAGATCAATCCATTTGCTCACCTTCCTGAAATTCAATGGTTCCTAGACATTTTCCACTCATATTAGACGTTCTTAGCTTTCAAATGAGCTAAAAATAACTTAATTTGAAAGATTTTAGGTTAGGTAGGTCTCTATTCTATGCTAGATTGCATGTCTATCCACTTGTGAAGAAATCTAGGTCTAGAGATTAGGCAATAACTCAAAGTAGTAAAATGATCAAATAGATATATTTGTTATCCATAAACTATGAAAGATAATCTTTCCATTCAAGTGTAATATCACTAAAATGATGATGTATAAGTAGAAATTAACAATTGTTACAAGTTGACAATGTTTGAGAGAATACACTAGAGAGAGGATCTATTGTATGAAACTTATAGGAAAGAGTATCTAAATAGATGAGAAGGGGTTGATACTACTTGGGGATGCTTCTCTAGTCCCGTGGAACTTACTAGGTCCTTCATGTCAATGATTAGCCCCAAAAATGTGCCTTTTTGTCATATATAGATGAGTATGTCTTCATCTACCCTTTGCATGACTCTTGACTTTTGATTAGTTATTCTTGATCTTCCAACTCCATTGTGAGTCCCTTTGTGTTTCATTTCTCTTCTCATGGATAAGGAGTCATGGATTTTGCATTGTACAAGCCTTGGTTCACTGTTTTGAATATCCAAATAATCTTCTATTCTTGCTCTTTCTTTTTCAAAACTCCCCCTCAAGATTAAGTAGGAAGTGTTATGTCCATCAAGCTCATTATATTCTTCAAATTACTTAGCCTTGATGCATCCAATCCTTTGGTGAATAGGTCTGCAACCTACTCTTTTCTAGTCACAGAATGAACATGCACTTCATGATTAGCAACTTTTGATCTTAGAAAATGGTAATGCACCTCAATGTGCTTACTCCTAGCATGATACATTGGATTATTATCTAGATGTATAGATGACATGTTATCTCCATAAAGGGAGATTGATCCAACATGCACATCCAAGTTTATTATTAACTTCTTAAGCCACATAACTTCACATATGGTTAGAGCCAATGCTCTATATTCAGCCTCTATTGAAGACAATGCGATTGTGGGTTGCTTCTTTGACATCCATGGAAAACTCTTTGTTCCTAGCATGAATACATGCCTTGATATTGATCTTCTATCATTGATAGTAGAAACTACCTAATTAGTAGCATTCCATCCTATAAGTGTGAGCTCTTCTCCATACTTGTAAAAAAGTTTATGATTGATTGTATATTTCACATATCTAGTCACTCTCTTGGCTGCATTTAAGTGTTCTTGAGCGGTTGAATGCATGATTTGAGCAATTAATCCTACCACATAAGATAGGGCAGGTCTAGTCATTGTTGCATAGATCAAAGAACCAATCAAGCTGTGAGGAGATTGTTGGATAGACTCCAGAGATGAGGTGGTGTTGCACAAATCGTGCTCTATACCTGCCAATGTAGCTTTAGAGTACCTTAGTAGACACCTTTACCTTCCCAAATATGCATTTGGATCCATAATGTACCTCGGAGCATCACCCTCAAATAGTTATGTCAAAACAGATAACTTTCAAGATTGGAGACTTCAAAAACTTGCTATTTTGGGACTTGGTCTTGCTCAGTAATTCACTCAGTGCTCACTCAGTGATTGCAATTGACTCGTGAGCTTTTAGAAATATCTAACTACATTCATAGTCTTGCTATAGGAAATCATTTCACTAATTTAGGATGCATATATGATGAGAAATCACATTAAGAAGTTAGGGGTGAAATCCGGACTTTTTAGGAAGATGATAGTGAGTAGACATAGGTGACTTGCAAAGAAATTATCTCACATAGTACTAAATCAAATGATATGAAAATTGATAGCTGAGAATTCAAAGGTCTAAGCTACATATCCCAAGTCGAATCACATTGATTGGGTAAGTATTCGTAGAGAAATCCTCGAAACAAATTCACTCAAATAAGCATTTAGCAATAGACAATAGTAGATACCAAATGACTTGCATAAACTAAATTAAATGTATGATATTATGAATCTATGATACAAGGGAGATGATGTAGGCTTAGTCATACGTGTTTGGGCTTAGTGTACCCACAAGCGTGAAGCTCAATGTGTCCTTCTTCTTGCTCTACTACACACGACTAAAAGTGAGGCTCTTTTATAGATGTGTCTTCAATTTGAATTTTGAATCTACCACCTAAAAAGTGATCCTACCCAAGTGTTCATATGTGACTTATGGATAGTCACACCCAAGTTGTGAAGTAGACCTTTGATATTTGGTAGAGCATCAAGGCTTGCCAAATGTACCAACAACTCCCCCTCAAGCCTAAGATCCTTGAGTCTTCATTCCATATGTATCTTCTACAACCCAATCATTGATTTGAACCTATTGAATTTGCTTGCATCAAGTGATTTGGTCATCATGTCTGCACATTGCATTTGTGTAGATACATAAGACAATTGTATCTCTTTGCTTACAATCTTTTCTCTAAAAAAGTGATAAAGGAATTCTATATGCTTAGTCCTAGCATGAAAGATAGGATTAACAGCTAAATGAAGTGAACTCTTATTGTCTCCAAATATATATGGAGTGCCAAAATCCAACCCTAAATCTGTATATAGGGTCTTGATCCACATTGCTTCTTGAGTTGCTGTTGGCAGTAGCCAGAGGCACAAAAGACGTGGAAGCATGTAAAGAGAGAGTAGGGAGTCAGTCGAATCAATTTTTTAAATAAATATGTTTTATAAATATTTTTCAAACACTCAACAGTGATTTTCATCACTTTTGTACCATATGTAATATAGGAAAAACCCTTTTTTGTAATTCATAGCTCCATTTTGTGCAAGCCGAGGAGTCCTCGAGTTTGAGGAGCTTAGGTAGAATGAGCGTACCAATTTTGGTTACTTTTAGACACCGTTTACCCTCTCAAATAGCGCATAGGACCTATTTTTTAACTATGCCGGTCACTAGATGTGAAACCGGTCAAAATTAGTCTAGAATCTATAAAAAGAGCTAGAGAGCTCATTTTTGAGGTTAGTTTGTTTGAGTAGAGAAGAGCTTAGAGCTATTTTGAGCTTGTAAGAGTGTTCTTGAGTAATAGAGTTGATTTCCTACCTTCCATTGTGTCTTGCTTGTCTCTTCATTGTGTGTGTGTATGTGTGTGTGCATCTCTATGCTTCTCACCATCACTCTCACTTCATCTCACATTCACGATCTTCATAGCACTCCTACCTCTTCCGCTGATTGACATTAAGGAGGTGGAGCTTCTTAACGTGGTTCTCACCATTGTGCTAGAGCAACACCAAATTTGGCGCCATTGCCGGGGATCGAGTCTAGGACGAATGTGTGATGGTAAGAGTATAACAAGAAGTGGCGTTCGAAGGTAAAAATTTTAGTTTTTGTTGTTGTTTTTACTTAGTTTTTAGTGTTTTTCACCTCCCCCACACTCCATCTTCATCACCGCATCATCATCTTCCACTCCAAAAAAATCAAAAAATTCACCATATCCACCCATTCTCCTCATTTCCCCTCATTTGTGCATGTGCGAGAGAGAGAGAGAGAGCTTTTGTGCTTGCATGTGCTACTGTGTTTTTGAGTTTTCTTGTAGGTACAGTGCTCCAGTGCATCAGGAAGGCTGCAAAAAGATAAAATTTCACTTTCTATCAGAGATCTACCATGTCTGTCAGACGATCGCGATGGTCTGCCAAGTTCGGAATCTTTGGTAAGTGAGTTCACCACGAGGTAGGCGACACACGCGCATACTCCACAAACGCAATTGCAAAATTCATACTCTGGTGGACCATCGTGATTGGCTCAGACCATCGCGATTGTGTCACACCATCGCGATTGGCTCACGCAACAGCTCGGCTGGACCATCGCGATGGTCTCGCACCATCGCGACGGCTCACTTGAGCCATTGCGACGGCTCATTTGGACCATCGCGACGATCCCGTCGACCCCACGCCATCGCGATTGGCTCATGCCATCGCGCCGACGCTACCACGTGGCAAGCTAGACCATCGCGACAGTTCGCTCCTTTGGACCATCGTGACGACACCCTCAGACCATCGCGACACCTCAAAATTTGAACCATCGCGATTGGCTCATGCCATCATGCCTTGTGACCATCGCGACGGGCTCACGCCATCGCGAGAGTTCCGTTGAACGTTGACCGACGCCATCGCGATTGCTCGAAGATTAGACCATCGTGACGGTTCATTCATGCCATCGCGACAGTTCACATCCACACTATCGCGATCGCTCACTTCTACGCCATCGCGATCATTCATTTTTGGACCATCGCGACAGTTCGCACCTTCAGACCATCGCGATTGTGCCACGCCATTGGGACAGTTCACCTGGACCATCACAACGGTCCCAGACCATCGCGATTGTCTGAGACCATCGCGATTGTCCACGCCAAACGCGAATTTTAGGAATTGATTTTTTGACCAATTTTGGGGTTAATTTTGGCAAGTTTTTGGGTGATTAGACTCATAGGAGACCCCTTAGCTTATATTTGGAGAAAAACCTGTTTGTCAGTTTTTACCCCCTAGGGCCTAAACGGTCATATCTTCTTCATCTGAAGTCCGTTTTTTGAGCTTTATAGCTCGTCAGAAAGCTCTTGACGAGTACTACGTGACCTCAAATGATTTTTTCAATAAGGATATGTTGATTTTTAGAGAGGATAATTTGAGGTTGACCTAGTTTGGGACTAGAAAGCCAAGGGGCATTGAAAAAAATTTAGGCAAAAGGGAAAGGACCTTTAAAGGTGTATATACTCAAGTGCTTGATCATCCATTTGTGAAATTGGTCTAATATTGGATTTTTCCAGGTCTAGCAAGGGCAATCAAAGCAAAGCAAAGCAAGGCAGTGAAGAACGTAGGGCTTGGGAAGCGCGGCTTCTTGGGCATCAGGGCAACCAAAGCAACTGACTCGAGGTTGGAAGATTACTCAACCCCCTCAGTCAATTATTAGCTTATGCTAAAGCGTTAGCATTGTGGATTAATGACGATAGGAACGATCAAGTTCAAGAGATTTAATTTATCAAGTCTAAGACTAAAGACAAAGGTGTGTGATACAAAAACCTAACGGGAAAGAGCTTAAGTCTGACGGAACAAGAACTCAAAAGTACCATGGAAAGTCGATTCTTGACGCATACAGTTGGACAAGAACTTAAAAGACTTTAAAAAGAACCAAGCAATTAAAAGAACAAAGAACCAGTGACGATCAAAGAAGTGTCGCTAAGTAAATTCATGAACCTTAGATCAGGCAGACATATAGGTAAGTCTGACTGACGAAGCCTTAGATCATCAGAAGCAAGTGTAGGCACTACTGCACGATCGTGGGCTCAGCAATTGAATAGCAATTATCCCTATGAGTTGAGATCAGATACGAGTGAATCAGAAATGGCTTTTAGCACGGAAAGACCAGAAGGAGGGTCAAATGTAGCATATTTAGTAAACCTAAAGGACCTTATAGGACTCAATTAGAATTTCTCCGAACCAACAGATAAGGTGCTCGCATCTATGAGGATGGTTTGCGAAGACAAGTGGTGCAAATGCACAATCCTGATCAACCCATTGGATTGGAACGTCCAGTGGTGAAATTCAAAAGAGATGCATACATAGACAAAGAAGGAACGGTGTACATCATAAGTACTCAGCCAAATAATACGAATGAGTTTGGCGTAACTCAGTTGGAGACAGAAGATAAATCCCAAGGAAAAGAACCAGTAGGAGAAGAACCTAGAACACCTAGAGGGAAATCTGTACTGACACGAGTACTAGTTCCAAATTGGATCCCTCAGGACAACATAAGCATAGAGTTGTTTGTGAATAAAGAAACTGATGAAGCATTTTGGAGGTACAGAACGGAACAACCTAGTGAGGTAGGCTCCATTATAGTCTACGAATTTAAAGACCCGGATACACCTGGAAAGGTTGTATACCTAGATGAAACTTCAGAAAGAGTATTTGTGGTACCAAACCACGCTAGAAATACATACACATGGAGATGTGATTTGGTTATTCCCTCCATCTCGAACAAACGTAACGGGAGCCAACAAGGGGCAGGAACATCCTCAACCCATGCTAATCAAAGAGAGAAAAATAAAGAGAGACCAGAAGTAAGCTTCAATCATCCCATAGGGAGAGATAGAACCACCTTAGACACGGACAGAGTGGAAAGGCACAGAATGCCAGGTGGTAGAGATGATTTTCCTCTACCTAGACCACCTGAACACGCAAGAATACTAAGACCCACTCAGTTAGTAAAGTCCATGAAAAACTATTTTGATGGGACTGGAGATCCCTACGACCATGTAGCAGAATTTAAGCAAGTGCTCAGAGCAGAACAAGTCGAAGACATGTTCACGCAATATAACGCATTTGGACTAACGTTAAAGAATACCGCTTTAACTTGGTTCCAACCATTGCAACAAAGGCAATTTAGAGACATTCATCACTTTTTAGAGTCATTCATCACTGAATTCTCTAAAAGTGGAATCAGACATGACACGTCATCATTGATTCATAGTTTCAAACATACCCCTCAGGAAATAGTTAGACTTGCAGGACGTAGGTTTAGACAATATATTGAAAGATGTCCTATGCAAGAGCTACCCTCACAACCCAAACAAGTGTCATTGTTTCTAGACGGCTTGTTGAGCTCAAAACGACGCTCCTATGTGTACTTGAAGGAACCCAGAACGCTAGAGCAGTGTGTGAGAATATGCATAGACATTGAGGACAATTTAGGAGATAAGTTGGAACTCTCAAAGGTCTATAAGGACTCAGACTGTACATCTCTAGCCTCCACAAAATTGTCTAACTCGATAGAAGACCTAGCAGAAAAAGTGGCCCAGAAACTAGGAGTTTCTAGTAAACAGATGCCCAAGTTAACAACTAACGTACGTTGTTACACCTGTGGTGGAAATCATTTGGCAAATGTGTGTCCCAATGCAACACAACCACAATCCAACCCTAATGGCCAGTATTGTACAATTGAGAGAAGATACACAAATCACACGGCTCAGGACTGCCCATACAATAAACAAACAGTGAGACAGAACTACCCGCCAGCATATGCACAGCCAGGTAGGTATCAAGGCCAGCACAATACTCAGCCTCATTACTATAGGCCTCCTCAAAATTATCCATATCAGGCTCAACAAAGACCTCAACCTGTCTTAGCTCAGCAGTCACCCCCACCCGCTAATGTCATCTAAATGAAATACGCTGCTGCAGAAGAGAACCTCAATAGAGCTTTAGTTCCCATTTCACCCCTAATTACTGATAGCGATCCTAACTCTAACAGTTTTGACTCTACTCATGTAGATAGTCCACCCGCGTACTACTCAGAGTCACCAGAACACGTGGAAACATATCAATATGATAGTCCACTAGTGGAACCGAGTTGGGAGCCCGACTATGCTAATGTGATGTACACAAACCCGAATCCACGGCCCCAATTGAGACAACAAAGACCACAGGGCCCTAGAGGACCATGCTTTAGGTGCCAAGGAGATCATTTCATAAAGGATTGTTCACACCCTCCGATAGCAAGACAATTGCAGTACTATAACATACAAGGCTTTTGTGCCGATTGTGGTAAAGAGCATATCATAAAAGATTGTCCTAAGAACCCTGCTAATGCTTCAAATGTGACACCGATCAACGTGATAGGTATTGTAAACAATGCGGATGGATCCAACCCTACATACGTGCCTATCCAAGCTATAACAAGAGCCCAGGCGCTCCTACAGAATCAACAACTTAGTCAGGAGAAAATAGCCGGAACTAGTGAAGTTGGAGAGTCTAACAATAAAAAGATGAAATCTTGGAAAGATTCCAGAGAAAGGATCAAGAGAAAGTGGAGTAAAAAGATAAGTGAATTGGAAGGAAGTTTGAAGGAATCGAGAGCCAAAATCCTAGAGTTTACCTCTCAAGAATTGAATCAAGAGAAACTAGCACAAAAATCAGGATCAGTTTTAGCGGAACCCATACCAGAAAACCTAGACATGATGTTTCGTGCGTATCAAGCAAGATTAAAAGAAGGACCTCAAGTAGTAGAAATGAGTAAGAACTACCCTCGAGTAGACTTAGAAATTGAGAGAACTAAACTTTGCATGAAGATGGTAGAATTAGCACAAGCAATGTTTGAAGCCTCTAGATATCTAAATTGGAATAACATGGTAAAACCTAAATTACACTTTCAAGGATTAATGGAGAGGCTAGAATATTTGGTTGATAGCAAGGAGAAAAAGAATCAATACAGGAACCCTATGGCCCCAGAGACACAGGAAAAGAATGCACCATCCGTGTCTCAAGTACCCAGTACAGAAAGTTAAGACAACCTATCTTCCATACATAGGTACTCACATGAATTTTTGAGAGAAATCCAAGAAGAGAAATGGAGAAAAGAACAAGGAACTCATCCTCCTATTCAAGAAATAGATGACTTGCAGGAGCAATTGCCCCAAGATATCCCCTCTATTTACGATGATGTAGAGGAAGAAGAACTGAGTGAACACACAGGATTTGAATCTAACTCTTTACAAGAATTACCTCAGTTCACAAGACCTTGGGAAGCCAAGTCTATTAGCATGAGAGCACCCACGATAATAGTGAGGAATGAAGAATCAGTGATCCCTAGAAACACGGAAGTGGTCAAGAACACTAAAGTTTAGTGTCACCTCACGCTTGAGGAATTGTTGAAGGTTAAATCAGAACTGTGGAAGCACATAGCAAATCGATTCCCCGAGCTTGCTACTAATCCCTCACAGATAGGAACACACAAGAAGGTACCAGAGATACCAGTAGAAAAGATCGGAGATGTAAGCAAAGGAGAGGAAGGTAACACTTATCTTCCAATAACCCATCAGGGCTACACCACAAAAGCCATCTTAGATTCAGGAGCCAGAGTAGCCATCGCTACCACCGCTTTATGGAAACATTGGGGTAAGCCAGCATTAAGACCTACCAGGATGAAGTTACAACTGGCTGATGGACATATAGAAAAACCATTAGGATTACTAGAAGGCATATCTCTCACCACTTGTGGTGTGGAGTTTGAGCATACTTTTGCCATTTGTGATTTTAGTAAAAATCATGCTTATGAGATGATATTAGGACGAACATTCATGCGTCAATTACAAATCGTACAAGATTGGGGAACTAATTCTTTGTACTTGCAACATTTAGGTGTGACTACCAAAGTCAATCTTAAAGACTATTCACATCGAGACGTACCCCCAATACAATGGAATACCATCCATAAGACACAAGTAGAAATGGAATCGGTACACTCATTAGAAACAGACCCCTCATGGTTACATGAGGACACTCATTTATGGATGTGTAAAGTAGCAAAACAAGAGGAAGAACGGATAGAAGCAAGGACCTTAGGTGCAGAACAACATCCACGAACTCTTCAGGACCCAGCTTACGCACCTGTAGTATTTCCAGATGAAGAATTCAAACCTCATGGTTGGGCAGAGATCCTAGCAACCTTGGATGTAGCCATCAATGAAGAACAATGGACACCCCAGTGTGACGAGGATGGCTATGACATCTCAGTATTTATGATACAGCCAATCAATTGTGATTCAATTATAGAAGAATGTGAACCTAGCACTGATGCATTTAAGGATGCAAGTGACTTCGATTTAGAGTCAATTATTATGGACCCTCCATTTGCATCAGAAGAAGAATATTTTTACGAAGTAGAAACTTACCCTCAGACACAAGAAGAAATTATGAATGAGGTGAGGTTAGCTACGCAAGTGACTGTCAAGAGTGAAGGTAAGAAAAAAAAGAAGAAAGAAACCATGTCAGAAGAAGAAGAATCCTTATTTGAAGTTCCTGACAACTTCAAGAAATATGAAATAGCAGATAGAGGAATCATGGTACGAATGCCTAACAGAAAAGCTGACGTTGGAAAAGTATATGATAATTGAGAGAAAACCAAAAAAATAATAGTTGCCATAGAAGGAGACGAAGAAAAGTGTACCTACATAGGGCATGATTTGACGAAGGAAGAAGAAGAAGAGTTATTTGCCCTATTGCGCGAATATAGAGATGTGTTTGCTTGGAGTTACAAAGACCTGAAAGGAGTAGACCCGGATATATGTTCTCAGAGAATCCCTATGACTCCAGATGCAAAACCGACAAAACAAAAACCATACACGTAGAATGATAACTATGCTGCGAAGATTAAAGAAGAAATAGATCGCTTGATAGAAGCAGGATTTATTTACGAAATTGAGCATACCGAATGGGTATCTCCCATTGTGGTTGTGCCCAAGAAGAATGGAAAATTGCATGTGTGTATTAACCTTAAAAAAGTTAATGCCACCATGATTAGAGACAGTTATACTCTTCCTATCACGGAACACTTATTGGAAAGAGTTGCGGGCAAGGAAGTTTACAGCTTTCTTGATGGTTTCTCAGGCTATAATCAAGTAGCCATTGCTCTAGAAGATCAACACAAGATGGCTTTTGATACAGAATGGGGCATATTTGCATTTCGTGTGATGCCATTTGGCTTAACAAATGCACCCGCTACTTTCCAACGACTCATATGTCATGTTTTTAAGGAATTCTTACGCAAGAATTTGGAAGTTTATGTCGATGACCTATGTGCACACTCAAATATAAGACAGACTCATATCCCAGAGTTAAGGCAAGTGTTTGACAAATGTCGAGAATATCAGGTTTGTTTGAACCCAAAAAAATGCGTTTTCATGGTTAGACAAGGAAAAATTTTAGGACACATTGTGTCAAAGAATGGAATTTCGACAGATGAAGAAAAGGAAAAGGTAATTGCAGATCTACCTAGAACAACTAACGTAAAAAAAGTACAGGCATTTATGGGCCATTGCGGTTATTATAGACGATTCATACACATGTATGCAATCATAGCCAAGCCATTGTACTCTCTTTTGGTCAATTTTGAATGGACAGATGAATGCGAGAATTCATTCAATGAACTTAAACGATGTTTGTGCTCAGGACCTATATTGACAACCCCGGATTGGAGTAAGCCATTCCATGTACATGTGGATGCATCCAATTATGCCATAGGATGTGTGTTAGCACAACCCACGAATGAAGGAAATATAGATCTTCCCATAGCTTACGCGAGTAGATAGTTGAACGCAGGAGAAAGAAATTACACCACTATGGCACGAGAAGGATTAGGGATGATCTACGCGGTAAAGAAATTCAGGCATTATTTGTTGGCAAACAAGTTCAAGTTCTTTACAGATCATCAAGCCCTATTGTACTTAGTCAACAAGCCATTAACATAGGATGATTAATACGTTGGTTTCTATTACTCATGGAGTATGATTTTGAAGTAGTAGTTAGGAAAGGAAAGATGCATCTCAGAGTTGACCACCTCTCGAGACTAACCACAGGAGAAGCTCCTCAAGGAATAGTGGATGAATTACCCGATGCATACTTGTTTAACCTTGAGATAGCACCAGAATGGGCTAAGGCGATAGTCCCTATTCTCACATATGGACCCAAGAATCCTAGGATAAAGATCAATGAAGGAGAGATTACCAAGTCTCAGATATATCAAATCATAGTAGGAAGTATATATGAATAGGATAATCAAAAGATTCTTGCTTGTTGTGTCGATGAATCAGAATATGCAAATTGGTTGCAATTAGCACATGTAGGTGCATTGATGCAACATCACTCAAAACATCGTACATTGCAAACTGTGCATAGACTAGGAGTCTATTGGCCTTCTATGGAAGCAGATGTCTACGAGTTGTGTAAAGAATGCCATGTTTGTTGTGAAAGACCACCAGTAGAACATGCTACACTATATCACATGTCTCTCACACCAGACTGGAGCGAACCTTTAGTGACATACTTGAGGACGAAAACATTCGCTCAAGGAATGACTTTAGCACGACAACGAAGTCTAGAGCAGGCAGCTCAGAACTATTCACTTATTGGCGATAATCTATACAAACGAGGACGAGATGGATACTTAAGACAATGTGTTCATGAAAGCGATTATTTGAGCATATTAGAGACTGCACACCAAGGTGTTGCAGGAGGTCATTTTGGACCGGATAGGATCATCAAAGCCATCCTCTTTGCAGGATTATGGTGGCCCACTCTTCACATGGATGCTCATACCTATGTAAAGAGATGTGATGTGTACCAAAGAACTCAGTTTCCTACTCGCAGAGATGAAATGCCATTGAAACCCATGATGGGCGGACGTGCATTAACCCATTAACCCATTAACCCCCCTGCAAAAGGTACTCATGCTGAATACATTATTGTTGCCACAGATTATCTTACCAAATGGGTAGAGGCAAAAGCCACAAAAAAGAATGATGCACACACGACTGCAAAATTCTTATTTGAAAATGTCTTTACAAGATATGGATTGCCTATAGAGTTAGTGAGCGATCGAGGAACTCACTTTCTAAAGCAAGTCATTTAATATTTGTTACAAGATTTTATGGTGATTCACAAGAAATCTGCACCATATCATCCTTAGGCCAATGGTCAGGCTGAAAGCACTAACAAGATCCTTTGTAACGTACTGACGAAACTCGTGAACAACAAACGTTCAGATTGGGAGAAACAGTTACACCACGTTGTTTGGGCATATCGAGTGGCCTACAAGACCGTACTCAATGCAACTCCCTTTCAGATGGTTTTTGGTCAGAATGTTGTGCTTCCTTTGGACTTCTTGATACGGACCCTTAAGGTGGCACAAGAACATCAGTGGATCGGCCATGAATTATCAGCAAGAATAATTGACTTGGAACGATTAGGAGAAACCAAGCTGAAAGCAGCAACAGGAATATACGCTGCAAAGAAGCGACAAAAGGCACATTTTGGCTCCCTCGCTTGAAACATATGGATGATATAGCAGTGCATGTGACTGTCAAGATCTTTGACATGATGCAAATGGTTTTCAAAGTCTTCCGACGCGTCAAGGCACCACATGTAAACACCCCGGGATTTGAGCATGGTAATCTAGACCTTGCATATGATATGAGTACAACACCCTCGCTCCGGGTGTGTTATGCCTGGCATTGCAGAATCAAATATTTATCGGCGTGCTACAAGCAAACCTTCGAAGAAATGTTCACAACCGGATTCTGGGAATACCATTCGGAAGTGTTCATCAACAGGCCTACACACCTCTTGCAACTATTTGCTTGTGAACAGCTGGTCTATTCCACACATTATCGACTCTCGCCATCAGATGAACCACAACCCATTGATTGGGAGAAACTCGAGGCAGATGTGGCCCGAGGCATTCGAATATCCGAACACACCCTCGCTCAAGACCTCCTACAGAACTACATCCGACAGACCGCACAACAAGGTTCTGTCGAGGATGACAGAAGCGAGAGGGAGGGGGGTGTTGGCAGTAGCTAGAGGCACAGAAGACGCGGAAGCATGTAAAGACAGAGCAGGGAGTCAGTCGAATCAATTTTTTAAATAAATATGTTTTATAAATATTTTTGAAACACTCAACAGTGATATTCATCACTTTTGTACCATATGTAATATAGGAAAAACCCTTTTTTGTAATTCATAGCTCCATTTTGTGCAAGCCGACGAGTCTTCGAGCTTGAGGAGCTTAGGTAGAATGAGCGTACCAATTTTTGTTATTTTTAGAAACCGTTTACCCTCTCAAATAGCGCATAGGACTTTAACAATGCCAGTCAGTAGATGTGAAACCGGTCAAAAATAGTCTAGAATATATAAAAAGAGCTAGAGAGCTCATTTTTGAGGTTAGCTTGTTTGAGTAGAGAAGAGCTTAGAGCTATTTTGAGCTTGTAAGAGTGTGCTTGAGTAATAGAGTTGATTTCCTACCTTCCATTGTGTCTTGCTTGTCTCTTCATTGTGTGTGTGTATGTGTGTGTGCATCTCTATGCTTCTCACCATCACTCTCACTTCATCTTACATTCATGATCTTCATATCACTCCTACCTCTTCCGCGGATTGACATTAAGGAGGTGGAGCTTCTTAACGTGGTTCTCACCATTTTTCTAGAGCAACAGTTGCATTTGCCGATCCTCTTTATTCAGGTTCACTTGAGGAGTGTGCTACAGTAGGTTGTTTCTTGGAAGACCAAGAAATGAGCTTTGTACCTACAAAAGATAGATATCCAAATGTACTTCTCATATCATCTTTTGATCCTACCCAATCTGCATCAGTGAAAAGCTTTACACTTAAGTCAGATGTGTAAGGATAATATAAGCCCTCATTGATTGTTCCCTTTAGATACTTCAATATCCTTTTGACTCCATCCATGTGAGGTTTCCAAGGAGTGTGCATGAATTGGCTAAGCACACTTACTCCATAGCAGATATCAACCATGGTTAGGATTGCATAGTTCAAGCTTCCAACTAGACTTTGGTAGCTTGTAATGTCTTCAATTGGTTCTCCTTCATAAGCACTTAACTTGTGATTGACCTCCATGGGAGTACCTGCAACCTTAGTGTCATGCATTTTGAACTTTGCAATCATATCTTTAATGTACTTCCTTTGTGTAAGGAACATTCCTTGATCTGTATAGACAACTTCTAAACCAATAAAGTAAGTGAGAAATCCAAGGTCACTTATCTTGAACTCTTCCTTCATTTAAGCTTTGATCTTCTTGATTCCATTTGCATCATTATGTGTAAGAATGGCATCATCTACGTACACACATAAATATATAACTTCAGAGTTATTCCTCTTATTGAAGAGTGAAGAATCATCCTTGCTCAATTTGAATCCTTTATCTCACAAGAATGTAACAAGTCTATGGTTCCAAGCTCTAGGAGCTTGCTTGAGACCATAGAGAGCTTTCTTGACTTTGCGCACATATTCAAGATGTGATTTATCAGCAAATCCAAGAGGTTGTGCCATGTACACCTCCTCTAAAATTCAACCATTTAAGAATGAATTTTTTAGGTCCAACTCATAAATGTCCCATTTCTTTGAAGCTGTTATACTCATGAGAACTCTGATTGTTGGCATCTTTGCCACAGGAGAGAAGGTCTCCTCATAATCAATCCCTTGGGTCTGAGCAAACCCTTTAGCCACAAGCATTCATTTGTACCTATTTATTGAACCATCAGAATGCCATTTTACCTTATAAATCCACCTAGATCCAATGATCTTCATGGATTGTTTCTTGGGAACTAGGTCCCAAGTCTGATTCTCTTGGAGTGCTTGTATCTCTTCCTCCATTGCTTCTTTCCACTCTAGTTTCTTGTTTACTTCTTCAAAGGTTGATGGATCCTATGAGTTAATATCCTGAGCAATATAGATTGAGTGTTTAGTGACCAGAGAAGTTTCAAACCCATACCTTTCTGGCTTGTTCTTTTCCCTAGTTGATCTCCTTATTGTTTGTTGAGAGGATTCTGCAATATCCCTCAGATCTTGCATCTTCTCTTCACCTTTGTTGTTCCAACTTTGAAATTCCTTCTTGATGTCTTCTGATCATCATCAGAATTACTTGAATCTTCATGTTGTTGATCAATTACCTTTTGAAGTGTTGGAAAGTCCTCTATGTCACAAGGTAGCTTGACTTTTTGCAATTGTCTTTAAACCACGAGTTGTTATCATCAAAGACAACATCTCTACTAACAATAAAGCCTTTAGTACTTGGATTATACAACCTCTACCCTTTTTTATTTAGATCGTATCCTATGAACACACATTTCTCTACCTTAGGATCCATTTTATCTCTTATTTGTGATGGAACATGTGCATAAGCTATGCACCCAAATATTCTGCAATGATCTAGGCTAGGTCGCGTTCCATTCTAAGCTTCATATGGTGTCATCCCATCAAATGCTTCAAATGGGAGACTATTGATTAGATAAGTGGTTGTAGACACAGCCTCTACCCATAGGTAGTTGGGTAATTTTTTCTCATTAATCATGGACCTTACTGCCTCCACAATGGTTCTATTCCTCCTTTCTGCTACTCCATTTTGTTATGGAGTATACCTAGTAGTGATCTCTCTTTTGATGCCTCTATCTTGGAGATATACATCAAACTCATGGGAGAAGCTATCCTAAGTTGCATTTGCCAAGATAAGGCCATAGCTAGTTGCTTCTTGGATGACCAAGGTATGGGTTTCGAACCTGTAAAAGATAGGTACCATGAAGTGCTCCTCCTATCATCCTTGGAGCCAACCCAATCTGCATCAAAATACATCTTTATATCTATGTTAGAAGTAAAGGGATAGAACAATCCCTCATTCATTGTACACTTTAGATACTTAAGCACTCTCGTTGCAGCTTCCATATGAGGCTTCCTTGGTACATGCATGAAGTGACTCAATGTAGCTACTGCATAGGCAATATCTGCTCTTATCAACGTAGCATAATTAAGACTACCCACAAGTTGTTGATAAC
The DNA here is from genome assembly GCA_020310875.1 of Ceratopteris richardii. NCBI lineage: Eukaryota > Viridiplantae > Streptophyta > Polypodiopsida > Polypodiales > Pteridaceae > Ceratopteris > Ceratopteris richardii. Next base: position 139,922,915 of record CM035428.1, on the reverse strand, counting down.
TTGTAACATCTTCAAGTAGTTCACCTTCATGTGAACTAAGCTTATGGTTGAGCTCCATAGGAATACCTGCAACCTTTATGTTCTCCATCTTAAACTTTACCAACATATCATGTATGTACTTGCTTTGTGCGATGAATATACATGAATCTGTATACACAAGTTCTAAGCCAAGGAAGTAGGTTAATAACCCTAGATCACTGATTTTGGATTCCTTCATTAATTGAGCCTTGACCTGCTTGATGCCATCAGAATCATTACTTGCAATAATGATATCATCTTGATCCTGCAAATAGGTAACAAGTCTATGGTTCCAAGCTCAAGGAGCTTGCTTTAGACCATAGAGTGCGTTTCTAAGCTTGCATACATAACCTACTTTTTCTTCATCTTCAAAACCTGGTGGTTGTGCCATATACACTTCTTCTGATATCCATCCATTTAAGAATGCATTTTCGACATCTAATTGATATAAATTCCAATTTTTTGATGTAGCAAGACTTACTAATACCTTGATTGTTGGCATCTTTTCCACAGTTGAAAATGTTTCTTCATAGTCTACTCCATGTATTTGGGCAAATCCTTTTGCCACTAACCTTGCCTTGTACTTGTTTATAGAACTATTAGAGTTCTTTTTAATTTTGTATATCCATCTTGAACCAATTACCTTCATATCTAGCTTCTTGGGAACTAGATCCCATGTGTGGTTTTCGTGCAATGCTTCCACTTCTTCCTGCATGGCTTCTCTCCACTCTTTCTTTTTCCTAGCCTCTTCAAATGAAGAAGGCTCTTCTGCCATAGAATCTTTAATGATGTATGCAGAGTGCTTTGTGACTAAGGATGTATCATATCCATACCTTATGGGCTTCTTAATTTCTCTTTATGATCTCCTTAAAGCCATATTCCAAGACTTGGGTAGGTCCTCTGATTGCTTGTATTTGAACTTGCCTCTTGACTTCCAAGATTTGAAGTCAATCTGATCCTCATCTTCTAAGTTGATGTCCTCTGCTTGGTGTTGATCTTCTTTAGTAAGGGTTGGAAAATCATTTTTCAAATCATATGGTAGCTTGACTTTCCTGCAATCATCTTCAAACCATGAATTATTCTCATCAAATACGACATCCCTACTTATTATGAATGCCTTGTTAGTGGGATTGTGTAGTCTATATCCCTTTTGATTCTGATCATACACAATAAATATACATTTCTCAGCCTTAGGGTCAAGCTTCCCTCTGATTTGTGATGGGATGTGTGCATAGGCAATGCACCCAAATATTTTACAATGATCCAATGAGGATCTCCTGCCATTCCATGCTTCATATGGTGTCATACCATCCAATGATTTGGATGGAAGCCTATTGAACAAGTAGGTGGCTGTGGATATAGCCTCTGCCCATAAATAATTAGGTAGTTTTTTCTCATTTAACATAGACCTAGTTGCTTCAACAATTAACCTGTTCCTTCTCTCTGCCACTCCATTCAATTCAGGAGTATACCTGGTTGTTACTTCCCTCCTTATGTCTCTATTAAGTAGAAATAGGTCAAGCTCATGTGAAAAGTACTCATCACCTCCATCACACCTGATTCTCTTCAAGCTCCTTCCTGCTTGGTTTTCAACTAGTGCCAAATACTTCTTGAAACATGTAAATACCTCATCCTTATGTTTCATGAAATAGAGGATTGTCCGCCTACTGTAATCACCAATAAATGAGACATAGTACCTTGAGCCTGAGATCGATGGATCTTTTCTAGAATTCCACACATCAGTGTGTACAAGATCCAAGTAGTCTTCATGGATGTATCATTTCTTGTTAAATGATTGCCTATGAGCTTTGCCAAATTGGCAAGCTCCACATTTGTATATCATGTGCTGCTTGGTCACATTTGGAATGCCAAGCATACTTTGATCCTTGCAAATTTGCTTCAGAGTTCTCTCTCCTATGTGTGCTAGCCTTTTGTGCCATATTTCTAGCTCAGATAAGGTTTGATCTCTATAACTGAATAGTACTATATTCCTTGTGTCTTCAATTTCAAAAGTAAAAAATCTACCTAACTTCTCACCTTTGGAAATCCTTTTGAAGCCTTGTTGTGGGTCTTCCACATTTGCTCCATGCTTAGTGAATCTAACCTGTAGACCTTTCTTTACAATCTGCCCAACACTAATTAGGTTTTTGGTTATAGTAGGCACATACAGAACTTTTCTCAAAAGGTTCATACTGCCATCAAATGTTTTGACATTTCCAACTTGCTTCCCCTAGGGTTCTTCAAGATTAGATAATAGAGCTATATCTCTTGCCACATGATTGGAACAACCTGAGTCAATGTAGAAAAGATGCTCATCATCTTTACCTTGTTTTGATGTCATTTTCATGATGAGTAGAGAGTCTTCTTGATCTTGAGTATAGTTGTTGAATTTCCTTCTTCCTTTTAAGCCTCCTTGATAATTGTTGTTGTTGTAGCCTTGATTGTAGTTATGGTTGTAGTTGCCTCCAACATTTTCGTACCTACCTCTACTTTTTTCATAGCTTCCTCTATTGAAGCCTCTTCCCCTTTGGTTCGTTGTATTTTTGTAGCATTCTTCTATAGTGTGGTTGTTGAGACCACATATGTTGCATGGTGAATTGTTGTAGGGTCTCCCCTACCTTTTTTTCCTCCTTTTCCCCTTCCTCTAGCACCTTTTCCTCTTCCTGCATAATTAGCTTGAGAGGTACTAGCCTCTTCTTCCTGTTTCTTACTTTTATCTTTATCCTAAGCTTTATTCTTATATCTATAAAGGGTAGAATATTGGTTACCTCTTGAGTTGTCACCATGTCTATTGAGATTTGTCTCATGGATGAAGAGTTGTCCCATCAAGGTGTTGAGATCAGGTATTTGCATATCCATGTAGAGATCCATTGTTGTGGTGAAGGACTCCCACTTGTCATCAGCCTTAATTCCATTAATGATCTAGCTCACTATGTGCTCTTCCTCTATCTCTTCTCTAATGCTTGCAAGATGGTGTGCTACATCTTACATTTTGGTTACATAATCACCCACTCCTTGCTTTGGTTGTTTCTTGAGGGTTGTGAATTCCATCCACAACTGATTTTTCCTAGATCTTGTGCTTGACGAGAAGTATGATGAAAGCACTTCCCAACTCTCTTGGGAGGTCTTGCAATTTCTAACATGTGGTAAGAAGAAATCAAAGATTGAGTTTAGTAGATATGACCTCACAGGAGCATCCTTTGCACACCATGTGGTCAACTTTTCTTGCTCTTCCCTTGTTGGTTGATTCTTGCTCCTGAAGGTTGGCATGTCTTCATCTCTTGAGATGTATCCATATAAGATTCTCCCTTGAAGGTATGCTTGCATCCTTGGGGACCACACTGAGTAGTTGTTCCTGTCCAATTTTCCAATGAAGGATGGAAATCCATCTCCCATCTTGATTGTGCCTGCTTTGATACCACTATTGGACGCGATGGTGGATAATCACAAGAGATGAATTGGTGTAGCTCAAACCTGCTTCACACCTGCTATAAGTGATGGCTAGAGAGTGTTGTGGGCCTCTTTAGCTAGGTAATAAGCATAAATAATCACATATGTTGCTTGGAACAAGATCCACTAATGACAGGATCAAGACAGCTAAGTAGGCATATAATCCAAGGTTCAAAACCTGCTATTTTGGTTTATACACCTACTTGGAGTTTTGAACCATTCTCTGAGTACAGTAGCAATTTATAATATTCCTTTTGGGGAACTTCAATTAGCCTAATAAGCTACCAATCATGAGTGATATCATTTAAAATGATGAACTATATGGAGAGAAATGTGTTTAGCAAATTGATCATGCATCCTGACATTTAGTGGCCTTGACAGTCACAGAATAATGAGCAAAGATTGATTCATATCTGATGAATATGAGAACTATTACTTATGAAACTTTGTAAGATTAAAATAGACTGTATGGTGAAGCTATCGTGCTTTGAGTCATAGGAAATGATCAATTATAGAGTGAGAACGAGCTCTGACAAGTTCATTGTTCTGATGGAGTATGACATAGGTATGAGAGTAAGAAGTAATGATCATGTATGTATTAAATCATGTAAAAGTACAATGTCATTGGCAATAAACCATTGCTCAATGAGTGAGAAATGAGTGAGCAATGAGGTGAGCTCCTCTTCTCAATGAAAGTACATGAATATGATCTCTGAACCTCGAGATGGACGTGGGCCTTTCATATCCTCTTTTTATGGTCTTTGTTGGAGCCAAAGATTTGAATTCAAATTCAGATATCTACCTTTATAGGATTGATTCCACTTGACTTAACTACCAAGTGATACAAGATTATATGCTTCCTAACTCCTCGCGGTTTCATTCCACTTTTACAATGGGTAATTGTGAAGCAGAGTTACAAGAGGTTGTACGCATGAAGCCTTCCAAGTGTAATGTCAATACATCAAGCTTATGTGAGGTGATCAAGTATGTAAGCTTGGGCTTAATTGCACCTACAGTTGTGAAGTAAACCTTTGAAATTTGGTCAAGCATCAAGGCTTGCCAAATGTACCAACACAAGCTTATATACAATGTTCAATCTTCAAGCCTTTTACCATCCATCTCTCTCATCAAAAAGTGCATCATGGAAATCTGCATCAAGGAATGATGTGCATTGGTATTTGAAACCTCTAAAGTCTAAGAAATCACATCATTTGGACTATCACTTAACTCTTCATATGTAGAAAGAGGCATCAAAGTGCCATACACATCTTTAGAGCTAAACGTTGTCTCCTTGGTACATGAAAGTAATGGTTGAATTGCATCTTCCACAAAAACAACATCACGGCTAACCAGAATGCATTTAATGTGTGGATGATATAGATGATAGCTTTTCTTTCTCAAATGTACCCCAAAAAAATACATTTGATTTATTTATCATCCAATTTCCTATGCTTTTTGTTTAGGCATTATTGTTTATGCCAAACAACCAAAGACATGCAAATGAGCAATAGATGGCTTTCGACCATGCCAAGCTTTATATGGAGTGATTGATTGTAGTGTTTTGGTAGGAAACATGTGAAACGTATATGCTAAAAATAACATTTAAGTCAAGTAGAAGCATAAAAATGTAGAGTTGAGAGTCATTTACTCGATTATAAGTCCTAAACTTGTGTATATGCAATTGGGATATTTAGGGTGAGAGGTTGTGAAGAAAGGTCCTTCACAATGAAAGATCTTTCCATGGTTATGTGCATAATCACACCAAATCACTTTCTAAAAACCTTCCTTAGTACTAAATCAATCTTTAAATAGAAGGAATTGATCAAATTCTTAATGCGTGAAGATATCAAAGTCATTTTATAATTATATGGTTTACAATTGATAGTTAAGAGAATTAGGTGCAAATTTTTTATGAACTTCTTAGAGTCATATCTTGAAGTACACTATAAAATTTCTTATGACTAGTACCTCATTTGAAAGCTAGGATCCTTATTTACATTTTTTCAAATATATTTGCAAAAGAAGATGCCAACTCAGAGAAGCAATCTTAATACTGAAAGTATGAAACTTGAAGGAAACTGAAGGCATTTTTTGGACATAGCTTAACTCTTGCGAAGAAATGAAGATAATTGTGAGGTAATGATTCAGTATGTTATTCAAAATCATTCATTTATTGTATGAGACAACTTCTTCTAGTCGTTATGGATAAGAATTTGGAGGATTTGTAATAAATCAGAGACAAAATTCAAAGTGAACTTTTGAAATAAAAAGGTGCATGTTCAAAGAAAGTAAGTGATCACATTTCTTGCACAAATTGATAAAGATTTGAGAGTTTGAAGTATTGCTAAGTTAACAATGATTATAGAGGACTTCATCAAATTAGCTTAATTGTTGTGATGTTTCGTACATCAACACCCTTTCCATTGAATGTGGCATGCAATAACTTTTCTACCATTTGTCCTTAAAAAAGAAAGCTTTTTAGTGATCAAAGGAATATGAAGTACTTATTGTAATACCTTTGCAGACTTCTCTTCTCCCAATCTGATATCCCCCACATGCTCTATGGGGTGTTCTATGTTATCACCTATTTCCACATAACCCTTGTTCTTTGGAACCTGCATATTGATGGAACATCTCCTTGGCATGACATGTGATTGCTACAACTAGAGTCTACATACCACTTTTGGTCAATGCTACCCCTATAATGTTGATGCCTCATGGCTACGAGTTGTTGTTTGCCATCCTTCTTTGAAGTGGTGCTAGCATAATTCCCTTGGATCCTTTGTCATCCTTGAACCAACAATGTGAAGCAATGTGATTTACCATACATATAACAAAGCATACCTTTATGTTATTCTCTCTCTTGCCATTGCATTTGGTGTTGAATTTGGCCTTGGAGTTTGAATATGATTTTTCATCATCTTCCTTTGATTTTTTTGCCTTTTCCTTTGCCATCTTTACCTTCCTTGCATCCTCTTCTAGTCCCTTTGTTGGCATTGGTGCTTTATTGTGGTCATCCTTGTTCCTTGGTGCATTTTCCATTGCAGCTTCGTCTGCCACGAGATGAGGGATGAGCACCTCCAATGATGGGAGAGGATCTCTATAAAGGATAGTGGTTATGAAAGGCTTCCACTTATCTTCCCTTTTAAGTCCATTGAGGGTGCTCTGCACTATGCCTTCTTCATCAACATCCCAATCAATGGATGCAAGCTGACCCCTTAGTTCTTTTTCTTTCACTCTTAGGGTGTAGTCAACAATGGATTGACCACTAGCTTTCTTAAGTGTGTGAAGTTCATATTTGAGATGCATATTTCTTCTCCTTGTGTAAGTAGCATAGAAATTCTCAATGGATTTCCATAATTCTTAGCATGATCAAATTCTAAAATATGCCCAATCATAGTGTTGGAGATTACCTGAGATGTCAAGAAGATAGAGCTCCTATTCCTCTCCCCAGATTTCGTCAAGGCCCTTACATTTGCATTTGCAATCTTTGGGTCCTTTGGGTCAATTTCCGGTGCTTCTTCACCTATACAAAATAGGTGTGAGTCCTTTTCTCATAAGATAGTTTGATACTCTTAATCTCGATGATTGATAGTTATCTTTTTCCAAAATTTCAGCCTTTTGTCCCAAATTTTCCATATTTGTGATAAGGTTTATGAAAGATACTTTTTTGTGAAGTTTGATGAGTCATTGATCCTTTGTTCTTCGTTCAAAGCTCGTTCCACTAATCCTCTCTAGATCTTCGTCAGGTTTGATACCAACTACAAGATTTTGTTTGTAGAGTTTTACAAGAAACATGAGTAGGCCCTCGTAAGACCCTGTAGTTCACCCCCTTCTACAAATAGTCAATCTATCTATATCTATTTGGCCTAGAACCTCATACCTAAATCACCTAAGGTTTTTTTCACACATAATGGAATTCTATAGCTTCATAATGAGCTATCAACCTCCAAATGCACTAGTTTTGGTCAAGAAACCAAACTATGTAGTTAGCTAGATTATGACAGAAATAGAGGTTCACTAGAATCTATCCAAGTAATTACTTCAAACTCATTTAGCACAGATATTTGGAAAAGAGAAAGTGCAAAATATAAGCTTTCCAAAAGATATCATATGCATTAAATGGATATCTACACAGAGAGAAATATACAAAAGACTAGGGAGTGTCTGCCAAACACTCTTTCTACAAGGGGTATGAGAATTGTAGCTCTTGGTATGACCTCCTCTCATGTTGAAAAGGTCTTCAAACTCTTTGGACTTGCTACAAGGGTTTTTCCATTCACTCTACATTCTTGAATGGCCTTGTTTGGACCTTCTCCACGAGAATATGTATATATTATTGTGACCTTTCACCTACCCTTATGCGGCCCTTGGATCTTCATCTAACCTTGGCTTGTCTTTTGGCTTTTCATTTGGCATGAATGGATAGTTATTCATGTTTTGTTGATCATTTGGGTCTCCTTTAGCTTTGGAAACACCTCCTTTGCTCTAAGGTTGATGAGATTTCCCAATTCATAATTTCAACAATATACACATGGATCAAACACATACACACACACAAACACATATACACAATCACGCCCATGGACACATATATCTAGACACATGCATGCATAGGTATACTCACATACATACGTGCATGAAATTTGTAGAAATAAAAATACATGCACATATACACACACAAATACACACAAAGACACAAATACACACACGCACACCTACACACACGACTACACACACATGAATGCACAACACACCTACACACACGATTACACACACATCAATACATATATGCATGTACATTGCACACATATACAAACACAAACACACACACACACATATATATATGTATATATATATATATATATATATATATATATATATATATATATATATATATACACACACACACACACACTTATACACACAACTATGCACACATACATGCACACACAAACACACACATAGCACACACACACATCACATAAATGCACATATACACATAGAAACATACATAACACACAGAAACATATACATATAAAGGACATACACACATAAAAAACACATACATACATGAATAGATGCATGCATTCATACACACAAATGCACACACATACACACAAATACATGCACACATGAATGAACCCATAGAAACACATAGACACATGAATGCACATTAATATATATATATATATATATATATATATATATATATATATATATATATATATATATATATATATATATATATATATATATATATATATATATATATATATATATATACACACACACATAACATAGAAGAAACACATATACATACATACCTATGCATGCAAACACTCACACATCCATGGAAACACATAGACACGTTCATGCACATACAAACACATGCATACATGCACACATATATACACATACGCACAAATACTTGCATACACATGTATATAAACATGGAATTCTAGCCTAGAATTTTACTTTTGACAAACAAAAAAAATGTGAGAAATTATTGCAAAAGGAAAAATTTATGTGATAAAGAGTCTCCTAAGGAAAAGTCTTCCAACCAATTATATTGCAGAATCTATGGAAGATTATGTTGATTTGAGTAAGGAAGATCTTGACCATGTCATTGAAATACTTATGGAACATTTTTAGGCCCATTGTGATAGTGATTGTGGCCATGCACCCTCATCATGTCATGAAGATGGAGTATTCAAAGCTTGGTGTGGAATCTTCTACCTTAAAGATGCTCAAAGATTGGTCTACATCAAGTAAAGAAAAGAAACGATGAGGGAGGGAGACAAAGTTCTCAAAATAAAGGAAGGCTCATGAGGGTAAATCAAAGGTTTCAAATACATTCAAATGATGCAGATGAGTGAGAGGAACAAGTAGCAACAAATAGATTTAAATGGGGATACTTTTTGACCCTCCAAACCTTATGTAAAAAGATTATATGAAAAGAAAATTTGTGGTTTTTTTTTGTAAAGGGAAAATAAAGAGATTTGATTGGTCCATTTAAATCAAGCATAGATCAAAGGGTCATTTTTTCCTATAAAAGGAGAAACATGTTCATTTGTTTTTTTCCGTAGTTATGAGAGCTTGAGTGCTATAAGAAATTTGAAAACTTGAGAGCTTTAGTTACTCTTAGGTTAACATTTGAGAGACCACTTTTGTGAGAAACATCTCATGAATCATTTGATTCATTGAATCTTTGTAACCATTCCATATTTTATTATCAATATAAACCTTAATCTTTAAGCATATGTGATACTGTTTGAGAGTTCATGAGGATGTTGATGTCAAGTTGATGTGTGGTGAGATTCATATTCAAATAGTGGATTTCTACACAAAGTACATGCAATATCAACCTTGATGGTGAGTTTTGAATTGAAAGTATTCAAGGTAAGCATTCTACTTTATAATTCATTTTCAATAGCATGATTTTTGATTGACATCTTGCATGATCAATTCATTTGACTATCAACTAATATGCATTGATATGAACTGGAAAAACTTTTAAATCTTTCCACCTCATAAAATATTTCGTCTTTCATTCTTTTGATTAAAGCTTAGCAAGATTAAATTTCTTGGATCATTAAATGATAAATGATTAATAAAATTCTGCACGAAACTTTGCAGGATTATTTGCTTCTGATCGTCAAAAGCTAAACATGAAGCAAAATTTACACTAGGGATCTTTGTGAGCAAGCCCTATTTCTTGAACACGTGCCACATGTGAACCCAACATGAATTAATATCTGCGTTTCATATGCTGAAGCTAACAAGCATCATTTCTTTACAAGGATTTTCTCTTAGACTCCAAGATACTTCAAATATTTTTGCAACACTTGTGTTTGATATTTTTGAGACAAAGATCTTCAGAGAAATATGGCAATATGATAAGAAATAGTGCCACCTTTGTGATGGAGACAATGTGAAGCAAAATTAGGAGTGTAGAGATAGGTATTTTTCCACCAAGAAAGCCACCCCTTCTGAAAATCATTCAAGGTCAAGGTAAAAGGTAAAGGAGGAGTGTAGACATCTTCACTTCATGGCACTGCCATCCTATGCTTAGCCACAACTCTAATAGCATCCTTGAGAATATCAGAGGTCGAGATGTCACGCAAGAACACATTGATGTTGATATTCAAAGAAGGCATCTTCTTCTAATGCATTCAAGAGAGTGAAAAAACATGTGCACTTATGAAAACTACATGCAAGTTCGAATTCATATTCAATGCCGAGGCCATAGCTTCATGGATGAATACTTGGCCTTCGTCTTTTTCTTCCTTAAAGAAAGATTAGATAAAGAAACTATACGAACAACCAACCTGATGCAAGACAATGCTGCAAAAAGGTGGAAAAGCATGACACTTGCATTGGCAAGAGCTTGAGAATGAATTTGAATATCTAAAGAGAGAGAAGAACACAAGTACCCTTACCACTAAACTTGTTGCATCTTGTTAAAGGAAACAACCAATAACACAATCAAAGTTATGAAAGGGATTGAAGCCTCCTCTCCTCCATTTGATGGATTGCTTGGGACCAAAAAAGCTATTGAAACAACGTTACTAAGCTTCTGCTGAAAAAACACTTCTTTTCACAACCTTTTCTCCTGTGGAGACGGCTACGAACATCGAAGAACATTGCAAACATCGAGGCACTGATTGACAAAAATAAGCTTAGCCAAACTATGTCAAGAAGGACCTATGCCTCAATGCCTCTCACTTTTGCTTTGATATTAATACAATGATTGCCTCAGACAACAAGGCAGAGGACGTTCTAAAGAAAGCTTTCATTTTTGTTTTGCATCACAAAAATCGTTCACAATTTATGTGCTCACCTCTTTTTGAAATTCAAGCTCTACTTTGTAAACAAAATTCAAACATAATGGAAAGAAGTTGGTTAGAGAAGATATAGTTCACCTCTTGATGTGATTGTGCCTCACTTTTGACCTGTATACGCTTTTGATTGGTTAAAGAGGTTAGTATGTGGTCTTTAGAACCTCTAATGAGTTTTATTATGACTTAGAGTCGTGGAAATATGTGCACAAGCTTCCCACTTGCTTAATCACACCCCCTACTAGCTGTTCTTTGCATGTTTTGAAGAGATTTCACTTTTTCGTACTCTTTCTCTCTAGATGATCTTGGCAGACCCCCCGATCTTCTAATTGTTGTTTCTCCTTCATCCCGAATAAATTTGCAATGATTTTTGTCTTGTTAGAAAGCTTATAAGTTATACTTTCAGTTTTATAAGTCTAAGGTTCAGTGCCTGCACATGTGTAGAGAAATGTTCAGAATAGTGTCTATCTAGTTAGCTCATACTCTGTGAAGAGATCAAGTTATCTATTTTGTTGCAGTTGGATGAGGCATCATCTAGTGTCCAAATGGAGTGATTTTACTCTCATTTGAAACCTCTCAAAGTCTAGTTCAAGGTTGCAGAATTTAATTTTCCTTATCCATATATATGCAGAGAAACAAAGAAAATTGAGAGCCTATGTTTGAAAAATTTCAGGATCTTAGGAGGGTTCATTTGCTTTTGTTGTGCACATAGGAGTGTTTATCCTCCAGCAATGGTATCAGAGCTATAAGTGGATTATCAAATAGAGAAGAAGGAGCTACTGAAAGGAAGTAAAGGCTTCATGGAAGTTTTAAGGAAGGAAGCAAAGAATGGGCACGTCAACAAAAAGGGGAAGCAGATACATCATCAAATCAAAGACGAAACTTCATCAAGAGGAGTCGCTCTATTTTTTGAGCTAAAAGACATCTTTTTCAACTTGATTGCATCAAGGGGAGGTTAAAAAGAGCTAGGAGGCACCATGGTTGATCTCAATGCTCAGATTGAGAAGCTTGAAAAAGGAAACTACCAACCATGGAGATTTAGAATAAGCAATTTTTTTATGGGGAAAGGTTTGTGGGGACTTGTGAGTGGTGGAGAGCCAAAACCCTACATAGATGAGGTAAATCCAACCAATGACGAGAGAAGAGCAGTAAGAGAGTGGGATGAAAGGGACAAACGAGTCATTTTCATTTTATCTCAGCATATTAGCAACTCCATGATAGGGCATATTCAAGATTTGGATACATCAAAGAAGGTGTGGGAGTGCTTGGAGAGATTGTACTCAACCTCCACAAAAGCTAGAAAATTTAAGCTAAAAAATATGAGCTAAATAATCTTAGGAAAATCCGTTCTCAAGGTGCTAATGATTACATATTAAAGGTTAAAGAGCTTGCAGATGCACTAGGGTCAATCGATTGTGCCCTAGATGATGATGATCTTGTCACCCACACCCTAAATGGACTTAGGGATGACTAAAAATGGAGGGCCTTCACATCTTCAGTGTATGTAAGGGACTCTCTTCCTGATTTTGATTAACTAATCACTCTCATGGTGACAGAGGAGATGAACCTTGGTGGTCATAATGCCAAGGATGGCCAAGGGCAATTTTTGTATGCAGGTAGAGGAAGAGGAAGACACAACCAAGGTGCTACGAGAAGAAGAGGAAGATATCAAAGCAACCAAGGAGGTCAAGGACAACAAGAAGATGCAGTTCAAAGAGGTGGAAGAGCCATAAATAGAGGAAGAGGTGCAAGATTTGGTGGAAGAGGACAACCCACTTTAAATGGATGCTTTGTATGCGGTAAGCCCAGTCATTTTGCAAATGAATGTTATCATAGAGCTCAAACACAAGGGAATCAAAGCAACAAAAATAATTATAGAGGGAAAGATAATTATGCAAACACATCAATCAGCCAAGGGAATGATTATTTACTTGCCATGAGGTATGGTGAAGATACAAATCAAGCTAGTGAAGATATATGGTATGTACACAATGGATGTGGCAATCATATCTCATGTCGAAAGGATCTTTTAGTAATTTGAAGGTCTCCAAGCATCAAGGACATGTTGAAACAGGTGATAACTCAGAGCATACCATTCAACATGTGGGAGATATCAGTTTGGAAGGAAATCAAAGAGAAAAGTGCTTATGAGAGGTATTACATGTCCCTACTATTACCGAAAACTTGATTTCGGTAAGCTAAATGGTAGAAAAAGTCCATGATGACAAAGTTTCTTGAAGGTACAAAGCTTGGAGGATTCAAGGAAGCAATCAACATAAGAGACATAGGCTGAAGCAACGAAAGAAAAGGACTTGAGCTTCAGGCGGAGTGTTGAAAGTTATTCAAGCTCAAGAGTGTGGGAACATGCCCCAAATTGAACCTTCCACATCATCCACAATCAAAGGAAGCTGATTTCCATGTATTGGAGGCATAAAATCATGCCCATAGTGGAAAGAAGTTGATTAGAGAAGATTTAGCTCACCTCTTGATGTGATTGGACCTCACTTTTGACATGTATATGCTTTTGATTGGTTAAAGAGGTTAGTATGTGATCTTTAAAACCTCTAATGAGTTCTATTATGACTAAGAGTCGTGTAAATATGTGCCCAATCTGCCCGTTGCTTAAGCACACCCCCTAGTAGTTGTTCTCTGCATACTTTGCAGATATTTCACTTTTTCATACTCTTTCTCTCTAGATGATCTTGGCAGACCCCCCAATCTTGTGATTATTGTTTCTCCTTCATCTCAAATCCATTTGCAATGATTTTTCTCTTTTTAGAAGGCTTATAAGTTCTTTTTTTAGTGGTAGAAGTCTCAAGTTCAGTGCTTACACATTTGTAGAGAAATGTCTAGAACAATGTCTATCTAGTTAGCTCATACTTTGTGAAGAGATTAAGTTATTTGTTTTGTTGCAGCTAGTTGAGGCATCATCCAGTGTCCAAATGGCGTGATTTTACTCTCATTTGAAATCTCTCAAGTTTAGTTTAAGTTTGCAAAATTTCATTTTCAGTCTGTGCATATGCTGATAGAAACTTGGAAAATATAGAGCCTATGTCTGAAAACTCTCAGGATCCTAGGAGGGTTTATTTGCTTTTCTTCTGCACATAGGAGTGTTTATCCTCCATTTATTCGTGATAACCAAGATGATATGATATTGCAATCATATGCTTATGATACCAATCTAACTATTCACAATGGTCAAAACAGTACAATTCACCTTTAGGATGGTCTTTTTGCGTTTTGCAAAGCTAATGGTTCAAGAATCAACCATATTAAAACTCTTATTAGAGCTTTCGAGAATCATGCACCTAATTTCCTTACCCAATCTCATTGTAAACCTATTGTTGAAGGAGAAAGATTTAGGCTCTTGGGAATGCCCCTTTTATTTGATTTATCATCTAAATCTAGATGAGATTGGATTTTGGATAAGCTTAAGACAAAGTTCTTAAATTGAATAATCTAATGTTCACCTTAGCCTTCAATTTTCTTTTTTGTTGGCATAACCACTATATGGTGCCAGCGATCATCTTCCACTTATTTGGATACATTCCTAAAAACACTCAAATGCAACAAGTGAATTCAATCCTCCTCAACTTCACAAGATCAAGTATTTGATTTATTGTCTACCTAAAGAAGAAGGTGGCCTTGGATTGGAAAACCTAGAAAAAGTCAATGAAAAAATTACTGCTAAATGGATGTTTAGGTCCCTTAATTCAAAAGACTTATAGTCCTCCATGTTTAAACACTACTTAGTTAATTAGTATCCTAGTAGATTCCATGCTTAGACCAGTTTTGATGTGAACAAAATTTGCTTAAGCAACCAAGACTTTCAATTTAAGGGCCTCACTTGTTTTCAAAGATTATTCCAACCTTGGCAAGGGCTTAAACTAAAGGCAAGCTTCCCCATATGTAACTCAATACCTCTCATAGAAAGAAATATCTGGTTCAAGTCGTATCACCTTCCCCTTCATTGGGTCCTTCGAAGACTACCACAAATTCTCCACTAGAGGCATCGTAACCTTGGAGGATATTTGGAACAGTGACTCCCAAACCCACAACCTTCACTCCCTTCTTCAAGATTTTGATGTCTCACCTAGGGTCTATGAAATTATCTATGATATTGTTAGTCAGACAAGACCCTTATGTTAGTTTGTAAACACTTTGAATCATTACTATGAGTTAATCTCTATTATCAATGTTCCGATAGAGTTATGCTTAATAAACTCAATAGTGGCATATTAGTTAGAGTTGGAAATAATGCAAGTAGAGATTGCGTGTTATTTGACTCCTCTCAAATAGTTTTAAAGATTCTTTTTTTTCTTGGTTGGTTAATCAATGTGCTATCTAGTGTGGTCACAAGTTAAATACCATTCAAGGCACTTGACTTGATGCATCTACGGTCATAAAGAGGAGTCTCTGAGCCATTTGTTTGTTGACTCTCAACAAGCCCGATAATATTGGAGCTGGATGCAAACTCAATGAGATTTTGGAAAAAAACACCTTTCCAAGGGCAAGAAGTCCTGCTTTGTGTTATTTCTAATAGTGTATTTGTGAACTAGACCAAAAACAGAGAAACAAGCTCTCGGGGCTTCCTTCAACATGATGATTTTATGGACATTAATTTTTTTTTCTATTTCCTATTGTTTGGCTTTTTAGTTTATTTTTTATGTGTACAATTGATATACATATGTCCTAGCACCTAAGTGTAGGCCAATGATTCCCTTAACTCTTCTATGGTCAATTTTTTTTCCAATAATGATAGCTCTAGGAATCCCTAAGTTAGGGAAGTTGTTTTTTGCAAGGTATCCCAACTTCACTTGTTTAGGACTCAATTCACTTGTGGATTTGTTCTCAATGACTAGCACTCAAATTCCCAACTTATTTTTTTTCAAAAAACTAGATTGCAACCAACAATGTCTCTGCCAAACACTTTTGGTCACGGACATTGAATTTTTACATTTACTTGCATTTTCACCTTTTTCTTGAACTTTCTTGTGGGTAGCTTATTCTTAAGCTCAGGCCGTAATGCCATGCCCTCAATCAAGTCAAACTGTCTCACATTCAAACTTCAGCTTCTTCGCAATAGGTCTATGAGAGGGATATCAAATCTTGCAGATTAATGCTTAAACTCCCAAATTCATTGAGATTGTGCCACTATCAACAACTTCCTTACTCAGATCAGAGACATCAAAATTCCCATTTATAAATTAAACTCTGCCCAATCCTTGCCTATAGAAGGCGTTTTTTGCATGCGCTTGTTGCGCTCTTTTTTTTTTGGTACCAATATCCTAGGTTTTCTTCCTTTATACCCTAAAGCTTCAAACCAAGCCTTCTAACCACACCAAAATATGCCCCTGCATCTAACGACTTCGCTAGTCTCCATGAGGAATTGGATTCCCTAGTTATTGCTTCCTGCTCTCTATAGTCTAACCTCTTCTCCCCTTCACCCTTACCCCCTTGATTGTCTTTCACGATCCCCATTCAGCTCCTTAATGAAGCAGGACCCCTCTCCTTGCTTCTATTAATACCCAATACAATAGTTCATCATTTCACACAGATGACATTCTCCATCCCCGAAGTACTCCCTCTACAGACCCTCGACTGAATAATCCGCCACTCAAGCACCTAGTACCTACCATGTACTCCTAGGATAATAGATGGGTTGTATGAAATAAAACACTAAAATCATGAAGGGTGTTTTGGTAAAACAGTTTTGTATGAGTTTTATGTTTTGCAATAAAACAGTAAAATCACGAAGGTTGTTTTGGTAAAACAATATTGTGCAAAAACACCCCCCATGCATAAAAGTAAAAAGGTCCTTCTGTGGTCACATCAAGGTCATAACAAAGTACTTTCATATTAATGACTCACTCCTTTATGTCTTGCTTCAACTCTTGCTAATGTAGCCCTTGAAACTTTTCATCCACCCCCTTGAATAATATAAGCCCCGATGGGGGAATTAGAGGGAACATATGGAGAATGGAGAAGATGATGGTCCAAAAGAAAAGTGTAGGTCCTAACGTAGATCTTCAGAATGAACTTGAAAACCGTAACTCTAAAAAAGGGCAAAATGCTCTAAAAAAGGGCAAAATGCTATTTCTATCTATCTAGCTACTCAAATCTAATGGAAAAAATCTAGAAGATGTAAATGAATTCCAAGCAAGAAAGAAAATTATTCGACTTCCTTGCCTTTTTAAACGTGATCCTCCAAGGATGATGACTGACAAGACACATCCTTGAAAATGACACCACAGTGTTTGACAAAGACATGCTAGGACGACACACATACCAACCAACCAATTTCAAGCAATGGATCCTCACTCACAAAATGTCAACCAGATAGATGAATTAGTTATATGATGATCTTCACCACACTAGGAGTAACACACACATAGATAAGAAGTCTCACACACGTAGATATTCATATACACACATATGCAATAAATCCTCACCCAAAGATAGGACAGAAGATCTCCCAAGAAACTCACACTTGATAAGAAGAGAGAATGAACAAGGAATTTGTCAATGTGGTTCAATTGTATAGTGAATTTTAAAAAGTGACCCCCTCGATAGTCTAATGTCTACTAAAGGTTAAGATTGACCATAAACCCCTATTTGATGTCCGACTCGAGTGCAAAAAGTCCTTAAAATCTTGGAGGGTTAGGGAATTAGTCTTCAAGATCTATAAAATGTTTAATTTGAGGGATAGCTTTCCTTGCTTGAGTACATCCAATGTGCTTCTTACTTTGATTCTTCAGCGTTTAAAAAATGCTTTGGTGAGTATCTATCTCGATTAGTAACACTCAAGTCAAATGTTTCCTAAACATTGGTATTTTTATTTTCATTGAAAAATTTCCCATACAAAAAAACTCTTAATTTATCAAAACAAAGAGTTGTTACAAGACATCATCTTAGGGTAGGTATGATTGTGGAACTTCAGTGACGATGAAGATGATGAGAATGCAAATATTAGATGTAACAAAAAATTGTCACTATCAAAAAGAATATGTCAATATGGTATTCTTTGGAGTATTGGAGAGAATTAAAGATCTATCATCTTTTTTATTCTATCCATATATTCAAGAATGTTGACTATTCATTATGGCAAAGACTTATTAGATTAAAAGACATAACAACATCAAGAAATGATTTAAAGGATAAAAATTCAAAACCAAATTTATGGCCAATTTTTTATAAGCATTGACAGGAAACAACTTATGAACCTAATCCTTGGATACTTACGACAAAGGAGATGCAAACTATCAACAATAGGATTCAGGCGATTCGAACACCTTTAGGATATGGAACATCTTTCCAAAACATGTTTACTTTGGATGAGAGGAGCTTATTTGGGTTAAAGACACATGATTGGCATAACTTTTTGAAGCATATTCTACCTCTTGTTATCGATGGATGTGCAACGAAAGGAGTACGGGACATGGTCTATCGTCTTGGATTGATTATAAGGTAATTATCATACTTTTATGTTTAATATATAAAACTACTTGATATCTTTTCTTTACAAATTAATTTCTTTATAATTTAATTTATGATTGATAATAGGTGGATTACATCAAAAGAGATTGACAAAGACTCGATCCCACAAAAGAAACATGAATGCAACGAGCTACTATGTCTGATGGAGAAAGAGCTTCCAACATCATTTTTTGATATTTAGGTTCACTTATTGATGAAATAGAGATTGCAGAAGTTGTAAATACTTGATAGATGTTTTGGGCTGAGCAATTTCTGAGCATATTAAAAGGTTATGTGCGATAAAGAGAAAAACCAGAAGAATCTATGGAAAAGGGATGTATGCTTGAGGAGTGCATGTACTATGTT
>CM035428.1:139553764-139898764 GCA_020310875.1 Ceratopteris richardii | reverse complement strand
GTGTGTATGTGTGTGTACATGTGTGTATGTGTATGTATGCGTATGCATGTGTGTGTATATGTGTGTATGTGATTGTATGTGTGTGTATGTGTTTGTATGCATATGTGTGTATGTGTATATGTGTGTATGCATGTTTGTATGTATGTATGCATATGCATGTGTATACATGCATTTTGTATGCATGTGAGTGTATATGTGTGTGTGTATATGTGTATGTGTGTGTTTGTGTCTATGTGTGTATGTATATATGTGTGTATGTGTATGTGTGTGTATGCATATGTGATTGTATGTGTGTGTATGTGCATGTGTGTGTATGCATGTGCATATATATATGTGTGTATGTGACTTCATGTGTGAGAGTGTGTATGGTTTCATGTGTATATATATGTCTGTGTATGTGTAAATGTGTCTATGCATGGGTGTATGTATGTACACATATACTTCTATATGCATGTATGTATATGTATGCAAGTGACTATATGTATTTGTGTGTATATGTGTATGTGTGTGTCTATGTGTGTATGTACATGTGTGTACATGTGTATGTGTGTGTGAGTAAGTTTGTATATTTATGTATGCATGTGTGTATGTATGTATTCATATGCATGTGTATACATGCATTTTGTATGGATGTGAGTGTATGTGTGTGTGTGTGTGTCTATGTGTATATGTATATGTGTGTTTATGTGTATGTCTGTATATGTGTGTCTATGTGCATATATATATGTATGTGTATGTGTGTACTATGTGTGTATGTATGCGTATGTGTGTATGTATGCGTATGTGTGTATGTGTATGTCTGTCTTTGCATATGTCTTTATATGTAAATATGTGAGCGTATATGTATGTGTATATGTGTGTATGTATGTGTGTGCATGCATATGTGTGTATGTATGTATGCATGTGCATGTGTGTATGTATGGATGCATATGCATGTGTATGCATGTCTGTATGTATGCATGTCTATATGTATGCATGTGAGAGTATGTGTGTGTGTCTATGTGTGTATGTATATATGTGTGTGTGTGTATGTTTGTGCATGCATGTGTATGTATGTGTGAATGTGAGTGTGCATGTGTATGTGTGTGTATGTACACATGTGAGTGTATGTGTGTGTATATGTGTATGTGTGTGTGTATGTCTATGTGTGTGTGTATGAATATGTGTGTGTATGTGTATATGTATGTATGCATGTGTATGTATGTGTCTCTTATGTGTGTGTATGTATGCATGCGAGTGTATGTGTGTGCATATGTGTATATGTGTGTGTCTATGTGTATGTATATATGTGTGTGTATGTGTGTGTACATGTATGTATGCATGTGTATATATGTGTGTATCTGAGTCTATGTGTGTGTGAATATGTATATGTGTGTTTATGAATGTGTGTGAATGTATGCATGTGAGTGTATGTGTGTGTATATGTGTGTATGTGTGTATTTATATATTCATGTGTATGTATGTGTATGAGTATGTGTGTGTATGTGTATGTGTGTGTATGCATGTGTTTGTATGTGTGTATGTGAGTGTATGTGTGCATGTATATGTGTATGTGTGTGTGTCTTATGTGTGTGTATATATGCATGTGAGTGTATGTGTGTGTGTGTCTATGTTTATGTATGTGTGTATATCTTTATGTATGTGTATGCATGAGTACATATGTGTGTCTATGTATGCATGTGTGTGCAAACCAGAATGTGTGCGTGCATGGGAGTTTGCTCCTAGCCTGTTGTCTCTCACTCGCTCTCTCTGTCTCCCTCTCTCTCACTCCTTCTTTTGTCAGATCGTGGCACAAATGTTTTGGGAGAAATCCAAATTTTCTTTTTGTTATACAAGCCGTTTGCTCGTATTGCTTGGAGCATCGCTAATGTGTGACATTCCTAGTGATAGTATTTAAAATTTTTGCATAAGCAATGGGGACTATCGCTTATGCAATTGATACTTTTTTATTCTTCTCTTGAGCATCTCTTATGCAACACTAGGTCGAAATAGCATTGCATAAGCGATGGTACTCGATTGTTTTTTATTGGGGGCATTGCCACGCCTCCTTATTCCTTTTAGTGTATGGTAATTTCAGTCCTCTTGGAAATTATCTTTGAGATTTATACACACCTTAATACACGTGTAAATAGTTTCCATTCTTTTCATGTACATTAGAGTTCTCAATTCTCCACTTATCAAAATTTTCAAGGATTTGAGAAATTGTCATCTATTTAGAAGGAAGGTATATCTTTGAACATTGATCCATGTATTGCTCAAACTTTCTAGCTATGATTCTCGTTGTTGAGAGATGTAGTTCATTCCAGACTCTCAAAAACTTGAACTTGAAGAGAGTACACACACTGAAGCAAAATGAAAGGAAGAGTTTACTCACAAAAGAAAGAGTGTGAGAGACTCAATGTGAGTACAACAAGAAATGGGTAAACTCACATGGATTAGAAATGAGCTTGCCAAGAGCATGGAATAGGCTCATCAAGCTTCTAACCAAGTACCAATGGGGGGAGAGGCCCTCCTTATATACATTTGGGAGGGGCTCTCCAAAGTACATCTCATGTGGGATAATTCCCCTCGAAGAAGAATGAATACAATGGTAGAAGGAAATGGCAAAGGTACCCAAATACAAAGGATATAATATAAAATGGAAATGGAATGAAAATAAAATAGAAATAGAGTGACTCCAAGATACAAAAGGGAGACGCAATCTCATATTCATAACACCCGCTCTGCAGCTCCATTTTGTAGAGTATGGAAGCTGCTAGGGTATGTGAGAAAGGTCCACCAAGAATGAAGCAACAGCAACACAAGCACCAAATAGGAAGTTTCCATCTAGAAATCCATAGCATCCAAGTGGTATCGGCCATGCGGGATCACCAGGTACTCCATAAGATGTCCACCAGATTGATCAAGCACGTAGTCCTCCATGAAGTGTGCAAAGTCCTGATGTGTATTGGTAGGACCCTGGAAACCTCTTTGAACCAAGAGCTTGGCTTAGAAAAGTATCCAAATTAGTGATGAATCCAAGTATATGGAGGAGTATCCTATGGAAAATGAAAAGATGCTAGACTCCATGAATGGAAGACTATATGCTCAGAATGCTGCTGTAAACGAGGTAAGTGGACTCTCAAAGATAGGAATGGAAAATGATGAGTCATTGAACCTAGAGTAATGCCCAACTGAAGCTGAAGGGAAACATAAACCTTCAATGGTACTACAAGAGGTGTAGCCATCTAAGGTATAAGCTAAGATTATGTCTCTAATTTCTCATGCTCCAAAACAATACCATGATTTGGAAAGTCATGTACAAGGAGAGCATGCTCCACATAGTGTGACTAAATTGGAATGATCCCCCTCTGAAGCAGAAATGGGAGGATCCAAAAGGGATGAATACTTTGAGTATACATCAAAGGTGCAATCTTTGGTTACTATAACTGAGTGACTCTTTGGGTCATAGAGTTTTTATGCCTTCTGTCGGTCATTGTAACTGATGAAAATGTATTGCTTAGGCCAATCATCATCATGGACTTGGACATAAGCATCACTACCAAAGATGCAAAAATAGCTCACACTTGGATTCTTCTAAAAGTAAGCCTCAAATGGTGTTTGGTTCTTCAAGACATCTGAGAACCATGTGTTCTAAATATGTACTACTATCTATACTGCTTCACCCAAAAATTTTAGTCGAAGTTGATTTTGAAAAAGCATAACCTTGGCCATCTAGATCACACTTGGAATCTTCTGTGTGGAAATACCTTGTTGAGTATCTTCTGATGCTTGATAGTTAATTCTGTGTTGCTTCATGTACTTGGAGAAGTTGTGATTGAGAAAGCTACTGTCTCCATCAGATCGGATGATCTTCAAAGAACTTGGAAAGTCTTCTTGAACTCCTTGTGTCCACTCCTTGAAATTGGAAAGAGCATCCTCTTTATGCTTGAGTGAATAAACCCAAGTATTGAAGGGGGAAGTATCTCAACCCCTAAGCAACGACGAAGCGTGAATGACCTCCACAGGTATCCTTCTTTGACCTCTGCACACCAAAAATGCTCTTACTCAGAGCTTATGCAGAGAACTCCAGTGAGCTTTTGCAGACCTGTAGTAGACACCAAGAGCTTTCCAACAAAATAAATTTCACTTGAAATGGATGCTTACACAAGGAGAAACAATGTCCACAACATGAGCTAGTTGAATGCTCACAACTGCCAGTCAAGCAGATACCTCACTTCCCTCCAGCAAGCTTTTCTCAGCGATTATACACACAATGAATCTCAAACTTGGGTCCACTTTAGAGGACTCTAATAGCTACCCAATGACACCAAAATCATAGCAAATGGATACATAGAGAAGGAGAACCAGCCCTTACAACAGAGAGAAAAATATTTCCAATAGAGCCTACACACCAAGAGAGATATCAATCACACAACTTCACTAAAATGAATGTTGCTCCCAGATTACTCAGAGAATGATCCAGAGAATTTGTGAGCATAAAATAGACTCTAATAGCTATCCAATGAGACAAGAATTACATCAAATGGATACAATATGAGGGAGAACCAATGCTAACAACTCAGGGGTAGAGAGTTGCAACACTGCCTGCGCACACACATAGATATGCCTACTAAAAGAAAACAAACAAGCAAGCAAGGGGCTAGCTTAAGCAAGGGGCTTGCTTATCACAACTCCAGAACTTAGTGCTCACTTTCCATGAGCTAAAACTCCAAGAAGATGGGCCAAAATAAGTCGGGATATGTTGGCAGTAGTCAGGGTACACCAGGACTTACAAGACGTGAAAGTCAAAGAAGGGAGTTAGAGCGAAGGGACAGCACAAGCAGACAGGGCAGTCAAAGAAGATCTGGCAAGTAGGCCAATATTTTTTCAAGACACTAATGCAGATCAAAGAGATGGACATGCAGGGAGGAAGAGCAAGTAGGGAGCTCGAAGATATGTATGGCAGATCACTAGAAGAAATCCCTACAACAACAATGATTTTTATCACTAACAATCATTGTAAATATCATTTCACATTTTTGTAGCTCCATTTTGTGCAAGCCAAGGAGTCCTTGAGCTTGAGGAGCCTTAGAAGTAGTTGCGTACCAATTTTCGTATTTTTTAGATCTCGTTTGAGCCCCCAAATAAGCCCTGGAACCTAATTTTTAACTAGGCCGGACACTAGGTCTGGACAGGGCCAAAGCTAGTCAAAAACTATAAAAGGAGCTAGAGAGCTCATTTTTGAGGTTAGATTGTAATTGAAATGAACTTGTAAGAGCTTTTTGAAAGTAATCTAAGAACTCCATTGATTCTCACTCTTTGTCTTGCCGTGTGTGCGTGTGTGTGTGTATGTGTGTGCATGTTAGTGTGCTTCTCACTCACGCACTTGTGCCTACACTTGCTCGAGGTCTTCATACCATCCTCACGTCTTCCCGGATTGACATTAAAGGAGGTGCTACTCATCACTGAGCTACACCAAATTTTGGCACCGTTGCCGGGGATCGAGCTTTGAGGACGAGCGTGTGATGGTAAGACGTAGAGTTGACGCGTTGGAGTTGTAGGTATTTTCTTCACTTTCATCTATTTTCTTGTCTTTTTCTTCACCATCTTCATCACCATCATCATCATCACCATCTCCCACCTCCATCTCCATCATCGCAAAAATTTCAGTTTTTTGATCATATCACCTTCCCCACCTCATTTCCCTCATTTCACTTGTGAGAGAGAGCGAGAGAGCGAATTTGCATGTGCTGTTTTTTGCATGTTTTGTGAGCATTCTGCAGGTACAGGCCGCATCATCGTCCCCAGCACTCTGCGCAGGTACGGAAATCTGAGTAACTGTCTCTGTGTCGCCGGTCTCTGTCAATCGCGACCGACAGAAAATTTGCTCTATTTGCTAAACAAAGTGCATATCCATGACCTACAGGCCTAGAGCTTCCCAAAAATGTGTTTAGTTTTTTGAAATTCCACAAATTTCTGTCAATCGCGATCGCTCTGTCAATCACGATCGACAAACCACGACGGACAAACCTGTCAATCGCGATCGACACGTCAATCGCGACTGACAGCCCACGACGGCTCTGTCAATCGCGACCGACAGAGTCAACGACCGATTGACCACGACTGACGGATCATACGCGCGACACGTGTCAATCGCGATCGAGCCATCAATCGCGATCGACACAGTCAACGACTGTTTGACCACGACGGACCCATCAATCGCGACCGACACGGTCAACGATTGTTTGACCACGAGTGATTGACCCTCGTGACCGACCTGTCAATCACGATCGACCCATCAATCGCGACTGACAGAGTCAACGACTGTTTGACCACGACGGACCGAGCCATCGCGACGGACCTGTCAATCGCGATCGACACATCAATCGCGATCGACAGAGTCAACGACCCTTTGACCACGATTGATTGACTTTTCGGCCACGTGTCAATCGCGATTGACCAGTCAATCGCGACTGACAGCCACGACGGACCTGTCAATCGCGATCGACACGTCGATCGCGACTGACCTATCAATCGCGACCGATAGACTTTGCGAACGCGTTAGAAGGGCAAATTAGGTCAAATTTTTAAGGCAAAATTATTGGTCTAAATTTTGGCTAAGTGTGGGACAAACACTAGGGTGTAGTATTGCATTACGAGGGCATGACCCAAGTAAATCGAGAATTCCTGCTTGTCTGTTAACCTAGTTTAATCCTGTTTTAGCCCCAAAACCCTGAACAGTCATAACTTTTTCATACGAAATCCATTTTTTGAGCTCCAGGGCTTGTTGGAAAGCTCGTGGCATATACTACACGCCCTCAACTGTTTTTTATAAAGATAATGCGTTGATTTTCAGATAGGGTATTTTGAAGTTGACCATACCCAGGGGGATCAAAGTCAGGGGTCTTTAGAATTATTTTCCTAAAAGTCACAATGCAAATATGTGTTTGTGTTACATGAATGAAAGTGGTTGGTTTTGTCCTTTGAATCTAAGCATTGAGCTAACCGTGGGACTTTTATAGGTCCATTGAGAGCAACTGAGAGCATACAAAGCAAGGTTTCTTTGCAAGCTTGAGAACCGGGTTCTTGAGCACCATAAAGCAAGGGATCAACAAGTAAGGTTGGAATATTCTCAACTCCCTCTGTCATTTTCTAGCTCAGGCTAAGAACGACTAGTGATAGGAGTAAGCCAGGGCGACGGTAGGCAGTCATCAAGTTGAAGACTAACTAAAAACTCAAGTTCAAGTTAAAAACATAATCTCTGTACTGTCGACAACATAAAGGAAAAGAACTTAACGAGAAGCGATCAACCTACAAGTACGAAGAACATTCAAGTATTCCTGACGACGTGATATCAGACAAGACCTTAAACACTATAAATAACTAAAAAGAACCAAGTGGCTATTACCAAGTGACCGGCAACGAGGTTGTACTCTGGGAAAAAAATTGGGCTAATCGATTGGGCTTATGAACCTTAGATCAGGACGACATCTAGTAAGGGAGAGACAAAGCCTTAGGTCTTCAGAGGCTAGCGTTAATCACACTGCTAGGTCTTGGGCCCAGCAGTTGAGCCACCACTCATACTACCCTAGCTCTGAGACCAGTGAATCAGAGATGTCTCAAGGCATGGACAGACCTACGGGAAGTTTAGGAGTGCCATACTTGCTCAGGGTAGAAGGCCCGTACAAAACACAGTTGGAATACCTTAGGACCAACCGATTAGGTGCTAGCATCTATGAGGACGGCCTAGGAAGATCCGTGGTCCAGATTAAAAACCCTGACCAAACCATTGGACTAGAGCACCCAGCTGTCAAGTTTGAAAACGGAGCATACCTAGACAAAGAAGGAACCATATACGTGGTCACCAGTCACCCCGATAGGACAGATGAATTCGGAAATGTGATCTCAGAAGCAGATTTAGGTGATCTGGAGCAAGGAAATACTAGTGTAGAACCTAGAACCCCCCGAGGCAAATCCGTTCTTACTAGAATTCTCAATCCTGAGTGGGTTCCCCAAGACAACAAGAGCATAGATCTGCTTATAAACCGAGAGACTGACGAAGCCTTTTGGAGATATAAATCTGATCGGCCGATTGATATAGGAACAATCATGATTTATGAGTTAAAAGATCCAGATAGCCCAAGTAGAGTGACCTACTTTGATCATGCTTCAGAGAGGATCTTTGTGGTTACAGAAAATGATAGGCATGCTTACACTTGGAAGGGTGAATTCATTTTTCCCCAACCAAGATCGAACGTGTCTTATGGTCACCCTGGAGCTGGAACATCCCAAGCTCATGGAACTCAAAGAGACAGACAGAGAGATAGACCTGAAGTAAGCTTTGCCAACCGAGTGGGCAGAGAAAGAACGAGGACGGAAACAAATAGAGTAGAGCCTGAGGTACTTAGAGCTCACAGGAATCAAAGAAATGCGGATGAGTTCCCTCTACCACGACCTAGAGAGCACATAAGGACTTTGAGACCAACTCAGCTAGTTAAGTCCATGAAGAATTACTTCGATGGCACTGGAGATCCATACGATCATGTGGCCGAGTTTAGGCAAGTCTTGAGAGCTGAACAAGTGGAAGATCTGTTCACGTAGTACAATGCCTTTGGTCTAACCCTTAGGAACACAGCCCTTACGTGGTTTCAACCATTGAATGAGAGACAGTTCAGGAGCATAGACCAACTCCTAGAGGCTTTCATTATTGAATTCTCTAAGAGTGGCATAAGACATAACACTTCCTCGCTGATCCACAGCTTCAAACAGACACCTCAAGAGACGGTCAGACTAGCTGGAAGAAGATTTAGGCAATACCTAGAGAGATGCCCGATGCCGGAGCTACCCACACCAGCTAAGCAAGTGGCTTTATTCTTAGATGGATTGCTAAGTGCAAAATTGAGGTCGTATGTGTACTTGAAAGACCCTAGATCAATAGAAGAGTGTGTACACATGTGCATTGACATCGAGGATAACCTAGGGGAGGAGCTAGAGCTTTCCAAGATATACAAAGATTCAGATAGTGCCTCTAGCCTCCCTTCCACGCAATCCACATCAATAGAGGAACTTGCAGAAAAAGTAGCTCAGAAATTAGGTGTTACTAGCAAACAGATCCCAAGATTCGCCCCTGTGAAAAGATGTTATATTTGTGGTGGCGACCACATGGCGAATGTATGTCCCATTATGGCTCAACCCCAAGTAAATCCTAGTAGTCAGTACTGCACCATAGAACGGAAGTACACCAATCACACCGTGCAAGATTGCCCCTACAATAAGCAAGTTGTTAGGCAAACCTACCCTCAGCCCTATCCACAACAAGGTAGGTATCAGAATCAGTATCAACCACAGCAATATGGCAGGCCACAACAGCCTTATCAGCAACCCTACCAAAACCAACAAAGGCCTCAGCCAGTGCTAGCACAACAACCACCTGCTCCTACTAATATGATCCCAGTGAAATACGCAGCTGCAGAAGAGAATTTGAACAGAGCTATAGTCCCAGTGACACCATTGATCTCAGAAAGTGACCCCAGTGACCATAGCTTCGATTCGACGCATATTGACAGCCCCCAGGCATACTACATGCAATCTCCTGAACATGGAGAGTCCTACTTTAGCGAAGAGCCAAATGAACTTGGTTGGGAGAATGATTACACAAACGTCATGTATGCAAACCCCAACCCTAGACCCCAACTTAGGCAAGTAAGACCTCCATTTCCTAGAGGACCATGCTACAGATGTCAAGGAGATCACCTCATTCGTGATTGTCCCTTGCCTCCACCCACACAACCCCAGTCAGTGACGATCCAAGGCTTTTGCCAAGATTGTGGGAAAGAGCATCTCCTACGAGATTGCCCTAAGAACCCCAATAATATGCCAAAAATCACTCCTATCAACGTTATTGGGTTGGTGGTAGACTCCACAGGGAGTGTCACTTCCACTGCACCAGTACAGGTAGTCACTAGAGCCCAAGCCTTGCAACAGAACCAAAGCGTAGGCCAAGAAAAGAGTCCGGAGGCTAGTGAAACTGAGAGCGTAACCAAGGAGAGGACTAGAGCTTGGAAGGATAGCCGAGAAAGAATGAAAAGACAATGGGCAAAGAAAATGAGCGAATTAGAAGAAAGCATAAGAGAAACAAAAGCTAAAATTGTGGAACTCACATCTCAACCTCCCTCTCACATTAACCCGCCTCCACCACTCCCAACTCCATCCACACCACCACCTTCCAACCCGCCTCATCAAATCCCACCACCCCCTAGAGTAGGATCAGTCCTAGCAGATCCCACTCCCGAGGACCTTAATATGATGCTTAAAGCGTATCAGGCCAGAATCCAAGAAGGGCCAAACGTAACTGATCATGAAAAGTGTTACCCTAGAGCAGAACTAGAGCTAGAACGAACCAAAATTTGCGCTAAAATGGTGGAATTGGCTGAGACCATGTTTGAAGCCAGTCGCCTGTTTAACATCTCTAGTTTAGCTAAGACGCAATTACACTTTGATGGACTGTTAGAAAGAATAGAGAAGCTAATTGCACAATCAGAAAGGGAACCTGCCCCTCAAAGAAGGGAAAAGGCAAGAGAACGGATAAGCCAGCCTCTTCAGGAAGCCCATGTGCCTCCTCAAGAAGCTTATCTTTCCCCCCAAAAGGCAGATGAGCCTCCCTCGAAAGCTTACGTACCTCCACAGGTCGCCTACATTCCTTCTCAGGGAGCGTATGAGCCTGTTCGGAAAAGTAATAGAATAAGTAATCCTCTCCAGGAAACTTGTGCTCCAGCCATCTATGAGAACGAGGAGAGAGCCAACGATAGAATAAGCCCTCCTTCCTAGGTTGCGTATGTGCCTAACTCTACGGAGCCAGACACATCATCTTCTATGAATCGGTTTGCACCAGACTTCCTACGAGAGATTCAAGAAGACAAATGGGATAACGAAAGTGAAGTCGCCCCTCCCTTTGAACTTGTGGATGATGCACACGACCAATTCCCACAAGACATCCCATCCATTTATGAGGAACAGGAGAGCATCCACTCTCAGGAAAGATTAGACTTTGAGTCTAATTCTTTACAAGAATTACCCCACTTCACAGGCCCATGGGAAACCAAGTCTACTTGCATGAGAGCACCCACAGTCATGGTAAGGAACGACGACTCAGTCATACTTAAGAACACGGAGGTAGTGAAGAACACCAAGGTACAGCGCGATCTCACTTTGGAAGAACCGTCTAAGGTTAGACCAGAAGTGTGGAAACAGGTAGCCTGTCAAGTAACTAAAGTTGCAAAATCACATTCCCGAGTAGGATCCCAGAGGACTGTGCCAGAAATACCCTTGGATAAGATAGGAGACATGTGTGAAGGTGAAGAAGGTAACACCTATCTTCCCATTACCTACCAGGGATACACCACCAAGGCAATTTTGGACTCAGGCGCAGGTGTTGCAATTGCCACCACTTCCCTATGGAAGCGTTGGGGCAAGCCAGCACTCAGGCCAACGAGGATGAAATTGCAGATGGCTGATGGTCACATAGAAAGACCCTTAGGCTTGCTAGAAGGAATAACTCTCACCACTTGTGGCGTTGAGTTCGAGCACACATTTGCTATATGTGACTTTAGCAAAAATCATGCCTACGAAATGATCTTGGGAAGGCCATTTATGCGACAGTTGCAAGTGGTACAGGATTGGGGAACTAATTCCTTGTACCTGCAACACTTAGGTGTTACGACCAAAGTGAATCTCAAAGATAAATCTCATAGAGATGTCCCTCCTATCCAATGGAATCCCATCCATAGAGCGAAAGATGATACAGAATCGGTGCATTCCATAGGATCACGATCCTCATGGATGCATGAAGATACCCAGTTGTGGATGTGCAAAGTAGCAGTTGAAGAGGAGAAAAGAGAGAAAGCCAGAGAGGTAGGTGCACAAGAAACACATAGATCAATTCAAGACCCAGCCTATGCACCTGTAGTCTTTCCTGACGAAGAATTTGAACCCCATGGCTGGGCAGAAATCCTAGCAACAATGGATGTAGCCATCAATGAAGAACAATGGACACCCCACTGTGATGAGGATGGCTATGACATTTCAGTCTTCTCCATAGAGCCAATTATGGGAGAGGTAGTGTTAGAAGAATGCGAACCTAGCCCTGATGCATTTGAGGATGCAAGTGACTCCGATCTAGAGTCAATCATCATGGACCCACCCTTTGCATCAGATGAAGAATACTTCTATGAAGTAGAATTTCAACCTCAAAGGCACGGAGAGCTTACAAATGAGGTAAGGCTAGCCACCCATGTAACTCCTAAGGAAGAAGGAAAGAAAAGAAAGAAGAGAGCAGTCACACCAGAAGAGGAAGAATCTTTATTTGAGGTCCCAGAAAATTTTAAGAAATATGAGATAGATGACAGGAGAGTCATGATCAGAATGCCTAAACGAGAGGCACAATCAAGAGAGGCCCATGATAACAAAGAGACCACCAAGAAAATAGTAGTAGCCCTAGAAGAAGGCGAGGAGAGATGTACGTACATAGGCCATGACCTAACCGAAGAAGAAGAGCATGCGCTAATAGCCTTGCTAAGAGAATACAGAGATGTATTCGCTTGGAGTTACAAGGATTTGAAAGGTGTTGACCCAGACATATGCTCACACACCATTCCCATGACCTTAGATGCAAAACCCTCTAAGCAAAAGCCATACACATATAACGATAACTACGCTGCAAAGATCAAAGAGGAGATAGATAGACTAGTTGAAGCGGGATTTATCTATGAAATTGAGCACACGGAGTGGGTATCCCCCATTGTAGTTGTGCCCAAGAAGAATGGGAAGCTACGTGTGTGCATTAACTTGAAGAAGGTTAATGCAGCCACAATTCGAGATAACTATCCGCTTCCTATCACAGAGCATCTCTTAGAAAGAGTGGCCGGCAAGGAAGTGTACAGCTTCCTTGATGGATTTTCGGGCTACAATCAAGTGGCCATAGCTCCAGAAGATCAGCATAAGACGGCTTTTGCCACTGAATGGGGCATTTTTGCCTTTAGAGTCATGCCCTTTGGACTTACCAACGCACCAGCTACCTTCCAGAGGCTGATGTGCCATGTATTTAAAGAGTTCCTGAGAAAGAACTTAGAAGTCTATGTTGATGATCTTTGTGCTCATTCCAACATTAGGCAAACCCATATTCCTGAGCTCAGACAAATCTTTGACAAATGTAGAGAATATCAAGTCTGCCTGAACCCAGAAAAGTGCGTTTTTGTCGTCAGGCAAGGCAAGATTCTAGGACACATAGTGTCAAAGAATGGCATATCCACGAATGAAGAGAAAGTGAGAGCCATAGCAGAGTTACCTAGGCCAAAGAATGTCAAAGAAGTTCAAGCTTTCATGGGGCATTGTGGGTATTACCGACGTTTCATCCACATGTATGCGGTCATCGCAAAGCCCATGTACGGACTCTTGACTAACTTTGAGTGGACTGATTAATGCGAGAATTCCTTCAATGAGCTTAAACGAAGATTATGTTCAGCACCAATCTTAACCACACCAGATTGGAACAAGCCATTCCATGTTCATGTGGATGCATCCAATTATGCCATTGGATGTGTACTCGCACAACCTACTGGTGAAGGTAATATGGATCTTCCAATTGCCTATGCTAGTAGACAATTGAATGCAGCTGAACGAAATTATACCACTACGGAGAGAGAAGGATTAGGCATGGTATATGCAGTTAAGAAGTTTAGACATTATTTGCTTGCAAATAAGTTTAGATTTTTTACCGATCATCAAGCTCTACTATACTTGGTAAACAAGCCATGCAATACAGGTAGATTAGTAAGATGGTTTCTCTTACTAATGGAATAGGACTTTGAGGTAGTGGTAAGGAAAGGGAGGAATCACTTACGAGCAGACCATCTCTCTAGACTCACATCTGGAGAAGCCCCACAAGGAGTGTCAGATGACCTTCCTGATGCTTACTTGTTTAATTTGGAAGTGGTGCCACAGTGGGCTAAGCCATTAGTGCCAGTATTGACATACGGGCCTAACCATCCAGTGGTTAACACGCAGAATAGAGAGGTAGTGAAAGCCCAGAAGTACCACATCATGGCAGGAAGTATGTACAAGCACACAGATCAAGGGATCTTGGCGTGTTGTGTAGAAGAGGACGAGTACGCGAAATGGTTGCAATTAGCACATGTGGGTGCATTAGAGCAACACTATTCAAAGCAACGAACCCTACAAACACTAAGGAGACTCGGAGTGCATTGGCCGACTATGGAAGCTGATGTCCAAAAGTTGTGCAAGGAATGCCCAATCTGTTGTACTAAACCACCTGTGGATCATGCCACTCTTTATCAAGTGTCCATAGTGCCAGATTGGAGTGAACCACTAGTATCCTTCCTGAGGACGAAAACATTCCCTCCGGACATGACTCTGGCTAGGAAAAGGAGTCTAGAACAAGAAGCCCAGGACTACTCACTCATTGGTGATAATCTATACAAGCGTGGTAAAGATGGTTACCTGAGACTATGTGTCCATGAGAGTGAATATCTCAAGATCTTGGAAACTGCTCACCAAGGTGTAGCAGGAGGACACTTTGGACCAGATCGGGTAATCAAGGCAATACTATTTGCGGGCTTCTGGTGGCCGACCCTTCACATGGATGCACATACCTATGTGAAACGGTGTGATGTGTGTCAGAGAACTCAGTATCCTATACGCAAAGATGAGATGCCACTGAAACCTATGATGGGCGGACGTGCATTCTCTAAGTGGGGAATAGACTTTGTAGGTCCTATTAATCCCCCAGCTAAGGGTTCTCATGCAGAATATATCATTGTTGCGACAGACTATCTAACAAAGTGGGTAGAGGTAAAAGCTACGACAAAGAACGATGCTCAAACCACAGCTAAGTTCTTATTTGAGAATGTGTTCACTAGATACGGGCTACCCATAGAGCTAGTCAGTGATAGAGGCACCCACGTCTTGAATGAAGTTATTGAAAATCTGCTCCAAGAATTCTTGGTAGTGCATAAGAAGTCTGCTCCCTATCACCCTCAAGCAAATGGCCAGGCTGAGAGCACCAATAAGATCTTATGCAATGTATTGACGAAATTAGTGAACAATAAACGCTCTGATTGGGACAAACAGCTACATCATGCTGTTTGGGCATACCGAGTCGCCTACAAAACGGTACTCCAAGCCACCCCCTTTCAGATGGTATTCGGCCAGAATGCGGTGCTACCATTAGACTTCTTAATACCCACATTGAAGGTAGCACAGGAGCATGAGTGGACAGGTCACGAACTCTCCTCTAGACTTTTTGACCTTGAACGATTAGGAGAAACGAGACTCAGAGCTGCAGCAGGAATTTACGCAGCCAAGAAACGACAGAAGGCATACTTTGATGCCCACGTTAAGGATAAAGGTTTGAAGGCAGGAGATCTAGTTTTAGTCTACACATTGAAACAACTTGCGAGGAAACTAGAGAAACGAGGCTACGGACCCATGATCATTAATAGGATCTCCACAAGTGGAGCAGTGCAACTAGCCACATTAGAAGGCGATGTTCTCCCCAGCTACATAAGCGGATGCAGAGTCAAGTTATATCAAGAACCTCTCACAGAGGAAATGCTAAGTCGACTCAATATGGCTAAGAAACGCAAAGAAGAAGAAAAGCGAATTCGAGAGGAAGCTCAGGCAGAAGCTTTAGAACGCATACGAAGAATGAAGTTGAGAAGACAAGGTAGAGAGCAACCTAGACCAGATGCCGATGCAGATCAAGGATATCACATGGCCATGTGTGAAGTCTCAGGTGCCAGTTCTCATAGGATAATTGACCGACGTCCTTTTATAACCTTAGATATAGGACAAGGAAAAGATGCAAGGACTGTAAGAGCCTTGATTGACTCAGGTGCAGCCACTAGTGCTGTCAAATTGTCTTGCTGTCAAGAGTTGAAATCAACTATCAATCCTATAGAAGCATATCTCATAGGATTGGGAGGCGTGGAAACCCCTTGCATGGGCGAGGTGGAACTTCCCCTCTATATTCATGACGAGGCAATGACAGTCAAAGTACTAGTGTGTCAAGATGAGGACCTTACGGAGCCTCTTATCTTGGGTCAGGACTGGATCTATGATCGTGCAGTCGACCTAAACCTAAGAAGAGGACTTCTTCAAGTATGGGTAAATCATAGTCGGATTACAATTGAATTGGAAAAGGGAGCACTCAAGGAACTAGGAAAGGCACAAACTCCTGGTCCCTCCAGGGGTACACATGAAGGTGACCATGATGTTCTTGTCCAAGGCTATGTGATGCAGAAGACTGAAGACCTCAAAAGAAGAGTCGAAACCACAATGGAACTCTCTTCTTTTCCAAAGGCCAGAAGAAGTCAACAACTAAAGGTGGATCAAAGGCAGAAGACGCAGAGTACTACCTATGTCGGAGATCAAAAGTACCTGCGCAGCAAAGCATCTCAGCCAGTGAAACAGGTGTGGGTGCGGAAAGGCAAACACCCGGTTGCACTCAAGCCAACCACACAGGCAAAGCCTCTTATTAGTAACCAACAACACGACACTAATAAGAAGTCTTTCAGAAGTTCTTCTGCTAATGTGAAGTCTATTTGGGTGCCCAAGAAGTCGATGAAGGCTAGCCCACAATCAAGACAAATTTGGGTGCCTAAGGCTTGTTTGCGGGCTCAAAGAGCTACACCAAGACCATACCCTATACAGCATGATCCATTCACTCGCACAACCAATATCCACTCGTTTTCAACACTCAAGAACATGCCAAGGCCCATGAGCACGAATAGAATCACTTGTAAATGGGTCCCTAAAAGGCCTCATTTTCAAGCCGACACATCTATACAGCTCTCGAGAGTCTCTACGAAACCAAGAGCAAAACCCACCCACTGCATTTGGCAGCCTAAGACTTGTAACAAACCCCCGGACCCCATTTGTAAATCCATGATAACCTACTAACCACCTCACTATCACACTACGTCATTCCACCTAGCTCTTAGGTCTAATTAATCCCTAACTACACACACAAGCACAGAGCACTTACTAACCCGCTAATCTCTCCCAAACCCCATGTTAATGTTGTAACGAGGACAAAAACGGTTTTATCTTGTCCTTTACAATGTTAACACCTGTTTCTATATTCTCGACAGAACCAGTAGCAAGCAATAGCTATGGCAGAAGCTGGAGGCACCAGTTCACAAGCAGGGTCCAGTGCACAGATTGTGGACATCGAAACACTCCTCCTGGAACCACATCTCACCGGAAGACCGCAAGAACTCCAAGCTGTGCATGTGCTCCCAATTCAGGATCCTCCTCAGGGACACACCTCTCAAGTGGGCAAACACGCTCATTGGTTCAGTGATGTTGCAGGCCCCTTGGGTGATGGAACCTATTTCTGGGAAGCTGAATTGGAGTTTAATGGTAAATGGGGACGCTATCATTTTTTCACACGCGAATTTGAGAGCTATCAGAATGCCGAAGTAATGCGTTCAGTATGGACCAAAGCAGGCCTGGACAGCTATTTCAGGGCCCACTTACTGAAGCCGGATTTCTTACGTTGCTCTTATTTTATCAGTACAATTACTCCAAGCAGGGCCAAGGGAGGTGACAACACCTTTGTGTTACCTTCGTTATTACCTGGCCACGAACTTAAAAGATTTAAACTAATACTCAATCTGGTTCGAGAAGCCTTAAACATGCATGGTATGCACATACCTACTGAAAAGGAAACTATGGTTCCAGGCAGAATGAAACATAAAGATCTCAATAAACTGAAGGATATGGTAGCCATGACACCGACCATCGCTCTTCATCTACGCACCGTCATGCAACATTTTGCTTTTCCAGCCCAGGAAAGATTCACCATGCCACCAAAGAAGATTTGGTTTAGCTTGTATTTGGCAGAAACAGAAAATCTCCCTATCAACGTACCACATTGGATCATAGATCAGATCCACCTAGCTCATCAACGGTGGAACAAGAAGCAGAAAAATGTGCTCCATGGGTGTTGTGCTCTGACCAGAATAATCTATAGATGCTTAGCTTATGACGTGCCTGTTCAGCGGGCACTCGTATGGTCCCGAGCCCAAGAATTCCAGAGAAGACTATCAGTAGCAGGTCCTCCACCGAAGAAAATGAGAGGGGGAGTCCAATTACCTTGCGCTCAACCAAGGGGAGCCACCACTACACCAGAAATTACCCCTTCCCAGACGGGACGAATTAGACCGTTCACTATCAGGCTACCACGACCAAGTACAGAAACGACCCAATCTGGTGTTTCCACCCATTCCATCAGATTTGGAATTTCCACAGGGATTTACTCTTGAGGACCTCACGGATGAAGAAATTGCCAGGTTGATCTATGACTCTAATCTCGAAACGGAAGCAGAGCGAGCTCAGGAACCACAACCCCAAACAACAACATCGGCCCCCACCCGACCACAAGTTGTAGAAGTCGATGTAGATGAACAAGAGGCAGGAGGAGAAGAAGAAGAAGTCGACGAAGAACAATATCAAGAATATGATGAACTCTCCGAGTTAGCAAGTGCCCCAGCGTATTCGGCACAAATAAAAAGACTATATCGCACCATGAAGCTAGTTCAAGAACAGCACAAAATGTCACTTGAAGCAGGCAAGAGACTCATGAACGACTTGCTGGCAGAGGAAGGCGTGGATGATCTATTCATCGAGTCCATAAACCTACATGCTGATGCAGTGGGATTGGATGAGGCCATTCATGAGGCAATGGCCTACATTCATCGATTTGAGAAAAGAGTGCCCACCCGCCCCATGAGATCAGGGAAGCAAATCCATATCAACGTATCAGCCCCAGGAGATACAACGCAACCAGACGAGCATCAGGAACCGCTCTCACCACCCACCTCACCTCTCACTACACAACTCACTCCACCACACGACACTATCACCACCACGTCCACTACCACCACAATTGTCATGGGAATCCCACTCTCTCAGGGAATCCACTTCGGGGGAGTCACCATGCCCACTTTCACCACTCTCTTCACTAACGTCACATCCACTCCACCCACAGTCCCAATCTACACGGTCACTCAAACATTTGACACTATGGAAACATCTCCTGCCACTGCACCACTCCCTCCTCCCATGCAACCTCCGTCTCCCATACCCCCTCCACCCACATCTCCACTTGCATCCACATCATTCACAAATCGCTTTCCCGCCCCCATTCCCCCTGCATCTTCACCTCTTCCGGCATCATTTAATGTACATAGTATATTCCTAGCTTTAAATCAATGTGTATATCAGCTTCAAAATGAGTACAGAGCTCTTGACGACCGGTATCAACAACTGACAACAAATCACCAGAACTTACAAAGGCAACTTACAAGTCTGGCAGAGGAAAATGCAGAGGTGAATCAACGTTATACAACGCTTGAGCAGGCTCACCAAACACTATTGGAAGCACCCCAACCATCGACAGAATCAGGTGTCAAACAACTAGAAGCCTTGCTCGAAGTATACCAGGCCGATAACCTACGAGTCAGACGTAACTTGGCACTACTCAGGAAACATATGGCCACAGCACTTGAAGAGAACAAGAGACTGCAGAAACAAAATGAAGAGAATCTGGAAGCGGCAATGGAAGGCTCTCCCCACGAGATAGATCCAGAGCAGTTCAAAGCAGTTCCCTCGGAGACGATGAAAACCATTTTGGAGAGCTATGCAGATCTTCTGGAAGCCCATGATGACTTGGAAAGAGAACGTGACACACTACGGGGTAGACTTAAGGAACAGGAAGACCAACCGAAGAGTGCCCCATCAACATCTACTTCAGACGAGGTAAAGGCCTTAACTGAGCAGGTGGCAGAACTACAAAAGAGGTTAATGACATACGAAAGGCAGCCCTCTCCAGTAGTAGAACCAGCGCCAGAAGAGTTGGTCCCTATCGAGGTAGATGATTCGTACGAGGAACCGTATGTTCCTATGCCGATGCCAGGAGGGCAACAAACCTCAGAAGGACTAGACACCTTGGAAGTGGAAGCACCCGAGTGGCTTCAGACACTGGAAAAGACAGCGAACACCCACGAAGAACGGGTGGCCATTCAGATCCACTCACTAGCAAAACTAGAAGAAACTGTCATAAAGTCCGAATATTTCAGAAGCATGTCTCATCACAGGTGGATAGGGACCAATGATGACCAATATGTGCCCTACTGCATACTTTTGGCCGATTACAACGCCGAGATTCAACGACAATGCGGCAAGCCTCCCACATTTGCTACACAATTTGGTCCAGACGATATACCAGAAAAAGCTAAGCGTGGGTCCATCCATCATCCCACCTGGAGAATTAGGCTCTTGGAAACATATCCTGAAATGGTCCGAACCTGGAATAATATGCCATTGTTTATCAAATATAATCCTTGTTACATTCCAGTTCTTCGCAGACGCACCTGGCCTGAATTCACCATTGCCGTCAGAGACATCAAAGCCTGCGCAAAATGGTTAAATTACGTTTATCTCGCACCTCCACGAGGACCCCCCACGGTGAACTACATGATTTCTACAATCCGTCACTGGAGTATTCGGCTACGCAATAACCCCGATGTGATGGCCCAGATGTGTATGAAAATATTTGAATTGATGCTGATCATTTTCCGGACATTTAAGAATATTAAGGACCCCCACTTCTCAGGAGCAGGCTTCATGACAGGAAACCAGGATTTGGTGTACGATATGAGTACCACCCCATCAATTGAAGTCATCTATGCTTGGCACACCAGAATCAAGTACCTCCCAGCCTGCTTTAAACAGACATTTGAAGAGATGTTCATAACAGGGTTCTGGGAATACCACTCAGAAATATTTGTACCCAGACCCTCACATCTCCTCCAATTATTTGCTGTGGAGAGAACTATTTACTCAGAACAATTGAGGGTGCCTCATCCAGATGTTCCCGGACCTATGAATTGGGATGATTTGCTCACAGATCTAGCACGTGACTTACGACTAGAAGAACACCACCTAGCCTCCGATGTCGTCCAATATTATGTTCAAAAACCCCCTAGACAAGGGTCTGTCAGGGGCGACAGACGCGAGAGTGGGGGGGGTGTTGGCAGTAGTCAGGGTACACCAGGACTTATAAGACGTGAAAGTCAAAGAAGGGAGTCAGAGCGAAGGGACAGCTCAAGCAGACAGGGCAGTCAAAGAAGATCTGGCAAGTAGGCCAATATTTTTTCAAGACACTAATGCAGATCAAAGAGATGGACACGCAGGGAGGAAGAGCAAGTAGGGAGCTCGAAGATATGTATGGCAGATCACTAGAAGAAATCCCTACAACAACAGTGATTTTTATCACTAACAATCATTGTAAATATCATTTCACATTTTTGTAGCTCCATTTTGTGCAAGCCAAGGAGTCCTTGAGCTTGAGGAGCCTTAGAAGTAGTTGCGTACCAATTTTCGTATTTTTTAGATCTCGTTTGAGCCCCCAAATAAGCCCTGGAACCTAATTTTTAACTAGGCCGGACACTAGGTCTGGTCAGGACCAAAGCTAGTCAAAAACTATAAAAGGAGCTAGAGAGCTCATTTTTGAGGTTAGATTGTAATTGAAATGAACTTGTAAGAGCTTTTTGAAAGTAATCTAAGAACTCCATTGATTCTCACTCTTTGTCTTGCCGTGTGTGCGCGTGTGTGTGTATGTGTGTGCATGTTAGTGTGCTTCTCACTCACGCACTTGTGCCTACACTTGCTCGAGGTCTTCATACCATCCTCACGTCTTCCCGGATTGACATTAAAGGAGGTGCTACTCATCACTGAGCTACAGGATACATTCTCCTTTTATAGTGAGAAGTGTGCCCCTAAAATCTAGGAACTACCTTTCCAAATCAGCCTCCTAACTTGGAGGACTTAGTTGAGATGATTTGGGGAGTGGTTGAGTGACTTTTCTTGATGGGATCTCGTGGCTTTTGGCTTCCTTTGATTGCTCCACATGTCCATAAAAGATTCCCCACGAATTTGCAGCTTGAAGCTTGACTTTTAACACTCCCCCTCAAGCTTCAATTCTTCGTCCTCATCCAAGCTCCTTCATGTTGATGCATTGCTTGAATTTTGAAATCTTCATCCCATCCAAAGCCTTTGTAAACATGTCGGCAACTTGGTCCTTGGTACCTATATGATGTACTGAAACTTCCTTGGATATCACCTTTTCCCTTATGAAGTGATAGTGCACTTCGATATGCTTGGTTCTAGCATGATAGACATGATTCGATGCTAGATGAATGCTACTCATGTTGTCACAAAAAATTGGATATGTGTCAACCTGCAAATTAAGCTCCATAAATAACTTCTTAATCCACATTAGCTCACATGTGACTTGAGCCAAAGCTCTATACTCAGCCTCGGTGGAAGATAATGCCACGGTGGGTTCCTTCTTTGAAATCCATGAGATGATCTTGCTACCTATCATGACTAGGTAACCACTTGTACTTCTTCTATCCTCCTTTGAACCGACCCAATCGGCATCAGAATAAGCTTTGACCTGCATATCATCATCAAATGAATAGAACAATCCTTCATTTATAGTGGCCTTGAGATATCGTAACATTCTTCTTGCAGCTTGCAAGTGTGTAGTCCTTGGACTATGCATAAATTGTGATAACACTCCAACTCCATATGCTATGTCGGGCCTAGTTATTGCGGCATAATTGAAAGATCCTACAATATATCGATACAAGGTTACATCCTCTAATGGCTCTCCATCAATGGAGCTTAGCTTTACATTAACTTCCATGGGATTTGAAATAGGCTTGCAATGTAGCATCCCAAACCTCTCAAGTAGGTCTAGAATATACTTCCTTTGTATGAGCATAATACCTTCTTCTTTGTATACAACTTCAATGCCAAGAAAATACCTAAGATCTCCAAGATCAGAGATCCAAAACTCCTTTCCAAGCTTTGCCTTGATCTCCTCAATGCCCTTTGTATCATTACCTGTAATGATAAGATCATCTACATACACGCACATGTAGACTACAAGTTCTCCTCTTTGTTTGATGAAGAGAGATGGATCCGCCTTGCATTGTTTGTAACCACATTTGATCAAATAGTCCACCAATCTTTGGTTCCAAGCTCTTGGAGCTTGCTTTAGGCCATAAAGTGCCTTCTTCAACCTACAAACATGATGTGGAAACTCTTTATGAACAAAACCTAGTGGTTGCTCCATGTATACCTCTTCTTCCAAGTCTCCATTGAGAAAGGCATTCTTGATATCCAATTGGAAACGCTAGCAGCCATTGCAATGAGTGTCCTAATGGTGCTCATCTTTGCCACGGGGCTGAATGTCTCTTCAAAGTCCACTCCATAGGTTTGTGCAAAACCCTTGGCCACCAATCTTGCTTTGAACCTAGAAACAGATCCATCTGAATTCCTCTTTACTTTATACACCCACTTATTACCTATTACCTTCATGTTCTCCTTCTTGGGCACTAGAGTCCATGTTTGATTTTCCTCAAGTGCATTGATCTCTTCTTGCATTGCCTCTTTCCATTCGGTGTACCTGCTTGCATCTTCATAGCAATCGGGCTCATGATCTTCTACTACTTTGTTCATATATGCATAATGTGTTGCCATGTATGAATCATAAGTAAACCTTTGAGTTGGATACTTAACTCTAGAAGACTTCCTTTCTTCACCTTTTGGAGGAATAAACCTCCTTTGCCTTCGGAACTTGATCTCTTTCTTTGACGTAGCTTCTTTCTCCATCATGTGTCCTTCATCATCTTCAACTTCGTTACCTTCTTCATCCAACTCCACCAATGTTGCTTTGCCTTTGTTGATCGATTGTGCTTCATAGCTTGATGAAGATCTCCCCCTCCATGGTGAGTTCATGCTTGATCTATCTTCATTGATGGAACACCTTGGGCCACTTAGCTCTAGGTCAATTTGTTCTTCATCATGTCCATGCTTTTCTTCTTCATAGTCCTGCATACAATCATACTTCTTATACCAAGGGAGTAGCTCATCAAATGCTACATCCCTTGATATCCTCAAGTCCTTTGTGTTTGGGTTGAAGCACCTGTAACCTTTATGATCATTTGAATATCCTAGAAACACACACTTTTCTACCTTTGGTTGTAGCTTGTGCCTCAATTCACTTGGCACATGTACATAACAAGTACATCCAAATATCTTCAAGTGGGAAAGATCAGGTTTCTTACCATAATAGGCTTGATATGGTGTCAAGCCATGGATCCCTGAGGTAGGAGCCCTATTCATAAGATACACGGCAGTATTTGCTGCATCACTCCAAAACATGTTAGGTACATTCATCTCATTAAGCATTGCTCTAGCGATCTCGGCAATGTATCTATTCTTTCTCTCTGCTACTCCATTTTGTTGGGGTGTGTACCTGCATGTTACTTGCCTCTTGATGCCTTGATCCATTAAAAATTCAGAAAACACATTTGAGAAATATTCTCCCCCTCCATTAGACCTTAGCTTCTTGATATATGTACCTGTTTCCTTCTCTACCATTGCCTTGAATGCTTTGAAACACGTAAACACATCTGATTTGTTTTTGATGAAAAAAACCCAAACCATCCTTGTGCAATCATCTATAAAAGTGACAAAGTACTTGTTACCTCCAATGGATTGCTCTTTGGTTGGCCCCCACACATCTGTATGTATCAACTCCAATGGATGTTGGCTTATGTAGCCACTCTTCTTGAATGGAAGTCTCGCTTGCTTCCCTAGTTGACAAGATTCACATAAATGCTTCATACCTTGTCCTTGGAAGTTGGGAAGACCTTCAACCAGCCTCTTGAATTGCATTTCCTTCATTCTTTGTATGTTGATGTGACCTATCCTCTTGTGCCACAAGTCCAACTCTGAAATCCTCTTGTTTCCATATGTGAAGTAGACATGTTGAGTGGAATGAGAATTTACCTCCAA
The DNA here is from genome assembly GCA_020310875.1 of Ceratopteris richardii. NCBI lineage: Eukaryota > Viridiplantae > Streptophyta > Polypodiopsida > Polypodiales > Pteridaceae > Ceratopteris > Ceratopteris richardii. The sequence continues at coordinate 139,873,834 of CM035428.1, read as the reverse complement.
AGTGAAGAGTCTCCCTTGCTTCTTTCCTCTTGCTATGACCTTGTAACCTTGCTTAGGGTTCTCCACAAAGCATCCACCTTTGTTGAACCTTACTTGATAGCCTCTTTCAACCATTTGCCCAACGGACACCAAGTTCTTTGTGATAGTAGGTACATGCAAGACATCCTTGAGACATCTTCCTTCCTCCTTGTCATCCAAAGCTACATCTCCAACATGGGAGATCTCATGGGGTGTATCATCACCTGTTTCTACATGTCCTTTACCTTTGGGAACATGTAGATTAGTAAACCAAGAAGCATTGCAACTCATATGGTTGCTACATCCACTATCAATATACAAAGTGTTATCTACTTTGCTTGAATTCCCATTCATGTGCATCATCAAGAGATTGTCATTTTCTGAACTTGTAGAAGCATAATTACCTTGGCCTTTGTATGAAGAACCTTGATTATAGCTCCTTTGGTTTCCTCCTTGGTAGCAATCTCTAGCATAGTGGCCAAACTTGCCACATATGTAACATCCTTCACCATCTTGATTCCTGTTTTGTTAATGTCGTCCTCCTCTTCCTCTTGTTCTTCCTCTCCCTCTTTGTGATGAGGTGCCTTGGTTATGTCCTTGATTTCTTGAGTGGCCTTGCCTTCCTCCAAACCTTCCTTTGCCCCTTCCTTGTCCTCTTCTTCCTTTGCCCCTTTGATTACCTGCATAGAAAACTTGTGCATCCTTGCTTTTAGTTGAACTTCCACCTATGTTCATTTCTTCGGTGACCATGAGAGCAACCAATTGCTCAAAATCGGGAAGATTATCCCTTACATAAACTGAAGTGGTAAAGGGTTTCCACTTCTCATCATCTCTCAAACCATTGAGAGTATAAGCCACAAGATTGTCATCGTCTACGTGGCTTCCAATGGATCCCAATGCATCTGATAACTCCTTGACCTTAAGTATGTAGTCATTTATGTTACTCCGTGAGCTCTTCCTAAGGTTTTTGAGCTCATTCTTGAGTTGGATCTTCCTTGCTTTGGTGCTTGTTGAATAAAGCCTTTCAAGTGTCTCCCATACCTTCATGCTTGAATCCAAGTCTTGGATATGGCCGATCATGCTATTGCTAATGTGTTGGGAAAGGATAAAGATAACACTCTTGTCTCTTTCATTCCATTCCCTAAAGGCCCCTCTCTGGTCATTGGTTGGATTCTCATCCAACCTAGGTCTTGGTTCACTTCCACTAATCAACCCCCAAAGGCCCTTGCCCATAAGATAGTTGGAGACCCTAAATCTCCATGGTTGATAGTTACCTTTGTCTAGCTTTTCAATTTGAGTGTTGAAGTCTCCCATATCTAGTCTTTGATACTTGACCTAGCCCTTGGCTAATGCTCCAATGTGTGTAAAATGAAAATGAGGCTCTGAGGTTACCTCAATCCAAAGCTGTCCTTAGATGGACACCTTGTGCTCTTGCAAATTTGAGTAGAATATCTCCCCCTTGATGTGAGCTACCTCCAAGAAGATTTTGTTGATGCAAATCTTCAACCACCAACTCCAAGAGGTCTTCTTGCTTGTATGTGATACCTCCAAGATTCCCAAATGCTCTGATACCACTGAAGGGGGAAGTATCTCAACCCCTAAGCAACGACGAAGCGTGAATGACCTCCACAGGTATCCTTCTTTGACCTCTGCACACCAAAAATGCTCTTACTCAGAGCTTATGCAGAGAACTCCAGTGAGCTTTTGCAGACCTGTAGTAGACACCAAGAGCTTTCCAACAAAACAAATCACTTCAAATGCATGCTTACACAAGGAGAAACAATGTCTACAACATGAGCTAGTTGAATGCTCACAACTGCCAGTCAAGCAGATACCTCACTTCACTCCAGCAAGCTTTTCTCAGAGATTATACAGAGAATGAATCTCAAACTTGGGTCCACTTTAGAGGACTCTAATAGCTACCCAATGACACCAAAACCATAGCAAATGGATACATAGAGAAGGAGAACCAGCCCTTACAACAGAGAGCAAAATATTTCCAACAGAGCCTACACACCAAGAGAGATATCAATCACACAACTTCACTAAAATGAATGTTGCTCCCAGATTACTCAGAGAATGATCCAAAGACTTTGTGAGCATAAAATAGACTCTAATAGCTATCCAATGAGACAAGAGTTACATCAAAGGGATACAATATGAGGGAGAACCGAATTGGGGAGTGGTTGAGTGACTTTTCTTGATGGAATCTTGTGGCTTTTGGCTTCCTTTGATTGCTCCACATGTCCATAAAAGATTCCCCACGAATTTTTAGCTTGAAGCTTGACTTTTAACAAGTATATCTAATGAATTCATATACTATCAGGAAGACATAAATTGACCCACTAAGAGAAGGTGTATGCATAGGTCCACAAATATCGACATGGATTAATGCTAAGGGTTTAGATGCAGAAATGGATGCTTCCATAGGCAAAGGGTCAAGTGTCTACTTGGCACATGCTTGGCAGTTCAATTCTACTTATGCAATCCTAGGTAAACCTTTGATAAGATGATTGGAAGAGATCTTTGATAAGAAAGAGGTATGTCCAAATCTGCAATGCCACAATCTAAGACTTGAATCTTTGTCCAAAAAACTTGAAAGCTTGTAGAGACCTTTGTCTTCAAAGCCTTGAGCCATCACTTCATTCGATTCATGGTCGATGACTTGAACTTTGTTGTGATCGAATTGCACCATCATGTTGCACTTTGTAATGGCCTTCCATTGAGAGAGGTTCTTACAAAGGCTTGGTACATAAAGAAAATATTTGAGTGACTTGGTCTCACCTTTTAAGTAAGTGACATGAAATTTTCCTCTTCCATCAATTTCAATGCACTTGGTATGTCCAAGATAAACTTTACTTTTGTTCTCTTGAAATTCATGAAAATACTTTTTGTCATGGCACATTTGTGATGAAGCCCCACTGTCAAAAATCCATTCTTTACTTGGAGTGGATGCGACAAATGCCCTGTGTTTAGTTGTGAGAAAGAGATCTTCACTTGTGCATTGAGAGTGATGTTCGGTCTTTGAAGTACAATTAGATTTATCCTTGTTCTTCTTCTTGAAGAAATATTTTTTGATGTGTCTAGGCTTTCCATAAAAATTGCTAGTGAACTTCTTCTTGCCTTTGTCCTTCGATTCTTGATTGTCTGTTTTTCCTTTAGTCTTGTGGAAGGTAGCTTTGGCCTTCATAGTTGTTTCTTGGGTAGCTTTGCCTTCATAGCTGTTTCTTGGGTAGCTTGGTCTTTTGTCTAGTGTCATGGAGAAGCAACAATCTTCTAACATCTTCCCAAGTGAGTGCTTGACCTCTATTGTATAGAGTGGTCACAAAGGTCTCATAAGACCGAGGAAGCTTGTTGAGTAACCTAATGGCCATGTCTTCACTTGAACTTTATCGTCCACAAAGTGCTAACTTGTGCTGATATTGTCTTGTGGACATATAGTGAGATTGTAAAACTCGGCCTCTAGAGTATACATCTTAGAAGGTGTTTTATCCTCATATAGATTTGATAGAGTATCCCAAGGTTCTTTTGAAGTATTACATGCAATGATGTGACCCTTTCTCAATCCATCACATGTGAGGAGAAGTTGGCCTAATGCTCGCTTGTCCTTTACATTCCATATATTCCAAGCTCCTAGATTTCTATCCTTATCAGGATCTCGTTCTTTTACTTTGACTACCTCGTACAAAAGGTTTGTGTAGAGATAGGATCTAATAGTGTCCTTCCATGGCTTATAATTTGTGGCATTTACCCTTTCATCTTTCGGCATGAATATTGACATAAAGGAGGGTAAATATAATTGACTTGAGGACTTTGCATTTGAAATCATTGACATGAATGCTATCGAAATGAAGTTACCACACTTGCAAAAAATTGAGATGGGGTAGGGGTGGTGGGCTTAGATTAACCCTATACTTGCACCAAAATTCAAGTAGGCACCTTGGAGAGGGGGGCGAGGACTTAGAGGCTTACACTAGATAATGCGAGAGAGGCACCTTGGAGGGGGGGCTTAGAATTGCCCTATGCTTGCACAAAAATCAAGAAGACTCAACGCGAGACGAGGGCTTAGAGTAGCCCATTGCAGTTAGAGAAAGTCACACTTGGGGGCTTAGAGTAGCCTCCCAAGGCTCACACACACACAATAATTCTCTTTCTTATTATGTTTGTTACAAAAGTAAGGGGGGGGGCACTTAGTGCCAAAGGGTGTAATAATGATGGGGCAACTGAGGTTGAACTCTTGAAGGGTACAAAATAAGGCCTTGATGTTGTATGCACTTAGTTCCAAATGTTAAGGTGCATACCGCTACAAGATACAAAGAAATATACCCTTAGAAATGACATTAAAAATTGTCAAATTGAGAAATTAAGGGTAGAGGATCCTTTGGTGATAGAATAACCTTTTAAATGACAATGCAAAGAGCACATTAAGGATCTAAGGGCCAAACCAAGAGTTCTTATGTCAAGCAAACTATGGTGAGGATCCTCGATAATAAGTGGACCCCTCTCAAGTGTGAACATCAAGCATTTGAACTCCAAAGCTCATTAAATAGCTGACGCTGATTTGGTGAAAAATGTCATGTGAAGAAAATTAAGTTTAATTTCAAATTCAAATAGGCATACTCAAAATCATAAGCATTGACATCAAGATATGCACCCTTACAAATCCATTACTAAAAATAGAATATCAGAACTCTCCAAGCATCTTTGTCTCCCTAGCATAGAATGATCACAATAGAGCCAAGAACCCTCTTTCTCTCACAGACACACACAGTGTTGCATCTATGTCTCCTTGCACTATTGAGAACTCTCTATGTCCACTAGATAGATTGGTAGCAGAGGCACAAGTTATTGTGTTGGTTGCTTCTTGTTTTGGCTACAGTATAGAGAAAAGTGCACCACTCTCTTGTTGTCAATACTTCTTCATATAGAGGTTCAATCTCAATATCTATAGAGCAATCATGCAAGCAAACAACTTTCCGAGTACAGTGTTGTCGATAGTCCTTTCATACACCTTAGCAGAGATCATGCACTAGTCAACACGGGTGGAGAGAATGAAATGGATTAGACATAGTTCTCCCTCTATCTTTCTCTCTCTCTCTCTCTCACGGGAGAGATGGCACATGTGTATTTGAGTGCAATGCTTTCCCTTCCTTTGCCAATGAGCTTGCAAGGTAGGTGATATGTTGTGCTCCTTCGATGCACTTTTGCAGGAAGAACCATGGAAAAGCCTTGTCAAATCCTTGTTTATCTCTTTCTCTTGCTTTCTATCTCTGTCAAAGAAAGCATGCTTGAGTGTTGTATTATGCCAGCGACTGCTAGTCTTTAGTTCTTAGTTGGAGCGCACACACCACACACACACAAAAGCCACTCTCATGATAAAGAAGAAGCCACCTCTAAGAAACTCAATTTCATTCACAAGACAAGAGAATGATACAAGAGCTAGCCTTAAAAAATGAGAATCCATTCTCTCTTATAGAAAATTTCAAACATGGACCATAATCACATTCTTATATAGGCTCTAACATAAAAAATGTTCCTTATCCCTCATATGACCTTCATATCGAGATTTGGAAAATCCAACCAAGTTCTAGTGGCTTAGACTACTACTCCACAAGCTGTAGGACTCCTCAAATTGTACAAAACTTAAATAAAAATACAAAAAATAAGGCTTTGGACATGTTTTTAATAGGATATTTTTATGAGTAAATGGCAAAATTCAATGGGAATCTAGAAAAATTACGGCCAGCACCTGGCACTTTCTTTGCTTGGCATTACTTCGACATCCTCATGGAACTGCTTTCATTCCACATGACCCTAACCTTCTTCTCGTTTTTTTCTTCATTTGTAACTACTTTTGAACTCAAGCAAGCATGAAGTTTATCATCAATAATCCATAATGTCAATTCAAGGGAAGATATATGTGGTGTGAGGGACTGCATACTCATGGAACGTCATTCAAGGAAGCTGGCAATTTATCTTTGTGTCCTCTCCTCGCTAGCAATGTTTTTGAGAAAGCTTGACCTTGATTTCGAGTATTCTCAGCACATGATTAAGGTTTTCAATACACAGAATGGAAAATTGTGCATTCAAGGGACGATTGTACTGTTAACCTCCGAGTCTGGAATCGAGAAAACAGATGATTTACCGCTAAGAACTTGGAAGACCAGGTAATGCTTTTGTAAAGTTCCTTCTTCTTTCTGCTATTAAATTTGCGCTTCTAAACGATATACTCTTACAACGGCATTCAAGATCTTATGTTGGCACACATTTGAATTTGATTGCTAAATGGATGATGAATCAGTCTCTCCATGTGAGTCAATATTTTGTGTTAAACCTCAATCGCACGTGCAACCCGAGGCATCCCTCCCTTGTGATCCCATTACCGTTCAGAATTCATCTTCCACCTCTTGCTTCTGGGTGAAGCCTCAACGCTCTTACCCTTGAAGTGTACGCGTGATTCGCCGTATTATAATTAGACACCCGATTGTGACTCTTAGCATTTCCGTGCACCTGATAGATAACCAACTTATAGGTTAGGAACCCACAATGATGGATTACATGTACAAGCTTATTGTGATGTTGATTGGGCAGGTTCCAAAGATGATAGGAGGAGCACTAATGGATGTGTTATCGTGTTAGGGAAGAAGAACATCTCGTGCATGCCAATTAAACAACCTACAATGGATCTCTCCTCAACCAAAGTTGAGTATAGAGGCTTAGACACAAGTCTCATGTGAGGTTATGTGGCTCAAGAAACTATTTGTTGATCTTGATTTGCAGGTTAAGCAAGTACCTTTTTTTTTATACCATAAGTAGCATATGCTTGGCTCAAAATCATGTTTTCCATGCAAGGTCCAAGCACAAAGAAGTTTATAAACACTTTATTAGAGATATGATAATGTCAAAGGATGTAAAAGTGGAGCATGTCAATACAAAGGACCAATATGCAGATACGTCTACCAAAGCTTTGGATTGACTAAACCTACAACACTTCAAGGCATGCATTGGAATGAAGGATTTAGGCATTGAGACTTGAGGGAAAGTGTTGAAAATCAAGTCTCAACCATGAAATAAGATTTAACCATGAGTTTTTCAAGAGTAACAATAAAAAGGGACCAAAAGCCATGGAGTCAAGTTAGGAGCTCCACCAAATTCAATCAAATTCAAATATCATCTATTCCCCATCAAAAAGTGCACCTACACTGATTGGTGGGTGGTAAATTAAACTATAGGAAAAGTATAAGTTCTATATATACACAATTTAAAAGTTCTATATATGCACCATTTCACCTTTGTTTCTTGATTTGTATGAGTTCCATGAGTTTCCTACTCGGTTTAGTAAAGTCTTAAACTCTAGAAAGCAATCCCCTTGCTTGCTTATCTCATTTTCTCATTTGCTCCTCTATATCTAGAGGCATTGTTAAGCTTTCATAATTCTGTTTGTACTAAATTGGAGAGAATTGTCTCATTATACTCATTTTTATTCCTTGATTTATTACTTGAAAAGGGTTCGTGAAAGACAATCAAGCGGGGTAAGGGTGAAAGGGGAAGAAGAGGCTAGAGTATAGAGAGCATGAAACAAGAACTAGGAAATCCAATTTCTCATGGAAACCAGAGAAGTCGTTAGATGCAAGCACATATTTTGGTGTAGTTAGAAGGCTTGCTCTGAAGCTTTAGGATATAAAGGAAGAAAATCTAGGATATTGCAACCAAAATAAATGAGTGTAACAAAGTTATGAAAAAAGAAAGCTTATGTAGGCAAGGACTTCGTAGGGAATTCAAGAAACCCATGTGTGTAGAGAAGGACACAAGGTGCAGAGAAGGAATCCAAGTGTATTTTCGTTTGAAAATTCAAGTTTAATTTATAATTGCGAATTTTGATGTCTCTAATCGTAAGATTTGAGTAAGGAAGTTGTTGATAGTGGCACGATCTCAATGAATTTGGGAGTTTGGAGTGAAGAGGAACATAGGGAAAAGCACATAGCATAACTTACATGAGAAAGGGAAAGAAAATACCTAGGAAATTCACGAAAAAGGTGAAAATTCGAGTAAATTAAAAAAAATTCTAGTTTTTTGAAATAAAAACAAGTTGGGAAATTGAGTGCTAGTCATTGGGAACAAATCCACAAGTGAATTGAGTCCTAAACAAGTGAAATTGGGATACCTTGCAAAAAAAAACTTCCCTAACTTAGGGTTTCTAAGAGCCATCATTATTAAAAGAATTGACCGTAGAAGAGCTAAGGGAATCATTGGCCTATAGTTAGGTGTTGGGACTTTGAGGAAGTACAAAGTGAGCTAAGAAAGGGTTCATATGGGTGTAATTTGTAAAAAATGATGTCGCTATAGCCCCTTGTGCTAGAAACATTGTTATTTATTAAAGAGGCTCAATTTTTAGAGTCAATTCAATATTGAAATCACAAGGACATCGCATACAAGCCCAATGCAAAGCAAAACATTAGAGTATTTCTGAATTTGCAATAATCAATGTCCCTAGGGTAAGGAAAAAGGTTCAAGTGCAATCTCAAGACTCAAAGAGCGAGATACATTGATATATATCAATTGGATTTAAACCGGAAATACACAGCAAGTGGGACATATGTACATCAATAATACACATCAATAGTACACTAAAAAGCCAAAAAAATAGGAAATAAAAAAAAATCTCTAGAATCCTTATGCTGAAGGAAACCCCTCAAAGCCGTTTCTCAGTTTTGACCCTAAGAGCCAAATTTGGCATACCTTTCTAGTCAAATATCCATTCTTTGAGCTCGAGATCTTGATGAAAGTTGCTTCAAGTATCCCAAGAATCTTATTTCTAGTTTTAGATATGAATTTCTGAATTTGAACTTGGGATGGGTGCAAGGTGACAAGAGCTTTCCTAGTGAACTCTCTCTAGCAAAAGGGGGTGCAAAGACTTTAAAGAGACATTGTTTTATTTTTCCTTTTTTATTTTGAAGAAAAATGAGTTTAATTATATTAGAAAAGAGATACAATTTCCCTCATTGTCTTAAGGAAGGAAGCTGAAAACATTCCCAATGATAAATACCAAAAGGGTCATGTAGATACAAAATCGACTTGAGTTAGGATGCAAAATGTTACCCAATAAGCATCAGAAGTAGTTTACACAATGCAAAAGGGGTAGAGGAGTTGACAAGACAAATGCAAATGAGTTATCCTCAAGCAACCTCCATGTTACTATACTTAATGACATCATTTACATCAGCATTGTTGGAACATAAAGTTTTCATTATGCTTGAGGTGGACATGATCTTCATCAAATCCATCATTTGAATGATGCCACATATACTCCTTGTAGAGTTTTATTTGCATTCATTTATTGTATTGAGATCTTGATCATAAGATCACCTTCTTATGTAATTTCCAAAGTATTTATCTTTGTAAAATGAAAGAGTAAAATGCCTAAAATCCATGATTTAGTGTTTGAGATTGATTCTCAATCAATCAATCAAAAAGTAGATATGACTTCAACTTTCTCTTTTCCTAGATTTTAGGAAAAGATTCCAATCAATCTAAACTACCAAACCCACCTACTTTCGAATTCAAATCCATGAAGAAAAGATGTAATCATATCCTCAAGAGTCTATATAAAGACTCCAAGTCATTTTTACATTAATAAGATTGTTGATTTGAAGCAATACATATACTCTTTGAGCATTGCTTAGTGCCATTTCTGTTTTCTACTCTCTCAGATGCAGTCAACTTGTAGAGATTGCTCATCTCTCTATAGAGCTCTAAATCAAGTGATTAAGCACTCATTGAAAAGGTATAACTATCTAGTTTATGTATACACATTTTCAAGTCATTTGATGCATTAATTGGAGAGAGATTCAAGTTTTTGAGTATCGGGGTCATTCTCTACACATCCCTAAAAAATCGGTATGACACCAGTTCAATGTTAAGGTGATTGCTCCTTCCATAAATTAGAAATTTATGCATTTTAGCAAGACAACCCTATGTATGACACTCCCATAAGAGGAGTGTTTTCCAATTGTTATTGTGTTGGATACTTTGAGTGTTTGAAATCACAACTTCCATCCTTTTTTAGAAGATTTTTGTGAGCTAGTCAAGGTGCAAGTTATCTATTTTGCATCAACTTGTACTTGTTAATGCTCCAAAGTACATATAGTATTTTATTGCAATAACAAGGCCTAGTTTAATATCCAAGGAGCTAGGGTTGGTTCTACGTTGGTTTGTTGGACCAACTTCATCACTTGGCAACTCGACTTTCTAATCCTCTCCAAGCTTCTCCAACTTTCTTTTAGTGGTATTAGAGAAGCTTCAAGATGTGAGATGGCTTTCCATCAATGATTGAGAAGCTTGATAGACACAATTATGTTCCTTGAAAAATCAGAATGGAGGCTTATTTGCAAGGAAGAAACCTATATGGGATTGTATCAGGTGATGAAGCAATGCCTATTCCAAGATCCAAAGGAGGACCTACTCAAGAGGAAACAAATAGGCTTACACTTTGGTGTGCAAGGGATAGTCAAGAAAGGTCATACATATTCAAATCTATCTTTGATTTTCTATTACCACATATTAGAGGATGCAAGACATCTCAATAGACTTGAGATGCTCTAGAGACTTTCTTTTCTGCTAGTACAAAAGCAAGGAAGAACCATCTTTGGAATGCATTCAACTAGATGAAGAAGAATCCAAAACAAACCATCACAGAGTTTGTTACAAAGATGAAGGAGGTTGTTGATCAATTGGCATTAAGTGGAGAGCATATTGAAGAAGAGGCCATGATGAAGCAAATTCTCAATGGGATTAGAGGTGACAAGCAATGGAAATCTTTCACCATAGCCTATGATCTCATCAAAGATATGCAAACTCCAGACTTGAACATCTCTCTTGGCAATTCTTCAATCACGAGGCCAAAAATAACATAAAGGAAGGTAATTCCTATCATGGTAATTCAACTAGTGCTCTATATGCACATATGAAGGACAAGAAGAAGGACAAAGATGAAGAGGAGACTTCCCAAGCCAACTTTGCAGCAAAGAGCAAGTGGAAAGGGAAGAAGAAAGGACAAAAGCATGACAAGAACAAAGGCGAGAATGTTATACCTTGTGCCATCTGTGATAAGACCAACCACACAACTTAGAATTGCTCGTTCAATGGGAAGACCTAGAAAGGAAGTGGAAGAGGTGGATATGGCAACAATGGAGGCAAAGGTGGATACAACTTCAACAACAGCAATGGAGGCCATAACAGAAGGGAGTACAACAATTATTTTGAGGATCAATAACATGAAGACTCATTGCTCTTAATGAATCTAAGCCACAAAGAAGGTAAAGAAGATAATCACTTGTTCTACATAGATTCAGGATATTCAAATCATGTTGCAGGCAACATAGCTCTCTGATGTGATTTGGAAACTCCAAAGCATAGACATGAAATTCAAACAAGGGATAACACAAAGCATAGTGTAGAGAAGATTGATAATTTCAAAGCTTCCAATGGCAGGACAAATATTCTGAGTAAGGACCCAACATGGAGCTTTTGTGGAAGATTCATGTCAAGGCTTCATGAAGATAGCTAGAGGTGAGAAGCATGGTAGGCTCTTTACTTTTGAAGTAGGAGAAACCAAAAACATAGATCTATTCAACTTTGGGTCTCAAATCCTAAGTGAGCTTGAAGTGTGGCATAAAATACTAGCTCATGTGAATGAAAGAACCTTTAAGGATATATGCAAGGATCAAAGTGTACTTGGACTACCAAACATATCAAAAGAATACATCATCAACAGATGTGATGCATGTCAGATCAGGAAGGCACAAAGACAACCATTCAACCACAAAGGCTACATCCACAACAACATATTGGACCTAGTACATACAGATGTATGGGGACCAAGGCAAGAACCTTCATTGGCAAGATCAAGGTATTATGTCTCATTTATTGATGACCATAGTAGATGGAATATTTTGTACTTCATCAAGAGTAAGAATGAAGTGTTTGCTTGCTTAAAAAAGTATCCAGCATATGTGGAGAACCATAGAGGTAGATCACTCAAGAAGCTCAGATCTGATGGAGGGGGAGAATACTTCTCCAAAGATTTTGATGAGTTCTCACAAGATGAAGGTATCAAAAGGGAAGTGACTACTAGGTACTCTCCTCTGTTGATATATCTAGGTAGTGATGTGTGTGAACAAACTAGCACTGTCGGACCACGTTTTTCCCTCTTTAGAAAGTTTTCTCTCTTGGCTTGTATATACACCTATTGCCCTAACGTGTTACTTATCTTTTTACATTCTAGTGGTAATACATTCAATAGTGTGTCTTGTACTCCAAGCTTCTTCTTCTTCCTTGTGTTTTTCGCGTGCTTTTGCAGACGTTTAACTCCAACAATTGGTATCAGAGCAGGTCACTGCTTTGTCTAAGGCATCATCGACACCTCTCCAATCATAGTCTATGAATCACATGAAAGTTGGTGAGCATAATCAAGGTGATTAGGAGATCAAAACAACTTCACTATGTGGTGTCAAAATCGTGATCTGAGCTCGTTTCTATTACTGTTAGTGTCCATGTGAAAGGCCAAATGGCCACTGGATACTTCTTCATATATGTTCCTTAATAAAACATATAGTGGTCTGGCCAGTGATAGATTGTAAGTTCAATCGCACTTGTAAGACCTAAGAAGTCTACCTTTGTGCTCCTTGTGTATTGTGTTTTTTCTGCGTTTTCTGCAGCCTCTATGTAGAGTACTCTGTGTGACCTTACAAGCTCGGTTTTCTACTCCAAGGATATTTTCGTGGATCTCTCAAGAAGGAGAGTGCATTGTGTTGCATCGCCAATGAATTACTTCACCAGTATCAGAGCACTTAAACACAAAATCTTTGTTCCTTTTGTGCAAGCAAAGCGAGCACCCCCACCCCCCCCCCCCGACTTTCTTTGAGGCTTATGGCTAAGGCGGTGACCAAGGCATAGACCTTGGCATACCTTGTCATTCGAGTCACCGAAGTCACCATTGGTGCTGTTGGTTGTGCACTAAGGAGGACCTCAGTGATCAAGGAAGATAGAGGTTCTCGGTACTTCCTAGGAGGTCACCCATCCCAGTACTCTTCCCCTCGGAGCTCGCTTAACCGTGGCAATCTCTTGCCACTAAGATACACTCTTGTGGTTTTTGAAGAAGGGGAAAGACTAAGGTTAACATTACCTTGAACATATTTTGGTCCCTCAAAGCTTCATTCTTTGCTTTCAAATCCTATTTATGAATCATTTTTGGGGTGCCTTTTCGACGCCTTTAGAGTACTTTCACACATAGTTCTCTTCACACAGGTCCAAGAACATCAAGAAGAGTGTTCTTTCTACTTCTTTGACAATGAATATCAACGTGGGGCTATGTTTTTAGCCACACTCATAAAACTACAGGTTTCTCAAAAGGTTTTCAGTTTTGGTGGGAGTAGCCACTATAAATTTATGTAGGTTTTTGAGCCTAAAACATCAGAGTTGCCTGACATTTGCAGGTGTTGTTGGCTCATTTTTGGGTTGTGCATTCAGCCTTTTAGTGTCATTTTACTACAAATCTTGAGCACATACACACCATGTATGCTTTTGTGGATATAACTTATGTCCATCCATGTGGTCATTTATATAGCGGTTACATTTTTGCATCAATCCTTTTACATTTGATAAAGAGGGTCATGGTAAGGTTTTCTTAACTAGGAGACACCCAAATGTCGGGGTCTCTTTGGTGATGTTGGTGGAAGACTTACGTAGCCTCACCATAGGAGATGTATGATAGTCATTCATAGGTGCTCAATAAGCCCAGTTGGCTTCTATTGGGTAATTCATTATATGCACTAGAGTTAGTGATTCACTATGCAGGTAAACATGTTAGTGTTGCAATTTTATGATATTTTGACGCTCATCATATGCTCATTTTGCAAAGAATACGGTGGAAAAATGTTTTCAGATTTTTGTTTTGGTCAACTATATAGTGGTCGATTTACTCCTTGATACACTTATTTGTTGGTGTTTGGACTCTTCTATCTCCACTATCATTCAGTTCAGATCTCTACCATCATGGCATTAGAGGTCTCAGGCACATTAGGTGGATCATGGTCTAGTGCCAGGGTTCCGAGGAGGAGCTATAACTTGCAGGGAAAAGACGATTTTGAGATCCAAAAATTTGATGGCACAAACTTTGCTCTATGGAAAAATCAGATTGAAGATGTGATGACTCAAAGGAGGCAATGGAAGCCAGTAAATGGGATTTCAAAGAAGCCTGCTGACATGGATGAAGATGATTGGGATGAGTTAGATGAAATGGCCAGGTCTACCATTCACTTGCACCTCGCAGATAATGTTTACTTTAAAATATTAGACTCTGAAAGTGCAGAGGAGCTCTGAAAGAAGTTATGCAATACATATGAAAAAGAGATGGCATCAAATAATGTGTATCTGATGAGAAAATTATATGACCTTCTCATGAAGGACATGGATAGTGTTGTTGCTCATCTAAATGAGTTTGATGATATATTCTTCCAATTACAAGCTCAAAAAATGGATATGGATAATGAAATGAAAGTAGTATTGTTGTTTTGCACCCTGCCATCATCATGGGATACGTTTTGCACAGCTATTAGCAATAGTGCACCTAGTGGTAAACTCAGCTATGATGACATATGTGGAGCACTCTTGAGTGAGGAGATTCGTAGAAAATCTATGGTTGGCACTTAGAGTGAGATGCATATAATGTTCGTGATTCTTACCAAGGAAAGAATTAGCAACGTGGCAAGAGAAAGAATAAGGAAAAGAATGGTCAATGGAATAAGAGTAGAAGTAAATCAAGGAAGAGGGATATCGAATGCTATTACTGTCATAAGAAAGGACATATCAAGAAATATTGTTATGCATTAAAGAATGCTAAAGGTAAAGTACAAAATGTTGATGGGCATGTTAAACAGTTACCTACACCGTCTACTTTGACTATAAAGACTGAAGAAATTAATGATAATTCTTGATGATGTTGATGTGTTGAAACTTGATAGTACTATGTAAACTGAGGCTCTTATGGCTGATTCTCTTTCCCACTTGTGGCTGCTAGATTCTAGTTCTTCTTTCCATGTGACAATACACAGAGAATGGTTCTCTAATTATGCAGCAAACTCTCTTGGCATCATGAGACTTGGTGACTCTTACTAGTGTGACATTGTGGGGATTGGAGATGTGGTTATGCAGTTCATTGATGGTTCAAAATTTACTATGCATAATGTATGCCATGTACCTCAGTTATCATGTAGTTTGAGATCATTTGGTCAACTTGATGGCCTTGGTTACAAGGTGGTCATCTATGCTCAGTTCTTTCGTATATCAAGGGGCAATATGGTTATTGCAAAAGGAAGCAAAGTTGGCTCTCTTTATCCTTTATTTGTATCACAAAAAGAACACTTGTTAGCTGTTACTGAACAGCCTATGGGTTGTATTTGGCATGGTCGTTTGGGCCATATATCTCGTCGTGGAATGGAAAATCTTTCTCGTTCTGGCTACTTACCTATGTTATCATTCTCCGATTTTTGCATTTTGTGAGCATTGTCAATATGGAAATCAAACAAAAAATGTGCATAGAATGCACATTGAATCTTCAATTCAGCCTTTAGATCTCATTCATATAGATGTGTGTGGTCCTATGCCCACCAGATCCTTAGGTGGTTCTCTTTACTTTGTTACTTTCATAGATGATGCTTCTAGAAAGGTTTGGGTATATCCTATCAAATCGAAGGATGAGGTATTCCATACTTTCAAAAAATGGCTTGCTTCAGTTGAGGCTGAAAAAGGAACTAATCTTAAGGCTTTACGTTCAGATAATGGGGGTGAGTATATCTCACATGAATTCAGCCTTTTCTGTCTGTCTAGAGGGATTCATAGAGAGTTTAAAACTCCTTATACCCTAGTACAGAATGGTGTAGCTGAAAGGATGAATAGAACTATTCAAGATAGATTCATTTTTGTGTTGCATCATGCAAACCTCTCACAAGGTTTTTGGGCAAAAGCATTATTGACTACAGTTCATGTGATTAGCCTTTTTGCCTAGTATTGCCAAAGTTCTGAAAGTGGTACAAGAGTTATGGATAGGGAAGCCACCATATAATGATCATCTGCGAGTTTTTGGGTGTGAAGCATATGCTCATATACCCAAGAATCTTAGACAAAAGTTGGACCATAAGTCAAAGAAATGCATTTTTCTTGAATATGGTCGAGAAGGACAATTTGGATATTGCTTATGGCATCCTGAAACACGATCAATGATAGTCTAAGATGCATAAACAGCCCATTAAGGAGGTTGAAGTGAGAAGAATGGTGTTTGAAGATACTAGTCCTCCAGTTAGCATGCATAAAAATGTTACACATAGGGACGTTCAAGAGAATGTCTGATCAGATCAGTCTGTACATGTTCCTGTTCAACAACCATTGAGATGCTCTACAGGTTTCTCACATCCACCCGATAGATATGTTCTAGGTTTAGATTTTGTTAGGCTAACAAATGCTAGTGAGCCTTCTTGCTACAAAGAGGCTATGCAAACAGATGATCATGTCAAGTGGGAGCGTGCCATGAAGAGTGAGTTGGATTCTATTCACAAGAATGGTACTTGGGATTTAGTACCTTTGCCAAAGGGTAGGAAGGCTTTACCATGTAAATGGGTATATAAGTTGAAATTCACATCAGATAGTGCTTCTCCAAAGCATAACATAGGACTTGTTGAAAAGGGTTTTAAGCAACAACATGGTGTTGATTTTGAGGAAATCTTCTCTCTAGTGGTCAAGATGACTACCCTGCACATGTTGGTTGGATTCGTTCCAATGGAGGAATTAGAGCTAGTCCAAATGGATATGAAAACTGCTTTCTTGCATGGAGATGTTACAGATGAGATCTATATGGAACAACTAGAGGGTTATGTAGTTCATGGCAAGGAAATTCTAGTTTGTAAGCTCAAGAAGAGCTTGTATGGACTTAAATAGTCCCTTAGACAATGGTACCAGAAGTTTGATGCTTTTATGAAGTCTCAAGGCTATTCTCAAAGCAATGAGGATCATTGTCTTTACACAAAGAGATGCTCAGATGGCAGCTTGATATGCTTCATATTTTATGTTGATGATATATTGATTGATGGGAAGTCCTCTTATGACTTTTCAATTCTCGAAAAGAAGTTGAGTCAAACATTTGATATGAAGGATTTGGGGGATGCCAAACATATTCTTGGCATGCACATTACTCGTGATAGGAGTAAAAGATCCATATACTTGTCTCAAAGTGAGTACATATCCAAAGTACTTCATAGGTTCAATATGCAGGGTGGAAAGGCATTGAGTACACCTTTACCCACATATGTGAAGTTGAGCAAGGATGATTGCCCCAAATCAGATGAGGAAAAGGAATTCATGACCAAAGTTCCCTATCAGTGTGCTGTTGGTAGTCTCATGTATGCTATGGTAGCTAGGAGACCAGACATTGCAGTTGTAGTGGCAGTTGTGAGCAGATATATGTATAATCCTGGCAAGAAACATTGGGAAGTGGTCAAGATGATTTTGAGATATTTGAGAGGCACTAAGGACAAGTGTCTATGCTTAGGTAGAGGGAAATCATCCACTATTGGTTATAGAGATTCTGACTATGCTGGTTGTTTAGACAATCATAAGTCTACATCACGGTACATTTTTCATTTTGTTGGAGGTGCTATCTCTTGGAGATCTTGTCTTCAAGAATGTACAACTATTTCCACCACAGAAACAGAGTATGTCACAGCAAGTGAGGCATGTAAGGAAGCATTATGCCTTTCTCGTCTTACTTGTGATATGGATTTACCTTAGCATGTAGCTCGTTTGCTCAGTGATAGTCAGAGTGCCATTGCTTTGGCTAAAAATCTAGTCTATCATGTGAAGACCAAGCACATTGAGGTGAGGTATCACTTCATTAGAGATTTCTTAGCCACTATGCGCATTATTCTTGAACACTCGAGATAATTTTGTAGATGTTTTGACTAAATCCCTACCACAGGATAGCTTTCGACACTATTGTCACTTCATGGGGGTTACTTGATTCATGATCTTACAGAGTCACTTGTATATTGTGTAACATGCCTATCAGGTGGGAGGTATAGTTTGTAAACTTATGCTCAGGTATTCTTTATCATTCTTTATTTTTCTCCCATAGTTAATTTGCCCATATTGGCCTTTAATGGGAGATTCTTATCGTTAGTGTCCATGTGAAAGGCGGAATGGCCATCGAACACTTCTTTGTATATGTTCTTCAATAAAACATATAGTGGCCTGGTAAGTCATAGATTGTAAGTTCGACCGCATTTGTTAGACCTAAGAAGTCTGCCTTCGTGCTCCCTGTGTACTGTGTTTTTCTGTGTATTCTGCAGGCACTGTGCGGAGTACTGTCTGCGGCCTTAGGAGATCGGTTTTCTACTCCGAGGATATCGTCCTAGAGCTCTCAAGAAGAAGAACACATTGTGTTGCACTGCCAACAAATTACTTCAGTTTTGACCTCCAAATGCACTATCGCAATGCTTGTGTAGGCTATTTTGTCTTTTTGTGCCAAAGATATATATAGGTTTCGATTCGCCAGTATAAGCATCTCAAAGTATGCTACTGTTTTAGTACAACTCATCAGGGTAGTTCTGTTCAACTTTGTCAAATATAATCATTTTTCAACATTAGGGTATTTTAGTCAGTGATCATACCTGAAAGCAATGATGTATTGATTATTCCTCACATTCGCTATTGCAGAACATTACCACATTGTATCAGGCTAGGAATTATGAGGCTCGTGTTGCTTACCTTCAAAAACAGTTGGGGAGTGAGCATATGAATGAAGGTGATTCTATGGATAGTTTTCTAACAAAGATAAAAGATTTGAAGGAAAAATTAATTTCTACTAATGAAGTCTTGCCTATCAGTTCACTTGTGTGGAATGTTTTGAATGGTCTTCTTGACTCATACTAGAGTTTTGCTTCTACTCCTCATTTGATGATGAAAGGAAATCTAAATTCCTTAACATTTGAGGATTTAGTCTCTATTCTATTGCACGAAGATTAGTCTAGGTAGAATAGGTCCATTATGCGTGTTGCAGATCAAGCTTTCCTGGCTAGTCAGAAGGGAAAAGGTAAATGGAACTCTTCTACTAGTAAGCCAAAATCTGCTAATTCTACACAATCGAAGAAGGAAGACAAAGAAGAGAAGACAACAAAAAAGCAGAAATTGTTTTGCAAGTACTATAAAACAAATGATCATGTCATAAAGAATTGTCCAAAACTAGCTGCAAAAGAGGCAAAGAAAAAAGAATCTAGAATGGTTGTTGCAGAGGCCTCTACATCGAAAACTGAGTCTGCTAATTTAGTACAGAATGAGGAACGGGTGTTTAGTGTTGTTTGCAGTTTTGACCCATCCTCTCTTGAAGAGTGTATGTCTCCAATAGACTTAGATGTTTGATACTTTGATAGTGGGGCAACCAAACATATTACGTTGCAGCACAGTTTCTTCACTTCACTCGAGCCTGCCGCTATAGGGAATACTATCACACGTGCCAACAACTCCTCTTATCCTATCATGGGAGTTGGTAAGATCATTCTAACTACTACTGATGGTAGTTCTTTCACATTGTCGGATGCTTTATTTTTGCCAGAGATCAAGACAAATCTTTTATCAATTTTTGCATTAGCCAAGATCGGCTTGGTTATGAATTTCGTTGGTGACAAATGTACAGTTCATGATTTTTCAAATGGCGACATGATTATTACTTCTAGCATTTTATATCCTGGGGTGTATAAGATCATAGACTATGAAAAATCTATGAATGATTCAGCATGTGCAGTACATGATTCTCAAGCTATGTTAGATGCAAATCTTTGGCATGCACGCTTTAGCTAACTAGGATGTGACACACATGTAGTTACATGGCTGACACTTGGATGGATAGTACCAACTTGCTAGAGAGGGAAATTCCTTGGAGAAAGCTATATATAGAGGCATAAGGTTGGGAGGAGAGTCATGTCTATAATCATGGTGGCCTCTATCTAATAGCATTCGTATAGATCAAGGCTTCATAGAGACCTTGGTCTTACCATCTTACTGTTCAAGCTTTTGTAGATATGTTTATGTAAGACAATAGTTACGCAATATAACACAGGAGCAATAGCAGAGAAGATAACAGATATAGGAGAATCTCAACAATTTTCTACTAGCAACAAGTACAAAGATGATGGCGTTGTCCACCCGTGCGCTCTCAAGGTAGAGCTTAAATGGTGATCTAGACAACTCTAGATAGGGAGATACAAGGTAGAGGTATGCTGGCTCAACTCAATGTCTTAGGTAGTGCAGAAGTCATGTATATATAGGATCATGGGTGGCCTGCCATGGACGGCTATACATAGGCGGTAGAGCGTGGGCGGCCACCGCCCGCGTAATTGCCATACACGGCTTAGACTGGTTGAACCGACCTAACAAATATAAATGATTTCTGACTCCGACAGGGAATATTCCATGGAATATTCCCTTTACCGTCGCGCCGGGGGCGCTGCCCCCGGACCCCCACCAGGGGGCCAGCGCAGGGAGCCCGCTGGCCCCCTTGGACCCCCCAGCCGGGGCTGCTCACCGCTGCCCCGGACCCCACAATTGGGGACCCTGGTAACTCCCTTTCCTTATAATACCTTACATGGTCCAATATGACCTTCATCCAACATTCAAGTTGGGATTCCCATCAATTGGGTAATGCACGCTTGGCTTCTCCTCATAAAGGGGGCCTTACAAAATGTGCATACAATCATGAGGGGTAGACATTGATCATATACTAACACCCCCCCTCAATGTTTACCGATGATAAATCAAGTAGGTCTCGGTCCTATGCCTATCTGTTGACGATGCTTGTTGAGCTGCTCTCTTCCAAGTGCTTTAGTGAATATGTCAGCACAATTTGCCTCTGTTGGGCAATATTCTAGCTCCACAATTTCATCTTCAATTAGCTCATAGAATGTAATGGTACTGTACTTCTATGTGCTTGGTGCGAGCATGAAATACTGGGTTCTTTGCAATAGCCATACAACTTTGATTATCACACTTGAGTACAGTTGGCATATTTAATGGAAAGCCAAGATCTGCAAGAATTCTCCTTAACCAGACTGCCTCACAAGAAGCAAAACAAGCTGCTTTGTACTCTGCTTCAGTGGAGGAGAGTGCGAGAGTTGGTTGCTTCCTACTTACCCAAGAAAATATTCCTGAACCAAGTGAGAAACAATATCCAGAAACTGATTTTCTAGAATCACAATCTCCAGCCCAATCTGAATCACAATATCCTTGGAGTGTATCACCTGTGGTATACAAAATACCAAAATCCAAGGTTCTTGCAATGTACCTTAGAATTCGCATTCCACCATTCCAGTGACTCTCCTTAGGTTTGTTGGAAAACCTGCTTAACACTCCAACAACATAGCAAATGTCTG
Organism: Ceratopteris richardii; assembly: GCA_020310875.1. Classification (NCBI taxonomy): domain Eukaryota; kingdom Viridiplantae; phylum Streptophyta; class Polypodiopsida; order Polypodiales; family Pteridaceae; genus Ceratopteris; species Ceratopteris richardii. The sequence goes on along the minus strand of CM035428.1, from coordinate 139,852,346 downwards.
GTCTAGTGTTGCACAGAAAAATAAGACTTCCAACGAGCTTCCTATACTTCTTAGCATCTACATCAGGCATGTATCATCCATAGATAGCTTATGATTTACCTCCATAAGTGTGCTAGTTGGTTTGCTGTCCATCATTCCAAATGCCTTGAGAATTTCTTTGGAATATTTTTGTTGTGAGATGAAAATGCCATCCTTCCTTTGCCATACTTCAATTCCCAGACAAAAATGGAGTAGACCTAAGTCTGTCATTTCAAACTCAGTTCCCAAGCTGATCCGAGTTTGATTGATGAGTTCCTGATGATCTCCTGTAATGATCAAATCATCTACATATACAATGACAACAACTAGCTTGCTATCCCTTTTCGTTACATACAAGTTAGCATCAGAAGTACTTCTTTCAAAACCCATATTTTTGAAAAAATGATCTATTCGTTGGTACCAAGCCCGTGGAGCTTGCTTAAGTCCATACAAAGCTTTCTTCAACCTGCAAACTTTATTTTCTGAATTGGGCACCTCAAAACCTGGTGGTTGAGATACATATACCTCCTCCTTGAGGTGACCATTCAAAAATGCAGATTTGACATCCATCTGGAAAATAGGCCAGGACTTTTGTGCAGCTACTGCAAGTACCGTCCGAATAGTTGTCATGCGTGCTATTGGTGCAAAAGTTTCTTGAACATCAAATCCTTCAATCTGTGAAAAACCCTGTGCAACTAATCGTGCCTTATACTTTTCTAATGTTCCATCAGCTTTATACTTAGCTTTCCAAATCCATTTAGTACCTATTACCTTCTTCTTTGGCGGCAAGTCGACTAGATCCCATGTATCATTTTTGAGTATACTATCATACTCAGACTGCATTGCCGCTCTCCAACCTGGATCATCAATGGCTTCTTCAATGGTGGTAGGTTCCTTTATCGAACCCATGATATCTGCCATTAGAGCCATGTTAACAATGTGTTCTGAGGCTCTTCTTTGCTCCTCTATTCTCTTTGATCTTCGTAATCCATCCGATGATGATTCTGGTACATCTACATGTGGATTGTGATCATCAAAGAGCTGTTGTGCCCACTTCGGTAGTGGCTTACGCTGTGCAGCTACAACTGGTTGGCTTTTTATTGAGGAAATTTCTCCATCAAATGTTTCCTCCTCCTCAATTTTAACCTGTCTTTTGATAGGCACAAGGTGAGATATTTCTCCATTTGATGAGATAGTAGATTTACCTTTATCTTCTACTAAGTGTGGTCGTTCATCAAACACCACATCTCGGCTGACAAAAATCTTCCTTGCCTCAGGATCCCATAACCTGTATGCTTTAGACTCTTCACTATATCCTAGGAAGACACACTTTTTGCTTTTTGAATCCAACTTTGATCTTGTTGAGTCAGTAATATGTGCATAACAGAAACAACCAAAAATTCTGAAATGCAAAACTGAAGGCTTTTTACCAGAATATGCTTCTTGAGGAGTCATCCCCTTCAGTGCTTTTGTGTAGCTTCGATTGAGGATGTAGACTGCTGTATTGACTGCTTCTGCCCAGAATGAATCAGGCATGTCTTGAGCCTTCAACATACAACGAGCCATTTCAACTACTGTCCTGTTCCTGCGCTCAACAACGCCATTTTGTTGGGGTGTATGAGCTATGGTAAGTTGCCTTTTCACACCATGCTCCTTACAGTAATTGTTGAATTCTGTTGACAAGAATTCACCTCCTCTATCTATTCTAAATTTCTTCAGTTTCCTTCCTCATTCATTTTCTACATACTTATGCCACGTTTTAAATTTCTCAAAAGCATCAGCCTTCTCTCGAATGAAATAAACCCACATCTTTCTACTATAATCGTCGACTAACAGCAAGAAGTAGAAAGATCCTCCTAAAGCAGGTGTAGACATTTTACCGCAGAGATCAGCATGTACCAACTCTAGAGGAGCTTGAGATCGATTGCTGGTCTCTCTTGGAAACGCCTTTCGTTGTTGCTTGCCCATCATACAAGCTTCACAAGGTTCCTGCAACTCTGAAAATGCAGGCAAATGAGCAACCATCCCTGTTCGTTGCATCTCCTTCAAAACTGCAAATCCGAGATGCCCAAATCGTTGGTGCCATAACCTACTTACATCTTTATCTTTTGTAGCAGTTAAAGCACTTAACTCATACAAGTTATCCCGTCGTATGCCTTTACCTACAACATTACCTGATGAATCCATGATTTCCGCACCACTCTTATTGAAGTGAACTTCGAGTCCACGATCTGTTATTGTAGAAACTGACAACAAATTTCTTTTGAGTGTAGGTACATAGAGAACATCGGATAACTTTTTCTCAACACCTGGAGAAGTGATAAAAGAGATGGTTCCAGTTCCTTCAGCTGGACACTTGGAGTCATTTCCCACCACTACATTGATGGATTCCCGCAGAGGCACTAGGGAACTATACCAATCCTTTTTACTAGTCATATGGCGAGAAGCTCCACTATCTAAAATCCATGGCTCATCAACACGAGTTTGAGCAGATGAACATACCTCTTCAATAGCTACCCAAAGTTCCAGCTCTGTGTTGTTTGCAGACTCTTTGTTCTTCCATGATGATTTTACAGTCCCATTCCGTTCATCAGCTTGCTTCTTTCTGCAATCCTTGATGGCATGACCTTTCTTTTCACAATAGAAGCAACTTCCTGTGAACTTTTTCTTCTTTGGCTTCTTCTTTGATCCCTCTGAAGAGCCTTTACCTTTTGCATTTGCTGAGAATGCAGCATCAGTTGTACTTTGCCGATTCTTCAGCCGCATCTCTTCTTCTAAAAGCATGGCACAAAACTCTTCAAATGTAAGAGGAGTTGGCCTTACCTGAGTGTTAAGGGTTGTTACTAATCCATCATACTTTTCTGGAAGAACACGTACAGATCTTTGAGCCAGCTCTTCTGGTGTTATAACAACACCAACTGCAGCCAATTGATCTTGAAGATGCTTTATCCGTTTGATAAAATCTTCAGCCTTTTCAGAATCAGAATGCTTTTCATTTGCCAACTGATTTTCTAAATTCTGTATCCTAGTGTGGTTCTTGGTCTCATATTGTCGAGCCAATATGCCCCAAGCCTCAGGTGCTTTAGTAGTATGTTGAACTAAAGTAAGCACAGAATCACTTACACTAGTGACAATCGCACATAATGCATCAGCATTCCGCCTCTTCCAAGCTCGTAGAAGATCTGGATCTGGCTGAATCATCAATCTTGAATTTGCTGGATCTTCAACTGGTATAGGCTCTGGATCCAATCCCATCGGTCCCATGACAGTGTCAAGTAATTCATAGGAGTCCAAAATTGCAGAAATTTTGAACTTCCAGAGTGTATAGTTGGTTCCATCTAGCTTCCCTTCAGTGAATGCAGGTGGACGAATTCGAATAGGTGCAGCATTAACATTAGCTGAAGCACCAAGACTAGTGTTCGACGATGAATCCATCATGTAATCACTCGAATAATCTACTGATATTCTAGTCTGCTAGTAGGCTAAAATAATGATACTTCTCAAGCTATTCGAACCTTACAGCTCTGATACCATGTAAAACAATAGTTACGCAATATAACACAGGAGCAATAGCAGAGAAGATAACAGATATAGGAGAATCTCAACAATTTTCTACTAGCAGCAAGTACAAAGATGATGGCGTTGTCCACCCGTGCGCTCTCAAGGTAGAGCTTAAATGGTGATCTAGACAACTCTAGATAGGGAGATACAAGGTAGAGGTATGCTGGCTCAACTCAATGTCTTAGGTAGTGCAAAAGTCATGTATATATAGGATCATGGGTGGCCTGCCATGGACGGCTATACATAGGCGGTAGAGCGTGGGCGGCCACCGCCCGCGTAATTGCCATACACAGCTTAGACTGGTTGAACCGACCTAACAAATATAAATGATTTCTGACTCCGACAGGGAATATTCCATGGAATATTCCCGGACCCCACAATTGGGGACCCTGGTAACTCCCTTTCCTTATAATACCTTACATGGTCCAATATGACCTTCATCCAACATTCAAGTTGGGATTCCCATCAATTGGGTAATGCACGCTTGGCTTCTCCTCATAAAGGGGGCCTTACAAAATGTGCATACAATCATGAGGGGTAGACATTGATCATATACTAACAGTTTATTGATCATGCTCTCTTGATACAACTTAAGAATACTTAGCTTCATAAATATTTATGTCCTTCCATTTTCCACTTCAAAGAGCCATCTCTATTGGATTCTCCTCCTTAGAAAGAATTATCCTACTCCATTAGACAAAATGCACAAATAGGAGATGGCAAGGAATGAGAGTAGAGAGGCAATTCTCTCTGAAAGGACCAATCCACAATGAAGTCCATTTGTATAACTTGAATATGTTGCCTTCTGGATAGACAGTGCCATGCATATGGACATGAGATGGCTTGGAATGAGTAAAAATTGTAGAAATTCCCATCATCATGCGCTAAGAAATCACTTTGGATAGCATAACTCTCTCTCTCTTATCCATATGACATGTGTTCAAGAACCCTCTGCAAGAAAGCTTTGTTTTTTTCAAGAAACACTTCACAAAGTAGACATGCGCATGTAGAATATAAAATAATGAAACATCTTTTTCCTTCCAAGGACTCATGCCCCTTCACTTTTCTAATATTTGGTGCAATCACTTGATAAAAGATTCTACATATGTCATGGTTGTAGAGTTGCTATTGTAGCTAAATCTGAAGCATAAGTTGTTTGAGCATCTTTTTTTTTTCAAAATGAAGTTCAATTGAGGCCGAATATCCCATTCTTTAATCAATAAAAGAATTCAATAATATAATGAAGGGGCAAAGCGCCCATGGGATCGCCCGTATCCCACAAAGTAGGAGGAAAATTGGAACAAGAATAGTAGTGACAAAGTCTAAGAGCAAGCTACATGGGGAAGAACATGAGTCTAAATAAAGTTACAAAGAAGTTGATTGTTGATTTCATCCCCCTCGTGGGCCATCCATCTACTTTTCAACTTGTTATTTCCCAAGATAAAGATCCTATGGTGTTTGAAGGGAGGGGATTTCTTACAATTACATATTCTTCTACCAAGCAAGGCAAGGGACTTAACAATCAACCATTCTTTCCAAGCTTCATTAAAATTTTCTGCACATATTTCTTTCCATATCTTCCACAGAGCTTCCCCTCTGATGGTATTCCACAACTTGTAGAGCAGCCAATCCCTTTTCCCAACATTGCTTGTTTCCAATTGACATGATTTTTAAGCTTCAAATCCCCTATAAGATCTTGCCAAATGGAGAGGCTCTTAGGGGAGAAGAACGGGTGGAAAACATCTTCTTTAACCCTATACCAATGCTTACAACATGGGGATCTCCACAAACGTTTTCAGCTTTAGCATTGTTCCAAATTCCCTAGTGGTGAATTTTCCACAGAAGAATTGACTTTTTCTTCTCAATGAGGAGTGCCACGTGTCCATGAACTTAAACCACCATCTAATACTAGACCAATTGAGACACCATATCTTGTTGAGATTGCTATGTCAGTCCACCTCCTTAAATTTTTTTGCTTTATCCAACTTGTTACCATTGATCCATCATAGCCCCTCGATGCAAGGAAGATCATCCACAAGCAAGAGGCACGACTTAGAGATCTCTCAAGAACTAATTCTATGCCTAAAAAGGCACCACTCCTCATGGTCAATTCTAATTGTTAGGTCAAAATCCTTAAACCTAACCTAGCATTTTCATTCTTCATTTGAGATATGTTTCCAAACATGAAATCCTTTATTCCATATCTTTTTCACCCTTTCGTGGTCTACAGAGTTAATTTCTTTGATTACCCTTATGGAAAACTAGATAGAGGCATTATCTTTGATCACCATAGCCTATTTCTAGTCCTCATTCACCTTGATGTATGCTTTCATTATGTTTCAACTCTTCCACTAAGAGCAAACAAAGCTTGACCCTCAGGGAGTCATTGAAATAGGGGAAAAGAACAAAGTAAGAAGGTCAATATCCTTCCATTGAGAGAGGCCCTTTAAGATAAGAGAAAATTTGTTTTCAAGAATCATCTTAGCCCATGATGCTTTTGAGTTGCACCATGCTTTCATAATCCATTCAATAGCCATTTTATCAGCCATTCCCACAATGTCTAGAATGCCCAATCCACCAGTGTCTTTTTTTGGTTCGTTCATATATTCTTTTTGACCTTGGGAATACCCCTTTTATTGGGATTCCCCATCCAAAGGAAGTTTCTACAAGAGATTTCCAAATTTACTAACTCTTTGCCTTTCGGCCTCCAGTATACCAAAAAGTAAATCACAAATGAAAGCAAAAAGGTGTTAATCAACACAGCATGCCCCGTGAGGTTGAGCTATATTCTGTTCCAATAGGAAAATTTATGCTCAAGTTTAGCAAGAACCCAATTCCATCTCTACCCTATTGAAACTTAAAAACCCATTAGTATTCCCGACAATTTGGAAAGGAGTCTTAGATTGGTTTTGAACAAAATCATTTGTATCACTTAGGAAGAGCCTCAATAAAAGTAGGTTCTAGCTTATGGAAAAGAAACAGTATCTGGATCTTCCCAAGTGTTTTACCAAGAAGTTGAGGCCAGAGATGGCGATAGCAAGTAGAAGCCAGGCTAGGGGTAGCGCTATCTAATCGCCCTTTTTAATCTGATCACACATGAGATTTGGCGGTTTAATCTTGATGAATATAGGCTCGCAACCCATATCCTTCAAGGATTACAAAATGAAGTCCCACTTCAACCGATTGTAGGACTTCTCAAAATCAATATTGAGGAAAAGAACAATTTGGGATAACTCCTCACTAAATTTCAAGCCTTCCCACACATCGATAATGGCCTCCAAGATGGATTGACCCTTAATGAAGCCTTTTTTATCTTCATTGATCCAATTTCAAAAATGGCATGTAATCTGATTGGCCAAGACATTCATGAAGATCTTATAGCCAGTTTGTAGCATCATGATCGGCATCTAATTTTCAATCTTGTTTTTAGTGTATTTTTTGTGAATCAAATTTATAACACCTTCGTTGAGACAGTTAGGTAAAGCACCAAAGTGAAGGGCTTCTTGTGATATCAAATGTAGTGGTCTAACCAACACATCTCTAAATGTCTTGAAGAATCATCATCAATTGTAAATTTAGCTTTACTTTTATCTATGTAAAGGGAAGAGGATTGATTACCTTTTTGAGTCTCACCAATCTTCATAATTTTTGCCTCATGAGTGAGAGTTTTCCCATGAATATGTTGAAATCTAGTACCTGCATATCCATGTACAAGTCCATGGTAGTGGTGAATGCTCCCCACTTCTCATTAGCCATGATTCCATTGATGAATTGCCTCAAAATTTGTCCCTCATCTACTCTCTTCCTAATTGATCCAAAATGTCCTTCATCTTGGTGAAAAATTTGCTTGGGTTTCTTCTTGAGTGATGTGAAGTTCATCCATAGTTGGTTCTTCCTAGCCTTGGTCCTTCAAGAGAAGAATGCTTCCAAATCATTCTAAGTCTCTTGTGATGTATTACAGCTCCTCCTATGAGAATAAGAAATTAGAGATAGAGTTTAGAATGTATGACCTTGCCAAAGCATCCTTCTCACACCATGTGTTCAATGTTTCCTACTCTTCTTGTGTTGGTTGTCCCTTAGTTCTGAGTATAGGCATCAACTCATCTCTAGAGATGTTACCATAGAGATTTCTCTATCGCAAGTAAGCATCCATCATTAGCTACCATGTTGAGTGGTTTCTCTTATCCAATTTTTCAACTGAAGAAGGGAATCCATCACCCATAATGTATGTACTATGATAATGCTTTGATACCATTGTGAGGAATGATGGCAGCTTGTAGACAGGGGCTACTAATGCTTTTGGCTTCCATACCCATACCATTGTTGTTGGTCTTTTGACTCTTGTTGAAGAGATGAGTTGGTCTGCTTTGGGTCTTGGTGTTTGGTTCTGACCCTTGCCTCACCTTACCTTCTTTGTTGCGACTTTTCTCATGTGGGAGAGCATAGATTGTTGTGTATGTAAGAGCTTCTTGGGTACCCATATTTGTAATTGTCCTTGTTGAATTGTATCTAATTCTTAGGCATCCAAACTTGTCGGATACCTTGTGGTTGAGCTTGGCCGAGTTTCTTCATTCGTCTTTTGGCCTTGTTGGCTTGCCTAGATGGGAATTGTGGTTGCAAAGCTAGTGGTTGCTCTCCTTTTCGTACCTAGATCTCCTTCATGCCCAAAACTACTTTCTTCTTGAAATCTCGTTGTCTATTTGATATAGCAGTTGTCATGTACTGTTTCACTTTCTATTTTGCTCGAGTTGTTGTGACTACAGTGGTCTTTGCACAAGAGGAGGAGTCCGTTGGCCCTTGAGCTTGTTCTTCCATGATTGAGTTCTTTTGGAACATAGAGCATACAACATCTTTGTTGCTAAGATTATTCCTAGAAGAACTAAGAGAATGTGTGACATCTAGAATTATGAGCATGCAATTGTCTAGTTCTAAAGTAATGCATTGTTCCTGTACCCAAACTTGAAGAAGTTGACTTCTTAGGTTCAAGTGACTGCATGGTCATAAATCCTTGACCCAAGTCGAGTGGCTCTATAAGGTTCTCATCATGACACACTAGCATTTTGACTATCATTGGAACATCTTCAAGGTAGATGGGAAGTTCCACCTTGCCTAAACAAGGGGTTTCCACAACTCCCAAACCTATGAGATAGGCTTCTATGGGCTTGATGTTCAATTGCAGGTCTTGGCAGTAGGACAATCTAATTGCACTAGTTGCTACACCTGAGTCAACCAATGCTCTCACATTCCTTACACTCTTTCCTCGTCCTACCTTTACGGGCACAAAGGGCCGTTTATCAATTATTCAAGAAGTAATTATGCCCGATTTTTGGCACATGTCCATGTGATATTTTGGGGCTTTCAGGTTGACATCTAGGCCTAATCGCCTTAACTTATTTCGTCTAATGCGCTCTCGAGCCTCTACCTGTGCTTCTTCTCTAACCCTTATCTCTTTTTCTTTTCACTTCTTAGCAGTGTTGATTCTTATTAACATATCCTTTGTAAGAGGTTCTTGATACAGCTTGACCCTACATCCACTTATATAATTTGGCAAGATGTCACCTTCTAGAGTGGCCAATTGAACCGCACCACTAGTGGATGATCATGGGTCCATATCCTCTTTTTTTCCAATTTATTGGCATGCTTCTTTAGTGTATAAACCAGCACTAGATCTCCTTCTTTCAATCCTTTATCTTTGATGTGTGCATCAAAGTATGACTTTTGCCTTTTCTTTGCAGCAAAGATGCATGCAGCTACTCGTAGCCTTGCCTCACCTAAGCGTTCCAGATCACATATCCTAAAGGACAACTCATGTCCATTCCACTCATGCTCTTGTGCTACTTTTAATGCTGGGATTAGGAAATCTAATGGTATCACAACATTCTATCCAAAGACCATCTAAAATGGGGTGGCATTGAGTACCATTTTATAGGCAAATCCGTAAGCCCAAACAACATGATGAAGTTGTTTGTCCCAATCAGAGCGTTTATTATTGACCAATTTTCTCAATACATTACATAGGATCTTATTTGTGCTCTCAACTTGTTCATTAGCTTGTGGATGATAGGGGGCAGACTTCTTATGTACAACCATGAATTCTTGAAGAAGATTCTCAATGACTTCATTCAAGAAGTGTGTACCTCTATCACTTACTAACTCTATCGGTAATCCATATCTAGTGAACACATTTTCGAATAAGAACTTAGCCATAGTCTGAGCATCATTCTTTGTCGTGGCTTTCACTTCTACCCACTTGGTCAGGTTCGAGAATGCATGTCCTCCCATCATCGGTCTCAAAGGGATCTCATCTTTTCTAAGTGGATATTGTGCATGTTGGCATGTGTTACATTTCTTCACATAGGTATGTGCATCCATATGAAGAGTGGGCCACCAAAGTCCTGAGAATAGAATGGCCTTAATTACTATGTTAGGACCAAAATGTCCACTTGCAACACCACTATGTGCAGTTTCTAAGACTTTCAAGTAGTCTGATTCATGAATGCACAATCTTAAGTAACCATCTTTGCCTCTTCAATATAAGTTGTCTCCAACTAAGGCATAGTCTTGAGCCTCCGTCTCCATGCTTCTTCTTCTTGCTAGACTAGCCTCTTTGGGTAATGTTCCCATTCTCATAAAGTCTACCAATGGAGCACTCCAGTCTGGAATTAATGATACTTGATAAAGAGTCACATGCTCTACTGGGGGTTTGTTTGTGGCACACTCGAAAATTCTTAATCCACTCATGTATTTCTTTGTCCATGTTAGGCCAATACACTCCTAAACGTTTCAAATTCTGCATTGTTCGTTGTTTAGAATAGTGATTTCCTAGCAATCCTTCATGGGATTGTTGCAACCAAATGCTATGTTCATCGTCCTCAACACAACAAGCTAGTACACCTTCTATATCTTGTTTGTACATGCTTCCTGCCAATATTTTATAGTTTTGTGATTTTACAATTTCTTCTTTATGTGTTCTCACATCCTTATGCACGGGTCCAGGGGTTAGGACAGGTACCAACTTATTTGCCCATTTAGGCACAACTTCTAAATTGAACAGATAAGCGTCAGGTAGTTCATCAGACACTCCTTGCGGTGGCTCTCTTGAAGTGATGCGAGAAAGCTGATCTACCTTGAGGTGGGTTCTACCTTTCCTAACAACCACTTCAAAGTCATATTCCATTAGTAAGAGGAACCATCTTACTAAGCGTTCAATATTGCAAGGTTTATTGACCAAATATAACAAAGCTTGATCATTAGTGAAAAACTTGAACTTGTTGGCCAATAAATAGTGCCTAAACTTCTTCACAACGTATACCATCCCTATGCCCTCTCACTCAGTGGTGGTATAGTTTAGTTCAACTGTAGTTAGCTGTCTGCTAGCATATGCTATGGGTAAATCCAAATTTCCTTCACCTGTGGGTTGTGCTAGCGCACATCCTATGGCATGATTGGAGGCATCCACATGGACATGGAATGGCATATTACAATCAAGAGTGGTCGGTATTGGTCATTCCACTCAAAATTTGTCAATAAGGCATAAAGAGGTCTAGCTATGATCGCATACATGTGGATAAACCTACGGTAATATCCACAATGGCCCATAAAGGCTTGTACCTCTTTAACATTCCTTGGCCTCGACAACTCCGCTTCAACTTTGACTTTGTCCTCATCTGTTGATATTCTCTTCTTAGAAACAATATGACCTAAGATTTTACATTAACGCACCATGAACACACACTTTTCTGGGTTCAGACACACTCGATATTCTCTACACTTGTTGAAGATTTGTTGGGGCTCACGGATGTGGTATCTTCTTTCTTGGGAATGAGCACATAAATCGTCCACATATACTTCTAAGCTCTTTCACAAGAACTCTTTGAAGACATTACACATGAGCCTTTGGAAAGTTATAGGTGCATTTGTGAGCCCAAATGGCATCGCACATGCAAAGATTCCCCACTCTATCAAAAAATCCATCTTGTGTTGATCTTGTGGGGCAACCGCTACTTGGTTGTAACCTGGAAAACCATCAAGAAAGCTATAAACTTCCTTGCCTGCAACATGCTCCAGTAAATGTTCTGTGATTGGAAACGGATAGCTACCTTTAATTGTAGCAACATTAACTTTTTTAAGGTTAATGCACACTCGCAACTTCCCATTCTTCTTGGGCACCAGTACAATGGGGGACACCCATTTAGTATGCTCAATTTCATAGATAAATCCGGCTTCAATCAGCATGTCAATTTCTTCTTTTATTTTGGCTGCATATGTATCATTAGATGTGTAGGGCTTTTGTTTGGTAGGCTTGGCATCAATAGTCATGGGGATTGTATGAGAGCATATTCTTGGATCTACTCCATTTAAGTATCTACAATGCCAAACAAACACGTCCCTATATTCCCTTAATAGAGCGAGAAGCTCTATTTCTTCTTCTGCTCTTAGGTCATCTCCTATGTATGTACATCGCTCTTCGTTCTCTTCAATGGTTTTTACAATTTTCTTTGTCTTTTCTTTGTTATCATATGCTTCTCCTATGATGGCCTCTCTCTTAGGCAGTCATACCAAAATTTTTCGGTCTTCAACTTCATATTTCTTGAAGTTTTCTGGTACTTCAAAGAATGATTCCTTCTCTTCTTGTTTCACTACTTTTCTTTTCTTCTTCTTTTGACTACTCCCACTTCCATCCTTTGAATTTACCGTTTTAATGCTTGTGAGAGGTTCTTCTTCTTTTTGGTTAAATACTCCTATATCTTCTAGATAGTGCTCCTTTGAGCCAAAGTAAGTATCCATTACAATGGACTCTAGATCATTGTCATTCTCTTCTTCTTCCATGACTTCAATGTGGTCACACTCTTCTAGTAATGGCTCACACATGAACACAGAGATATCATAGCCCTCCTCATCACAATGAGGTGTCCACTGTTCTTCATTGACAACAATGTCCATGGTGGCTAAGATTTCCGCCCAACCATGAGGCTCAAATTCCTCATCTAGAAAGATCATCAGTGTGTAGGCTGGGTCTCTAACTGGTCTTTCTCCTTGAGAAGTTCCTTCTTCTCTTGCTTTTAGGCATTTTTCCTCTTCCTCTGCAACTTTGCACATCCACAAGTGAGTATCTTCATGCATCCAGGATGGGTCAGGAGAACTCTAGAGTGCACAGAGATTGAATCTTCTTTCGCTTTGTGGATAGGATTCCATTGTAGGGGTGGTACATCTCTGAAGGTGTAATCCTTCAAAGTGACCTTGGTGGTGATCCCTAAGTGCTGTAAGTACAAAGAATTGGTTCCCCAATCCTGTACTATTTGCAATTGTCATAGGAAGGGCCTTCCTAGGATCATCTCATAAACATTATTTTTCTCAAAGTCACATATAGCAAAGGTGTGCACAAACTCTACCCCACAAGTGGTTAGAGTTATCCCTTCTAGCAATCCTAGAGGTCTTTCAACATGGCCATCTACCATTTGAAGCTTCATTCTAGTTGGTCTTAATGTGGGTTTGCCCCATTGCTTCCACAAGGAGGTGGTTGCAATAGCAACACCAGCACTTGAATCTATGATCGCTTTGGTTGTGTAACCTTGATAGGTGATTGGAAGATAAGTATTACCTTCTTCACCTTCACTCATGTCCCCTATTTTATCGAGAGGTATCTCTCGAACTTTTTGCTTAGAGCATGCTTTTGGAAAATTGGAATCAAGTTCTAGGACCTGATCTTTCACATGATTCCATAGTTTGGGTTTTACTTTTAGAGCTCTTCTACGGTGAGATTACATTGAACCTTAGTGTTCTTCACGACATTAGTGTTTCTTCGAACCACTAAGTCTTCATGTCTTACCAATATTGTGGGAGCTCTGATCTGAAGAGATTCAGATTCCCATCGGCCTGTGAATTGTGGCAACTCTTGTAAAGAATTAGATTCAAAATCTAATCTTTTAGCCTCTTGTTGCTCTATTTGGTCTCCATACATAGACGGCATGTCTTGGGGAAATTGATAATGAATATCATCAACCTCAGGAATAGGAGGGGGATTACCCTTCTCCTTGGCCCATTTCTCTTCTTGTATTTCCCGCAAGAACTCTTGAGAGTACTCTTGAATTGAAAGAGGTGTTCCAACATCCATGGAATTAGGAACATAAGCTTTCATTGGTGGAGAGCTTTCTCTCTCAACAATTGGTTGAGCCTGTGAAGGTAAAGAAACTTATGGTTTATTTACCAACTCCTCTAATCTTTCTAGTAAGCCCTAGAAATGCAAATCTGGTTTGAAAGAGTTTGTCTGATCGAATGATTGACTGGTCTCGAGCATATCCTGAGCTAGATCTACCATTTTCATGCACATTTTTGTCCGTTCAATCTCTAAGTCGGCTCTAGGGTAACTCTTGTGTAGGTTTGCAATTGTTGGCCCTTCTTGAAGTCAAGCCTGGTAGGCCTTGAACATCATGTCTAAGCCTTCTCGGGTTGGATCTACAAGAACAGACCCTTGTTGCGGTTTATTTACAATGGGTGGTGGGATGGGATGCGATGGAGTGGATGGAGTTTTGGCATGTGAGGGATTTTGAGAGGCAATATCCTCTATTTTGCTTTTTGCATCTCTTAGGCTTTCTTCAAGTTCAGATAGCTTTCTATTCCACTTGCGATTGGCCTTCTCTCTAGTATCCTTCCATGTTCTTGTTTTCCTCTTACTAGGCTCTCCTGATTCACTTGACCCTAATTGTTCCATTGGCTTATCTTGTTTTAAGGCTTGTGCCTGGGTAACTACCTATATAGGAGCCACACTACTGCTACTTGAACCTGAATCCACCACTAGGCCTACCACATTAATGGGTGTAACCTTGGGCACACTAGAGGGGTTCCTTGGACAATCTCTAGGGAGATGGTCTTTGCCGCAGTCAGGACAAAAAGCTTGTATTGTGATGTTTTGGGCTTGTCTTAGAGACAGTAGGTGGGGACATTCACGAATGAAATGATCGCTTTGACATCTAAAACATGGTCCTCTAGGGGCTTGTGGTCTTGTTTGTCTCAATTGGGGCCTAATGTTAGGATTCATAAACATGACATTGGAGTATTTGGGCTCCCAATTTTGTTCCATAGATGGTGCCTCGTAGTGATAAGGATAAGTCTCACTATGCTCAAGTGACTCTATGTAATAAGCTTGTGGAGTATCTTCATAGGAGTAGTCAAACTCTAAGCATGAGGGTCATTTTTGTGAACAGATGGATAGGTATGTGCTTGAAGATGAAGAGGTGTTGCAAAATCCTTGATCTACACCAGCCAAATGAACTCCAGGAGTATGTGGTGGGCCCTTTAAGCTTGCCAATGGATGTATTAGACATCCTATGTACCTTGGAAGATCACTCACAAAAAGATAGATCAAAACAGATAAGTTGGAGTTAGCTCAGAGGTGAAGAACTTGCTATTTTGGTTCATACACATGTCCAGTGTTTTGCATAATTCTCTGAGCACAGCATCAATTAGCTTAATTCCTCTTGAGGAAGTCTAGTCAACTTAAAGAGCTAACTTTCAAGAGTAATTTCATCAAAAATAATGAACCACACACTGAGAATGATGTTTAGCAACTGATCACATCATCCCGATTTTCACGGGCTGCTACAGTTTGAGACCAGTGAGCAAAAAAAGGAACATAACTCCAGATTTAAGAATCCAATGATTATGAAATGTATGCATATACTAGACACTAAGCGGAATCCGACAAGATTTAAATCATTGAATTTGGATAAGTACACACTGAGAAACAGCTCTGACAAGATGAGTAAAAAAGTCAGGTACCTAACAGAGAAGTGAAAATGACAAATAGGGTTGACTTCAACTGAACATAACTGAAGTTTGCAATACCCAAATGAAATGAAACTTGACGATCATATATTAGACTTATACATCTAACGTTACCAAGTTAAAACACTGAAAATGATGCACCAAGCTCAGAGAAATTTGCAATCTGACTGAGAAAACTGAGAGATATGGCAGTGAGTAGTACACTTCACAAGAACATGGAAATATGAACTCAAATGATCATGAAAATGAAAGTATATTGCTTGTACAATACAATGGACTTACGGATATATATGTGTGGCTTGGAATCACACCTTGATATGGCATAAAGCTCAGCTCTTGGAGGTCTTCACATAGGTCTCTCTAACCACGACTAAAGCTTCCATCTATTTATAGTTGATTTTGGGAGGTTAACTTCCCTCAATCACTCTCTAATCAATTTGTGATTGATTTGATTCTCTATCTACCACAAATCATGAATTCGTGGCTCCTCTTTCCCTTTTTGATCAAGTGGACTCAACCACTTAAGATTCTTTCACTTTTACATTAAGTAAACTCTTCAAAAGTTACAAGAGGTAGTTCACAAGTGAACTTTACATAGTCTTCATTTGAAAGCTTCTTCTATGACTTTGTGGGACTCAAGCCAATACTTAGGCTTTTCATAGACTTGCTCCAACAGCTCCCCCTCAAGCCAAGTATGCTTGAGGTCTTCAATATTCCGAGATTGCCTGTAAACCAATCATAGCCTTGAATTTGCAAAGCTTTGTACCATCCAATGCTTTGGTTAGAATATTTGCACATTGTTGATGAGTGGACACATATGATATTTGAATCTCTTTGCTTAGAACCTTCTCTCTTACATAGTGATAATGAACTTCAATATGTTTAGTCCTTGCATGAAAAATAGGATTAGCAGCCAAATGAATAGAACTCATATTGTCACCATAAATAGTTGGAGTTCCAAACTCCAATGCAAGATCTTTGAATAATGTATTCATCCACATAGCTTCTTGTGTAGCTATGGCAAGATCTCTGTATTCAGCTTCAGTAGAAGAGAGAGCAACTGTGGGTTGCTTCTTGGATGACCATGAAATAAGATTTGAACTTGCAACAGTAAGATAACCTGAAGTGCTCCTTCTATCTTCTTTGGAGCCAGCCCAATCTGCATCAGAAAATAGCTTCAAACCTAAACCAAATACATAAGGATAATAAAGTCCTTCATTTATGGTTCCTTTGAGATACTTGAGAATCCTTTTGGCAGCATCCATATGTGGTTTCCTTGGTGTGTGCAAAATTGACTTAGCACACTCACACTGTAACATATATCTACTCTTGTCACTGTGGCATAGTTGAGACTACCCACTAGACTTTGATATGATGTGATGTCCTCTATGAGTTCACCTTCACGTGAGCTCAACTTGTGATTGACCTCCATTGGAGTACCTGCAATCTTACAATCTTGCATCTTGAATTTTGCCAAGATGTCCTTAATGTACTTTCTTTGAGTGAGAAACAAACCATGATCTTTGTAGACAACTTCCAAACCTAGGAAGTAGGTAAGCGAACCCAAATCACTTATCTTGAACTCTTCTCTCATCTGATCTTTGATCTTCTTCATACCATCTGCATCATTTCCTGTCAATATAATATCATCTACATATACACATAGGTAGATGATCTCAGAATTACTCTTTTTAATAAAGAGTAAATGATCTGCCTTGCTTGGTTGAAAGCCTTTGTCCCGCAAGAATGAAACAAGTCTGAAATTCCAAGCTCTTGGGGCTTGCTTAAGACCATACAATGCTTTGTTAAGTTTACACACATAATCAGGAGAAAATTGATTCTCAAAACCAGGTGGTTGTGCCATATATACCTCTTCTGTTATCCAACCATTCAAGAATGCATTCTTTACATCTAGTTGAAGTATCTTCCAATTCTTGGAAGAGGCAATACTAAGCAAAACCCTAATAGTAGGCATCTTTGCCACAAGAGAGAAGGTCTCCTCATAATCAATTCCCTCAGTTTGTGCAAAGCCTTTTGCTACAAGCCTTGCCTTATACATGTTAATGGAACCATCAGAATTCTTCTTGAGTTTATAGACCCATCTTGAGCCTATTACCTTCATGGATGAAGTCTTGGGCACCAAATCTCAAGTGTTGTTTTCCTCAAGTGCTTCAATCTCTTCCTTCATTGCATGCTTCCATTCTATTTTTGCTTTGGCCTCTTCAAATGATGATGGCTCCTCTTGGTTTATGTCGTGTGCTATGTAGATAGAATGTTTAGTTACTAATGAGGTGTTAAACCCATACCTTTCTGGTTTTTTCTTTTCCCTCATACATCTTCTTAGGCCACGATGTGATGATTCTGCCTCATGTCCAAGTTCCTGCAATTTTGCTTTACCTTTAGACTTCCATGCTTTGACCTTTTCCATCTGAGATTCTTCATCATCTTCCGAGGTGTCTTGTTCTTCAATCTTTGGTTGTTCTCTACCAAGCTTTGGAAAATCTTCTTCAAGATCATATGGTAAATTGATCTTCCTGCATGAATCTTCATACCATGAATTGTTTTCATCAAAAACTACATCTCTGCTTACCAAGAATCCTTTGCTGGTAGGGTTATATAACCTGTAGCCCTTTTGATTGTTGTCATATCCAATAAATACACACATTTCTACCTTTGGATCCATCTTGTCTCTAACCTGTGAAGGAACATGAGCAAAAGCAATACATCCAAAAATTTTACAATGATATAAGCTTGGTCTTCTTCCATTCCAAGCCTCATATGGAGTCATCCCATCAAGGGATTTTGAAGGCAACTTGTTAATCAAGTAAGTGGCTGTAGATACAGCCTCAGCCCATAGATAATTAGGTAAATGCTTTTCATTTAACATGGACTTTGCAGCTTCAACAATTGTCCTATTCCTCCTTTCTGCCACTCCATTTTGCTCAGGAGTGTACCTTGTAGTTACCTCTCTTTTGATTCCTCTTTCTTGAAGAAAATAATCAAACTCATGGGAGAAGTATTCTCCCCTTCCATCTGACCTAGCCTTTTTAGTGATTTACCTGTTTGATTCTCCACAAAAGCCAAATATCTTTTGAAACATGAAAAAACTTCATCTTTGTGTTTCATAAAGAATAGGATAGTCCATCTGCTGCAATCATCAGTAAAGGAAACATAATACCTTGATCCAGATATTGAAGCTTCGTTGCTGGGTCCCCATACGTCTGTATGAACCAACTCCAAGAGATCTCCATGCATATAACCTTTCTTCATGAATGGTAACCTGTGAGACTTTCTAAATTGACATGCACTACACTTATAAATCATATGTTGTTTTGACAAATTAGGGAGTCCAACTACACTTTGGTCCCTACAAATTTGATTTAATGACCTTTCACCAATATGTGCTAACCTTTTGTGCCATACTTCCAATTCTGTGAGTGTCTCACTACCATAATTAAAGAGAGCAATGTTTCTAGTGTCTTGTAATTCAAATGTGAACAATCTACCTACCTTTTCACCTTTTGCAATTCTTCTGAACCCTTGACTTGGATCTTTAACAAATGCTCCTGCTTTTGTGAACCTGACTTGCAACCCTTTCTCTACTATCTGCCCAACACTTATCAAATTCTTTGTATTGGTAGGGACATAGAGTACCTTACTGAGTAGGTTGATGTTTCCATGAGGTGCTTTGACATTGCCTATTTTCTCCACAGGATGTTTTGTGTCATCTCCTGTTTGTACCTCATGCTTATTCCTTGGATCTTCTAAATCTAATAGGAGTGCCACATTTCCTGCCACATGATTTGAACAACCTGTATCTATGTAGAAAACATGCTCATCACATTTACCTTGTGGCAGAGCCATGTTCATGATCAATAATGAATCCTCTTTGTTTGAGTCTTCTGTGTAGTTATTGAAGTCTCTCCTTCCTTTGTAGCCTTCTTGATAGTTTGAATGATTGTAGTAGTTGTAGTTGCCATGATAATTGTTGAACCTTCCTCTTGAGTATCCATAACTTCCTCTATTGTATCCTCTACCTCTTTGATTCCTGGAATTCCTAAAGCAATTTTCAGTTGTATGATTAGTTGGTCCACAAATAGAACATGAGTTAGAGACTTGGGATCTCCCCCTGCCTTGTCTACCTCCTCTTCCTCTACCTCTGCCATGTCTTCCTCTACCTGCATAGTTAGCTTGATATGTACCTGCTTCATCATCCACTTTCTTTGCCTTTCCTTTGTTATCTTTGGATTTGCTTTTATTAGTGTATAAAGCTGAAGATTGATTACCTTTAGAGCTTTCTCCATTTTTTATAAGCTTTGCCTCTTGAGTAAGTAGTTGTCCAATGAGTGTATTGAAATCAGGTACATGCATGTCCATGTACAAATCCATAGCTGTGGTGAATGCTTCCCACTTGTTATCTGCCTTCAAGCCATTGATGACCTGCCTTACAATTTGCTCTTCATCTATTACCTCTCCAATGCTTCCCAACTGATCCGCTATGTCCTTGAGCTTTGTGACAAAATCAGTCACATTTTGTTTGGGAGCCTTCTTGAGAGTTGTCAAATCCAGCCATAGTTGATGCTTCCTAGCTTTGGTACTTGAAGAGAAGAAGGCTTCAAGTGCATCCCAAACTTCCTGGGATGTCATACAACTTCTAATATGAGGCAACAAAAAATATGAGATAGAGTTGAGGAGATAAGACCTTGCAAGTGCATCCTTGGAGCACCATATGCTCAATCTTTCTTGCTCTTCTTGTGTTGGTTGACTTTTGTTCCTCAAACTTGGCATAACTTCATCTCCAGCCACATAACCATATAAACTTCTACCTTGGAGATCAGCTTCCATTCTTAATGACCAAGTTGAGTAGTTACCTCTGCCAAATTTGTCAATTGATGAAGGAAATCCATCTTCCATGTTGTCCAACCTTGCTCTGATACCACTGTGAAGAGATGGATAGGTATGTGCTTGAAGATGAAGAGGTGTTGCAAAATCCTTGATCTACACCAGCCAAATGAACTCCAGGAGTATGTGGTGGGCCCTTTTAGCTTGCCAATGGATGTATTAAGCACCCTATGTACCTTGGAAGATCACTCACAAAAAGATAGATCAAAACAGATAAGTTGGAGTAAGCTCAGAGGTGAAGAACTTGCTATTTTGGTTCATACACCTGTCGAGTGTTTTGCATAAATCTCTGATCACAGCAGCAATTAGCTTAATTCCTCTTGGGGAACTCTAGTTAACTTAAAGAGCTAACTTTCAAGAGTAATCTCATAAAAGATAATAAACCACACACTGAGAATGATGTTTAGCAAGTGATGATATCATCCCGATTTTCATGGGCTGCTACAGTTTGAGACCAGAGAGCAGAAAAATGAACATAAATCCATATTTAAGAATCCAATGATTATGAACATTTGTATGCACATACTAGACAGTAGGCTGAATCCAACATGCTTTAAATCATTTAATTTGGATAAGTACACACTGCGACACAGCTTTGACAAGATGAGTAAAAAAGTCGGGTACCCGACAGAGAAGTGAAAATGACAGACACGGTTGACTTCAACTGAACATAACTGAAGATTGCAATACCCAAATGAAATGAAACTTGATGAGCATATAGTAGATTTATAGAGATAACTTTACCAAGTTAAAACTCTGAAAATGATGCACCAAGCTCAGAGTAACCATCTCTGCAATCTGACTGAGAAAACTGAGAGATATGGCAGTGAGTAGTACACTTCACAAGAACATGGAAATATGAACTCAAATGATCATGAAAATGAAAGTATATTGCTTGTACAATACAATGGACTTACTGATACATATGTGTGCCTTGGAATCACACCTTGATATGGAATAAAGCTCAGCTCTTGGAGGTCTTCACATAGGTCTCTCTAACCACGAATAAAGCTGCCATCTATTTATAGTTGATTTTGGGAGGCTAACTTCCCTCAATCACTCTCCAATCAATTTGTGATTGATTTGATTCTCCATCTACCAGAAATCACGAATTTGTGGCTCCTCTTTCCCTTTTTGATCAAGTGAACTCAACCACTTAAGATTCTTTCACTTTTACATTAAGTAAACTATTCAAAAGTTACAAGAGGTAGTTCACAAGTGAACTTTACATAGTCTTCATTTTAAAGCTTCTTCTATGACTTTGTGGGACTCAAGCCAATACTTAGGCTTGTCATAGACTTGCTCCAACAATTTTTTGAGACAAAAGCGGTCACTGGCACCAATGCTCTATTAGGATTTTCCTCTACCATAGCATACTTTACTGGAATCACGTTGGCAGGAGCTGGGGGTTGGTTTCTCAAGAGTGGTTGTGGCCTATATTGTGCCTGATATTGCTGTTGTGGTCTATAATATGGCTGTTGGTATTGGTTCTAATACCTACCTTGTGGGTAAGGTTGTTGAGATCTAATTTTGTCTAACAGCTAGCATGTTCTAAGGACAATCTTGAACCGTTTGGTTCGTGTATTTTCTCTCAATAGTGCAGTATGGAGCATTCCTTTCTCTAATGTTTTGGTTTTGCATTACGCATACGTTAGCCATGTGGTCCCCTCCACAAGTATAACAACGGTTCAATGAGGTGACTCTTGGTGTTTGTCTATTTTGGACTCCTAGTTTCTTGGCAACTAGCTCAGCTATCTCATCTATTTCCGTGAAGACTCTCGAAGTATGACTAGTAGAACTATCAAAATCCTTATAGAGTTTGGACAATCCTAACTCCTCACCAAAGTTATCTTCTATGTCAATACACATCCGCACACACTCTTCTATGGATCTGGGCTCTTTCAAGTACACATATGATCTAAACTTGGTACTCAGTAAGCCATCTAAGAGCAAGGCCACTTGTTTGGAAGGTGTCCGGAACATGGCATCTTTCTAAGTACTACCTGAACCGTCTTCCTGTAAGTCAGACTGTTTCTTGGGGTGTGTGCTTGAAGCTATGGATCAAGGATGATGTATTATGTCTGATGCCACTCTTGGAAAATGCTACAATGAATTCCTCTAGCAGTTGACCTATATCTCCATAGTTGCGATTGTTTAGTGGTTGAAACCAAGCTAAGGCAGTGCCCTTGAGAGTCAAACCAAATGCCTCAAATTGAGTGAACAAGTCTTCAACCTGTTCAGCTCTTAACACTTGTTTGAACTCGGCCACACGATCATGAGGATCTCCTAAACCGTCAAAGTAATTCTTCATTGTCTTGACCACTTGAGAGGGTCTAAGGGTTCTTGGGTACTCTTGGGTCTAGGCAATGGAAAATCATGTTCATCTCTTTGATGCATGTGTGCTCAATGTCTCTCTCTGTCAGGTCTTTCACCCTCAAGTCCTGATATGTCTCTAACCCTAGTGTTTGCAAAGCTTACTTCAGGTCTCTCTATTGTGCGTTCTCGTTGTGCTTCATGAGCCTATGATGATCCTACACCTTGGTGGCCATGGGAAATATTAGACCGTGTTGGAGGAAAGATCAATTCACCCTACCAAGTATATGCGTGTCTATCATGCTCTGATACCAAGAACATTTTCTCTGATGTGTTATCTAGGTAGACAACTTTTCTTGGTGTCTCCGGATCCTTGAACTCGTAGATGATGACTATGCCCACTTGACTAGGTTGATCTGGCTTGAATCTCTAAGAGGCTTCCTCCGTTTCTCTATTTAAGAATAGTTCTATTCTTATTAGGCTTGCGATACATACAAATAGCTCCTCCTAGAGCCTAAGATGCTTGAGTGCTCATTCCTTTGCAATCTCTTGAAGTCCAATCATTGATTCCAATTTGCTTAATTATACTCCATCCAAAGCATTGGTCATCATGTATGCACATTGTTGTTGGGTTGAGATACATGAAACCTCAATTTCTTTTGCTTGTGAACTTCTCCCTAAGAAAATGATAGTGGACCTCAATGTGTGTTTGTTCTTGCATGGTAAATACGATTTTCTACAAGATTAAAGAAATCATGTTATCACCAAATATATGAGTTGAAGTCATGATTTCTAAATCCACATATAGTTTCTTAATCCACATAATGTCTTGAGTAGCATTAGCCAATCTTCTGTATTCAACTTCTATAGATGAGAAATAAATAACCAATTGCTTCTTCTATCATCTCTTGATCCTACCCAATCTACATCAAAAAAGACCTTTATATCTATAATAGAGATGTAAGAGTAGAATAATGCTTCATTGACTGTTACTTTGAGATACTTTAGTATCCTTTTAGCTGCCTCCATGTGTGGTTTCCCAAGTGTGTGCATAAATTGACTCAAAACACTCACACCATAGCTGATATCTAATCTTGCATAATTGATTCTTCCAGCTAGGCTTTGATATCTTGTCACATCTTCAATGAGTTCTCCTTCAATGAGCATTCATTGCATGGGTCTACCTCTAGAATTTCAATTTTTCATCTTGAGCATTGTAAGCATGTCTTTGATGTTCTTTCTTTGATACATAACATGCTTTGTATGGCTGATTTCCAATCCAAGGAAGTATGTTTGCTTCCCTAAATCATTTATATTGAAATCTTCGTTCATTTGATGCTTTTAATATGAAGACATACTCAGGATATTGTGAGTCTTAAAAAATAGGAGCTTGATCCATATTTACCTCTTCTGAGATCCATCCATTCAAGAAATCATTCTTGACATCCATCTAGTATATATTCCAATTCTTGCTAGCTACAATACTCATGAGTACTCCAATTGTAGGCATTTTTGCTATAGGAGCGAATATCTCCTCATAACCAATACCTTCATTCTCAACATACCCTTTCGCGAATAATGTAGTCTTGTACCTATTTATGGTTCCATGATAGTTCTTTTTTACATTGTAGATTCATCTAGATCCATTAACCTTCATGGTTGAGGTCTTGGGTAGTAAGTCCCAAGTATTGTTCTTTTGTAATATTTCTAGCTCATCCTCCATGGCATGCTTCCTCTCTGAATTCTTTTTGGCTTCCTCATAAGATGATGGCTCTTTAGTGTTCATGTCTTGGGCCATATATATAGAATTATTAGTGAACAATCACGTATCATATCCATTCCTTTCTGGTTTCTTCTTTTCCCTTGTAGAACTTTCAATTGTGTTGAGATGATTGTACTACATCACTTAATTCTTCCACTTTGGCTTTACCTTTGGAGTTCCATAAATTAATATCCCCTCTAGTTGTCTTTTGTTCATCCTCTAATTCACTCAAGTTTTCAAGTGTATGTGGAGCTTTTCTTGATAGAGTTGGAAAGTCATTCCCAAGTCATAAGGCAAGATGATTTTACTGCAATCATCTTCAAACCAAAATTTATTCTCATAAAGTACTACAACACAACTTACAATGAATCCTTTAGTACTAGGATTATATGGTTTATAACCCTTTGATTTAGGTCATATCCTATGAATGCACAGTTCTCTGCCTTGGGATCAAGTTTCCCTCTAATTTTGGAAGGTATGTATGCATATATGATGCATCCAAATATCCTACAATGATCCAATATTATTCTTCTTCCATTCTGTGTACCTAAGTCAAGAAGACTTAAGGACTTCTGCCAAAGAGACTAAATCTCATTTGCCACACAAGTACATATAGTGGGGAGTTGACACATGCTTATTTGTCAATCCGATGAACTGACCTAACCAAGTGTATGAGGACATGTGCACACCTGATGGGAAATGAAGTGGTTCAGCTTATATGCGTGAGAAAAGACTAATCCATCTCTCTAACTCACTTAAATACTGAAAGTGTCTGTCGCGATACCACTTACAATAATTTTCACTAAATCCAGGATATCTCTCAATTCCAAACTCTGAATATGGCCAATAGGAGGTTCATTTTGAAGCTCTCGACGAGATGCATCTATTGAAGGTAGTTTCACTCAATTCTGACAACCATGCTTCAAGTTATGACCAAAACAATGAATGGTGGGAAGCACACATACTCACTCAACTCGTAATAGCTCACACACACACTAGAGTAGCTCAAAAATAGTGGGGAGGGGTAGACAACAGTCCTACACACACATTCCAAGCATCACACACACATAGAAGATCAAAGAGAAGATGAAAATCTGCAAGAAAGAAGCAATTTCAAAAATCAGGAGCTCTCCTTCTTCACAATGGCAAAAAGTCTTTACAAGGAGTCACAAAGTGACTTATATACATGTGCCCTAAAAATGGTCCTTTCACACAAGAGACCGGCACTTTATTAACTAAAAGGTGAATTTCCTACTAATTTACAAGGAATATATTACAATGATTTGGGAATATGCATCTAGAGGACTCCTCTGGTGCATTTACATTGCGTGAGGGAATTTCCTAAGACTTTGAAGAAGAAAAATATGCCCATTAATTTGAAAATTTTGGGGCTCCCCTTTCGTGCCTCTTTTCTCTACAACACTCTCCCCCTCTTTGTCTCTATCGTCCCTTGATAGGCTTTTGTCTTTCGTTTGCTGCTCGTCTAAGCTTTCTGAATACATGCACCTAGTGGTCGAAGAAGTGACAAGGACTATCAGACAATTGGTTAACTTATCCGAGGTATGTCCCATGCTTCTGTTTGCCCCTTGGTATTCCTTATATCACATATGTGGGTTGTTGTATTAAGTCGGGCTGCCACGCACGCCATCTGTGACTAAGAATGTGGTATTCTTAGTCACTCTCTTCAACTTTTCAGCCTCTACCTCTTTCTAACTTTTGTTCTTATGATTTGTCTTTGTCTTCACATATCTGACCATGTTGTATTGCTTTGAGCCTATTCATTTCTTGTTATCGCACGCTATCAGTGGGAGGATTATTACCTGCCAAGCATTGTCTTGCACTTCTTCATGGATACTTCCTGGCCCTAGTCCGTCCTTCCCATGAAATGTCCTGGTTGTTGATATTCTTTAATTCCATTCCTCAGGACCTGGATGTTTGGCGTTGTTGCCTGATGCGTGCCCCTGCGGGGCTTGAGGCAGAGGGTGGATCTTTTGCTTTATGATCTTCATTCTTTACTGAGCAGTTTTGGTCTTTGATCTTCTTCTTCTTCTTTTCTTACTTGATTCCCCTTCCACACGTCCCTCCTCATGAACTCTGTCGTCCCCGACAAGCTTTTTGTGGTGACGTGAGTACGTTTGTATGGCGGCTAGCTCTCCTTGATTAAGCAAATTCACGTGACATACCATGAATTCTTTCCACTGGCTTGACTTCACTCCATCCTCTGGTGCTTGTTGGTGATCCGCAAAGAAACTTGTTTCGTAAGCCACCAGTCTTGCATTAAGATTAGAAGTCATTTTAACAAAAATTTCTGAATCGATTTCAAAGAAGCCAGTAAAAAATGCTTCTTCAAAAGTCTGCATATATGTGCTCGACAAGAACATAAGTCGTGAGTAGTATGCCATAATTGTTAATCTGCTAGGGATAGTTGAAAGATCGAAAACCAGTGCTTTGGATCCCTATGTAATGCCGATGAAGTTCAAAAATGTATATTTTGCATGCTGGAAGACTTTAATAACTATAAGTAGCATGCTGAAATTCTTATTCCTCATTTTGACTGCTAAATCGAGAACAGTTGCATATCTAGCAATCCAAAATTCCATGGTTTTCACCATGTATTCTTCAGTTGGAAGGTAATTATGAGGTGGATTTGGTAATAGTGGGTAATTGAGCCATTGATTATTTATGCTACGCTGGCGCTGTCCTTCCCAAAATTGCAACTAGGAGCATCTACGGGGTACTGGACAAAAAGATGGGTTTACCTGAAGTGCATATGGCGATGCTTTCCATTGTACCCGCAGTGTAGGGTTCTTTTCCAAAAGTTTTCGCCTCCATATCGGATCAGCCCTTTCGAATTCTTCTTCAGTATATTTGAAAGTATTATTGCTGAACTGGAGGTTGTTTTCAGGCTCCTTATTTGTCGTGGTCTTTATATATTGCCTTGTTTGGCTCAATTCTCAATCTCCTTAGTAGCTGCTGTGGATTTTGGAACTACTGGTGTCCCCTCTGTTGCTTGCTGCTCTAGCTGCTCTTGTAGCTGCTTTATCACCTCATCCTTTTGCTTTATCTCTTTGTGGGCCTTCAAAATTGTTTCCTTATTCTTTTGTATTTCTTCTGCCACAACAGCGAGTTGATCAGTGTCTTCTTTACATTGCATTAGATATCTATTCTCAACATTTTTCCATTTTTTCCTTAGAGCCGCGGTATCATCCATGTACCTCTTTTCCCATTTGCCAATGATTGCTTGCTCCTGCTTGAGGTGATCTTCATACCGGGCTATCTTTTTCTCCATTTCCTTTATGTTTGTTTGTGGTACTTCCTGGGCCTCTATAGATTGATTAATCAGGAGAGCTATCATCAGCTCCTTGTTCCTGTTCCTTAAGTTCTCTGCCTCTTCCATGTATATCTTTATTTGTGATTCCAATAATTTGCTTCTTGCATTTATCCGTGTCTTCTCAATCTCGCTAACCTCATATTTCTTCTCTAACTCCTGTAGTTGTTCTTTTAACTTCTCACTTTCTGTCTCTAAAGTTTTGCACTACTGTTTGACCTCTTGAACTTCATTTTTCTTTATGTGTTATGTGCTCTTTTGCTAGTTTTAATTATGCTGAAAGGTTCTTAGCCATCTCATGAAGTTCATGCTTTTCTTGCATCCCTTTGTCATAGTCCTCATCAGCCTCAAGCATCAACTGTTGCGTATCCATAGCTGTTCTGATCATATCTTGCACCACTAGCTTGAGTTGAGCGATGTCGACATTCAACCACGTTCTTGGAATGCTTGGAGCTTCTCCTGTTTGTATATCCTTTCCGTGCTCCACATGGATAGTTTCATTATGTGGTTGTGTGATTTGTAGTTGTATTTCTGGTTCTTTTGTTTCTTCGTCCATATCAATAATTTTCGTGGCACTCCCTTGAAATGTAACATCCGTGGGGGAGGTTTCTGCCACAACCCTTATAGGAGTGAAGGGTTCTGATTCTTCCACCATAGCTTCTTTTGGTTCTTCCTTTGGACTCTCACGTTCACTCTTGCAAAACAACAAGAGATTCTTAGGATACATTTACCACTTTATACCAGGCAAAAAATGAGGTTGTGTTGCTTACCTCTTAAAATAGTTGGAGAGTGAGCACATGAATGAAGGAGATTCCATGGATAGTTTTTTGACAAAGATCAAAGATTTGAAGAAGCATTTGATTTCTACTGATGAAGTTTTACCGGATAGTCACTTGTGAAGAGTATCCTTAATGGTCTTCTAAACTTCATATCAGAGTTTTTCTTGTACTTTTTGATTGATGATGAAAGGCAATCCAAATGCCTTGATATTTGAGGGGTCATGCTCCATACTACTACAAGAAGATGAGTCCAAGCAGAACAGATCATTATGCATGTTGTAGATCAAGCTTTCTTAGCTAGTCAAAAGGGCAAAGGTAAATGGAGCTCATCTACTAGTAAGCAAAAATCTACTAGTGTTACATCATCAAAGAAGGAAGATAAAGATGAGAAGAAAATAGAAAAAGAGAAACAATTTTATAAATATTATAAAGGAAATGATCATGTCATAAAGACTTGTTCAACACTAGTTGCAAAAGAGGAAAAGAAGAAAGAGGCTTCAATGGCTATTGTAGAGGCCTCTACACCTAAAACAAAGTCTGCTAATCCTGTGCATAATGAGGAATAGGTGTTTACTATTGTATGCAAATATAACCCCTCTTCTCATGAGCAATGTATATCTATAGTAGACTCAGATGTTTGGTACTTTGGTAGTGGGGCAACCAAACATATTACCTCACACCATAGTTTCTTCAGTTCACTTGAGCCTACCCCTACGAGGAATACTATCATATGCGCTTACAACTCCTCTTATCCTGTAACATAGTTGGTAATATCATTTAGAATATTGTCGATGGTAGTCCTTTTACATTGTCTGATGTTTTGTTGGTGTCAAGGATCAAGAAAAACTTTTGTAGTTTCAACATTAGCCAAGATCAGCTTGGTTGTCCAAATTGTTGATGACATATTTGCAATTCATGATTTGTTAAATTGTAGTGTTATTATTGCTTCTGACATTTTATTTTGAGGGCTATACAAGCTCATTAGACTATGAAAAGTTGGTTAATGACTTAGCATGTGTAGTATAAGACTCTCATGCTATCTCATATGCAAAGGTTTGGCATGCACACTTTGATCATCTAAATTATGCTAGCTTGCTCGACTTGCAGAAATCTGAAATGATGTCCTCTCTACCCAAACTGGAAGCAACTTCTAAACATGTCTGTGAAGGCTGTTTTTTGCGAAAAATGTAGTGCTCTTCCTTCCCTAAAGATGGTTCAGTTCGAGTTGCACATACGTAACAGCTTGTTCATAGTGATGTTTATGGTCCTATGTAGACAGCTTCTTTTGGGAACTACCTTTACTTTGTGACTTTTATTGATGATTATTACAGGCATGGATGCATGTATAAATTGAAAGCAAAGTCCAAAGTGTTTATCCGCTTCATAAAATTTTTGGATATGGCTACAAATATGTCAGCATGCAAATTAGGCACCCTCCACTATGATCAAGGAAGGGAATACATGTCTTCGGATTTTAATGCATTTTTGGTTGAGTGTGGGATAAAAATTCAGTGTAGAGTGCCGTATACACCTCAACAAAATGGAGTTTCACAAATACAGAACATGTCGCTTATGGAGATGGTGAGGTGCATGGTTAAAATTCAAGCTTTGCCACATAGCTTCTAGCTTAAGGTTGTTATGTGTGCAACATATTTAGTGAATAGGTGTCCCACAAAAGCACTGCAATCTATCACTCCATATGAAGCCTAGCATGGTCGCAAGCCATCTGTTGCTCGTTTGTATGTCTTTGGTTGTCTGGAATATGCATTAGTGTCTAAACAACAATGCAAGAAATTGGATGATAAAGCAGTGAAATGTACTTTTGTTGGGTAGAGTTATGAAAGCAAAGGCTATCATTTGTATTATCTAAAAAGTAAATGCATTTTTTTTATTGTGATGTTGTTTTTGTGGAAGGTGCAATTCAGCCATTACTTTCACGTACTAAGGAGACATCAACTAGATCCAAAGATGTGTATGGCAATTGTCTTCCTCTTTTTACATGTGGATAGTCAAGTGCTGGTCCAAATGAGGCAAATTTTCAACCTTTATAGGTTTCGCATGATGATCCAGATCTTTTCATTTCTTATGCAGATTTACATGATGCACTTGTTCATGAGAGGATATAGAAGAGACATAAACTATGCCAAAATGTTTGGTGCAAACTTTAAGAGATAGCAAGTAGATTCACCATTTTCATTTCGTACTTTGTCAAGTGCTCATAGTGCTTCCTTTGCATCACATTTCTATGCTATGATTGCCTCTAGTATTTGTGATGAGAATGAGCATGTTTCTTTTGATGAAGGAAAAGATTCAAAAAATTGGATGGCTGTGTTATGCAATCAAAATATGATGCTATTATGAAGAATGGTACATGTTCTTTATGTGATTTTCCTCCATTAGAAAAATGCAATTGGCACTAAATGGATATACAAGCTAAAGCATAAGCCTGATGGAATAGTTGACATGTATAAGGATAGGCTTGTTGCAAAAGGTTATGCTCAAGAGAGAGACATCGATTTTGATGAGACATTTGCACCCACATGCCAAACAACTACCATTCATAGCATTTTTGCACTTGCAGCTCATCATATTTGGAATGTACATTAGCAGGATATTAAAACTACATTTCTGAATGGTGACTTATATGAAGAACTCTACGTACTTCAGCCCCATGATTTTGTGCAAAAAGGGCATGAAAAAAAAGTGTGCAAGTTGAAAAAGTCATTATATGGTTTGAAACAAGCACCACGTGCTTGTATGAAAAGATACATGTCAACTTGATTGCATATGGTTTTGAGAACATTCAAACTAAGAGCACCTTATATGTTAAACATGTAGATTATGTACTTCTGATCATTGTTGTGTATGTTGATGGTATGCTGCTCACCAGTCCTAATGAGAAGCATATTGCCGAATTTAGGTTGATTTTCATGGATCTCTTGAAATGTGCGATTTGGGGCATTTGCATCATTATTTGGGCACTCACTTTATGCAATTTGATGGGGAAATAGCTTTATGTCAAAAAAAAAAATATTGACACATTATTGTAGTGTTTTGGCCTTGAAAATTGCAAACCTATTTCCACTCCTATGGAAACAGATTTACAGCTGATTCTTCATGATGCTAGAGATGCATTTGATGTTGTTCTCTATTAGTAGGCTATTGGATGTTTGATTTACTTATCCAAAATGTAGCCTAATATTTAGTTTATTGTCTCACAAATAAGCAGTTTTATGCATTGCCCAGGAATCAAGCATTGCCAGGTGGTTAAGCGTATCTTTCACTACTTGAGTGGTACGTGACTACTTGGATTGTTTTATCCCAAGGGGAGATCATTACAACCAGATTTACATGCTTTTTTTGGCTCTGAATGGGCTAGTTTCTATGACACTCATGTGTCCACTTGTGATTTTTTATTAATGTTTGGCATCTCTTGCATATCTTGGTTAAGTAAGAAACAACCTATTGTGGCTACTTCTAATGGTGACGCTAAGTATAGGGTATCTTTCATAGCGATTGTTGAGTGTGTGTGACTCAGATGCCTTTTGGCTGATTTGGGTCTTGGTTAGTCTTCTTCGACCACCACCTTCACTAACAATCATAGTGCATTGGCAATTGCAAGGAACCCTATGTTCCATGCTTGCACTAAGCACATTGAGGTGCATTATATGGGAGAGGTTCTCTCCTATAGAGATCATGTTACCATTAGCGTCCATGTGAAAGGCCAAATGTCCATTGGAAACTTTTCTATATGTTCTTTAATAAAATATATAGTGGCTACTGTGTGTTTTTCTTGTGTGTTCTACACTCACTGTGAGGAGTACTGTGTGGGGTGTTGGAGTCAGGGTTTCTACAACAAGGGTATTATTATGGGAGCTATTAAGAAGGAGATTCCACCATTGTACATTGCTAAAGAAATACTTCACTAGTATCAAAGCATTTCATCACAAAAGCTTTGTTCCTTTTGTGCGAGCGAAGCGAGCACCCGCTTATCCACCCAAGGCTTACAACTAAGGTGGTGACTGAGGCACAAACCTTAGCATATATTGAGCACATACACACTATTTATGCTTTTGTGCATACCACTTATGTAGGTCCATGTGGTCATTGATATAGCAATTACATTTTTTTCATAAAGACTTTCATGCTTGATAAAGAGGGTTGTGGTGAGGTTTTCTTAACTAGGATACACCCAAAAGTTGGAGTCTCTTTGGGATGCAGGTGGAAGACTTACCTAGCCTTTCCATAGGAGATGTATGCTAGTTGTTCATAGGTGTTTGATAAGCCTAGTTGGCTTCTTTCGGGTAACTGATTATATGCACTAGAGTGAGTGATTCACTATGCAAGTTTCTATGTCAATACTTGCATTTTTATGAGATTTTGACACTGGTCATATGCTATATTTTGTAGAGAAGAATATATATATATATATATATATATATATATATATATATATATATATATATATATATATATATATATATATATATATTCCAGATTTTGTGGTTTTTCCAACTACATAGTGGTCAATTTACTCCTTGATACACTTATTGATGTGCCCTTAGTGCTACTTGGACTATTCTAGCTCCATTTTCATTCTAGTGAATTTTCTATCATCATGGCATCAGAAATGTCAGGCACATCTGGTGGATCTTGGTCTAGTGCTAGTGTTCCCAAGAGGAGCTATAACTTGTAGGGCAAAGACCAATTTGGGATTCAAAAATTCGATGGCACAAACTTTGCTCTATGGAAGAATCAGATTAAAGATGTGTTGATTTAGAGGAGACAGTGGAATCCTGTAAATTGAATCTCAAAGAATCATGTTCATATGGATGATGATGATTGGGATGAGTTGGATGAAGTGACTAGGTCTATCGTTCAATTGCACCTGGTAGGTAATGTTTACTTTACAATATTGGATTTTGAAAGTGCGAAGGAGCTTTGGAAGAAGTTATGCAATACATATGAAAAGGAAATGGCATCATATAAAGTGTATCTGATGAGAAAGTTATATGCCCTTTACATGAAGGACACAGATATTGTTGTTGTTCATTTAAGTGAGTTTGATGCTCCTAGTTATAGGCTCAAAAAATGGAGATAGATAATGAAATTAAAGTAGATTTTTTGTTATGCACCTTGCCATCATCATGGGATACGTTTTCCACAACTATTACCAATAATGCACCCCGTGGCAAATTGGTCTATGATGACATATGTGGAGCACTCTTGAGTCAGCAAATTTTTAGAAAATCTATGGTTGGCACTCAAAGTGAAGATGCATATAATGTTCAAGATTCTTAGCAAGGAAAGAATCAACAATGTGGCCGGAGCGAGAACAAGGAAAAGAGATGGTCAATGGAATAAGAGTAGAAGTAAAACAAGGAAGAGTGATATCAAATGGCATTATTGTCATAACAAAGGACACATGAAGAAAGATTGCTATGCATTAACGAATGCTAAAGGTAAAGGGAAAAATGTTTGATGGGCAGGTTAAACAGCTACCTGCACCATCTACTTTGACTGTAAAGTTTGAAGAAATCAATGTTATTTCTGATGATGCTGATGTGTTGACACTTGAAAGTACTATGCGTATGGAGGCTCTTATGGCTGATTCTCTTTTCCACACGTGGTTGCTAGATTTTGGTGCTTCTTTCCATCTAACACCATATAGAATATGGTTGTCTACTTATGCAGCAAAGTCTCTAGTACTATGAGACTTGGTGACTCTTATTAGTGTGATGTTGTTGGGATTGGAGATGTGGTTGTGCAGTTCATTGATGGTTCAAAATTTACTACACATAATGTATGCCATGCACCTCAGTTATCATGTAGTTTTATGTCAGTTGGTGAACTTGATGACCTTGGTTACAAGGTGGTTTTCTATGTTTAGTCTTTTTGCATATCAAAAGGCAATATAGTTATTGCAAAAGGAAGCAAAGTTGGCTCACTTTATCCTTTATTTGTATCACAAAAAGAACACTTGTTAGCTATTACTAGATAGCCTATGGCTTGTATTTTGCATGGCCGTTTGGGCCACATATCTCGTAGTGGAATGGAAAATCTTTCTCGTTTTGCATACTTACCTATGTTATATTTCTCTAATTTTTCATTTTGTGAGCATTGTCAATATGGAAAGCAAACTAGGAATGTGTATAAAATGCATATTGACTCTTCAATTCAACCTTTAGATCTCCTTCATATAGATGTGTGTGGTCCTAAGCCCACAAGTTCATTAGGTGGTTCTCGTTACTTTTTCACTTCCATATATGATGCTATTAGAAAAGTTTGGGTATATCCTATCAAATTGAAGGATGAGGTATTCCCTATTTTGAGAAAATGGCTTGCTTCAATTGACACTGAAAAAGGAATTAAACGTAAGGCTTTATGCTCAAATAATAAGGATGAGTATACATCACATGAATTCATCATTTTCTATTAGCTCAAAGGAATTCTTAGATATTTTATAGATCCTTATACCCTAATACAGAATGGTCTAGCGGAAAGGATGAATAGAACTATTCAAGATAGAGTAGTTTCTATGCTACATCAAGCAAACCTTTCATAAGGATTTTGGGCAAAATTAGTATTGACTACGGCTCATGTGATTAACCTTTCACCTAGTACTATCCAAGGTTTGAAAGTGGAACAAGAGTTATGGACAGGGAAGCCACCATATTATGATGATCTTTGAGTTTCTAGGTCTGAAGCATATGGTCATATACCCAATAATCTTAAACAAAAGCTGGATCATAAGTCAAAGAAATGCATTTTTCATGGAAATGTTCAAGAAGGATAATTTGGATATCGCTTATGAGATCCTGAAACACAGTTAGTGATAAGAAGTAGTGATTTCATTTTCAATGATTCTAAGATGTGTAAAAAACCCATTAAGGAGGTTGAAGTGAGGAGTGGTGTTTGAGGATACCAATCCTATGGTTTGCATGCAATAAAATGTTGCACATAGGGATTGCCAAGAAAATCTCCAATCAGATCGGTTTGCAAATGTTCCTGTCCAGCAATCATTGGGACTCTCTATACATGTCTCGCATCCACTTGATAGATATGCTCTTTGTTTGGATTTTTTTATGGTAATAGATGCTGGTGAGCCTTCTTGTTACAAAGAAGCTATGCAGACAGAAGATCATGTCAAGTGGGAGCATGCCATGAGGAGTGACTTGGATTCTATTCCCAAGAATGGTAATTGGGATTTAGTAACTTTGCCAAAGGGCAGGAAAGCTTTACCATGTATATGGGTATATAAGCTGAAATTCATACTAGATAGTGCTTCTCCAAATTATAAAGCAGGACTTGTTGCAAAGGGTTTTAAGCAACAACATTGCATTGATTTCGAGGAAATCTTCTTTCGAGTAGTCAAGATGACTACTCTGCACATGTTGCTTGGATTCGTTGCAACAAACAACTTTGAGCTAGTCCAAATGGATGTGAAAACTGTTTTCTTGCATGGACATCTTACATATGAGATCTATATGGAACTAGGAGAGGGTTATACAATTCCTGGCAAAGAAAGTCTAGTTTGTAAGCTCAAGAAAAGTTTATATGGACTTAAACAGTCCCCTAGAACATGGTACCAAAAGATTGATGCTTTTATGAAGCCTCAAGCTATTCCCAAAGCAATGAGGACCATTGTCTATACATAAAGAGATGCTCAAATGGAAACTTGATATGCTTATATGTTGATTATTGGGAATTCCTCTTATGATGTCAATTCTCAAAAAGAAATTGAGTCAAGCATTGGATATGAAGGATTTGGGGGATGCCAAACATATTCTTGGCATGTGCATTACTTGTGATAGGAGTAAAAGATCCATATACTTGTCTCAAAGTGAGTACATATCCAAAGTACATCATTGGCTCAATATGCAGAATAGAAAGGCATTGAATACACCTTTACCCACATATGTGAAATTGAGCAAGGATGATTTCCCCAAATTAGATGAGGAAAAGGAATTCATGACCAGAGTTCCTTATTAGTATGTTATTGGTAGTCCCATATGCTATGGTAACTATGAGATTAGACATTACATTTTCAATGGGAGTTGTGGGTAGATATATGTCTAATCCTTGGAAGAAGCATTGAGAAGCAGTCAAGATGATTTTGAGATATCTGAGTAGAACTAAGAACAAGTGTTTATTCTTAGGTAGAGGGAAAGCATCCATTTTGGTTACACATATTTTGATTATGTTGGTTTTGTAGACAATCATAAGTCTACAACATGGTACATTTTTCATTTTGCTCGAGGTGCTATCTCTTGGAGATCTCATCTTCAAGAATGTACAGTTCTTCGATCACAGAAGCAAAGTATGTTGTAGCAAAGTGAGGCATGTAAGGAAGCATTGTGGCTTTCTCGTCTTGCTTGTGATATGGGTTTATCTCGGCATGTACCTCATTTGCTCCATGATAGTCAAAGTGCCATTGCATTGGCCAAGATTTTGGTCTATCATGCAAAGACCAAGCACATTGAGATGCGGTATCACTTCATTAGAGACTGTTTAGCCATTGAGTGAATTATTCATGAGAAGGTTCATACTCAAGATAATGCTACAAATGCTTTGACTAAAGCTCTACCACAAGATAGCCTTCCACATTGTTGTCACTTGATGGGGATTACTTGATTCATGGTCTTACATAGTTACTTGTATACTGTGTAACATGCCCATCAGGTGGGAGGTATAGTTTCTATACTAACCCTAAGGTATTCTTTATCATTCTTTATTTTTCTCCCATATTCACTTTGGCCATATTGGCCTTCAGTGGGATATTGTTACTATTAGTGTCCATGCAAAATGCCAAATGGATGTTGGACACTTTTGTATATGTTATTTAATAAAACATATAGTGGCATGGTCAGCCACAGACTCTATGTTTGACCACATTTGTATGACCTAAGAAATATATGTTTGTGGTTTGTGTACTATGTGTTTTTCCTATGTGTTCTACACCTATTGTGCAAAGTAGTGTGTGCGGCATCGGAATTAGGGTTTTTATAGCAAGGGTATCATTGTGGAGCCCTCAAAAAGGAGAGTCCACCATCATGCTTTGCTAAAGAAATACTTTAGATCAATTTGCTAAAGAAAGTGTTGGGCTTACTTGCTTGTGTTGATTGAACTCTTTCCACATAGCTTGGCACTTCCTTATACATGAGTGACTTCTCCTTGTTCACCACATCACTCAGAGGGGGGACTTGTTGATATATTTTGGTAGTTATGTGTGTGAATACACATACAATCATCAGGGCCACCTTTTTCCCCTTTTTAGGAGGTTGTTTTGCCTCGGCTTGTATATATGCCTATAACCCAAATGAGTCACTTACCTTTGCACATTCACTTGGTAATACATTCAGTATTGTGTGTTGTGCTCCAAGTTTCTTCTTCTTCTTCTTCTTCCTTGTGCTATTCACATGCTTTTGTAGACCTCAAACTCCAACAAATCCCTTCTCCACAATCTGTTCTATACTTTCAAGTTCTTGGTAATGCTAGACACTAGAGTGAGAAACTTTCTCAATAAGTTCATGTTACAATTTGATTTCTTCACATTTCCATCTTCTCTAGAGGGTGTCTTGTGTTGTCTCTTATTTTCACTTCATACTTATTCTTGGGGTCTTCAAAATTTGAGAGTAATGATACATTCCCTACTAACCCTCTAAGAGCTCCATAACCTCCTCTATTATATCCTCTTCCTCTCTACTCCTTGGATTCCTGAAGCAATGTTGAGTGATATGATTTGTAATTCCACATAGGACACAAGAAATGAAGAGTTTTGAGATCTACCCCTACCTTATCTACCTCTTATGGCTCTTCCACTTGAACTTCTTCCTCTACCTCCATTTTTAGCTTGGGAGGTACTTTTTTCTTCATCAAACTTCTTGCCTTTTTCTTTATCATGTTTACTTCTACCTTTATTAGTGTATAAGGAAGATGGTTGATTACATTTTTGTGTATCTCCATTCTTCATAATCTTGGCTTCATGGGTAAAGAGTTGCCCCATGAGTGTGTTGAAACCTAGTACTTACATGTCCATGTATAGGTCCATGGTACTGATGAATGCTTCCCACTTATCATTTGCTTTGATTCCATTGATGAATTTTCATACTATTTACTCTTGAATTATGATCTCTCCAATAATTCCTAATTGATAAACCATGTCCTTTATCTTAGTGAAAAATTTTATACCACTCTGCTTGGATTTATTCTTAAGGGAGGTGAAATTCATCCACAATTGATTCTTCTTAGCTTTACTACTTGAAGAGAAGAATAATTCAAGTGCATTCTAGGTATCTTGGTCTTATAGCCCCTAATGTGTGGAAGTAAGAAATTAGAGATAGAGTTTAAGCAATATGAATTTTCCAAAGCATTTTTTACACACCATGTATTCAACATCCCTTGCTCTTATTTAGTTGGTTGTCCTTTCTTCCTTAACATAGACATTGGCTCATCTCCAAAGATGTATCCATAGAGATTTCTTGCTTGTAGATATGCTTCCATCTTTAGAGACCATGTTGAGTAGTTAATTCAATCCAATTTCTCAATTGAAGAATGAAAACCATCACCCATAATGTATACACTATGAAATGCTTTGATACTAGTATGAAGAGGAGGTGATTATAGAGTACACAGATGAGAGGGTCTTTGCAAAAACCTACTGTAGACCTACTATTTCTTACTTTGAAACATTATTAGACTTCTTGAGCTTGCTAAGGATACATAAATATGCTCATAGTACTTTGGACAAACGTTTTCAAAAGTCATTTAAAAAAAGACTATTTGCATATTAAGAGCATGAGGGAGAAAACCTTCTATTTATGCAAAATGGTGCTCGCATCCAATCCCATGTGGAAATGGGGAAAATTCTTTTTCATATCAAATAATCGTCTCTCTTAATTGCTCTTTTTAAATTTTAAAAAGAAATTCTTCTCTACAATTTATACATTTCATGGATTCTTTAGTAAATCTATGCCCTATCTTAGATTTATCTCTTAGATCATAAGAGTCAATGGGATTTCTTTGTAAATTTCTTCTATTCCTTGAATAATTTTGATAGATATTCATCACTTGTAGCAAATAGAATCAACATTTTGAATGAATTCTAGCATATGTTGAACCATCATTCATGGCCTCCGTCTCCAACCACATTTCTGCTACAAAAGGTTGCCCCAGTATTGTTGGAGTAGATGGTGGATAGTCACAAGAGATGAAGTGGTGTAGCTAGATCGTGCTTCATACCTACTAAGAATGATGGTTGGAGAGTGTAGTGGGCCTCTTTAGCTAGCTAATGAGCACAAATAACCATATATGTTGCTTGAAAGATGATCCAACAATGAATGGATATGTTGAAGTTGATGCAAGAATAAAAAACTTGCTATTTTTGTTCTTGCACCTGTTCAGTGTTGTGAACAATTCTCTGAGCATAGCAACAATTTGTTTAATTCCTTTTGGGGAACTGTGGTTAACTTAGTAAACTATCAACCATGAGTGATTTCATAAAGAATGATTGACTACATGCCGAGAAAGAAGTTTAGCAAGTCGTAGCTCCATCGTGACATTCACGGGCTGCAACAGCTATTAGACCAGTGAGCAAAGATACATTAATATCTCATGACCCCAAGAAGTATTGCTAATGAAACTTTGTAGGAGTGTAATAGAAAGTATGTTGAACCTAACATGCTTCACATCATGGCAAATGACCAACTACACACTGAGAACAAGCTCTAAGAATATCACTAGTCTGATGGAGTTATAAAAGAGAAGTGGAATGAGCATGTAATGCTCATATATGTATTAAAACATGTAAAATATAATGTCATTGGCAATCGTACATTGCTCAATGTGTGAGTTCTGAATGAGCTATGATTTTAGCTCTCACTCACAATGATTGTCTTCCAAAATGACCTCCCAAGCTTGAGATACACGGGGGTCTTTTTGCTCCGCTTCTCATAGTCATGCTTGGAACCAAAGTTTGAATTCAAATTCAAACTTCTACCTAGAAGGTGAATCCTAAAGTATAGGATAGATTATCTCATAACTCAACAACCAATCAATTCATGATTTTAGAGCTTTCTAACTCCACGTGGGTGTAATCCACTTTTACAAGGATAATATGAAGGATTTTTACAAGAGACTAATCATATGAAGTCTTGCATAGGTTATGCCAATAAATCAAGTATGAGTGAATTGACCAAGTATGTGGGCTTGGGTTTAATTTCACCAATAGCTCCCCCTCAATCCTAACATGCTTGGTCTTCATTGCTCCTTGATTTCCTACAAACCAATCATCAATTTTAACTTGTTCATCTTTGTCCCATCCAATGACTTGGTGAGTATATCTACACATTGTAAATGAGTTGAAACATAAGATAGTTGAATATCCTTGCTAAGAAATTTCTCCCTTACATAATGATAGTGCACTTCAATGTGCTTAGTCCTTGCATGGTATACAAGATTAGAAGCCAAATGAAGTGAGCTAATGTTATCTCCAAAGATTATCGGAGTGTAGGAATGTATCTCCAAGTCTGCATATAGTTGCTTAAGCCACATATCTTCTTGAGTTGCAGTGGCCAAACCTATATATTCTGCTTCTGTGGAAGATAAGGCCACAATTGGTTACTGCTTAGATGACCAAGATATAAGCTTTGAACCTACAAAGGATAGGTATCCTGAAGTGCTCCTCTTATCATCCTTGGAGCCATCCCAATCTGCATAAGAACACATCTTTATATCTATGTCAGAGGTGAAGGAATAGAACAATCCTTCATTCATTGTACCCTTTAGACACTTAAGTATCCTCTTTGTAGCTTCCATATGAGGCTTCCTTGGTGCATGCATAAACTGACTCAATGTACTCACTCCATAGGCAATGTCTACACTTGTTAAAGTAGCATCGTTTTGACTTCCCATAAGTTGTTGATAACCTGTAACATCATCAAGTAGTTCACCTTCATGTGAACTTAGGTTATGGTTGAGTTCCATAGGAGTGCCTGCAATTTTAGTGTTCTCCATCTTAAATTTCACCAACATATCATGTATGTACTTCCTTTGAGTGATAAATATACCAGAATCTATATACACAAGCTCTCCGCCAAGAAAGTAGGTTAATAAACCAAGATCACTGATTTAAAATTACTTCATTAATTGAGCCTTGAGATGCTTGATGCCATTAGTATCATTCCCTACAATAATGATGTTGTAGTACCCCTCCTCCTTTCCCTCTCTCTAGCTAGGCATGCAGGAGGTCCGAAGAAGATAGAAGAGAAAGTCAAGGATGAAGCAACGAAGAGGCAAATGTTTGTAACTTGTAGGCCTGTAATACCTCTTCAGATAAGATACAGGTCCCCCAAACCCAAACTGCCACAAATTCTTTCTCAATCTACAAGTTACATTGTCACTCACCTCTATAGTGCTGACAGGTGAATCAAAACGACAGTTACAAGAAACATATAGCTACTGACAACAGCACATTGAGTGAAATAAAGCCCCTGAACATTGATCTGTGTTCATAACGCCATGAATATGTGGTGCATTTCATTACAACAAATAGTAGGGCACTTCATATCCTCTGAATTTTCATTACAATTCTGTCAGACAACAATGCTTCTTAAATTCTCCGTTAAGCCAGCCACATATTGTCAGGCTGCCATCCTCGTTATTGTCGTAGCAACAAGTGCCGAGATTGAGAGGAGAGCTCTCAGATGCCTTGGGCTGCAGCTTCAGGGAGTGCTCTGTTCCATTACACGGACATATTTGAGTTCTGGGCAGTCGTTGCTTTCACTTTCAATGCCACCTCAGTTGATTTGTTTTACTACTCTCTCTCTTTCTCTCTCTTTCCCTCTCTCATTTCTCTCTCTCTCTCTCTCCTATCCCCTCTTTCTCTCTTTCTCTCTCTCTTTTTCTCTCTCTCTTTTTCTCTCTCTCGGCCTCTCTCTCTCTCTCTCTCTCTCTCTCTCTCTCTCTCTCTCTCTCTCTCTCTCTCTCTCTCTCTCTCTCTCTCTCTCTCTCTCTCTCTCTCTCTCTCTCTCTCTCTCTCTCTCTCTCTCTCTCTCTCTCTCTCTCTCTCTCTCTCTCTCTCTCTCTCTCTCTCTCTCTCTCTCTTTCTTCTCTCTCCTCCCCTGCCCTCCCCGCCGCCCCCCTGCAGCCTTCCCCGCTCACCCCCGCGCTCCCCGGCCACCCCCCGCCCCGCTGAGTCCCGCACCCCCCGCCCCTCCCCGCATGCTTCCCCGCCCTCCCCGCCACCCCCCCCGCAGCCTTCCCCGCTCACCCCCGCAGCCCCCCCGCCTTTTCCCCCGCAGCCCCCCGCCATTTCCCCCGCCACCCCTGCCATCCCCCCCCCGCAGCCCCCACTGCCCCCGCACTCCCCCGCCACCCCCACCAGCCTAGTCCCGCCCACCCCCTCCCCCTCCCCCGCAGCCCCGCCCAGTTCTGCCCCCCCACCCCGCTGCCCCCGCACTCCCCTGCCACCCCCACCCGCCTAGTCCCGCCCACCCCCTCCCCCTCCCCCGTAGCCCCCACCCAGTTCCGCCCCCCCACCCCGCTGCCCCCGCACTCCCCCGCCACCCCCACCCGCCTAGTCCCGCCCACCCCCTCCCCCGCAGCCACCTCCTCCTCCCCCACCCGCAGCCACCTCCTCCCCCTCCCCCGCAGCCACCTCCGCCCCCTCACCCCACTACCCTCCCCGCGAACCCCCCGCTCACCCCCGCCATCCCCCCCTCACAGTTTCGCATCCCCCGCCCCCTCACACACACCCACACACATACGCACACACACTCACACTCACATACACACTCTCTCATGCATACACACACACACCCACACATACACACACACACTTACGCACATACACACACCCACATACACACACACACCTACGTACACACATTCACACCCACACATACACACAAGGAGGCTATGGATATTGCCACTACAGATTTGTCTTCAACTCATCTAGTCAGACTGGGGCTCGCCTTGAATTATTATGTATTTTACAATGAAATATTGGATGTGATAGATGAGGCTTGCCAACTTGCAAAGAAATCATGGGAACTTGGCTACTCTTGAGAAGGGTTATCAGGTGTTTGGAGCAGAAGCATGAGGGAGATGCCCTTTCCAATTAAGGGTAAAAAGTGGAAGCGGAGAAAGGACTATTGCCACCAACCATTCACGGCAACTACCTATTTTTGTGGATCCAATTCAAATCAAGTGGAATATTTGATTTACCCCTTCAATTTTGGGCAATCCATCGGCGCGTGATCAGTGGACGTGAAGAATCGGCAAGGCCCTCTTGGCCTATTGGGGCCTATAAAAACAATGGATTTGTGCACATTTGGGGTACAAAAATTTAGAGTTACATTGATTTAGATATGCGTATGTACGTGCAGAAGTCCTCTCTTGCACTTTGTGGTTTCAAGCCTACTGTAGGAGCCACTCTGTAGTGTGGATACAGAGCGTGAGCTTCCCAGTGGAGGGCTAACAGCACCATAGTGTAAGAGAGTGGCTTGGATTTT
Source organism: Ceratopteris richardii (assembly GCA_020310875.1). Lineage (NCBI taxonomy): Eukaryota > Viridiplantae > Streptophyta > Polypodiopsida > Polypodiales > Pteridaceae > Ceratopteris > Ceratopteris richardii. The sequence goes on along the minus strand of CM035428.1, from coordinate 139,808,387 downwards.
TTTAGGGCAATGATATTGTAAGCCCTATTTTCTAGAAGAATTCTCCACCGCTTGTATTGATCTGTGTTTTGTCTGCGTAGAGTGCCATGAAGCTCTGAGCATGAGTTTTTGAGTATCTCTTTGACCAATCTTGTAATTATCTTATTTGAATCAAGAAGTGGATGGTCTTCTTTGGTCATTTGTTGTTGATGTTTTCTGGAGTATGTACAACTCTGTACAAGTATTTACCTCTGCTTGCTCACAGAAATGTTAAAGGGTATACTTCCCTAAAGAGAACCTCCCTTGAGTAGGTGACGTACTGGACGTATTTATTCTCTACTCTTGATAAAAGAGGACACCCCAGTACCTCCTCTACAGTTTGGCACGCCCGATGGGACCTTTGCATTTCTGTGAGAGGTATTTTTGCCCTAATACATTTGCAAATAGGTACATGACCCATACACGAGCAGATAAGGAGTCTCTTCGAGATCGGAGGAGCCTTAACAAGTTAGCAATAACCACGACTAGTGAGTCTACCTCCCCTCTGCCTTCCCTAAATTTATCTATTTATTTGGGTGCGACACCATTGTCAAAAGAGAAGTATAGGAGAACCTTAGACTTCTCCTCAGATACGTCCGAGGAAACACCAGTACAAATGGAGGATCTCTCTCATTTACTCTCTAGATTAAACATCAAATTCCCTACCTTCAAGGGACAAGCTTATGAGGATGTTGATGATCATGTGAGGAGATTCATCTCTTTATGCCGTGGACGAGGTCTGCAGAATAGGGAGGACGCAATGCGGGCACTCTTCCCATCCACATTGGAGGGTCTTGCAGATAAATGGTATAGTCAATATGCAGATGGCCATTTCACTACATGGGAGGCTCTGAAGGCGGCGTTCTCACAGACATTCCGACCAAGTGATTCCTCGGAAAGAGCTCTAGATCAGCTAGAGAATTTGAAGATAAGATCAGGTGAATCCTTTCATGAACTTCACACTAGAACAAAAGCACTTGTTGCACGTCTGCCACATGCTCCAGGTGACTTTTTGGTTAAAAAGTGGATAGAAAAGGCTCTGCCCAGGTCATCTCAGCAGAAGCTTCGTGAGTCTCTTAGATTGGATGCAACCCTCAATGATTTTGTTGCAGCGGCATCATGCATTGAAGAAGCAAGGAAACATTTTGAAGGGGATACACAACCAAAGTATGATGTAGACCTGGATCCTATTGGGCAACTGAGGAGGGAACTGGAGGCATTGAAAATGCAACAAAACCAACAAGAAGAGAAGGTCTTGCCACCACTGCGTCGCACTGATGATGAAGTAGCCCAACTTCGCCGTGAGTTAGAAGATTTGAGGACCACTCAGGATATAAGGAGAAAAATTTGGTGTACAATCTGTAGCAACAATGGACATTCCAATGCTAATTGCCCTATTAAGGTAAGCTGTCAATTTTGTGGAAAGGATGGTCATGAAGCCAGAGATTGCTACTACCTCAAGGGTACACAGTAGAGAGGTAACCCTCAAAATTTGGATTCATATTATGCTAGTACTTCAAATACATCTAATAGAGAGGAGAATCGGCCTGCAAAGCCTAGATATAATAGACCTTTGATGTGCTATCGTTGTGGTGAGTACGACCACATGCAAAATAGGTGTTCCCTCCCAGAAGATGCACCTCCTTGTCAACATTGTCCAGAGGCCAAGGATCATTATACTAAAGATTGCCCAAGAGGTCATCCTGCTCCAATCCACATGATTGCAGTCTCTCCACATGAAGAAGGGAAAACCACTCAGTCTTATGCCGTTTCATCCTCTGCAATGCCCATGATGACTAGAGCTAGGCAAGCAGCTGCAACCCACAGGGATGAACAACAAGGATTTCAGGATAAAGAGGAAGAAAAGAAGTCTGGATGGAAGGACCAAGCAGAAATTGAAGGAGCTTATGATAAGATGGCTACTTCTCTAAAGGGCCAACCAACAAGTCTGCAAGAAAACACTCAGGAGATAAACATTGAACAGATCTTGAAAGGTATTCATCACAAGGTTAGTCTATATGAACTTATAAGGATGGATTCAAAAATAAGAAGTGACTTACTAAAGATTATACACTCTGCTCACTTGGTCCAATCACCTAGTATAGATGGTTTCATGGTTGATTTTCCCCCTGCACCTTTAGCAGACTATCAAAGCTCAAGATTATCTGTTTGTATAAAGGATGAAGCTCTCACAGGTGTGATCATAGATGGAGGCTCTGGTATCAATTTGATGCCAGATTTTACAATGAAGAAATTGAAATTGAACCCCACTAAGTTGGCACCATTCACGGTTACATTAGCAGATCAACATCGGGTTGCACCACTTGGCATTATTGAAAAGGTGCTGATGGTAGTACAGGGCTGCCACTTTGTTCTAGATTTTGTTGTTATTGCACTTCCACAGGAGACTTCTTACCCTTTACTCCTGGGGAGACCTTGGTTGAGACAAGCAAAAGCTTTGCAAGATTGGGGGAAAAACAAACTATGGATTTCAACAAGCACCAATAGCCAACTACAATTACATTTGGAAGAAGGATTCGACTCAGGAAAAACCAATGGATATACTGTGGACACTCAGGTAATGCTCTCTCTACCCCAAGAAGATGATACATTGTTAAATTGGATGATGGGAAGTGCAGAGTGTTGCACAGTGGAGATCAATGAAATTGAGGAAGAAGTTGCAGATAAGGTAATTACAGGAAAGGGCAATGAAGACCACAAGGTGTTGGAGAATGAGCAATTGCAGGAAAATACAAACTTTGAAGAGGCAACCCATACAAAAGTATTGGAGAGGGAAGATTATGAACCTAAGAGCAGAGAAGATCTTCCTTTCTCAGATATACCTCAAGGATGGATAGAAGAACATGTTGCAGAATATAAATTAAAATCCACTCCTGCATATAGTGGAGATGATTTCTCAAACAAGACCAGTCCTGAAACATTGGTTCAAGAATTAAATTTAGGGGATGAAGAGAACCCTCAAGTAGTTCACTTGGCATCCTGGTTGTGGCACTATCCTCCTTTACTACAGAAGGTAACTTCTTTGCTTTTTGCCTATAAAAGTGTCTTTGCATGGTCCTACAAAGATCTAACAGGGATACCAGAAGAGCTTGGGTTACATCGGATACCCTTAATTGAGGGAGCCGCGCCGGCAAGAAGTAGACCATATCGACTCAATCCAAAGTATGCAGAGGCGGTAAGAGCAGAGATTACAAAATTAGAAGAAGCAGGTATAATTGTGCCAGTAGAACATTCCAGGTGGCTTTCTTCTATGGTTATTGTACCCAAGAAAAATAGTGGAAAAATAAGAGTATGTGTTGATTTCCGTGCTTTGAATAAAGTGACTGTTCAAGATGGATTTCCTCAGCCCTTCACAGAGCAAGTACTTGAGGAAGTAGCTGGTCACACTTTGTATAGTTTCTTGGATGGGTTTAGTGGCTACAATCAGATAGTGATCCATCCTGATGATAGGGACAAAACAGCCTTTGTTACTCCCTGGGGCACTTATGTCTATACTCGCATGGCTTTTGGTTTGAAGAATACACCAGCTTCATTTAATAGAACGATGTATCTGATATTGGGCAAATGGTTAACAACATTTCTACACATTTTCATGGATGACTTTTCAGTATTTTCAGGTACAGATAAAAGAGCAGTAGTTCAAGATTTCCATGACCATTTGGAAAATCTAAAAGAAATTTTTGAGCAATGTCTCAAAACAGGTTTGAAATTGAATCCTGATAAATGTCACTTTTTGGTCACCAAGGGTACTCTTCTTGGTCACATAGTATCTGCTGAAGGTATAACCGTTGACCCTGCAAAGGTTACGGCTATTCTCTCCATGCCAATTCCACAAAGCCCAAAGGAAGTGCAAAGTTTCTTGGGCCATGCAGGATATCACAGAAGATTCATTCGGATGTATTCGGAAATTGCTAAGCCCTTGTCAAGACTTACCAGTAAAAAGGTCCCTTTCTCATGGAGTGCTGAAGCTGACAAAGCATTTTGTGAACTAAAGTTGAGGCTATGTACTGCTCCACTTTTAAGTGTTCCTAATTGGTCATTGGAATTTCATGTGCATACAGATGCTAGTCTTCATGCTGTTGGTGCAGTTCTAGCTCAACCATCATCACATAAGGTTGATAGACCTATCTCTTATGCCAGCAAACTACTCAACCAAGCTGAAAGGAATTAAAGTACGACGGAAAGAGAAGGTTTGGCTATCGTATTTGCTCTTCAGAAGTTCCGACATTATCTCCTTGGTGTACATTTTATAGTTATATCGGATCATCAGCCCTTGAAGTATTTGATAAACAAACCTAGAGTAGCTAGAAGGATTTGGAGATGGTTACTCCTATTTCAAGAATTTAATTTTGATATTCATATTAAGCCAGGAAAAGAGCACTACATGGCACATCAAGTGTCCAGGACGACAATGAGCGAGAAGGCAACGGGTATCAATGACGAACTAGTGGATAACAATCTCTTCCTAGTAACAATTCGGACTGGTTGGTATGATGAAATTCTTCACGTTCTCACTACTGGAAAGATCCCAGAACACTTGACACCTGTAGAAAAAAGAAGTTTGCTTTTGAAAACCAAAGCATATTCTCTTATAAATGGAAATTTATATAAATACTATCAGGATGATATATTGAGAAGGTGTGTCTATCCAGAGGAGGTAAATCTTCTGTTAGAGGCTACACACAGTGAAGGACATCTAAAGGGGGAAGAATTGGCTCATAGAATCATCCACAAAGGTCTATGGTGGCCTCATATTTTCAAGGATGCAATCAAGTTTGCTAAAGAATGTCACATCTGCCAGAGGTGTGCTCCTACGCCGACCAGGTTGAATTTCCAACCATTAGTCATATCCACAGGTTGGCTCCCATTTGAACGATGGGGTCTTGATTTCATAGGACCAATTAGTCCAGCTGGTCAACCTGGAGGTAAAAAGTATATATTGATGGCCACATGTTATGCCACTAAATGGATAGAGGCTAAAGCTACTGTGGACGGCACGGCTTTAACAGTAGCCAAGTTCTTGTATAAACGTATTTTCTCAAGATTTGGTTGCCCACTGGAAATTACTAGTGATAGGGGCACACATTTTGTAAATCAATTGCTCCAGTTTATATTTGACAGGTACAAAATCTTCCATAAAAAATCTTGTGCCTATTATCCAAGGGCAAATGGCCAAGCAGAGAGTTCCAATAAGATTTTGATTGGATTGCTTCGCAAATTATCTTTCGATCATCAAAGCTCCTGGCCACAAGCACTGATCGGTGCAATTTGGGCTTTCAGAACCACGAAGAGGGGAACCAGAGGCGAGACTCCATTCCGCTTAGTATATGGAAAAGAGGCATTGGCCCCATTTGAACTCATTATCAGAAAGGAAATAGGAATCAAAACCATTGGAATTGAACCCCCCATTCAGAGATTGGTGGCATTAGAAGAATATAGAGAAGGGGCAATGCAGAAACTTCAGGCAACACAAGAAGAGCGCAAGAGATTGCATGACAGGTATCTGAGATCCAATGAAGTTCAGGAAGGGTCCATGGTTTTAGTGCATCAAGTCCCGGCGATTTCAGCAAAATTGGCACCCAAATGGATAGGACCATATAAGGTTATCAAGGCATTACCACATGGTGCAGTGCATCTGGAAGATCTGCAGGGTAAAAGGATTCCCCTCGTCAACATCTCCAGGGTGAAGAAGTATCTGAATTAGGTCAAAATGGAAGCACTCCATCCCTTGTACATACCGTGTTTCTTTTCAGTAATTGCAGTATAACTAGATTTCATTGAAATGAGTAAAATAAGGGAGAAATTGCACCAGGGATGGTGCAAAAGCTTGATGTGGGGGTCTGTAGTACCCCTCCTCCTTTCCCTCTCTCTGGCTAGGCATGCAGGAGGTCCGAAGAAGATAGAAGAGAAAGTCAAGCGTGAAGCAACGAAGAGGCAAATGTTTGTAACTTGTAGGCCTCTAATACCTCTTCAGATAAGATACAGGTCCCCCAAACCCAAACTGCCACAAATTCTTTCTCAATCTACAAGTTACATTGTCACTCACCTCTATAGTGCTGACAGGTGAATCAAAACGACAGTTACAAGAAACATATAGCTACTGACAACAACACATTGAGTGAAATAAAGCCCCTGAACATTGATCTGTGTTCATAACGCCATGAATATGTGGTGCATTTCATTACAACAAATAGTAGGGCACTTCATATCCTCTGAATTTTCATTACAATTCTGTCAGACAACAATGCTTCTTAAATTCTCCGTTAAGCTAGCCACATATTGTCAGGCTGCCATCCTCGTTATTGTCGTAGCAACGGGTGCTGAGATTGAGAGGAGAGCTCTCAGATACCTTGGGCTGCAGCTTCAGGGAGTGCTCTGTTCCATTACACGGACATATTTGAGTTCTAGGCAGTCGTTGCTTTCACTTTCAGTGCCACCTCAGTTGATTTGTTTTACTACTCTCTCTCTTTCTCTCTCTTTCCCTCTCTCTCTCTCTCTCTCTCTCTCTCTCTCTCTCTCTCTCTCTCTCTCTCTCTCTCTCTCTCTCTCTCTCTCTCTCTCTCTCTCTCTCTCTCTCTCTCTCTCTCTCTCTCTCTCTCTCTTTCTCCTCTCTCCTCCCTCGCCCTCCCCGCTGCCCCCCCTGCAGCCTCCCCCGCTCACCCCCGCGCTCCCCCGCCACCCCCCGCCCCGCTGAGTCCCGCACCCCCCGCCCCGCTGAGTCCCGCACCCCCCGCCCCTCCCCGCATGCTTCCCCGCCCTCCCCGCCACCCCCCCCCCCCCCGCAGCCTTCCCCGCTCACCCTCGCAGCCCCCCCCCTCGCCTTTTCCCCCGCAGCCCCCCGCCATTTCCCCCGCCACCCCCGCCATCCCCCCCCCCCCCCCCCGCAGCCCCCGCCCAGTTCCGCCCCCCCACCCCGCTGCCCCCGCACTCCCCCGCCACCCCCATCCGCCTAGTCCCGCCCACCCCCTCCCCCTCCCCCGCAGCCCCGCCCAGTTTCGCCCCCCCACCCCGCTGCCCCCGCACTCCCCCGCCACCCCCACCCGCCTAGTCCCGCCCACCCCCTCCCCCTCCCCCGCAGCCCCCACCCAGTTCCGCCCCCCCACCCTGCTGCCCCTGCACTCCCCCGCCACCCCCACCTGCCTAGTCCCGCCCACCCCCTCCCCCGCAGCCACCTCCTCCTCCCCCACCCACAGCCACCTCCTCCCCCTCCCCCGCAGCCACCTCCGCCCCCTCACCCCACTACCCTCCCTGCCAACCCCCCGCTCACCCCCGCCATCCCCCCCTCACAGTCGCGCATCCCCCGCCCCCTGACACACACACACACACCCACACACATATGCATACACACTCACACTCACATACACACTCTCTCATGCATACACACACACACCCACACATACACACACACACTTACGCACATACACACACCCACATACACAGACACACCTACGTACACACATGCACACCCACACATACACATAAGGAGGCTATGGATATTGCCACTACAGATTTGTCTTCAACTCATCCAATCAGATTGGGGTTCGCCTTGAATGATTCTGTATTTTACTATGAAATATTGGATGTGATAGATGAGGCTTGCCAACTTGCAAAGAAATCATGGGAAGTTGGCTACTCTCGAGAAGGGTTATCAGGTGTTTGGAGCAGAAGCATGAGGGAGATGCCCTTTCCAATTAAGGGTAAAAAGTGGAAGCGGAGAAAGGACTATTGCCACCAACCATTCACGGCAACTACCTATTTTTGTGGATCCAATTCAAAACAAGTGGAATATTTGATTTACCCCTTCAATTTTGGGCAATCCACTGGTGCGTGATCAGTGGACGTGAAGAATCGGCAAGGCCCTCTTGGCCTATTGGGGCCTATAAAAACAATGGATTTGTGCACATTTGGGGTACAAAAATTTAGAGTTACATTGATTCAGATACGCGTATGTACGTGCATAAGTCCTCTCTTGCACTTTGTGGTTTCAAGCCTACTGTAGGAGCCACTCTGTAGTGTGGATACAGAGCGTGGGCTTCCCAGTGGAGGGCTAACAGCACCATAGTGTAAGAGAGTGGCTTGGATTTTTTTAGGGCAATGATATTGTAAGCCCTATTTTCTAGAAGAATTCTCCACCGCTTGTATTGATCTGTGTTTTGTCTGCGTAGAGTGCCATGAAGCTCTGAGCATGAGTTTTTGAGTATCTCTTTGACGAATCTTGTAATGATCTTATTTGAATCAAGAAGTGGATGGTCTTCTTTGGTCATTTGTTGTTGATGTTTTCTGGAGTATGTACAACTCTGTACAATTATTTACCTCTGCTTGCTCACAGAAATGTTAAAGGGTATACTTCCCTAAAGAGAACCTCCCTTGAGTAGGCGACGTACTGGACGTATTTATTCTCTACTCTTGATAAAAGAGGACACCCCAGTACCTCCTCTACAGATGTCATCTACATAGACACATAAGTAGATAACTTCTAATTTGTTCTTCTTAACAAATAAAGAAGAATCTGCCTTGCTTGCCACAAAGCCTTGGTCATGCAAATAAGTAACTAGCATATGGTTCCAAGATCTAGGAGCTTGCTTGAGACCATAGAGGGCCTTCCTTAGCTTGCATACATAACCTGTTTTATCTTCATCTTCAAAACTTGGTGGTTGTGCCATATACACTTCTTCTGATATCCATCCATTTAAGAATGCATTCTTGACATCTAACTGATATAAATTCCAATTCTTAGAAGTAGCAACACTTACGAAAACCCTAATTGTTGACATCTTTGCCACATGTGAAAATGTTTCATTATAGTCGATTCCATGAGTTTCGGCAAATCCTTTTCCCACTAATCTTGCCTTGTACTTGTTTATAGAGCCATCGTTGTAGTATAGTGGTGAGTATCCTCGGCAACGGCACTAAATTTGGTGTCACTCTAGCACAATGGCAAGTACAAATGTGAGGAGCTTCATCTCATAAATGTCAATCCGTGGAGACGTGAGGACCGGTATGAAAACCGTGAGCAAGTGATGGCACAAGTGTGTGAGTGAAAGCACACAAGCATGCACACACATACACACACACGCGCACAAGGTAAGAGCAAAGAGTGGAACAACGGAAAGCTTCGATTACAAAAGAAATCTCTTAAAAATCTCAAAACTACAACAAGCTAACCCCAAAAATGAGCTTTGCAGCCCTTTTTATAGTTTTTTGAGTGGTTTTGGCCTTGTCTAGGCCTAGTGTTCGACCTAGTTGAAAAATAGGTTCCAGGGCTTATTTGGAGGCTCAAACGAAGTTTTAAAATTATGAAAATTGGCAGGATGGTGGATCTAATACTCCTCAAGCTTGAGGACTCATCGGCTTGAACAAAATGGAGTTGCAAAAATGGAAAATGGTATTTACAATGGTTTTTAGTGATAAAAATCACTATTTTTATAGGGATTTCTTCTGAAAATTTAACATGTGCTTCTTGGAGCTCCCTATATGCTCCTTCTTCTTGTGTGTCCACTTCCTTGATGCACTTTCATGCTTTGTCCTTGAGATGAGCTTCAACAATCCACCTGGATCCAATTACCTTCATGTCTGGCTTCTTGGGAACTAGATCCCAAGTATGATTTTCCTGTAGTGCTTCCAGTTCAACCTGCATATCTTGTCTCCATTCTTTCTTCTTCCTAATCTCTTCAAATGAAGAAGGCTCTTCTATCATAGAGTTTTTAGTGATATACACAGAGTGCTTGGTCACTAAAGATTTATCATATCCATACCTTATGGGCTTCTTGCTTTCTCTTTGTGATCTCCTTAGTGTATGAATTGAAGACTCTAGCATGTCTTCTAATTGCTTGAGTTTGACCTTGCCTCTTGACTTCCAAGTCTTAAAGTCAATCTTTTCTTCATCCTTTGAGTTGATATCTTCTGCTAAGTGTTGATCTTCTTGAGTGAGGGTTGGAAAATCATTTTCCAAATCATATGGTAACTTGACTTTCTTGCAATCATCTTCAAACCATGAATTATTCTCATCAAATACTACATCCCTACTAACTATGAATGCTTTTTTAGTGGAATTTTATAGCATGTACCCCTTTTGGTTATGATCATACCCAATAAATATACATTTCTCAACTTTGGGTTCAAGCTTCCCTTTGATTTGTGAGGGGATGTGTGCATAAGCAATGCACCCAAATATTTTGCAATGGTCCAATGAGGGCCTCATGCCATTCCATTCTTCATAGGGTATCATACCATCCCATGATTTGGATGGGAGTCTATTTACCAAGTAAGTGGTTGTGGAAATAGCCTTTGCCCATAGGTAGTTAGGTAACTTTCTCTCATTTAACATAGACCTAGCAGCTTCGACAATTAACTTATTCCTTTTGTCTACCACTCCATTCAATTCAGGAGTGTGTCTTGTTGTTACTTCCCTCTTTATGCCTCTGTAATAGTAGAAATCAATCAAATTCATGTGAAAAGTACTCATCGCCTCCATCAAATGTGATCCTCTTCAAGCTCCTTCCTGTTTGATTTTCAACTAGTGCCAAGTAATTCTTGAAACATGTAAATACCTCATCCTTATGCTTCATGAAATAAAGGATTGTCCATCTTCTGTAATCATCAATAAATGAAACATAGTACCTTGAACCTAAGATGGATGGATCTTTGCTAGCACCCCACACAAGAGTGTACAAGCTCCAAATAGTCTTCATGAATGCATCCTTTCTAGTGGAATGGTTGCCTGTGAGCTTTTCCAATTTGGCATGCTCCACATTTGTATATCATATGTTGCTTGATCACATTGGGAATGACAAGCACACTCTGATCCTTGCATATTTGCTTCAGAGTCCTTTCTCCTATGTGTCCTAGCCTTTTGTGCCATATTTCTAACTCAAATAAGGTTTGATCTCTATAACTGAATAGCACTATGTTCCTTGTGTCTTCAATTTCAATGTGAATAATCTACAAGACTTCTCACCTTTGGCAATCCTTGTGAAGCCTGGTTGAGGGTCTTCCACATATGCTCCATGCTTAGTGAATCTAACCTATAAACCTTTCTCAACAATTTGCACAACATTGATTAGGTTTTTGGTTATAGTTGGCACATACAGAACTTTACTCAAAAGGTTCATGCAACCATCGGATCTTTTCACATTTCCAATTTGCTTCACTGAGTGTTTAGTATCATTACCTCTTTGTACTTCATGCTTCCCTTTGGGTTCTTCAAGATTAGATAATAGAGCTACATTTCCAGCCACATGATTGGAACAACCTGAATCAATGTAGAAAAGATGCTCATCATCTTTACCTTGCTTGGATGTCATGTTCATGATGAGTAATGAGTCTTCTTAGTCTTCAATATAGTTGTTGTAGTCGCTTCTTCCTCTGAAATTTCCTTGATAATTGTTGTTTTTGTAGCCTTGATTGTAGTTATGGTTGTAGTTGGCTCCACCATTGTTGTATCTACCTCTTGATTGCCCAAAGCTACCTCTATGGAAACTCTTCCCCTTTGACTCCTTGTATTCTTGAAGCATTCTTATGTGGTGTGGTTGTTAAGACCACAAATGTTGCAAGGTGAGTTGTTCTAGGGTCTCCCCGTGCCTTGTGTTCCTCCTCTGCCCCATCCTCTAGCACCTCTTCCTCTTCCTGCATAATTAGCTTGAGGGGTACTAGCCTCTTCTTAATGCTTCTTGACTTTACCTTTATCCTTAGCTTTATTCTTATCTATATAAAACAAAGAACATTGGTTACCTCTAGAGTTGTCACCATTCTTGTTGAGCTTTGTCTCACGGTTAAAGAGTTTCCCCATCAAGGTGTTGAGGTCAAGTATTTGCATATCCATGTAGAGGCCCATTGCTATGGTGAAGGACTCCCACTTATCATCAGCCTTGATTCCATTAATGATATGCCTCATTATGTGTTCTTGTATCTCCTCTCCAATGCTTGCAAGATGGTCAGTCTAGCTCTTGTGTTTGATGAGAAATATGATGAGAGTACTTCCCAAGTCTCTTGGGAGGTCTTGCAATTTCTAACATGTGGTAACAAGAAATAAGATATTCATTCTAGTTAATATGACCTCTGAAGAGCACCTTTTGCACACCATGTGATTTTTCTTCCCTTGTAGGTTGTTGCTTGCTCCTAAAGATTGGCATCTCTTCATCTCCTCAGATGTATCCATATAGACTTCTCCCTTGAAGGTAGGCATGTATCCTAAGTGACCATGTTGAGTAGTTTTTCCTATACAATTTTTCAATGAGGGATAGAAATCCATCTCCCATCTTGATTTTGTTGCTCTGATACCATTGTTGGAGGAGATGGTGGATAGTCACAAGAGATGAAGTGGTGTAGCTAGATCCTGCTTCACACCTACTAAGAATGATGGCTGAAGAGTGTAGTGGGCCTCTTTAACTAGCTAATGAGTACAAATAACCATGTATTTTGCTTGGAAGTTGATCCAACAATCAATGGATCAAAACAAATATGTTGAAGTTGATGCAAGAACAATAAACTTGTTATTTTTGCACTACAAGAAATAGGGGGCGTAGCAACACCCCCGAATTGAAAAAGAAACGAGAATCATCGCTTATGCGATGCTAGGGTCGCATAAGCGATGGTCCTGGTTTTGGATTTTTTTTTACGAGCCTTTGTCACATAAGCGATGGTAGCGTTGCTTATGCGATGCTAAAAGTATCACTATGCGATGGTGTGCATCACAAATAGCGTGGCTAACTAGCGATGTTGGCTAACTGGTTGCGATCTTTACGCATCACATAAGCGACATCCTGTGTTCGAGACCGTCGCATAAGCGACGCTCTGGAATGTTAAAAAAAAATTTGATTTCTCCCGGCACATTTGTACCGGGATTTGGACGCGAGAGAGCAAGAGAACGACAAAGAGAGAGAGAGAGAGAGAGAGAGAGATTGAGAGAGCGTGAGAGAGAGAGAGAGCAGGGTATCATCGTTGAAGCCACGTATGCACGCACACACACTTACACACACACACTTACACACACATACATATGCATACACACACATATACACACATAGACACACACACACACACACATACACATAGACACACACACATACACACATGCAGACATACACATACATAATGCATACACACACATAATGCCTACATAATGCATACACACACATACACACATATGCATATATACATGCATACACATACAGACATAGACACATACACACACATAGACACATACACACACATAAACACATACACACTCATAGACACACACACACACATACACACAGACATATACACACACTCACATACACACATAGACACATACACACATAATGATGCATACACACACATACACATGCATACACACACATACACATGTATACACACATACACGCACACAAATACACACACACACATACACACATACACACACATATATGCATACACACACATAGAGAGACATACACACACACATACACATACATGCATACATAATGCATATGCATATGCATATGCATATGCATACATACATACTTACATGCATGCACACACATATGCATACATAATGCACATGCATACATACACATACTTAATGCATACACACACATATGCATACATAATGCACATGCATATGCATACATACATGCATACACATACATACATAGACACATACACACACATAGACACATACACATGCATAAACACATACACACTCATAGACGCACACACATACACATAGAAACACACACATGCACACACACACATATACACACACATACACACATACACACATAATGATGCATACACACATACACATGCATACATACATACACACACACATACATGCACACACATACACACACACATACATGCACATACATACACACACACATACACACACATATATGCATACACACACATAGAGAAACATACACACACATACACATACATGCATACATATGCATACATAATGCATATGCATATGCATACATACATACTTACATGCATACACACACATATGCATACATAATGCACATGCATACATATACATACTTAATGCATACACACACATATGCATACATAATGCATACACACACATATGCATACATAATGCACATGCATATGCATACATACATGCATACACATACACACATAGACACATACACACACATAGACACATACATACGCATAAACACATACACACTCATAGACACACACACATACACATAGACACACACACATACACACACACATATACACACACACATACACACATAGACACATACACACATAATGGTGCATACACACACATACACATGCATATACACACACACACATACATGCACACACATACACACATACACACACATATATGCATACACACACATAGAGAGACATACACACACATACACATACATGCATACATACACATACATGCATACATACACATACATAATGCATATGCATATGCATACATACATACATACTTACATGCATACACACACATATGCATACATAATGCACATGCATACATACACATACTTAATGCATACACACACATATGCATACATAATGCATACATAATGCATACACATACATATGCATACATAATGCACATGCATATGCATTCATAAATGCATACACATACATATGCGACTCTTACCTACGCCTTGTCCACTTACCATGGAAGTAAGTATAAATTTTACATTTAAATTGAAATAGATATCTTATGTTTTATTTACATGATTTTTTTTTTTTGTAGTGAGCATGATGAGAGGGATAAAAAATACGTACTTAGTTCAATTGAGACAGAGTTTGGGACAGGATGGTCACGTAATTGGTGTCTAAAAGAGATGCGGACACTTATGGCTCATCGTCGCGATAATGCACGGTACACACTGCTTTTATGTATATATATGTGGATATGAGTATGTGTGTTTATGTATGTATGTATGTATATGAGAGAGAGAGAAAAAAAAAATAGTGAGACTAGAGGTACAAATACACACATACACACACATATACGTCATACATGCACATTTACACACATATACACATACATGGACATTTATACATACACACACATACATGCACTTTTTTACACACACATACACATGCATGCAGTTACACACATATAATGAATACACATAGACACATCTACATACTCACATACACATACACATACTCACATACACATACACATGCATAATCATATGTACACACACATAGACTCATAAAATCATATTTACATGCATATATACACACACACACAACACATGCATATGCACATATAGATACACATACACAACACATGCATGCACATAAATAAATAAATAAATCCTATTTCAAAAATCCTAATTTGAAAACACTAATTTTGATATTAGGGTTTTAAAACTCCTAATTTAAAAACTCTACTTCAACCTTTTATCCATATGATTGAAGTTTATGTACACATTGCATCTATTCCTCCGACGTCCTACTAGAGAGATGTCTCTCCTCTCAACCTTATGCTCTATATATACCTACTCAAATCAACGAGGATCATAATGTATATAAAGATATATACACATCATGTAGATACACATACATACATATAAAATGGAGTAGATATATTATGCATCAGACATACATGCCTTAATGCACACATAAATGTATATATATACATGCATACATATTTACATGTACACATTTACACATAGACACATATACATATATACATGTACACATCACATATACATGCCTACATGCACACACACACACACACACACACACACACACACACACATATATATATATATATATATATATATATATATATATATATATATATATATATATATATATATATATATATATATATATATATACATATATATATATATATATATATATATATATACATGCATACATATTTACATGTACACATTTACACATAGACACATATACATATATACATGTACACAATTATAAACACTTGCATATATTACATGAATAGATGAATATTTTACATAAATGCATATGCATATATACACATATGCATACTAACACATGTATACATATATCACACACATGCACACACATACATATACATGAAATACATATATATGCATACTAACATATGTATACATATAATACACATGAATACACACACATGCCGAAAACTCAGATAATTCCTTTCTTAATGTGGAATTACTACCTTTATACTCGGCTCAAAACTAATCAACCTTCAAAATGACCTATCAAAATATATAAAAACAAAAACCCATTATTAGGTGCTTAAAAAAATGACTAACTCTATCATAAAAAATATAAACTTTTGTCTACCTGTTTGAATGTACGAAATGAAATTTCGTAGATACCAACAATAGTTTCTATGTAACCAAGTTCACCATCTATAAGGTTCGTGTCTTTTGAGCTAGCACATGATAGTTGATTGAAAGAAGCAACAATACTAGAATTCTCTATTTTACGTAAAGAATCAATGGCTTTGATTTTAATATGCTGTCCAAAAGCCCACATATTAGTGAGCATTCGAGCCTGCAAAAGAAATTCAATTAGTAAATAGAAACTAATATACATATATGAAAAAAATAAAATAGTATTAAAATAAAATTACCTTTCGTTCACAACCTATCATTAACTCTCTGCTCATCTGAGATTTCTTCATTATTTGCGTTGGCACCTTGCAAACGACTATATAGCCAATCCGTGAAAGAAAATATATATGTAATCTCATTATTATTGAGATTACATCTATATCTTTTGTTTTTTCGCCTTTTTACTTTGGAAATTTTGAAGTTCCTCTTCGTACTTGCTAAGGAATGCTTGCATGCATTCACTATTATATGCTACAAAAGTAGAAACATCATATTTTTCTTAAAATGTAAATAAGAATGGAACTCCCTTACCTGATAATACCTCATCTGTTATTTTTGAAGAAGATTCGTTGGTCCATGCACATGGAGCTTCTTCATGAACTCTTTCAAGGTACTCACTAACGTAATACATGCACTCTTCAAGCATCCAACCCTTTGCCATGGATCCTTTTGGTTTCGCTCTTTGTCGCACATAACCTTTTAATATTCCCATAAATCGCTCGACCCAAAACATCCACCGAGTGTTAACAACACCTGCAATCTCTATTTCATCGACAAGATGGACTAATAAATGAACCTGAATATCAAAAAATGAAGTAGGCAGTTCTTTCTCCATCAAACATAGTAGCTCTTTGCATTCACGTTTCTTTTGTGGGATCGAGTTCTTGTCAATATCTTTGGATGTAATCCACCTATACATATCGTAAAAACTATTATAAAGAAGCTAATTAAAAAATAAAAGATATCTAATATTCATACATATTAAATATAAAAATATCATAATTACCTTATAAGTGATCCAAGATGATAGATCACATCTCGTACTCCTTTCGTTGTACATCCATCGATAACCAAAGGTAAAATATGTTTCAAAAAGTTATGCAAGTCATGGGTCTTAAACCCTTATCATCCATAGTAAACATGTTTTGAAAAGATGCTCCATATCCTGTAGGAGTCTTAATCAATTGATTCTATTGTTGATATTCTGTATCTCTTTCGTTGTAAGTACCCAAGGAGCAGGTGCATAAGTCGTTTCTTGTTGATGTCTATCAAAAACTTGCCATAACTTTGGTTTTGATTTTTGATCTTTCAAATCATTCCTTGATGCTATGCTATCATTTAGTCCAAGAAGATGCTGCCATAGTGAATAACCAATATTTTTGAATATATGCATAGGATGAAGAAGATGACATACTTTTAACTCTTTCCAATACTCCAAAGAATACCATATTGATATGTTCTCTGCAAGTGCCAATTTTTCTTAACCTCTCTTCACATACTCATTATCTTCATCATCATTGAAGATTTCTGATTCTGGATCTATCAGAGGTCCATCTATCCATTTTTTATACTAATCCATAGGCGTCGTAGGTTTTGGACACTGACCTGTTTCAATCTTTCTAGTAAAATGTATTTCTTCTCTTTTAGATCTTAATGGATGATCATAAGGCAAGAATCGTCGATGTCGAAGATAAATATTTTTGTTGAGATTCTTGCTATAGATGGATCTTAACCAATCACCACAATATGGACAAGCTTTATAACCCTTAGTAGATATTCCTGCGTCATGAAAATGATAAAAATATAATTAGATTAAATCATATTTATTTACATGGATATTGAATAAAAAAATTACATCAATACCTGAACAAACACCATATCTTGGAAAAT
Source organism: Ceratopteris richardii (assembly GCA_020310875.1). Lineage (NCBI taxonomy): Eukaryota > Viridiplantae > Streptophyta > Polypodiopsida > Polypodiales > Pteridaceae > Ceratopteris > Ceratopteris richardii. The sequence continues at coordinate 139,790,112 of CM035428.1, read as the reverse complement.
CATGAATAATCCAAGCCACAATACCACGAACCGTAATATGTCTTTCATTGATGCTTTTTGATACATCAATGACATTAATACCTCTTCATAAATCTTGGAGGTTGTCAATCAGACGAGCAAGATATATATTCATATCTTTAACTTATCTTTTGCCTCGTATTAAAAGCGAACGCATTAAATGTTCCTTTTTAATGATAAGATATGGTGGAAGATTGTAGTTTATGACTACCACTGGCCATGTTGAGCGTTTACTAGATTTCATGGAGAACGGATTAAGCCCATCTAATGCCATGTAGAACCAATATGCTGAAAAGTAACACTATCATGAGTAATTCTGATTATTCCATCAGTACTTTTATGATGATGTCCCCAAGTCAAAAGCTTTGATAATTCGGGGCTTTGAAACATATGTCTAATCCGTGGAGCAATGGAAAATGTCTCAATACCTTTTTTGGGATTTTACCTTCTTCGCCCTTATATCGAGGAGATTGACATTTGGAACATGTAAAAGAGTCTGCATATTCACCTCTATATAAAATACAATCGTTAGGACATGCATGTATACATTGATAATCTATACCAAGATTGTTAATTATCTTCTTCATTTCATCATATGAGGTAGGAAGAATATTCTGACTTGGTAAAAACTTTTCAGATAATAACCTCTAAGTTCATAAAAAAAAGATATATTAAAAAATGTATATAAATAAATATACATACATATATATATATATATATATATATATATATATATATATATATATATATATATATATATATATATATATATATATATATATATATATATATGCATATAATTTTATACATGTGTGTGTGTGTATGTGGATGTGAATATGCATGTGCATGCATATACATATGTGTATGTGTATATGTATATATGTATGTATATGTGTATGTATATGTGTTTTAGAGGTGTATATGTATGTATATATACGTATGGGTATATGTATGCATATATGTATATGTATGTGTGTATACATGTGTATGTATGTATGTATGTATGTGTATGTATGAATGTGTATATATGTATGTATATGTATGTATGCAAGTGTAGTTGTGTATATTTGATTTCGTTTTTAATTGTTTTTTGTATATTGTGGTTTGCCATCATCTTCAATCCTCAATAAAATCTTCCATGCCATCATCTTCATCATTGTCACACAAATCTTGTACTTTATCTTCTTTTGAGTATAGATCTTTCAACCTTGCATATTCCACAGGATTACTTTTGCGTAGCCTCCTCATAGAAGCTTCTGATAAATGAGGTCTTACTCGCAATTGTGAATGCTATGGAGGAATATCATCAACATCATACGTTGGAATCTACACATATAAATAAAATCCATTAGTATTCTATAAATGAATAAAAAGTAAACTTTAAATATAAAATTAAGTATATAATTTATTAAATATGGATACAAAATTTTTATTCTCTCTAGCTAAAAGGTGCTCTTGGAGGTCTACGCCATCCATAATTCACTAATAGTTCATTACCTGCATGTAATGTAGTAATAGCATTGACAACTATGTATCTTGATACATCTTTACTCATGTATGGTGATTCATGACTATTTTCATGCTCCTCAAATGTGCAATTAGTCCTTGAACTATTATGTAACCCTCGACTACTGTTTATTAAACCTGCTATATTTCCATGTGTGTAGGTTCTTCCATCAATATATAATCTTTCATTTTCTGCATGTAAAATCCTTCTACTAGTAAGGGATGTTGCGTCCAAGCATATTCCATAAGTACTCATGCTTGGAACATAACATGAAAGTCGATGCCAATCTCCCCATCCATATATAGGACCACAAAATGACATAAGAGTGACTTCAGAGTTCGGAGGCACATACAAATCCTCTACAATAAAGAGACCACGACGAGCATTAGTAATAGTGGATGGAGCAATCATATAGCGATTACCCCAAAAGTTGAAAACCTCTCCATCTAAAGGAAGTGGTCCTGTATTCCATCCTCCATATCTTCTTCTATCATATGTTCGTACTAAAGAACGATCATGAGTTGGCAATGGATAATCTCCAGCTGTTTCATTCTCTAAACCAGGAGGTAGAGGATTTCTAGAAACCTCTGCTTGTAATTGATGAACAACAAGTCCATGACGTGTACGAGGTATATTAACATTATGAGAAAAATTATCATCATCATCATCATCGAGCAAGTATTCCTGTATATCAATAGTAATTTGATTTTGTATATGGTTTTTAAATAAAATAATGACATTAATTTATATAAAAAATATATACCCAAGCATTATCACGTTGACCAAGTGATTGTGCACGCTCAAAAGTACCATACTCTACCTCATGTTCAATTCATTCCAATTGTGGTCTTCGATACGTGCCATAACAAGAGTTACACCAACATATAATATGCTCTTTATAGTAAAATTCATCATAATTCCTATCGAAGGACACATGTGAAGTTGTTGCATGGGTAGGAAGTGGTGGACTACCCTCTAACTGATCAGAATCTGATTATCATAAGAAACAAAAAAAAAAAGTTATGTATCCATCAAATATATTTGAAATTAAATTTTTGATATACTTACAGTGTATAGTCGTTGCACGATGAGGAGACGGTGGTGGATTTCCATTTGATTGATCAGAATCTACAAATAATGGTATTTGATATTAATAATCTGATTATTTACATACACAAAAAATTCACATATACATATGTACACATACACACATATACACATTTACACATACACACATATTCACATATACACAAATACACATTATTGTGGGATAAATGCATGTATTTTGTATGAATGAGTGTATATGCATGCATGTGTGTGTACGTATATATGTGGATATGTATATGTGTGTTTATGTTATATGTATGTATATGTGTGTATGTATACATATATGTATGCGTATATGTTTGCATGTATATGTGTATGTGGGTATGTGTATGTGTATGTGTGTGTATATATGTGTATGTATTCTAATTTTTTTTTCTCTTTGAGATTAAATTAACAGGAGATATTGTATGGTGGAAAAAAATAAGAGCCAACCTAACATACCACCTGAGACGTGGCCGTTTTTTCGTAGATAGCTACATCTTCAGGAGTCATTTCCTTAGCAAAAGGTACACAAATTAATAGTTTATAGTTATAATTTTCATCTATTTTAGTAATTTTTTACATTTAATTTATGTACTTCTTTTTTCTTAAATAATCAGGCTGCTACAAAGAAGAGAGTGGAGTCGGGCCACACATCGAACCTAGGCCAAATGGACCATAATGGTTTTGTATCTACATTTGTAAGTATATGTGTTATTGTGAGTATATTTTTTATTTTAGTTAAAATGCAAGCAACTAATCTTTTTTATTTGTTTCAATGCAGCGAAAGGATTATGGTCGATATCCTACGAAACATGAGATCGAGCATGCTACACATTTTGGATATTCGCGTTTGAGCGAGTATATGCGAGATCATCCGGATGCCTTTGTGAGTATTATTAAATTTTATATAATTATTTTATTTTTATGAATGGTTGAATTCTTTTACTTACTTATGTTTGTTATATGTAATACATGAGTATTATGGAGAGGCAGATATGGATGAGGTGGAGAGATAGACACAGGAGGGACGATCTTGATCGTCACAGGGTTATCATGATGATGAGGATGAGGATGATCAGGATGATCATGATCCTGATGATAATGATCATGATGATGATGATTAGGATTCTAGTTGATCATGACATTGGATTATATGTATTTACATTGATATATATATATATATATATATATATATATATATATATATATATATATATATATATATATATATATATATATATATATATATATATATATATATATATATATATATATATATCATCTATATATTTTTCATTTCAGTTATGTTTTGAATTGTGTGTATTGTATTAAGTAATGAAGAGTTTTGATCTATTGATTGTTATTATTGTTTATATTAAGCACGTGTTTTAATTCTTTAATTATATAATTCATTCATATGTGTGTATGTAAGTGTATATGTATGTGTGTGTATATGTATGTATGTGCATGTGTGTGTGTGTGTATATGTATGTATGTGCATGTGCATGTGTAAGTGTATATGTGTGTATGACTATGTGCATGTGCATGTGTATGGGTGTTTATATGTATGTGCATGTATATGTGTATATGTATGTATGTGCATGTGTATATGTGTGTGTACGTATGTGCATATATATGTGTATATATGTGTATATATGTGTATATATGTGTATAATGTATGTATATGCATGTGCATATGTATGAAACATGCATGTGTATGTGGATGCATTTCCATTTGCATCCATGTGCATGCATGTGAATGTGCATGCATGTGGATGTGCATATACATGTATTTATGTATATGTTAATGTGTGTATGTGTATATATATATGCAATAATGCATGCATGTAAGTCTTTTTATGTGGTTGTAGAAATGTTTGTGCATATGGATGTGTATGTGTGTGTATGTCTAAGTGTATGTGGACATGTATCTGTGTGTATATATGTGTGTGTATGTGCATGTGTATATGTGTGAATGTGCATCTTCATCATGTATAAGTGTATATGTGCATATCAATAAGTGTGAGTATGCTATCTAATGAAAATAACACAATTCAAATGATATACAAAGAATAGAAATTGTACTTACAATAGTTAGCCATACTTTTTGCTTGGTTAGCTTCTTGAATAACTTGCAATAAAGAGAGAAAGAAGAGAGAGAGAGAGAGAGAATTCAAAGAGAGAAAGATGTAGAAAGAGAGAAATAGAGACAGAGAGAGACAATAAGATAGAGCTTAGGCAAAACAACAATTCTGCATATACTTTTTTCAGCTCGTAAGCGTAGCGCAATTGCGAACGTTGGAGAGCTCTTCGATCAGATGCGTGAAAATGCCAATCAAAGAGCCTCCAACGTTTTAATTTTTTTTGTCAACAGACCATCGTGTAAGCGATGGTAACGTGTCATAAAAACCACTGGAATTGGCGTTGCTTAAGCGATATTTTTTAGCATCACTTATGCGACATTTTTCAGCATTTAAAACCGTCGCCTTAGCGATGCTCTATGCGAGGATCGCACACCCCGTCGCATCATATGTCGAAAAAAATGTCGTTTTGTTCATTGTTTAATGGACAGTTCGCACGCGAAGCTCATTGCAATGCATTTTGTAATTTTATAGCGATGAAATTGTGTCGCCTTAACCGTCGCTATGCGCATGTATTCCTTGTAGTGTTGTTATTACACCTATTCAGTGCTGTGAATAATTCTCTGAGCACAGTAGCAATTGGCTTGATTCCTTTTGGGGAACTATAACTAACTTAGTAAGCTATCAATCATGAGTGATTTAACCAAGAATGATGGACTACATGTAGAGAAAGAAGTTTAGCAAGTCATAGTTCCATCCCGACATTCACGGGCTGCTACAATTATCAGACTAGTGAGCAAAGATACATTAATATCTCACGATCCCGAGACGTATTGCTAATGAAATTATTTAGGAGTGTAATAGATAGTATGCTGAATCTAACATGCTTTAAATCATGACCGCCTACACACTGAGAACATGCTCTTAGAAGATCATTGTTTTGATGGAGTTATAAGAGAGAAGTGGAATGACAATGTAATGATCATATATGTATTAAAACATGTAAAATAAAATGTCATTGGAAATCATACATTGCTCAATCTGTGAGAGGTGAATGAGCTATGATGTGAGCTCTCACTTCACAATGATTGTCTTCCAAAATAATCTCCCAAGGTCAAGATACATGCGGGTCTTTTTGATCCTCTTCTTATAGTCATGCTTGCAGCCAAAGTTTGAATTCAAATTCAAACCTCTACCTAAAAGGTGAATCCTTAAGTATAGGATAGATTCTCTCATAACTCAAAACCAAGGGATTTGTGATTTTAGAGCTTCCTAACTCCACGTGGTGTAATCCACTTTTACAAGGATAAATATGAAGGATTTTTGCAAGAGACTAATCATATGAAGTCTTGCATAGGTTATGCCAATAAATCAAGCATAAGTGAATTAACCAAGTATGTGGGCTTGAATTTAATTGCACCAACAAGTATCACCTCATATGAGCAATTATCTTGCACAAAGAAATGGATTTTCCTCACAAACCCCTCCTATCATAATAGGCACATAGGCACATATGCCTAGCAAGATCCGAGACCCATTGTCTATCATTCTCATTCTCCATGCATGCTCCTTGTCATTGGGCCATTTGAATTTATCAAAAATGTTTTTTAGATGTCACGTTTATCTCTAATACTGAATAAATCAAGGCGAGAGCTAGACATGATTCTTTCTCATCTCCAATCCGAATTTTGATTTCTAGGTTCCTTGTGCCCAAAAATTCTTATCAAATTGGCTCTCTTCATTGTCCATCTCATCATCAAGAAGAATCAGAACAAGGAAATCTCTATTCACTTTTCCTGTCACAATATTCTCCTTTTCATCACTATCACTATATGAGGAAGAAGAAATTATCTTCTCCTCACTAGCCTAATAAATATGTCCTTGAACTCAGGTCTTCACATTGGGTTAACCAACTGTTGAGCCATAAAATGAGACCACCGGGTGGATCAGGTCCGGCATTTCTACAAGTCTCTTTGTGGCTACACCCGGGGTGTTCAGCGCACTACTTTAGGAAGTGTGAAGTGAGTTCAAAGATGATTGAGGTGATTGAGTATGAGATTGTGCTAATGTATAAATAATCAAAGACATGTAAGTGCAAAGAACCTACATAACTTAACTAAGTTTAGGAAGAGCTCCCTTTTATTTTCAATGGGAGAAGTCTAGCTTTGTTCCATAGGGAGCAAATATATGGAAATAAGAAAATCGATAGTTTCTTGGTTTGCAGGAATGTTACAAGATTGACACGTATTTGTTCTATAGAAGCAAATAAGTGGAAAGAAAAATGTAAATAATATCCTAGTCTACAGGAGTATTTCGAGATTGACACATTAGATCGGACGAAACTTCTACATAAGATGAACTCACTATAGTGGAAGAATCTACATCCATTAATGAATGATCATCAAAAAGAATCTAAAAGGGTACTAGTGATGTTGAAAGTAAATTCATATACAAAATATGCTAAAAAATAAGATATCAAATTAGTTTCTAGTTTAATGAACTAAACTAATCCAAATAGGAAAGATGGATGAATAAGAACTTCAGCATCTGCAACCCCCAACACCAGCAAATGCTTGATCTTGCCAATGCATCTAGTTCTTCTTTGATAGCCCTTTCCCAATTAGGGTTTCTCTTTGCCTCTTCATAGGTTGAGGGTTCCTCTAAAATTGAGTCTTTTTCCAAGTAGATTGAATGCTTTGTAACAAATATGGAATCATATCCATACCTTTCTAGTTGTCTTTTCTCCCTTGTTGAGCTTCTAGGTGCTTGCTTGGAGCATTCTCCACACTCTTGCATCTTTTTTTTGCCTCTTGATTGTTGGAGCAAGTCTATGACAAGCCTAAGTATTGGCTTGAGTCCCACAAAGTCATAGAAAAAGCCTTAAAAAGAATACTATGTAAAGTTCACTTGTGAACTACCTCTTGTAACTTTTGAAGAGTTTACTTAATGTAAAAGCAAGAGAATCTTAAGTGGTTGAGTCCACTTGATCAAGAACGGAAAGAGGAGCCACGAATTCGTGATTTGTGGTAGGTAGAGAATCAAATCAATCATTGATTGATTGGAGAGTGATTGAGGGAAGTTAGCCTCCGAAACTCAACTATAAATAGATGGCAGTTTTAGTCGTGGTTAGAGAGACCTATGTGAAGACCTCCAAGAGCTGAGCTTTATGCCATATCAAGGTGTGATTACAAGACACACATATGTATCAGTAAGTCATTGTATTGTACAAGCAATATACTTTCATTTTCATGATTATTTGAGTTCATCTTTCCATGTTCTTGTGAAGTGTACTACTCACTGCCATTACTCTCAGTTTTCTCAGTCAGCTTGCAGAGATGTTTTCTCTGAGCTTGGTGCATCATTTTCAGTGATTTAACTTGGTAAAGTTAGCTCTATAAGTCTACTATATGCTCACAATATTTCATGTCATTTGGATGTTGCAATCCTCAGTTATGTTCATTTGAAGTCAATAGGGTCTGTTCATCTTCACTTCTCTGTCAGGTACCCGACTTTTTCACTCATCTTGTCAGAGATGTTTCTCAGTGGTTACTTATCCAAATTCAGTGATTTAAAGCTTTTTGGATTCAGCTTACTGTCTAGTATAACCATACAAAGTTTCATAATCATTGGATTCCTACATTGTGAGTTATGTTGATTTTTCTGCTCACTAGTCTTAAATTGTAGCAGCCCGTGAAAATCGGGATGATGTCATGACTTGTTAAAACTCATTCTCAGTGTGTGGTTCATTATTTTTTATGAAATTACTCTTGAAAGTTAGCTCTTTAAGTTACCTAGACTTCCCCAAGAGGAATTAAGCTAATTGCTGCTGTGCTCAGAGAATTATGTAAAACACTGGACAGGTGTATGAACCAAGAATAGCAAGTTTTCACCTCTGAGCTAACTCCAACTTATCTGTTTTGATCTATCTTTTTGAGAGTGATCTTAAAAGGTACATAGGGTGTCTAATACATCCATTGGCAAGCTAAAAGGTCCCACCATATACTCCTTGAGTTCATTTGGCTGGTGTAGATCAAGGATTTTGCAACATCTCTTCATCTTCAAGCACATACCTATCCATCTCTTCACATTGACTTCCATAGCTTGTAATCCTTTGCCTTTTCATCTTGGTCATCATCTGTATCACTTCTTGGATCTTGGACCTATGTATCATGCTTGCTTCCTAATTGATGAGAATCATAATCAAGATCATATCGTAGAGTTGCCTTTTGTTTGTCTTCATCATACCAAGACCTGTGTTCTTCAAATAAAACATCCCTACTTGTAGTGAATTGCTCGATTGAAGGATTATAGAGCTTGTAACCCATTTGAGTTGAGTCATACCCAATAGACATTGCATTTGTTGCCCTTTCATCTAGCTTACCTCTTATTTGTGATGATACATGAACATAAGCTAAGCAATCAAACACCTTGCAATATCCAATACTAGGTTTTCTTCCATAACATGCTTCATAGGGAGTCATAACTTGCAGAGATTTGGATGGTAGTCTATTGACAAGGTACACAACAATCTAAATAGCCTCTGCCCATAGATAATGTGGCAACCTTTTCTCTTCAAGCATTGTTCTGGTTGATCCAACCAATTTCTTGTTTCTTCTCTTTGCAATTCCATTTAGTTGAGGACGTTGGAGTTAGACGTCTGTGGAAGCATGAGAACAGCACAAGGAAGAAGAAGAAGCTTGAAGCACAACACACAATACTGAATGTATTACCACTAGAATGTAAAAAGATAAGTAACCCATTAGGGCAATAGGCATATATACAAGTTGGGGGAAAAAAACCTTCTAAAGAGGAAAAAAAATGTCTCGATGGTCCTAGTGTGTTCACACACATCACTACCTAAATATATCAATAAATCCCCCCTAGAAGTGATGCGGTGAACAAGGAGTTGGCACTCGTGTATAAGGAAGTGCCAAGCTATGTGGAATCAATCCACAAAAGGAAGAAAGCCCAAAGCTTTGTGGAAAGCTTCAAACTTCTCCCTAGGTAGAGCCTTCCTGAAAAGGTCTAGAGTGTTCTTCTACATGGGCACATATGCCAAGCTGATCTCTCCAACAAAGAACCTCTCCATGACACAATGATAATGCACCTCAACGTGCTTAGTGCAAGCATGGAACAGAGGGTTCCTTGCAATTGCTAGTGTGCTCAATGTTAGTGAAGATGGTGGTGGTAGAAGACTAACCAACACCCAAATCAGCCATAAGGCATCTGAGCCACACAAACTCAATATTCACTATGAAAGCTGCCCTATGCTCAGCCTCACAATTAGAAGTGACCATAGTAGGTTGCTTCTTGCTCAACCAAGATCTACATGAGCTACCGAGCATGAAGAAAAAGCCACTAGTGGACACATGAGTGTCATAGCAACTAGCCCAATGTGAGTTAGAAAAAGCATGTAAATCTGGTGGTAGTGATCACCCCTTGGAATAAAACAATCCAAGTAGCCGGGTAGCACTCAAGTAGCGAAAGATGTACTTAACCACCTGCCAATGCTGGACACTTGGGCAATGCATAAATTTGCTAATTTGTGATATAGCAAACTAAACATCTTGCCGAGTAATGCATAAGTAAATCAAGCATCCAACAACTTGCTGATAGAGAACAACATCAAATGCATCTCCAGCATCATGAAGACTTAATCCTAAACCTCTCTCCATAGGAGTAACAACAGGCTTATAGTCTTCAACACCAAAATACTACACTAATGTGTCAATATATTTCATCTGAAACAAAGCTATTCTACCATCAACTTGCATAAACTGAGTGCCCACGTAATGATGCAAATGCCCAAAATCAGACATCTCAAATGAGGAATACAGATCAGCATTAAAATCAGCTACATGCTTCTCATGAGGACGAGTGAGCATGTCATCAACATACACAACAATGATTAGAAGCACATCATTAGCACGCTTAACATATAAGGTGCTCTCAGTTGTACTGTTCTCAAAACCATGTGCAAACAGATAGGCATGTAACTTTTCATACCAAGCACGTGGTGCTTGCTTTAAACCATATAATGCCTTCTTTAACATGTACACCTAGTTTTCATGCCCTTTTTGCGCAAAGCCATGGGGCTGAGAAACATACACTTCTTCATGAAAGGCACCATTCCGAAATGTTGTTTTAATGTCCAACTGATGTACATTCCAACCATGATGAGCTGCAAGTGCACAAATTCTATGAACAGTGGTGATTCAGCATGTAGGTGCAAAGATCTCATCAAAATCAATGCCTCTTTCCTGTGCATAACCCTTTGCAACAAGCCTAGCCTTTATACCTATCAACTATTCCACCAGCCTTATGCTTCAGCTTGTACACCCACTTAGTGCCAATGGCCTTCTTGCTTAGGAGGCAAGTCACATATAAACCAGGTACCATTTTTCATTATAGCATCATATTCATATTGCATAACAACCATCCATTTTTTTGAATTTTGCTTCATCAAACGAAATAGGCTCATTCTCATCACAGAGACTAGAGGCAGCCATAGCATAGTAATCTAATGCAAAAGAAGCACTATGAGAGCCAAAACGAGTATGATATAATAGAGGTGCATCTAATTCGTTGTCACGCACAGTCTGCACCATAGTGTTTGCCTCCTCAATATCAACTCTCTCTTAACAAGTGCATCATGTAAATCTACATCAGAAATGGAATGGTTTGCAACATCACATGAAACTTGCAAAGGTTGAGAATTTGCCTCATTAGGACCGGCATTAGACTATCCACTTATAAAAAGAGGTAGCCAAATATCATACATGTCTTTAGAGCTAATAGATGTCTCCTTTGTACATGAAATTAAAGGCTGAATAGCATCTTCCATAAAAACAACATCATGGCTAACCAAAATGCATTTAGTCTATGGATGATACAGACGATAGCCTTTGCTTTCAAAATTGTACCCAACAAAAATACATTTTACTCCTTTATCATCCAATTTCCTGTGATGTTGTTCAGGCACTAATGCACATGCTTGACAACCAAAAACATACACATGAGCAACTGTAGATGTGTTACAACCATGCCAAGCCTCATATGGAGTGATAGACTCCAATGCTTTAGTGGTGTTGGTGTAAATCACAAGCCTACACATTTGGCTTGGAAGTTATCATGAAGACTCTACATACATAAAGAACCATAGGAACATATGCTAGTGATTACTTACCACTTTACCTCATTTGTAAAAGTCAAAATGACTTGGAATCTTTTGTAATCACCTACCAAAGTGAGTCGTGGAAAAAGTAGCTTATTTGATTGAGAGAATATCTCCAAGCTTTTAGGACCTTGATCATAGGAAGCCAAAATTTGAATTTGAATTCAAATTTTTGCACATATTCTATAAAATGTACTTGGAAAAGTCGCGGGTATATCTCTTCATTTCCCGAGGCTTACACTACTGAGTTTGAGTGTGTATAAGGATTATACCATAGCCTAAACCTCTCTACACCATTTGGCAATGCTATCCATGCCAATGGGATTGTACACAATTGGTAATCAATAGATACATTTACATCATTCATCTTTGTGTTCTCTGCTAGTCTACTCAAAAGTCTGTCAACTTGTCAAGGGTATATCTCAGTAAATACTCCACCAAATTCAGTGATTCAAAGCTTGTTGGATTCAGCTGAAAGTCATCTACATGCTGAAAAAGTTTGAAGTGATTTCATTCAGCCAATTCAGAGAAATCGTCGTCGAGGTGCTCATTATTCTATCTCTACTATAGTCCTAAAAAGTCGGGGGTATACCAAATCTTGCTAAATTAATTTCTCTTAGCATAGTTCATTATTTTACATCATTCCACTTGAAAATGTTAGCTTACTAAGCTAATTGAATACCCCTAGAAGGAATTTTATCAATTGCTACTGTGTTGGTCACACTGAGCAAAACATTGAGCAGGTGTCAAGACCAAAATAGAAGGTTTTCTTGACATTGTGACTTCCAAAGTTATCTGTTTTGATTCAATCATTGCACACTTCATTTCCAAAGGACATAGGCCATTTCTTGGTGTCATTGGAAAGCTAAGGGAGTCTTCTAATCAATTCTGAAGCTAAAGAGGGCTGGTACAAAGCAGGTTTTAGCAGTACCTACTCAATCTCTTGGATCATCCATCCATCTTTCCGAACAGTGGTATCAGAGCAAATAAGGTAAAATGGGAGATGGTTTTCCTTCATTCATTGATAAATTGGACAGGAACAACTATCAAGCTTGGTCTCTAAGGATGAAGACCTACTTACAAGGAAGGAGTCTCTATGGATACATCTCAGGAGATGAGGAATTGCCCTCATTCAAAGCAAGAGGTTTGCCAACCAAGGAGGAGCAAGAAAAACTCAACACATGGTGTGCAAGGGATGCATTGGCAAGGTCTTATTTACTCAACTCTATATCTGACTTTCTTTTACCTCATATCAGAAATTGTAAGACTTCCCAAGAGACTTGGGAAACCTTGTCATCATATTTTTCCTCTAATACAAGGGTTAGGAAAAATCAGTTGTGGATTGAATTCACAACACTAAGGAAGCAACCTAAGCAAGTTGTTTCAGAATTTGTGACCAAGATCAAAGATGTTGCAGATCAGTTACCAAGCATAGGAGAAGAAATTGAAGAAGAACAAATTGTAAGGCAGGTAATTAATGGAATCAAGGCTGATGACAAGTGGGAAAGCTTCACCACTGCAATGGATCTCTACATGGACATGCACACTCCAGATCTTACAACTCTCATGGGTCAACTATTCACACATGAAGCAAAGCTTACCAAGAGTGGAGATACTACCAAAGGTAACAAATCTTCTACCCTATACACTGATAAGAAATCTAAGGATAAAGGAAAGAGTAAGAAGGTGGAAGATGAATGCTCTACCTCCCAAGCCAACTATGCAGGGAGAGGTAGATCTTCAAGAGGTAGGGGCAGAGGAGGTAAGCAAGGTAGGGGGAGACCCTATAACTCATCACCATGTAACATTTGTGGTTTGTCAAACCACACCACAGATGAGTGTTACAGGAATTACAAAAATCAAAGAGGAAGAGGCTACCAAAGAGGTGGATACTCTCTGTCTAGAGGAAGGTTCAACCATCACCAAGGCCACAACAAAAATTATAACAACAACTACAACAACAATTAAAATGGCAACTACCAAGGAGGATTCAGAAACAGAAAGGACTACAACAACTACACAGAGGAGTAGGATGACTCTCTCTTGATCATGAACATGACTTCAAAGTCAGGTACAAATGATGATCACTTATTTTATATTGATTCAGGGTGTTCAAATCATGTGGCTGGTAATGTGGCACTACTCTCTGATCTTGAGGAACCAAAAGGTAAACACCAAGTCCAAACAGGTGATGATACAAAGCATTCTGTAGTTAAAGTTGGAAATGTGAAAACTTGTGATGGTAATCAGAATTTCTTGAGCATAGTACTTTATGTACCTACAATTACAAAGAACTTAATGAGTGTTGGTCAGATTGTAGAGAAAGGGTTGTAGGTCAGATTCAATCAGTATGGAGCATTTGTGGAGGATCCAAGACATGTATTCAAAAGGATAGCTAAACGAGAAAAATCAGTTATACTTTTCACTTTTGAGTTGGAAGATACAAAGAACATTGCATTATACAGTTATAAAGATCAAACACTTTCAGAGCTTGAGATTTGGCACAAGAGATTAGGGCACATAGGAGAAAGGACCTTGAAGCAAATGTGCAGGGACCAATATGTGCTTGGGATACCTAATGTATCCAAGCAACATATGATTTACAAGTGTGGTGCTTGTCAATTTGGTAAGTTTCACAGGTTACCCTTCTCCAAGAAAGGATATATGCATGAAGACTATCTAGAGCTTGTACACACAGATGTATGGGGACCTAGCAAAGACCCCTCAGTCTCAGGTTCAAGGTACTATGTGTCTTTTATTGATGACTATAGCAGATGGACTGTATTATACTTTATGAAGCACAAGGATGAGGTATTTAATTGTTTTAAGAAATATCTTGCATTAGTTGAAAATCAGATAGGAAGGAATTTGAAGAGGCTAAGGTCAGATGGAGGAGGTGAGTACTTCTCCAATGAATTTGAGGACTTCTTGCAGGACAGAGGCATCAAAAGGGAAATAACCACAAGGTACTCTCCTGAACAGAATGGGGTAGCTGAAAGAAGAAATAGGTTAATTGTTGAGACAACTAATCTATGCTTAATGAGAAGAAATTACCTAACTATCTATGGGCAGAGAGTGTCTCTACTGCCACCTATCTCATAAACAGGTTACCATCAAAGTCACTTGATGGTATGACACCATATGAAGCATGGCATGGTAAGAGACCATCATTGGATCACTGAAAATTTTTTGGATGTGTAGCATATGTACACATTCCTTCACAGGTAAGAGGAAAGCTAGATCCAAAGGCTGAAAAATGTATTTTCATTGGATATCATTTAAATAAAAAAGGTTATAGGTTTTATAACCCTACCAATAAGGGATTTATGGTAAGCAGAGATGTGATCTTTGATGAGAATGATTCTTGGTATGAGAATGAATGCAGGAAGGTCAAACTACCCTATGATTTGGAAGAAGAATTTCCAAAACTTACAAAGGAGGAACCAACTCAGAAAGAAGACTCAAGTTCAGATGATGAAGATACAATCAACCTTGAAGAGTTCAAGGCATGGAAGTCCAAAGGCAAAATGAAGATGAAGAAGCTTGAGGACATACCAGAATCTTCAACGCAATCAATCAGAAGGTCTCAAAGAGAAAGCAAAAAACCTATCAGATATGGGTATGATACATCTCTTGTTACTAAACATTCAATTTATCTTGCAAAGGATTTGCTAAATGAAGAACCAGGATCATATGAAGAAGCAATCACAAAATCAGAATGGAAGGAAGCTATGGATGAGGAGATTGAAGCACTCAAGGAGAGTGATACATGGGAGTTAGTACCCAAGAAGGACTCCATGAAGGTAATAGGAGCTAGATGGATCTATAAGTTGAAAAGAAATTCTGATGGCACAATTAACAGTTACAAGGCCAGATTAGTAGCCAAGGGTTTTGCACAAACCCAAGGCATTAATTATGAAGAAACATTTTCTCCTGTGGCCAAGATGCCAACAATCAGAGTGTTGGTGAGTGTGGCTGCATCAAAGAATTGGAACATGTACCAATTGGATGTCAAGAATGCTTTCTTGAATGGATGGATCTCAGAAGAGGTTTATATGTCACAACCTCCTGCTATGAAAACCCTAAGAAGGTAACTTATGTTCGCAAATTAAAGAAGGCTTTATATGGATTGAAGCAGGCACCTAGGGCATGGAATTACAGGCTAACTACATACCTCCAAGACCAAGGTTTTTTCATGAGTAAGGCTGACACTTCTCAGTTCATTAAGAGAAGTAATTCAAAGATAATCTATCTCTGTGTCTATGTTGATGACATCATCATTACCGGTAATGATGTCAATGGAATCAGAAGCATCAAAAGCCAAATGATGAAGGAGTTCAAGATCAATGATCTTGGGCTATTGAAGTATTTTTTGGGACTTGAATTAGTTTACACTAATTCAGGAATATACATTACTCAGAAGAAGTACGTGCACGACATGTTGAAGAAATTTCACTTGCAGGATGCTAAAGCAGCTAGTACTCCAATGGAGGTGAACCTAAAGCTAAGTGCCCATGAAGGTGATGAAGTCCAAGACATTACAGGTTATCAAAGTATGGTAGGTAGCTTGAACTATGCTACTCTTACAAGAATTGATATTGCATATGGAATTAGTGTGCTAAGTCAATTTATGCACAAGCCAAGGATACCTCATTTAGAGGCTGCCAAAAGAATCTTGAAGTATCTCAAGGGTACACAGAACCATGGTTTGTACTTTCCTTACACTTCAGATATTGATATAAAAGTTTATTCAGATGCAGATTAGGTAGGATGCAAGGATGATAGGGGAAGCACTTCTGGATACATTTCTTTTGCAGGTGACAAACCAATTTCATGGTCTGCAAAGAAGCAACCAACTGTTGCATTGTCTTCTACAGAAGCAGAGTATAGAGGGCTAGCTAATGCCACTCAAGAAGCAATTTGGATTAAGCTTTTGTATTCAGAATTGGGCTTATATACTAGGCCTCCAATTATCTTTGGAGATAATACAAGTTCTCTTCACCTTGCAGCTAATCCTATCTATCATGCCAGGACCAAACACATAGAAGTTCATTATCATTATATGAGAGAGAAGTTGATAAGCAAGGACATTCAGCTGACCTATGTGTCAACCAACATGCAATGTGCAGATTTGCTGACTAAAGCTTTGGATGGGACCAAACTTTGTAGGTTCAAATCTATGATTGGATTGCAGGATGTACTTGAAGTTTGAAGATGAAGACTTAAGCCAAAATGTTTGGCTTGAGGGGGAGCTGTTGGTGTAAATCACAAGCCTACACATTTGGCTTGGAAGTTATCATGAAGACTCTACATACATAAAGAACCATAGGAACATATGCTAGTGATTACTTACCACTTTGCCTCATTTGTAAAAGTCAAAATGACTTGGAATCTTTTGTAATCACCTACCAAAGTGAGTCATGGAAAAAGTAGCTTATTTGATTGAGAGAATATCTCCAAGCTTTTAGGACCTTGATCATAGGAAGCCAAAATTTGAATTTGAATTCAAATTTTTGCACATATTCTATAAAATGTACTTGGAAAAGTCGCGGGTATATCTCTTCATTTCCCGAGGCTTACTCTACTGAGTTTGAGTGTGTGTTTGGCAATGCTATCCATGCCAATGGGATTGTACACAATTGTTAATCAATGGATACATTTACATCATTCATCTTTGTGTTCTCTGCTAGTCTACTCAAAAGTCTGTCAACTTGTTAAGGGTATATCTCAGTCAATACTCCACCAAATTCAGTGATTCAAAGCTTTTTGGATTCAGCTCAAAGTCATCTACATGCTGACAAGGTTTGAAGTGATTTCATTCAGCCAATTCAGAGAAATCGTCGTCGAGGTGCTCACTGGTCTATCTTTGCTACAGTCCTAAAAAGTCGGGGGTATACCAAATCTTGCTAAATTTATTTCTCTTAGCATAGTTCATTATTTTACATCATTCCACTTGCAAATGTTAGCTTACTAAGATAATTGAATACCCCTAGAAGGAATTTTATCAATTGCTATTATGCTGGTCACACTGAGCAAAACATTGAGCAGGTGTCAAGACCAAAATAGAAGATTTTCTTGACATTGTGACTTCCAAAGTTATCTGTTTTGATTCAATCATTGCACACTTCATTTCCAAAGGACATAGGCCATTTCTTGGTGTCATTGGAAAGCTAAGGGAGTCTTCTAATCAAGTCTGAAGCTAAAGAGGGCTGGTACAAATCAGGTTTTAGCAGTACCTACTCAATCTCTTGGATCATCCATCCATCGTTCCGAACAAGTGGGACATCCGTTAAGTACATATGCTACACACATAATCGCCTCAAGCCAGAAACTATGTGGTAAAGCCTGATTCTTGACCGTACACCTTGCCATCTCCATGAGTGACGTGTTCTTCCATTCAGCAACTCCATTCTATTAAGGTGTATATGGTCATGTACAATGATGTTGTATCCCACGTTCAACCAGAAATGCATTAAAGTTAGAAGACATATATTCCCCCCCTCAATTAGAATGGAGGGTGCCTATTTTACATGTTGATAGATTTTTAGCCAAAACCAAAAACTGTTTGAAGCACATAAATACTTCAGACTTTTCCTTCAATGGATCTCTTAGGGAGAAACACTCTCCCATGCTCTTGTAGGAGTTGAACCCAATACCTCATTCTTCCCAGCCATATGACTTAACCACTTGGCCCAAGCTACTTGCTTGTTTTACAAAGCACATGAACTTATGGTTGAGTCTAACCTCAAGACTTTGGCCCTAAATAACAATGACCAAACTATGTCCAATTTTAGATCCGTGTGAGCTAGTCGGATGCTCATGTCATATTCTTACTTTATAATGATTGGCATGAAAGTGATTGGTTTGAGCTTTTACCCTTTGCAGAAATAGTGTTCATACATCTACCAAGAAAAATCCCTTCTTTGTAAACTATGGACAACACCCAAGGATGGATGTACAACATTGAAATCATGTAAAAAACCCATATCTCATAGATAATGCCTAGTATATCATGGATATCCACCAAGAAGTCATGCAAGAGATCCATAAATCTCAATAAAAGTTTATTATACAGATCAATATAGTTTTCCAAATTTATCTTTTCATGTTGGGGATAAATGTGGTAACTCAAAATAACTTATGAGCTTCAAGGTCTTGTACAAAGGTAGACCATCAAAGATTTTGTCATTTCGCCATCTTAGCTGAGACTATTAATCCAATCACCTTCAAGATCGAATTATCAAGTACCATAAGAATACATCTAGTTTTCCATGTATCATGCTGGAAGGGTATCATATTTTTCCATTGAGGGGGAGAGACATACTCCTTCACCATTATTGGGATTGTGTATCATGAAGAATTTAAAGTTTAGCATGTCCTAAATGCAAGAATCTCCTAAGGAAGATTGGAATACCTTGTTCATTGGAAAGGGTATGACATATGTGATCGTACTTGTGAAGCTAGAACAAATCTTTAGAGAGTACCAATCAAGGTTCATGAATTCCATACGAAGAATCCAATGAAACCCATGCTAGAGAGCCTAGCCACTCCTTGTCAAACTCGTTGCTTGAGGGGGAAGTGATGCCCTGTACACAAAGAAAACCATCTTGAACCTTGGATTTTATGTGAACTTTTACAAATTATAATTAATCTTAAACTTAGAGAAACCAATTCTACCATCGCATGTGGTATGTGGCAGAAACCTAAGATCCATTGTCTACTTGCCTAATTCTAACATTTGGAGGTCTTGTTTTGGATTATTGAGCATCATCAATGATATCCTTAGATTGTAACCACCCTTGAACACCTATAAAAGGAGATCTTGGCCACATATATCCTGTCTGCTAATTCCAACCTTTGGAGCTCAAGGATCCATGGTCTACAAGTAAGTACTTTCCAAGTTCTAGTTCCTTTTCTTACCTTTCTCCTTGTTCTAGTATTTTCTAGTCTACTATTCTAGACATTCCATTTTTTTCCTCTTGTAATATTATATTATGAGACATTTTCTAGTTATTTCTTATACTTGGCTCATTTCCCTCATGAGGTTTCTTATAATTAAGATATATTGCTTCATATCTATGCTCCCTATTTGTGGGATCTCTTTTATCCTATCTAGTCTAGTTATCCATACCTACTAGTCCAAGGTTGTGGGATGTCTTATAATAGTTCTATATGCTTGTATTATTTCCCTTGTGTAGATGATCTTGTAATCAAAAGTATATTTTTGAAATCTTATTCGAGTCTAGTTATAGGGCACAATCTAGTGCTCCATTGACACTACCTAGCAAAGGACCTACTACTAATCATGGCTCTTAATGGCATGTCGTCTCTCCTAACTGGATACATTTCTCTTTGAGAGGTTTCACATGTCTTAATAAATTCTTTAGTATCTTGATCCAAGTTGGGCCACAGAAATCTTGAAAAGAGGATCATCTTTGCACATCTCTAAGGGAGAATTTGCCTCTAATTGCACTTGCATATGCCATCTCTAGAATCCGTAAGTAATCATCTCTCTATATGCAAAATCTTAAGATATTGTTTTGACCCTGTCTTTATAATTGGTTGCCTATTAGTGCATAGGCTTGATAAGATTGTTCTAAGATATTTCACTTCAATATATCTACTTATTCTAGAAACTTATATTCGCATAGATATTCTACTATGTAGTTATTCCAATCAGGTACTACTCTAACTTGGTACAAACTAGTATGTTCAATTGAAGGTAAATACTTGGTACTTTGCACATTGTGAAACATAAGAATGTATTCCCGTCTTCATAATAGGACAATATGAACTTGATCTTTATAAATTCTATAGAGTTCTAGTTTTGGGGAAATTTCTTCCCAAGACACCTTCATGTGCATGAACAATCAACTCCATTCTCTCATGATCATCCACACAACACAATAAGATGTTAGTTTGGTAAACATAGTATATGTTTCCTACCAAAATATAGAATCTTCTAGAAGTAAAAAGTCACTTACAATCTCTAGACAAATAGTTATGATGACTGCCATGTGTAAAGGTAGGGACAATATCTTCTAACCACTTGGAAATACTCCCAAATTGAACTAATATAAGTTGGATAGATCATAAGGAACTCTAATAGGTGTTTCTCTAGTAGTTATTTGTGACAAGTGGTGATTCTTAGATATGTATTTCCTTGTTTGACTACAACTTTAAAGTCTGAATTCCATGATAATAGAGACCAACATACCAACTTGCATATAGCACAAGGCTTGGTGACCAATTATAACAAGGCTTAGTGATCAGTAAATAATTTGATTTTGTTTCTCCAAAGATAATAGAAAACATTATTCATGGTATATACCATGTAGAGTCCTTCTTGATCAGTGTTCATGCGACTGCATATAATATTGTATAATTATATAAGAGCATAAGTAATTGGAAATTCCATAATTCCATTGTCAAGTGGTTGCACTAGTATGCAACCAATGGCATACTTCGGTGCATCTACATGCACATGGAATGGTCTAGTCCAATTTGACCTTAAGTTTGGTGTTCAACTCAATCACCTTTTAAGTTCATGGAATGCTCCCTCAAAATCTTGACTTCATTCAAATTTGTTCAATTAACCAAACAATAGTTTGGCTATGACAACATACATATGAATGAAACTTTTGGACTAGCCACAATGGTCCATAAAAGCTTGAACCTCGTTGATGTTATTAGGCCTTAGAAGATCTCTATCACTTTGATTTTGTCTTCATCTATGGAGATGCAATTTTTGGAGACAATATGTTCCAAATTTTTACTGTGTTGACCATGCACATTTCTCTAGGTTTTGATACACATAAAACTACATACACTTTGAAAATATTCAATTCAAGTCAAAATTAAGCACATTGCATTACTTTGTGTAGATATAGAGGCCACCTAGGTACATATTCAAGACATTTATTATAAATTGGTTGAATACATGACACATCAACCATTGGGAAGTAGATGGGACATAATTGAAGCCAAAAGGCATGATATGAAGGGAAAAGATACCCCATTTTAGAAAAATCCAGTTTCTATTGGTCCTCAAGAGGAATTGCTACCTAATATATCCTAAAACCCCATCCAAGAAGTTGTAAAATTGTTGTCCTCCTACCCCTTCCAGTAGATGATTGATGACATGTAAATAGTTATCATACAATATTTCTACATTGGCCTTCTTGATATTTATGCATACTTGTAACATTTTTTTCTTCTTGGACACTACCATGATGGGTGATACCCACTCGGTATGTTTGATTTCATAGATGAATCTTGTTGCCAAACTTTTATCTATCTCTTCTATAATTTTTCTAGACTACACATCATTATATGTGTAACACCTTTGTTTTGTGTGTTTTGCATGGATCACCATTTAAATATTATGCAAACAAACTTTTGAGTCTGCACCTTTTAGATCTTTGTAATAAGTGCATGGAAAGAAATCTTGATATTCACATAGTAGAATTTCTTAAGTTTCTTTCTTCTCTATGATATGCCTAAGGTGGTTTGTCGCTTAGGTTTATCTACCACTATCTTTGTATGTTCCACTTCATACTTCCTAAAGTCTTCAAACACTTAAAATTTGACATTAGCCAGCTATTTTTCTTGCCCCTATCTTCTAAACAATGGCACTCTTATCTTGATCCTCTAGATTATCTTGTTCCACACTAAAATATTGATTATCTACATGGGTCTTTTGAACCTCCTCAATTAGGAAATTTTGTTTAATGCTAATTCTTACAATTCAACCATAGATATTTGATCCATTTCCATCACTTCATAATCTTTTTATGGGTTCAACAACTCATTTGGGGCTTGTTCTAAGACTAGCTTGCTATTCATGAAGATATCAATCTTAGATAGATAATAACCATCCTCATTGCGAAATTGCTCTTTCATTTTTTGCTTGGCATAGACGTCCATAGTAACCAATATTTGAATCCATGAATATGGCTCAAAGTCCTAATTAGTAAACAATTATTTGAAGGATGCATTTCTCATTATCATTTGTTCATTCCCCTTGTCCTATAAAATTTTGGCAGAACCAAAGGTGTGTATCCTTGTTCATCCAAAGAGAATCACTAAAGCTTTCACTATGAATGGAAGTGGAATCATTCTCATCATTCTCGTTATGGATGGGATTGCATTGCAAGGGAGGAATGTCTCTATGATAAAACTCAGGAAAGTTGAATTCATGGTTATTTCCATGTGTTCTAAGTATAGAGAATTCTGATTTGAGTCTTGCACTATCTTTAGTTGTCTTGGAAACAAACATCTTAAGAGTAACTTGTAAGTATTAGATTTATCAAATTGACAGATTGCCATAATGATTTCAAATTTATCCCCACATGTGCAGAAAGTTAGATCTTCAAGAAGACCAAGTGGCCTTTTCATACATCCATTTATCAATTGCAACTTCATATATCTTGGCCTTAAAACCAATTTTCCCCTTGTTTCCATAGCTCAATGGTCAATATAGATATGCCTAGGCCCAAATCTATTATGGCTTGATAGTTCAGTCCATTGTATTACTTGGGAAGAATTGTATTTTTCTCATGGTCATCCCTCAAGTCTCCTACTTCAGCATGAGCATGTTGAGTTTGTTTTGAGTTTGAGTTTTTGGACATTGGAGGGTTTCCGAGGGGGATTCTTATGTGATTTTTTAGTTGAATCTATAAGAAATAGCAACACAATGGAATAGACAAGTAGACAGAGTTGAGAGAAAAATGCAGACAAAGATAAAAAGAGACTAAGAGATAGAGAACATAAATTCCCGAATTGCCAAGAATAATGAAGCTACAATGATGGTGCTATCTGATGGGGGAAGTATCTCAATCCCTAAGCAACGACGAAGCGTGAATGACCTCCACAGGTATCCTTCTTTGACCTCTGCACACCAAAAATGCTCTTACTCAGAGCTTATGCAGAGAACTCCAGTGAGCTTTTGTAGACCTATAGTAGACACCAAGAGCTTTCCAATAAAACAAATTTCACTTCAAATGGATGCTTACACAAGGAGAAACAATGTCTACAACATGAGCTAGTTGAATGCTCACAACTGCCAGTCAAGCAGATACCTCACTTCACTCCAGCAAGGTTTTCTCAGCGATTATACAGAGAATGAATCTCAAACTTGGGACAACTTTAAAGGACTCTAATAGCTACCCAATGACACCCAAATCATAGCAAATGGATACATAGAAAAGGAGAACTAGCCCTTACAACAGAGATCAAAATATTTCCAACAGAGCCTACACACCAAGAGAGATATCAATCATACAACTTCACTAAAATGAATGTTGCTCCCAGATTACTTAGAGAATGATCCAGAGAATTTGTGAGCATAAAATAGACTGTAATAGCTATCCAATGAGACAAGAATTACATCAAATGGATACAATATGAGGGAGAACCAATGCTAACAACTCAGGGGTAGAGAGTTGCAACACTGCCTGCGCACACACATAGATATGCCTACTAAAAGAAAACAAACAAGCAAGCAAGGGGCTAACTTAAGCAAGGGGCTTGCTTATCACAACTCCAGAACTTAGTGCTCACTTTACATGAGCTAAAACTCCAAGAAGATGGGCCAAAATACGTCGGGATACATGCTCCTTTTATAGTGAGAAGTGTGCCCCTAAAATCTAGGAACTACCTTTCCAAATCAGCCTCCTAACTTGGAGGACTTAGTTGAGATGATTTGGGGAGTGGTTGAGTGACTTTTCTTGATGGAATCTCGTGGCTTTTGGCTTCCTTTGATTGCTCCACATGTCCATAAAAGACTCCCCACGAATTTGCAGCTTGACGCTTGACTTTTAACACTCCCCCTCAAGCTTCAATTCTTCGTCCTCATCCAAGCTCCTTCATGTTGATGCATTGCTTGAATTTTGAAATCTTCATCCCATCCAAAGCCTTTGTAAACATGTCGGCAACTTGGTCCTTGGTACCTATATGATGTACTGAAACTTCCTTGGATATCACCTTTTCCCTTATGAAGTGATAGTGCACTTCGATATGCTTGGTTCTAGCATGATAGACAGGATTCGATGCTAGATGAATGCTACTCATGTTGTCACAAAAAATTGGATATGTGTCAACCTGCAAATTAAGTTCCATAAATAACTTCTTAATCCACATTAGCTCACATGTGACTTGAGCCAAAGCTCTATACTCAGCCTCGGTGGAAGATAATGCCACGGTGGGTTGCTTCTTTGAAATCCATAAGATGATCTTGCTACCTATCATGACTAGGTAACCACTTGTACTTCTTCTATCCTCCTTTGAACCGGCCCAATCGGCATCAGAATAAGCTTTGACCTGCATATCATCATCAAATGAATAGAACAATCCTTCATTTATAGTGGCCTTGAGATATCGTAACATTCTTCTTGCAGCTTGCAAGTGTGTAGTCCTTGGACTATGCATAAATTGTGATAACACTCCAACTCCATATGCTATGTCAGGCCTAGTTATTGCGGCATAATTGAAAGATCCTACAATATATCGATACAAGGTTACATCCTCTAATGGCTCTCCATCAATGGAGCTTAGCTTTACATTAACTTCCATGGGATTTGAAATAGGCTTGCAATGTAGCATCCCAAACCTCTCAAGTAGGTCTAGAATATACTTCCTTTGTATGAGCATAATACCTTCTTCTTTGTATACAACTTCAATGCCAAGAAAATACCTAAGATCTCCAAGATCAGAGATCCGAAACTCCTTTCCAAGCTTTGCCTTGATCTCCTCAATGCCCTTTTTATCATTACCTGTAATGATAAGATCATCTACATACACGCACATGTAGACTACAAGTTCTCCTCTTTGTTTGATGAAGAGAGATGGATCCGCCTTGCATTGATTGTAACCACATTTGATCAAATAGTCCACCAATCTTTGGTTCCAAGCCCTTGGAGCTTGCTTTAGGCCATAAAGTGCCTTCTTCAACCTACAAACATGATGTGCAAACTCTTTATGAACAAAACCTAGTGGTTGCTCCAAGTATACCTCTTCTTCCAAGTCTCCATTGAGAAAGGCATTCTTGATATCCAATTGAAAAAGCTTCCATCCTTTGCTAGCAGCCATTGCAATGAGTGTCCTAATGGTGCTCATCTTTGCCACGGGGCTGAATGTCTCTTCAAAGTCCACTCCATAGGTTTGTGCAAAACCCTTGGCCACCAATCTTGCTTTGAACCTAGAAATAGATCCATCTGAATTCCTCTTTACTTTATACACCCACTTATTACCTATTACCTTCATGTTATCCTTCTTGGGCACTAGAGTCCATGTTTGATTCTCCTCAAGTGCGTCGATCTCTTCTTGCATTGCCTCTTTCCATTCGGTGTACCTGCTTGCATCTTCATAGCAATCAGGCTCATGATCTTCTACTACTTTGTTCATATATGCATAATGAGTTGCCATGTATGAATCATAAGTAAACCTTTGAGTTGGATACTTAACTCTAGAAGACTTCCTTTCTTCACCTTTTGGAGGAATAAACCTCCTTTGCCTTGGGAACTTGATCTCTTTCTTTGACGTGGCTTCTTTCTCCATCATGTGTCCTTCATCATCTTCAACTGCATTACCTTCTTCATCCAACTCCACCAATGTTGCTTTGCCTTTGTTGATTGATTGTGCTTCATAGCTTGATGAAGATCTCCCCCTCCATGGTGAGTTCATGCTTTAACTATCTTCATTGATGGAACACCTTGGGCAGCTTAGCTCTAGGTCGATTTGTTCTTCATCATGTCCATGCTTTTCTTCTTCATAGTCCTGCATACAATCATACTTCTTATACCAAGGGAGTAGCTCATCAAATGCTACATCCCTTGATATCCTCAAGTCCTTTGTGTTTGGGTTGAAGCACCTATAACCTTTATGATCATTTGAATATCATAGAAACACACACTTTTCTGCCTCTGGTTGTAGCTTGTGCCTCAATTCACTTGGCACATGTACATAACAAGTACATCCAAATATCTTCAAGTGGGAAAGATCAGGTATCTTACCATAATAGGCTTGATATGGTGTCAAGCCATGGATCCCTGAGGTAGGAGCCCTATTCATAAGATACACGGCGGTATTTGCTGCATAAGTCCAAAACATGTTAGGTACATTCATCTCATTAAGCATTGCTCTAGCGATCTCGGTAATGTATCTATTTTTTCTCTCTGCTACTCCATTTTGTTGGGGTGTGTACCTGCATTTTACTTGCCTCTTGATGCCTTGATCCATTAAAAAATCAGAAAACTCATTGGAGAAATATTCTCCCCCTCCATCGGACCTTAGCTTCTTGATATATGTACCTGTTTCCTTTTCAACCATTGCCTTGAATGCTTTGAAACATGTAAACACATCTGATTTGTTTTTGATGAAATAAACCCAAACCATCCTTGTGCAATCATCTATAAAAGTGACAAAGTACTTGTTACCTCCAATGGATTTCTCTTTGGTTGGCCCCCACACATCTGTATGTATCAACTCCAATGGATGTTGGCTTATGTAGCCACTCTTCTTGAATGGAAGTCTCGCTTGCCTCCCTAGTTGACAAGATGCAAATAAATGCTTCATACCTTGTCCTTGGAAGTTGGGAAGACCTTCAACCAGCCTCTTGAATTGCATTTCCTTCATTCTTTGTATGTTGATGTGACCTATCCTCTTGTGCCACAAGTCCAACTCCGAAATCCTCTTGTTTCCATATGTGAAGTAGACATGTTGAGTGGAATGAGAATTTACCTCCAAAGTGAAGAGTCTCCCTTGCTTCTTTCCTCTTGCTATGACCTTGTAACCTTGCTTAGGGTTCTCCACAAAGCATCCACCTTTGTTGAACCTTACTTGATAGCCTCTTTCAACCATTTGCCCAACGGACACCAAGTTCTTTGTGATAGTAGGTACATGCAAGACATCCTTGAGACATCTTCCTTCCTCCTTGTCATCCAAAGCTACATCTCCAACATGGGAGATCTCATGGGCTATATCATCACCTGTTTCTACATGTCCTTTACCTTTGGGAACATGTAGATTAGTAAACCAAGAAGCATTGCAACTCATATGGTTGCTACATCCACTATCAATATACCAAGTGTTATCTACTTTGCTTGAATTCCCATTCATGTGCATCATCAAGAGATTGTCATTTTCTGAACTTGTAGAAGCATAATTACCTTGGCCTTTGTATGAAGAACCTTGATTATAGCTCCTTTGGTTTCCTCCTTGGTAGCAATCTCTAGCATAGTGGCCAAACTTGCCACATATGTAACATCCTTCACCATCTTGATTCCTGTTTTGTTGATGTCGTCCTCCTCTTCCTCTTGTTCTTCCTCTCCCTCTTTGTGATGAGGTGCCTTGGTCATGTCCTTGATTGCTTGAGTGGCCTTGCCTTCCTCCAAACCTTCCTTTGCCCCTTCCTTGTCCTCGTCTTCCTTTGCCCCTTTGATTACCTGCATAGAAAACTTGTGCATCCTTGCTTTTAGTTGAACTTCCACCTATGTTCATTTCTTCGGTGACCATGAGAGCAACCAATTGCTCAAAATTGGGAAGATTATCCCTTACATAAACTGAAGTGGTAAAGTGTTTCCACTTCTCATCATCTCTCAAACCATTGAGAGTATAAGCCACAAGATCGTCATCGTCTACGTGGCTTCCAATGGATCCCAATGCATCTGATAACTCCTTGACCTTAAGTATGTAGTCATTTATGCTACTCCCTGAGCTCTTCCTAAGGTTGTTGAGCTCATTCTTGAGTTGGATCTTCCTTGCTTCGGTGCTTGTTGAATAAAGCCTTTCAAGTGTCTCCCATACCTTCATGCTTGAATCCAAGTCTTGGATAAGGCCGATCATGCTATTGCTAATGTGTTGGGAAAGAATAAAGATAACCCTCTTGTCTCTTTCATTCCATTCCCTAAAGGCCCTTCTCTGGTCATTGGTTGGATTCTCATCCAACCTAGGTCTTGGTTCACTTCCACTAATCAACCCCCAAAGGCCCTTGCCCATAAGATAGTTGGAGACCCTAAGTCTCCATGGTTGATAGTTACCTTTGTCTAGCTTTTCCATTTGAGTGTTGAAGTCTCCCATATCTAGTCTTTGATACTTGACCTAGCCCTTGGCTAATGCTCCAATGTGTGTAAAATGAAAATGAGGCTCTGAGGTTACCTCAATCCAAAGCTTTCCTTAGATGGACACCTTGTGCTCTTGCAAATTTGAGTAGAATAGCTCTCCCTTGATGTGAGCTACCTCCAAGAAGCTTTTGTTGATGCAAATCTTCAACCACCAACCCCAAGAGGTCTTCTTGCTTGTATGTCATACCTCCAAGATGCCCAAATGCTCTGATACCACTGATGGGGGAAGTATCTCAACCCCTAAGCAACGACAAAGCGTGAATGACCTCCACAGGTATCCTTCTTTGACCTCTACACACCAAAAATGCTCTTACTCAGAGCTTATGCAGAGCAACTCAGGGGTAGAGAGTTGCAACACTGCCTGCGCACACACAAAGATATGCCTACTAAAAGAAAACAAACAAGCAAGCAAGGGGCTAGCTTAAGCAAGGGGCTTGCTTATCACAACTCCAGAACTTAGTGCTCACTTTACATGAGCTAAAACTCCAAGAAGATGGGCCAAAATAAGTCGGGATACATGCTCCTTTTATAGTGAGAAGTGTGCCCCTAAAATCTAGGAACTACCTTTCCAAATCAGCCTCCTAACTTGGAGGACTTAGTTGAGATGATTTGGGGAGTGGTTGAGTGACTTTTCTTGATGGAATCTCGTGGCTTTTGGCTTCCTTTGATTGCTCCACATGTCCATAAAAGATTCCCCACGAATTTGCAGCTTGAAGCTTGACTTTTAACACTCCCCCTCAAGCTTCAATTCTTCGTCCTCATCCAAGCTCCTTCATGTTGATGCATTGCTTGAATTTTGAAATCTTCATCCTATCCAAAGCCTTTGTAAACATGTCGGCAACTTGGTCCTTGGTACCTATATGATGTACTGAAACTTCCTTGGATATCACCTTTTCCCTTATGAAGTGATAGTGCACTTCGATATGCTTGGTTCTAGCATGATAGACAGGATTTGATGCTAGATGAATGCTACTCATGTTGTCACAAAAAATTGGATATGTGTCAACCTGCAAATTAAGCTCCATAAATAACTTCTTAATGCACATTAGCTCACATGTGACTTGAGCCAAAGCTATATACTCAGCCTCGGTGGAAGATAATGCCACGGTGGGTTGCTTCTTTGAAATCCATGAGATGATCTTGCTACCTATCATGACTAGGTAACCACTTGTACTTCTTCTATCCTCCTTTGAACCGGCCCAATCGGCATCAGAATAAGCTTTGACCTGCATATCATCATCAAATGAATAGAACAATCCTTCATTTATAGTGGCCTTGAGATATCGTAACATTCTTCTTGCAGCTTGCAAGTGTGTAGTCCTTGGACTATGCATAAATTGTGATAACACTCCAACTCCATATGCTATGTCAGGCCTAGTTATTGCGGCATAATTGAAAGATCCTACAATATATCGATACAAGGTTACATCCTCTAATGGCTCTCCATCAATGGAGCTTAGCTTTACATTAACTTCCATGGGATTTGAAATAGGCTTGCAATGTAGCATCCCAAACCTCTCAAGTAGGTTTAGAATATACTTCCTTTGTATGAGCATAATACCTTCTTCTTTGTATACAACTTCAATGCCAAGAAAATACCTAAGATCTCCAAGATCAGAGATCCGAAACTCCTTTCCAAGCTTTGCCTTGATCTCCTCAATGCCCTTTGTATCATTACCTGTAATGATAACATCATCTACATACACGCACATGTAGACTACAAGTTCTCCTCTTTGTTTGATGAAGAGAGATGGATCCACCTTGCATTGATTGTAACCACATTTGATCAAATAGTCCACCAATCTTTGGTTCCAAGCCCTTGGAGCTTGCTTTAGGCCATAAAGTGCCTTCTTCAACCTACAACAATGATGTGGAAACTCTTTATGAACAAAACCTAGTGGTTGCTCCATGTATACCTCTTCTTCCAAGTCTCCATTGAGAAAGGCATTCTTGATATCCAATTGAAAAAGCTTCCATCCTTTGCTAGCAGCCATTGCAATGAGTGTCCTAATGGTGCTCATCTTTGCCACGGGGCTGAATGTCTCTTCAAAGTCCACTCCATAGGTTTGTGCAAAACCCTTGGCCACCAATCTTGCTTTGAACCTAGAAATAGATCCATCTGAATTCCTCTTTACTTTATACACCCACTTATTACCAATTACCTTCATGTTATCCTTCTTGGGCACTAGAGTCCATGTTTGATTCTCCTCAAGTGCGTCGATCTATTCTTGCATTGCCTCTTTCCATTCGGTGTACCTGCTTGCATCTTCATAGCAATCAGGCTCATGATCTTCTACTACTTTGTTCATATATGCATAATGAGTTTCCATGTATGAATCATAAGTAAACCTTTGAGTTGGATACTTAACTCTAGAAGACTTCCTTTCTTCACCTTTTGGAGGAATAAACCTCCTTTGCCTTGGGAACTTGATCTCTTTCTTTGACGTGGCTTCTTTCTCCATCATGTGTCCTTCATCATCTTCAACTTCACTACCTTCTTCATCCAACTCCACCAATGTTGCTTTGCCTTTGTTGATTGATTGTGCTTCATAGCTTGATGAAGATCTCCCCCTCCATGGTGAGTTCATGCTTTAACTATCTTCATTGATGGAACACCTTGGGCCGCTTAGCTCTAGGTCGATTTGTTCTTCATCATGTCCATGCTTTTCTTCTTCATAGTCCTGCATACAATCATACTTCTTATACCAAGGGAGTAGCTCATCAAATGCTACATCCCTTGATATCCTCAAGTCCTTTGTGTTTGGGTTGAAGCACCTGTAACCTTTATGATCATTTGAATATCCTAGAAACACACACTTTTCTGCCTCTGGTTGTAGCTTGTGCCTCAATTCACTTGGCACATGTACATAACAAGTACATCCAAATATCTTCAAGTGGGAAAGATCAGGTATCTTACCATAATAGGCTTGATATGGTGTCAAGCCATGGATCCCTGAGGTAGGAGCCCTATTCATAAGATACACGGCGGTATTTGCTGCATAAGTCCAAAACATGTTAGGTACATTCATCTCATTAAGCATTGCTCTAGCGATCTCGGCAATGTATCTATTTTTTCTCTCTGCTACTCCATTTTGTTGGGGTGTGTACCTGCATGTTACTTGCCTCTTGATGCCTTGATCCATTAAAAAATCAGAAAACTACTTGGAGAAATATTCTCCCCCTCCATCGGACCTTAGCTTCTTGATATATGTACCTGTTTCCTTTTCAACCATTGCCTTGAATGCTTTGAAACATGTAAACACATCTGATTTGTTTTTTATGAAATAAACCCAAACCATCCTTGTGCAATCATCTATAAAAGTGACAAAGTACTTGTTACCTCCAATGGATTGCTCTTTGGTTGGCCCCCACACATCTGTATGTATCAACTCCAATGGATGTTGGCTTATGTAGCCACTCTTCTTGAATGGAAGTCTCGCTTGCTTCCCTAGTTGACAAGATTCACATAAATGCTTCATACCTTGTCCTTGGAAGTTGGGAAGACCTTCAACCAGCCTCTTGAATTGCATTTCCTTCATTCTTTGTATGTTGATGTGACCTATCCTCTTGTGCCACAAGTCCAACTCCGAAATCGTCTTGTTTCCATATGTGAAGTAGACATGTTGAGTGGAATGAGAATTTACCTCCAAAGTGAAGAGTCTCCCTTGCTTCTTTCCTCTTGCTATGACCTTGTAACCTTGCTTAGGGTTCTCCACAAAGCATCCACCTTTGTTGAACCTTACTTGACAACCTCTTTCAACCATTTGCCCAACGGACACCAAGTTCTTTGTGATAGTAGGTACATGCAAGACATCCTTGAGACATCTTCCTTCCTCCTTGTCATC
Organism: Ceratopteris richardii; assembly: GCA_020310875.1. Taxonomy (NCBI): domain Eukaryota; kingdom Viridiplantae; phylum Streptophyta; class Polypodiopsida; order Polypodiales; family Pteridaceae; genus Ceratopteris; species Ceratopteris richardii. Next base: position 139,757,278 of record CM035428.1, on the reverse strand, counting down.
CAAAGTTACATCTCCAACATGGAAGATCTCATGGGCTATATCATCACCTGTTTCTACATGTCCTTTACCTTTGGGAACATGTAGATTAGTAAACCAAGAAGCATTGCAACTCATATGGTTGCTACATCCACTATCAATATACCAAGTGTTATCTACTTTGCTTGAATTCCCATTCATGTGCATCATCAAGAGATTGTCATTTTCTGAACTTGTAGAAGCATAATTACCTTGGCCTTTGTATGAAGAACCTTGATTATAGCTCCTTTGGTTTCCTCCTTGGTAGCAATCTCTAGCATAGTGGCCAAACTTGCCACATATGTAACATCCTTCACCATCTTGATTCCTATTTTGTTGATGTCGTCCTCCTCTTCCTCTTGTTCTTCCTCTCCCTCTTTGTGATGAGGTGCCTTGGTCATGTCCTTGATTGCTTGAGTGGCCTTGCCTTCCTCCAAACCTTCCTTTGCCCCTTCCTTGTCCTCGTCTTCCTTTGCCCCTTTGATTACCTGCATAGAAAACTTGTGCATCCTTGCTTTTAGTTGAACTTCCACCTATGTTCATTTCTTCGGTGACCATGAGAGCAACCAATTGCTCAAAATTGGGAAGATTATCCCTTACATAAACTGAAGTGGTAAAGGTTTTCCACTTCTCATCATCTCTCAAACCATTGAGAGTATAAGCCACAAGATCGTCATCGTCTACGTGGCTTCCAATGGATCCCAATGCATCTGATAACTCCTTGACCTTAAGTATGTAGTCATTTATGCTACTCCCTGAGCTCTTCCTAAGGTTGTTGAGCTCTTTCTTGAGTTGGATCTTCCTTGCTTCGGTGCTTGTTGAATAAAGCCTTTCAAGTGTCTCCCATACCTTCATGCTTGAATCCAAGTCTTGGATATGGCCGATCATGATATTGCTAATGTGTTGGGAAAGAATAAAGATAACCCTCTTGTCTCTTTCATTCCATTCCCTAAAGGCCCTTCTCTGGTCATTGGTTGGATTCTCATCCAACCTAGGTCTTGGTTCACTTCCACTAATCAACCCCCAAAGGCCCTTGCCCATAAGATAGTTGGAGACCCTAAATCTCCATGGTTGATAGTTACCTTTGTCTAGCTTTTCCATTTGAGTGTTGAAGTCTCCCATATCTAGTCTTTGATACTTGACCTAGCCCTTGGCTAATGCTCCAATGTGTGTAAAATGAAAATGAGGCTCTGAGGTTACCTCAATCCAAAGCTTTCCTTAGATGGACACCTTGTGCTCTTGCAAATTTGAGTAGAATAGCTCCCCCTTGATGTGAGCTACCTCCAAGAAGCTTTTGTTGATGCAAATCTTCAACCACCAACTCCAAGAGGTCTTCTTGCTTGTATGTCATACCTCCAAGATGCCCAAATGCTCTGATACCACTGATGGGGGAAGTATCTCAACCCCTAAGCAACGACGAAGCGTGAATGACCCCGACAGGTATCCTTCTTTGACCTCTGCACACCAAAAATGCTCTTACTCAGCGCTTATGCAGAGAACTCCAGTGAGCTTTTGTAGACCTATAGTAGACACCAAGAGCTTTCCAATAAAACAAATTTCACTTCAAATGGATGCTTACACAAGGAGGAACAATGTCTACAACATGAGCTAGTTGAATGCTCACAACTGCCAGTCAAGCAGATACCTCACTTCACTCCAGCAAGCTTTTCTCAGAGATTATACAGAGCATGAATCTCAAACTTGGGTCAACTTTAAAGGACTTTAATAGCTACCCAATGACACCAAAATCATAGCAAATGGATACATAGAGAAGGAGAACCAGCCCTTACAACAGAGAGAAAAATATTTCCAACAGAGCCTACACACCAAGAGAGATATCAATCACACAACTTCACTAAAAATGAATGTTGCTCCCAGATTACTCAGAGAATGATCCAGAGAATTTGTGAGCATAAAATAGACTCTAATAGCTATCCAATGAGACAAGATTTACATCAAATGGATACAATATGAGGGAGAACCAATGCTAACAACTCAGGGGTAGAGAGTTGCAACACTTACTGCGCACACACATAGATATGCCTACTAAAAGAAAACAAACAAGCAAGCAAGGGGCTTTCTTATCACAACTCCAGCACTTAGTGCTCACTTTACATGAGTTTAAACTCCAAGAAGATGGGCCAAAATAAGTCGGGATACATGCTCCTTTTATAGTGAGAAGTGTGCCCCTAAAATCTAGGAACTACCTTTCCAAATCAGCCTCCTAACTTGGAGGACTTAGTTGAGATGATTTGGGGAGTGGTTGAGTGACTTTTCTTGATTGAATCTCGTGGCTTTTGGCTTCCTTTGATTGCTCCACATGTCCATAAAAGATTCCCCACGAATTTGTAGCTTGAAGCTTGACTTTTAACACTATCCACCTGTGCGCTCCCAAAGTGGATCTTAGATGGTGATCTAGACAAACTCTAGATAAAGGGCTTACTAGTTCATATTGCTATGTAAAGCTACACATGGGCCATGCTTATAGAGATTTTACAAGGGGATTTGGTATAGATAAATGTAGTCGAGAGACATTGAATAGTAGAAAACATATATAATCCAACAATATCTCCATGATCAAAATTCTTGCCATTAAAGTTCTATGAGGAAACCACGTGGCACCATAAGGACTTTATTTTTTCTTTAAATGGCAATCCCATGGTTTAGAAGTTTACACTCTACCTAACCATGGTTAGGATCACAAAGATCATCTATTACCATCAACAATCACTCATAGACCTCATCTAACTTGGAAATTAGGGTTCCAAAAATGTCCATGCTCTCATAATAGTTTCTCCTCATACTAAGGGCCTTACACTTAGAACACCATGGATCATTTGTGGTCACTTAAGGGTGTAGTATTGAGTATATCTAACACCTCCCCTCAATGCCCACTATGCAGTGAACTACCTCCTTGGTCCAATCCCAAGCTTTGGAAAGTGTCAATGATGTTTCTCTCTTGCAAGAGCCTTGGTGAAGATGTCTGCTCTGTTTTCATCAGTTGGACAATCTCCATGACCCCATCCTTGACCAACTCATGCACATAATGATACTGAGTTTCTATGTGTTGGTACGTGCATGGAAAGTAGAATACTCTATGATGGCCATGCAACTTTGGTTGTCACACTTCAACATTGTAGCCTTCCATCCTTGTATTCCTATGTGAGATAGGGCCCTCCTTAAACATACTGCTTCACATGCTGCAACATCCTCCATGTCAAATGCCTTCAAAATCTATCTTGCATACTTTTGTTGAGAGATCAAAATCACCCCTGGTTTCTACCAAACTTCAAGCACTACAAGGAATACGGGCGCATAGCGATGATTAAGGCGACACAATTTCGTTGCTATTTTATGTTGGAGTTAGATGTCTGCGGAAGCACACAAACAACACAAGGAAGAAGAAGAAGCTTGGAGCACAACACACAAGACTGAATGTATTACTAGAGAATGTACAAAGATAAGAAGCCCATTAGGGCAATAGGCATATATACAAGCCGGGGGAAAAAAACCTCCTAAAGAGGGAAAAAAGTGCCCTGGCGGTCCTAGTGTGTTCACACACATCACTACCTACATATGTCAACAAATCCCCCCTGGGAGGGTGAACAAGGAGCTGGCACTCATGTATAAGGAAGTGCCAAGCTATGCGGAAATCACTCCACAAAAGGAAGTAAGCCCAAAGCTTTGCGGAAAGCTTCAAACTTCTCCCTAGGCAGAGCCTTCGTGAAAAGGTCTCCTATGTTCTCCTGTGTGGGCACATATGCCAAGCTGATCTCCCCAGCAGAGAACCTCTCCCTAACATAGTGATAATGCACCTCAATGTGCTTAGTGCGAGCATGGAACACAGGGTTCCTCACAACTGCCAATGCGCTCTGACTGTCAGTGAAGATGGTGGTGGTAGAAGACTGGCCAACACCCAAATCAGCCATAAGGCATCTGAGCCACACATACTCAACAGTCGCTGTGAAAGCTGCCCTATACTCAGCCTCACAACTGGAAGTGGCCACAGTAGGCTGCTTCTTGCTCAACCAAGATATACATGAGCTACCAAGCATGAAGCAAAAACCACTGGTGGACATACGAGTGTCATAGCAACCAGCCAAATCTGAGTCGAAAAAAGCATGCAAATCTGGCCGCGGTAGTGATCCCCCCTTGGGATAAAACAACCCAAGTAGCCGAGTACCACTCAAGTAGCGAAAGATGCGCTTAACCGCCTTCCAATGTGTGACTCCTGGGCAATGCATAAACCTGCTCATCTGTGAGACAGCAAACTGAATATCTGGCCGAGTAATACATAAATAAATCAAGCATCCAACAGCCTCCTGATAGAGAACAACATCAAATGCATCTCTAGCATCATGAAGACTCAATCATAAACCTGTCTCCATAGGAGTGTCAATAGGCTTACAGTCTTCAAGGCCAAAACGCTGCAATAATGTGTCAATATATCTCGTTTGACACAAAGCTATTCCACCATCAACTTGCATAAAATGAATGCCCAAATAGTGATGCAAATGCCCCAAATCAGACATCTCAAATGAGGCATGCAAATCAGCCTTGAAATCAGCAATATGCTTCTCAATAGGACCAGTGAGCAGCATGTCATCAACATAGATAACAATGATGAGAAGCACATCATTAGCACGCTTAACATATAAGGTGCTTTCAGTTGGACTGTTCTCAAAACCATGTGCAACCAGATAGGCATGTATCTTCTCATACCAAGCACATGGTGCTTGCTTTAAACCATATAATGCCTTCTTTAACCTGCACACCTGGTTTTCATGCCCTTTTTGCACAAAGCCACGGGGCTGAAAACATACACTTCTTCATGCAAGTCACCATTCAGAAATGATGTTTTAATGTCCAACTGATGTACATTCCAACCATGATGGGTTGCAAGTGCACAAATGCTCCAAACATTAGTCATACGGCATGTAGGTGCAAAGGTCTCATCAAAATCAATGCCTCTTTCTTGCGCATAACCCTTTGCAACAAGCCTAGCCTTATACCTGTCCAATGTACCATCAGGTTTACGCTTCAGCTTGTATACCCACTTAGTGCCAATGGCCTTCTTGCCGAGAGGCAAGTCACATAAAGACCAAGTACCATTCTTCATTATAGCATCATATTCAGATTGCATAGCAGCCATCCAATTTTCTGAATTTTGTGCTTCATCAAACGAAACAGGCTCATTCTCATCACATAGACCAGAGGCAGCCATAGCATAGCAATCTGATGCAATAGAGGCACTATGAGAGCCTGAACGAGTATGATATGACAGAGGTGCATCTAATTTGCTGTCATGCAAAGTCTGCACCAGCCATTTTGGCATAGTTCTTGCCTGCTCAATATCAGCTCTCTCATCAATAAGTGCATCATGTACATCTACATCAGAAATAGAATTATCTACATCATCACATGAAACTTGCAAAGGCTGAGAAGTTGCCTCATAAGGACTAGCACTAGACTGACCACCTGTAAAAAGAGGCATCAAAGTATCATACATGTCTTTGGAGCTAACAGATGTCTCCTTGGTACATGAAAGCAATGGCTGAATAGCATCTTCCACAAAAACATCACGGCTAACCAGAATGCATTTAGTCTGTGGATGATACAGATGATAGCCTTTACTTTCAGAACTGTACTCAACAAAAATACATTTTACTGCCTTATCATCTAATTTTCTGCGATGTTGTTCAGGCACTAATGCATATGCTAAACAACAAAAAACACGCAGATGAGCAACAGATGGATTGCGGTCATGCCAAGACCCATATGGAGTGATAGACTACAGCGCTTTAGTGGGACACCTGTTCAGTACATATACTGCACACATGACAGTCTCAAGCCAGAAATTATGTGGTAAAGCCTGACTCTTGACCATGCACCTCACCATCTCCATGAGTGACCTGTTCTTTCGTTCAGCAACTCCATTCTGTTGAGGTGTATACGGCATTGTACACTGGTGTTTTATCCCACGTTTAGCCAGAAATGCATTAAAATCAGAAGACATATATTCCCCCTCTCGATTAGAACGGAGGGTGCCCATTTTACATGCTGACAGATTTTCAGCCAAAACCAAAAACTATTTAAAGCACATGAACACTTTGGACTTTGCCTTCAATGGATATACCCATGCATACCTGGAAAAATCATCAATGAAAGTCACGAAGTAAAGATAGTTTCCAAAAGAAGGTGTTTGCATAGGACCGCAGACATCACTATGTACAAGCTTGTAGCCCGAACTGAACCATCTTTTGGAAAGGAGGAACGCTGCATTTTGCCCAAAATACAGCCTTCACATACATGTTTTCGAGGTGCCTCAAGCTTGGACAAAGAAGACACCATATCAGATTTCTGCAGGTGCAGCAAACTAGCAAAATTCAGATGACCAAAGCGCGCATGCCAAAGCTTTGCATCTCACATAGCCTGAGAATTATGAAGTGCACATGCCGAATCATTCACAGATCTTTCATAGTCTATGAGCTTATACATCCCACGATATAAAATGCCAGAACCAATAATAACATCGCCATTTGACAGATCATGAACTGTACATCTGTCATCAACAAATTTCACAACCAAGCCAATCTTGGCTAATGCAGAAACTGATAACAGATTCTTCTTGATCCCTGGCACAAATAAAGCATCTGATAAGGTGAAAGAACTACCATCAGCAGTAGTCAGAATGATCTTACCAACTCCCATAACAGGATAAGAGGAGTTATTGGCGCATCTGACAGTATTCCCTGTAGGGGCAGGCTCGAGGGAAGAGAAGAAACTGCGCTGCGAGGTAATATGTTTGGTCGTGCCACTGTCAAAGTACCAAACATCTGCGTCCACTACAGACATGCACTGCTCATGAGAAGATGGGTCAAAACTACAAACAGTAGTAAACACCCATTCTTCTTCCTGCACAAGATTAGCAGACTCTGCTTTTGGTGTTGAGGCTTCTGCAACAACCATTCCAGCCTCCTTTTTCTTTGCCTCTTTTGCAGCCAGTTTTGGACAGTTCTTTATGATATGATCATTCCCTTTACACTACTTGTAAAACAGTTTTTGCTTTTCTGATTTCTTCTCATCTTTATCCTGGTTCTTCGAATGTGCAGCATTTGCAGATTTTTGCTTACTAGTAGAAGAGCTCCATTTTCCTTTGCCCTTCTGACTAGCCAGGAAAGCTTCATCTGCAACACGCATAATGGACCTGTTCTGCCTGGACTGATCTTCCTCCAACAAAACAGAGACTAACTCCTCAAATGATAAGGCATTCGGATTGCCTTTCATCATCAACTGAAGAGTAGAATCAAAACTCTGATATGAATCAGGAAGACCATTCAGAACGATCTGCACAAGTGAGCTATCTGGTATAACCTCATCAGCAGAAATCAACTATTCCTTCAAATCTTTGATCTTCGTTAGGAAACTGTCCATAGAATCACCTTCATTCATGTGCTCACTCTCCAATTGTTTTTGGAGGTAAGCAACATGAGCCTCATTCCTAGCTTGGTACAATGTGGTAAGTGTATCCCAAGCATCCCTAGCTGTTCTACAAGAGCGAATATAAGGAATAATGGCACGTTTGATAGACAAATCTATCAATGCATGTGCCTGGGCATCTCTGCCATCCCAACGAATCTGCTCTGCAGTAGGTGCAGCAGAAACAGCAACACGAACAAGAATCTACACAATATCATCTTCGACACCATCTTCATCAGCTCTAGCACCTGTATTCGCAATACCTGTTGTTACAGGTGTAACAGGACGTCTTTCAACACCCTGCACAATGTTCCACAATCCTTTTGCAACCAATACATGTCGCATCATATAAGCCCATAATGGGTAGTTGGTACTATCCAACTTATCCTCAACAGCCAACATACGGAATACATCACTGCTTTCAGCCATGGTGAGTGACTAAAATATCTTGATGTATAAAATTGAATGTATCTCAAAAAGTTGAACGGAACTACCTAGAAGAGTTTTGCTAAACCTGTAGCAGACTTTGAGACGCTTATATTGGCGAACAGAAACAGGTATATACCTTTGGCACAAAAAGACGAAATAGCCTGCACAAGCGTTGCGATAGTGCATTCGGAGGCCGAAACCAGCTCAGATCGCGATTTCGGCACCACAAAGCGAAGCAATTTTGATCTCTGAAACACCCTGAGTATGCTCAACAAATTTCGTACGAATCTGAGACTGCAAACAGAGGAGTGTCGACGGCGCCCTAGATAAAGCGACGACCTGCTTTGATACCAATTGTTGGAGTTAGATGTCTGCGGAAGCACATGAATAGCACAAGGAAGAAGAAGAAGCTTGGATCACAACACACAAGACTGAATGTATTACTAGAGAATGTACAAAGATAAGAAGCCCATTAAGGCAATAGGCGTATATACAAGCCGGGGGAAAAAAGCCTCCTAAAGAGGGAAAAAAGTGCCCCGACGGTCCTAGTGTGTTCACACACATCACTACCTAAATATATCAACATTTTATTGCAAAAAGCATCGCAAGAAGCGTCGAGCATAGACCATCGATTAAATGACGAGCTAAACGATGTTTTTTTTTTTTGACAGGTGGCACGACGGGATGTGCGACGCTTGCATAGAGCATTGCTAAAGTGACGGTTTAAAAAAGCATCACATAAGCGAGACTACTAACATCGCTTATGGGACACCAATTCCAGTGGTTTCTATGATGCCTTACCATCACTTACACGACGGTTTGTTGACAAAAAAATTTAAAACGTTGGAGGCTCTTCAATCGGCATGTTCACGCATCTGATCGAAGAGCTCTTCAACGTTCGCAATTGCCCTGCACTTACGAGTTGAAACAAGTATATGAATAATTGTTGTATTGCCTAATCTCTATCTTATTGTCTCTCTCTGTCTCTATTTCTCTCTTTCTATGTCTTTCTCTCTTTGAATTCTCTCTCTCTCTCTCCTCTCTCTCTCTCTTTATTGCAGGTTATTCAAGAAGCTAACCAAGCAAAAAGTATGGCTAACTATTGTACGTACAATTTCCATTCTTTGTATATCATTTGAATTGTGTTATTTTCATTAGTTAGCATACTCACACTTATTGATATACACATATACACTTATACATGATGAAGATGCACGCTCACACATATACACATGCACATACACACACATATATACACACACATACATGTGCACATACACTTATACATACACATGCATATGCACAAACATTTCTACAACCACATAAAAAGACTTGCATGCATGCATTATTGCATATATACATACACATACACACATTAACATATACTTAAATACATGTATATGCACATCCACATGCATGCACATTCACATGCATGCACATGGATGCAAATAGAAATGCATCCACATGCACATGCATGTCTCATACATATACACATGCATATACATACATTTGTATATGTTTATACACATACACATACATATGCACATATGTATATATGCACACACATATATATGCGCATACATACACACACATATACACATGCACACACACATGCACATACATACATATACACATATACATGCACATACACACATATACACATACACTTACACATATACATGCACATACATATACACACACATATACATGCACATGCACATACTCATATACACACATATACACTTACACATGCACATGCACATACATACATATACATACACATACACATACATACACATATACACTTACACATGCACATGCACATACATGCATATACACATATACATATGTACATACATTCATATACACCCACATATTACACACATATACATGCCCATACGTACACACATATGAATGAATTATATAATTAAAGTATTAAAACACATGCTTAATATAAAAAGTAATAACAATCAATAGAACAAAACTTTTCATTACTTAATACCATACACACAATTCAAAAAATAACTGAAATGAACAATATATAGATATATATATGTATATGTATATATATATATATATATATATATATATATATATATATATATATATATATATATATATATATATATATATATATATATATCAATGTAGATACATATAATCCAATGTTATAATAAAAAATCCTAATCATCATCATCATCATCAGCATCATGATCATCCTTATCATCCTCATCCTCTGATCACCCTATGACGATCGAGATCATCCCTCCTATCTCTGTCTCTCCACCTCATCCATATCTACCTCTCCATAATACTCTTGTATTACATATAACAAACATAAATAAGTAAAACAATTAAAACATCCATAAAAATAAAATAATTATATAAATTTTAATAATACTCACAAAGGCATCCGGATGATCTTGCATATACTCCCTCAAATGCCGATAGCCAAAATGTGTAGCATACTCGATCTCGTGTTTTGTAGGATATCAGCCATAATCCTTTCGCTGCATTGAAACAAATAAAAAAGATTAGTTTCTTGTATTTTAACTAAAATAAAAAATATACTCACAATAACACATATACTTACAAATGTAGCTACAAAACCATGATTGCCCATTTGGCCTAGGTGTGATGTGTGGCCCAACTCAACTCTCTTCTTTGCAGCAGCCTATTTATTTAAGAAAAAAGAAATACATAAATTAAATGTAAAAAAATACTAAAATATATGAAAATTATAAATATAAACTATTAATTTGTATACCTTCTACTGAGGAAATGACTCTTGAAGACGTAGCTGTCTACGAAAAAACTGCCATGTCTCAGGTGGTATGTTAGGTCCCCTCTTTTTTTTTCCACCGTACAATATTGCGTGTTAATTTAATCTCAAACAGAAAAAAAAATCAGAATACATACACATATATACACACACATACACATCCACATACCCACATACACATATACATGCAAACATATACGCATACATATATGCATACATATACACATATACATACATATAGCATAAACACACATATACATATTAACATATATACGTACACACACATGCATGCATATATAATCATTCATACAAAATACATGCATTTATCCCACAAGAATGTGTATTTGTGTATATGTGAATATGTGACATATGTGTGTATGTGTAAATGTGTATATGTGTGTATGTGTAAATATCTATATGTGAATGTTTATGTATGTAAATAATCACATTATTAATATCAAATACCATTATTTGTAGATTCTGATCAATCAGATGGAACTCCACCACCATCTCCTCATCGTGCAAGGACTATATTCTGTAAGTATATCAAATATTTAATTTTAAATATATTTGATGGATACATAACTTATATATTTTTTTGTTTCTTATTATAATCAGATTCAGATCAATTAGAGGGCACTCCACCACCTCCTACCCATGCAACGACTTCACATGTGTCCTCCGATAGGAATTATGATGAATTTTACTATCAAGAGCATATTATATGTTGGTTTAAATCTTGTTATGGCACGTATCGAAGACCATGATTGGAATGTATTGAACACGAGGCAGAGTATGGTACTTTTGAGCATGCACCATCACCTGGTAAACGTGATAATGCTTGGGTATGTATTTTTTCTATACATTAATGTCATTATTTTATTTAAAAACCATATACAAAATCAAATTACTATTGATATATAGGAATACTTGCTCGATGATGATGATGATGATAATTCTTCTCATAATGTTAATATACATCATATGCGTCATGGACTTGTTGTTCATCAATTACAAGCAAAGGTTTCTAGAAATCTTTTACCTCATGGTTTAGAGACTCAAACGGTTGGAGATTATCCATTGCCAACTCGTGATCGTTCCCTAGTACAAAAATATGATAGAAGAAGATATGGAGGATGGAATAGAGGACCACTTGCTTTAGATGAAGAGGTTTTCAACTTTTGGGGTAATCGTTATATGATTGCTCCATCCATTATTACTAATGTTGGTCGTGTCTCTTTATTGTAGAGGATTTGTATGTGCCTCCTAACTCTGAAGTCACTCTTATGTCATTTTGTGGTCCTATATATGGATGGGGAGATCGGCATCGACTTGCATGTTATGTTCAAAGCATGAGTACTTATGGAATATGCTTGAATGCAGCATTGCTTACTAGTAGAAGGATTCACATGTAGAAAATGAAAGATTATATATTGATGGAAGACCTTATATGCATGGAAATATAGTAGGTTTAATAAATATTAGTAGAGGGTTACATAATACTTCAAGGACTAATTGCACATTTGAGGAGCGTGAAAATAGTCAAGAATCACCATACATGAGTAGAGATGTATCACGATACATAGTTGTCAATGCTATTACTACATTACATGTTGGTGATGAACTATAAGTGAATTATGGATGGCGTAGACCTCCAAGAGCACCTTTTAGCTAGAAAGAATGAAAAATTTCTATCCATATATAATAGCTTATATATTTAATTTTATGTTTAAATTTTACTTTTTACTCATTTATGGAATACTAATGAATTTTATTCATGCGCGTAGATTCCAACATATGATGCTGATGATATTCCTCCACACCATTCACAATTGCCAGTAAAACCTCATTTATCAAAAGCTTCTATGAGGAGGCTACGCAAAAGTGATCCTCTGGAATATGCAAGGTTGAAAGATCTATATTCAAAAGAAGATAAAGTACAAGATTTGTGTGACAATGATGAAGATGATGGCATGGAAGATTTTATTGAGGATTGGTATCAAAATGACAGTGAGAGCATTGATATTTCTAAAAATGAGAAATATCTTCAAGAGGAATGTCTAAAGCATGAATATGAAGGAAGTCGTTTGACACGACTAAGTGCGAACTTACTTATATATATATATATATAAGAATATATATAAATACATGCATATATAAACATACACACACATATACACATATACAGAGTAAGGTCAAATTATACATACCTCTATCAAATGAAGATGTTTTGTCCATCTAGCCTTTAGAATTGTCCACCCAACCTTTAGAATCTTCTTGACACATATGTTTCTCCTATTTCCAAAATCAAATGAACCCAATGACTTTTCAAGAGCCTAATCAACATGTTATAGCTACCAATCAAAATCCACAAGTAGCTCCTACTCAAGCATATCAAGTTCCTCCAATGCATAATCCTCCAATGCATAATCCTTCAATGCAAAATCCTCATCCTCATGTGCAAAATCCTCAAATGTATCAAAACATGTATCCTCAAGCTTCTCAAATAGCTTTTCAAAATCCTCAAAATCAAAATTTTCAAAATCATCAACTGTATAATATGGAAGCTCCTCTTGCACCTCAAGTACCACATGTTGCTCCCCAAGCTCCTCAAATACATCAATTGCATTTTCAAAATCCTAATTATCCTGTTCAAGCAATACCTTATCAACAAAATCCTCAATTTCAAAATTTCCCACCACAAGTTAATCAAAATCCTCAAAATCAAAATGGTTTTGTGCGTGGCCCTCGTAGGTGTCCTTGGTGTGATTCGTTAGAGCACTTTTTGAGAGATTGTGAACTATTGAAGGCTGCTAAGGAGCAACGACTAGTAATAGACATAGACAAAAAAATCTGTGACTATCCATCTAGGCTACCTTTGCAAGGAAATTATGGTAAGGGAGGAATGAAAAAACACTATGAAAATATAACCATAACGGATGTAGGAACTAGAGGAGTGAAACTAGAAGCTCTTGACGAACAAGTGGAATCAAGTAAACCCACAAAGGAAGGTGATTTTTCCATAGAGGCTTTAGTAAGAGCACGAGATGAGATTAGGAGAATAACAGCTTGGGAGTCACCGATAGAAGATCAATCTCTTATTTCTCACATATCCAATGTAGAAGAAAAACGAAAAAGAGATGAAGCTGAGCCTAGTGAAAGAAGAGTGACTCGAAAACAAACCTCAGAGGGAATAGAAACAATCATAGAGCAAGGAGAAACATCACAATCCAAAGATAAAAAACAAGAATCAGAACCCAATGAACAAAAACAAGAGGAGAAACAAAAAGGGAAGAAGACAAAGCAAAGAAAAACAGAACCAAAGCCTTTAGATAAACAAGAACAATCAAAACAAACTGAAGACCAAACACGAGAACATGAACAAAAAAAAGACCCTGAGCAAAAACAAAAGAAACCAAAGAGAAAACCTAAAGCCATCTTGATTTCAGAAATTGAGAGAAAAATAGATCCTATGGAGATTTTAGATGACATTTTGCTTAAGAGTCAAGTGACTATGTCTTTAGAACAAGTTTTCTCTATTGCAAAGCCTGTTTTTAAAGATAACTTTATCGGCCTAATTAAAAGGAAGAGGTTTCCGCTTAATCTAGATACTGAGATGCAAGATTCTCTAGATCAAGATCAAGCTATGAATGAAGCCTTAAACTTTGATGAATCTGATGAAGAGGACTTTGATGATGATGAAGTAAATGTTAATAAAAATTTCTTAGGACCTATTCAACCTGACCATGAAAATCATGAAAACAATCCTGAAAGTCACTTTAAAAGAACATTTTGGTCTAGAGGTACATCAGAGATGCATGTTAAAATAGGAAATGATAAGAACACTATCACTGTAAATGCATTAGTAGATTCCGGCTCTAAAATCAATGTGATTTCAAGAGAAGTCTATGATAAGTTTCGATGGCCCATAGATAAAGATTGTGGATGGCGTATGAGAACTGCAGATAATGGTGTAGGTACCCTGTATGGAGCTTGTGCTAGTGTGCCCATATCCATAGGAGGAATCACAGAAGAGTTTCACTTTTTTATTCAAGATAATTGCTCCTATGAAGTTCTCTTAGGTCAACCCTTTATTTGTGAGAGTCGTATGGAAACTAAAGCCATGGATGATGGGTCTACCTATGCTAGATTTAAGTCTAAGGATGGAATGCAATCACTTCAAGTCATGACAGTAGGAGTGAATCATCCTAGGAATCAATTATCAATTAGAAAGAAACCTATTGTTACTCAGGGTCATGAGCATGCTTGTAGTGATTGTGCACCTCGATTCATGTTTGGAGCTACATATGATCAAAATTTCGGATAGAATCCATTGTTGAGCGGGACAACAGTGGATATTGGTTTGACATCTCGCAGCCAACCAACCTGTTCAATAGTTTGTCACTTTGTTTTCCACATTCTAGATTAGATTTTCTTCATAAGAGTCAATTGTCCAAGTCTTTTATCCAAAAAACCCAAAAAAATTATAAAAATAACAAAATCATGGAACATGATGAGAACATTGAGCATGTGATTGAAACATCTCATTGTTTCTCTACTCTTGAGGAGTTAGAGTTATGTCTTCAACAAAATTCTAATTCCCATATTATTCTTCTTTCTTCCCTTGATGAGTATGCTCTAATCCAAGAGTATGCTCTCAATGTTGACAAGTGCTCAAAATTTAACCAAACACATGATGCCTTAGTTGAAACAAAATACAAAACTGTAGACAAAAAAATCAAACCCATAGCTCAACCGTTACCTCAAGGAAGTAATGAAAAAATTATTGATGTGAAAAATGATCCAATTCTTCAGGATAAGAAAAACATAGGACATACATTCACGGATGAGACAATCAAACAAGTGAAAATTGGTAGAGATGATGACTTTCTTTTGAGATAAATTTGAGAGAGTCATACGTAGCCATGGAAAAGCCTTTACTATGTATCCTCATGAGATTGGTTGTGTAGATCCTAAGCTAGTTGCACCCATGATAATCTTTACTATTCCACATATTCCATGGAATCTTCGTCCTATACCTGTTCCAAAGGCTCACTTACCTGAGCTAATGAAACTACTTAAGGAGAAGATAAACATGAGAATTTTAGAGCCATCTTTTGCACCTTACTCAAATAGATGGTTCACTGTGCCTAAAAAGAATGGGAAACTACGTTTTATTCAAGATCTCCAACCCGTCAATAAAGTCACCATAAGGAATGTAGGAACAGGACCCATTATAGATGAGTTTGCTTAATCATTTTCAGGACATTCTATCTATTCAATGGGTGATTTATATTCTGGATATGACCAATTCCAGTTAGCAATTGACAGTCGTGACATAACCACAATGAAAACTCCTTTAGGCTTAGTGCGAATGTGTACTTTACCTCAAGGAGCGACTAATTCTGTGGCTCATATGATGAGTGCTATGAATATGGTCTTACGTGACTTTATCCCTCATATAACTATGCCATTCATTGATGATATTCCAATTAAAGGGAGTGAGGAACGTGTAAAGGACATTACTTTAGATTCATCGGGATGTCGTAAATTTGTTCTTGACCATATCTCTGATTGTGAAAGAATATTTCAACGATTTGAAGAGGTAGGTCTCACATTTTCCATAGAGAAATCTGTTTTTGGTGTCAACGAGGTACTTATTGTTGGACATTTATGTGGCCATTATGGTCGAAAGCCATACCCACAAAAAGTTGATGCCATTAGCAAGATTTCTGAAACATGTAACAACGTGAGTGAGGTACGTAGATTTCTTGGTGCTTGCATCTTTTATGTTATTTGGATCCCTCACTTTGCTCATGTTGCTGATTGTCTTTATGACTTGTTGAGGAAGAAACGAAAATTTATTTGGACTGACAAACACACTCAAGCTATGCGTAAATTGAAGAAATTATTGCTTAAAGCTCCCATCCTTAAGCGTGTAGACTATTTTGCTAACAAACCTATTATATTGACTGTTGATACTAATCCTATTGGTATAGGTTGGGTCATAAGTCAAAATGATAGTGAAGGGAATAGATATGCAATTAGGTTTGGTGCCAAAATTCTACATGAAACACAACGAAAATATCCACAGATCAAACGAGAACTATGGGGTATGGTAACAGCTTTGAAAACAGACAAAGAATATTTCATTGGTGCAAATGTCAAAGTTGAGACTGATTGTTTGCCTCTCATTGGAATGATAGCCAATTGTTCATCTCCTGATATAGCCATGCTTAGATGGATCTCATATATTAAGTTCATAAATCCTGAATTAGTTCATATTTCAGGTAAGTCAAACTCAGTTGTTGATATGTTATCGAGAGCTAGATTTGATGATGATCTTGAAAGTGATCTAATAAAGAATGTGAATTTAGTTGACTATGTTCCACATATATATGAGTATGAGCAATTTCATGAGTCTGAGTACGAAAATGAATGGAGAGACATAGGAAAGTATCTTAGTACACTACAACCATTACCTAACTGGACTACGAATAGATTCCGTAACATTAGGAAACGAGCTTATAACTTTTTCCTATGTAATGGTTATCTTTGGAGACATGCTAAGGGTAAGGTTAAGAATCCACAACGAGTTCTAGGAAAACGAGGTATTCAATTGCAAGTAATGAAGGAAATGCATGAGACATTATGGGCAGGTCATAAAGGATTTTTTGGAACATATGAAAAAATTAGAAGTACCTATTATTGGCCTAGGATGTATGTTGACATTAGTAGCTATGTTTCTACATGTTCTACTTGTCAACTTCATTCATCAGTCAAACATAGAGATCCGTTGCATCCTACTTATCCACCTTGTATTCACTACAAGTGGGTAGTAGATCTTGTAACTATGCCTAAAGGTATTGACAAAATGCGTTACATTGTACTTGCAAGAGAAGACTTAACTAATCATGTAGAGGGACGTGCACTACGATCTAAGACCACTGCCAATGTTTGCAAATTCTTGCTTGAAGATGTCATAAGTCGCTTTGGGTACATAGAGAAAGTAGTTGCCGATCGTGGAGAGTTAAATGCGAGAGAAGCTAAAGAGTTCTTTGAGCGTCACAGTATTCGTTTGTCTCTCACCACTGCATATAATCCAGAGGCCAATGGTAAAATAGAGAGAGGGCATCCACCTATTGTGAAAGCCATATCTAAAGCATGTAACGGTGACATCAAACAATGGCCTAAATTCTTACCTTTTGCACTTTGGGCAGATAGAATGACATGCACACGTACTACTGGATATATGCCTGCTGAACTCATGTATTGTCAAAAACCATTGTTTCCAATTCAGTCTCATATTTCTGCATGGTCAAATTTGCCTTGGTCTGAAAACATGTCTACTGATGATTTTTTGAGTTTGTGTATTAAACAGTTAGAACAAGGTAAATTAAGACTTGATGATGCTGTTGAAAAATTAAGAGAATCTAGAATGAAGAACAAGCATTATTTTGATAAAACTCATCGATTGCGTCCTAAGCCAATTGAAGTAGGAGATTGGGTGCTCATTTATGATAGTACATTTGACTCTCAATATGATGCACGCAAAAAGCTCACTCAACGGTGGTTTGGGCCATACATTGTATCAAAAGTCAACAACAATGGTACGTATGCTCTTTGTGAATTAAATGGTGTTGCACTAAAAACTTTGATTGCAGGTAAAAGGATAAAGCTATTCAAGAAACGTGATAATGACGAGTACATTTTGGATGAGGACATTGAAGAAGATGAAAACAATGAGGCCGATTCATAAACAGGAGTATCCATGTTAAAAATAAAAAATAAAAAAATAAAAAATAAAAAAAAGGAATTAAAAAAAAAAAGTATAAAAATATCATTAATTTTTCAAGTTCATGTTGCTTTGTTTTTTTTCAAGTTCATTCTATTTTTTTTCCATGCTTGTTTCATGCATGTTTTTTTTCAGTCTTTGCATTGCATTGCATTGCATATCCACATCACTTGAGTCAAAAAAGGCAAATGATGATTTCTCTACTTGTGTAAAATTGTATCTTAAGTAGTAACTTATCTACTAAGAAATTGATTATAATCTAGGATTGTGGAAAGATAGGGCATGTAGATTTGGAGGTTTATTTTGGTGACAAGACTTTCATATATAAACATGCATATGTATCCTGTATCGAAAGCATAATTGTTGAAATCCTATCTCCTGCTATTGCATGTTTCTACATCCTTAGTCCATCTCACAGCACTTGTATCGGAGTTTAAACGACTGTTCTCCGTCATCAAAAATGGTTGTACCTTGTATCGGGGTTTAATTTTTCCCCGTCATCAAAAAAAAAAAAAAAAAAAAAGTTGCTACATGTTACCAAGAAGTTTACACTTTCTTCCACCCCAAAAAAGTGATCGTAACCATAAAGTTGCCGAATCATCATCATCAAAAAAAAAAAAAAAAAAGAGCAAGCCAAAGGAGGATAAAGAGGCAGAGTAGAATAAATCATGGGCTATATAGGCAGATTTATGCATTAGTGGAGTTTAGTTAGATTTCCTTGCATGTTATTAGAGAAAGAGCATATTCATATTTATGTAGGAAAGGAGTTGATCTAAAATAAGCTAAAGATGAAAGATGTCTCTTGAAAATCCTAAATCTTTGTTTATAATCATATTTAAGGTAGATTGCTTTATGAAAAAGGTACAAAATTTTCTTCAAGATGAGAGGAACTGATGCTTAAAACGACTCAATACATCCACTTCCACTTCATATTGATGCTTGTTTTTTTTCTTTCTTGTTGCCAATGTTGCTTGTTCATTTGCATATATGTTGCCTATTTGTTCATGCATATTCATGTTGCCTGTTTCAATTATTTCTTTCATGCAAATTTTGCTTCATGTCACGTTACCTACTTATTCATGCATATAATCAATTTTCCTTCCATCTTTCTTATGTTGCCTATAAAAGAATTTGATGCCTGGAACATTTTGTTTTTCACAGATGCTAGAGTGGCACTTCCGGAGGAATCGCAGGTTTAGTGGGGGCGAATGTCGTCGAGATTTGCTCTCCTCTCTCACTTGTGAAGGCCTACAAAAAACATATTTGGCGAAGGTAGCCAGAATTCCCCGAGAAGTCCAGGATGCATCAAGGATGTCAAAGGAAGGTCACATACAAAGTTTCAAAGAAATCAAGAAAGTCCATGGTAGCGGTCAAAGCTGGTCAAAGCTGGTCAAAGTTGGGAAATTAGGGCAAAAATTTCATTGTCACCAAATTAGATGAAAATCCATATACTTGTAAAGATTGTCAAAGGCAGTCTATAGCCCAAATTTCAGCAGAAAATGGATTTTGTAGCACATTGATATGCTATGTTCATTTTGTAAAAATGTAATTTTTCTAGTTTGACCCTACAAATTCTTGTATAGAAAATTATGTTAGCGATATGGTTTGGCATGTATAAAGATCATATGTGGATACATATTTGTACAAATTTTCAAGGCTATCAGAGCTTCCTAGACACCTTAATGCCACCTTGCAAGCTTCCAAATGTAGTCAAACTTGTACGAGGGAGATTCAGATGGGAGTTCTTCCTGCATATTCCTGAAGGAGATCTTTGGAAACATAGTCCTACAAAGTTTCATCTTCATCAAAGTCTTTTTGGAGGGTCAAAGAGCACAAAGTCCAGTTTTCAAGGTCACCGCAGTTTTCTAGAATAAGAAAATTGAAGGCTTGAAGGGCTGCCACATGTCAAAATATGATTGAACCATGGTGTACGGTCAAGATGAGCTCTTATTCAAGGGTGGAGATGCACTAAAGCATAAAGGAAGGAGGATCCACGAATTTTTTCCATAAAAGAAGACTTTTTTGACAGTTAAAGATCAATAATGCAAAGTTTCTCCAAAAATAGTGGCTTATCTTATCCGAATTGATGTCAGCACTGATCCGACGGTCCAGATCATCCCCAGATCCAATGGTGGAGAATGAGGGCGCCTAAATTTCACTCCTTTACACTAGATTTGATAGAAAGAACAATTCCAAGCCATTGATTTGATTAATCAAATGGTTGTAATCGAAAGTAGTGATCCTAGAGTTGAGAGTTGATTTCTCTAGATCCAAGGGCCCAAATTCATTCAAAAAACTATATAAACCCCCCTCCAAACTCCTAGAGCATCATTGTTATGCATCCATAGGGCTCATGCTAGCTTACGGTTTCCTTGAGACGATCACCCTCGGTTGAGCGAGTGAGGATCCAAGGTGAGCTAGTATGAGTATAGAACCTAGTTTCAAATTTAAGTTAGAACTCCAATCTAGGATAGGCTCTTGAAACCAGCATCTCTATCTTGACTCACCCTCGGTGGAGCGTGTGAGTGAGTTAGAGCTGATTTTAATGAGTCTTAGACTTCTTTAGTTAGACGTTACGAGCCTAGACAGACATAGGGTCACTAGAGTGGAACTCACCTTCTTACGTGTGACATTCGGTTGAACTGTCATGGTTTGAGGGTCGGAACCACCTTTGATCAGTAGACTGCTTAGCATGACGTACCACGATGATATTTTACATGTAACTTAATTCAAATTCTTTTAATTCATGTCACTTGTCACTTGTCTCTTGTCTCCTCTCTCAGTCTCTTAAGTATTTTTACATGTCTTCTATTTCTTCTATGTGTGAGAAGGCTCCGCAGTATTGCGTTGAACCAGTGAGGATGTTTCTTTGAGCTTGTGAGTAAAATCCATCATCATAATTCACTTGCATGCATATAATCCATACATACCCATACATATTGATTAGTTTTTGAAAGTGTATAAGAAGCTCCAATATTGGACCATTCTTCCTTTCGAAACTGGTTTATGTGTAAGGGTTCCATCTATTCTCGTCATGCATACATATCATCCAAAGAAGACTATGCATATGGATTGGAATTAGGAAGTGTTTAAGAAGCTCCTTCAATGGACCATTCTTCCTTCCAAATTTCATTCGTATGTATGGTTCTCTTTCATTCTTATCATTCATGTTCATAAATCTAACTTGCACTCCTACATTCCTATTCCCATAATCATTTCAACATCTCTCTCTTCTCCATACTCAACATTAATTTCACTTTCATGTCCTTAAACCTTCCAACATTCATTAGCTTCATACACCCTGTGTGTGCCACGACCGGACCCGATCCACCCGGATTGCGATCACCTCCACACCGGGCAAAAGACAAGTTAAAGATATGAATATATATCTTGCTCCTCTGATTGACGATCTCCAAGAGTTATGGAGAGGTATTAATGTCATTGATGTATCGAAAAGCATCAATGAAAGACATATTACGGTTCGTGGTATTGTGGCTTAAACTATTCAAAATTTTCCAGGATATGGTGTTTGTTAAGGTATTGATGTAATTTTTTATTCAGTATGCATATAAATAAATTTTATTTAATATAATTATATTTTTATTGTTTGCATGATGCAATAATCTCTACTAAGGGTTATAAAGCTTGTCCATATTGTGGTGATTGGTTGAGATCAATCTATAGTAAGAATCTCAACAAAAATATTTATCTTCGACATCGACGATTCTTGCATGATGATCATCCATTAAGATCTAAAAGAGAAGCGATACATTTTAATGGAAAACTTGAAACAGGTTAGTGTCCAAAACCTATGACGCCTATGGATTGGTATAAAAAACGGATAGATGGACCTCTTATAGATCCAAAATCAGAAATCTTCAGTGATGATGAAGGTAATGAGTATGTGAAGAGAGGTAAAGGAAAATTGGCACTCGCAGAGAACATATCAATATGGTATTCGTTGGATTATTGGAAAGAGTTAAAAGTATATCATCTTCTTGATCCTATGGATATATTCAAGAATATTGGTTATTCACCATGGCAGCATCTTCTTGGACTAAAAGATACTATAGCATCAAGGAATGATTTGAAAGATCAAAACTCAAAACCAAAGTTATGGCCAATTTTTGATAGACATCGAGAGGAAACGACTTATGCACCTACTCCTTGGGTACTCACAACAAAAGAGATACAGACTATCAACAATAGGATTCAATTGATTAGGATATATGTCTATGTGTATTCATTATATGTGTGTAACTGCATGCATGTGTATGTGTGTGTAAAAATGTGCATGTATGTGTGTGTATGTATAAATGTGCATGTATGTGTATATGTGTGTAAATGTGCATGTACGATGTATATGTGTGTGTATGCCTATATTTGTACCTCTAGTCTCACTCTTTTCTCTCTCTCTCTCTCTCATATACATACATTCATACATACATACATAAACACACATACTCATATCCACGTATATATACATAAAAGCAACGTGTACCATGCATTATCGCGACGATGAGCCATAAGTGTCCGCATCTCTTTTAGACACCACTTATGCAACCACCCTATCCCAAACTCTGTCTCAAGTAAACTAAGTACATATTTTTTATCCCTCTCATCATGCTCACTACAAAAATAAAAAAAAACATGTAAATAAAACATAAGATATTTATTTCAGTTTATATATAAAATTTATACTTACTTCCATTGTAAGTGGACAAGGTGCAGGTAAGAGTCACATAATGCTCGCATTCTTCTCTTGAAATCCAATCCATTCCCTATGTACACAATGTTCCCCTCTGGCTCTATATCGCACTCTAGCCCTAAGGTGCCTATGCATGTCCTAATAGGCACCTCTGCTCTGCTATCATGATCTGGAGGTGATATAGGTGTCCTAAAAATAGATAGATAAAAATAAATAAAATATGTGTTATAATATCATTAAAAAAATTATGAAAAAAAACATACCTATGAGCAGATAGCTGTCTTCCTGCATGTGGAGTCACAGAAGAGCCCTCCTCCGATCGCTCGGTAAGCATTTGGATCGTATAATCCAGCTCATCATCAAGCATCTTTGAGTACTCATGCATGATGATCCCTAGAGTATCAGGTGGAACTCTTGCTCTGATAAGACGTTTTATGAGAGTGAGTTTTGCCTTTCTCTCTCTACTAGGATCCATAATACCTGTACATATAAAACAAAATGGGTTAGAAATCAATATATATACGTGTACATATGTATGTGTGTATATGTGTATGTAGGTGTATATGTGAGTGTATGTATGCATGTAAGCATGTATGTATGCATAAGCATGTGCATTATGTATGCAAATGTATGCATGTGTGTGTATGCATGTAAGTATGTATGTATGCATATGCATATGCATTATGTATGCATATGTATGCATGCATGTGTATGTGTGTGTGTGTATGTCTATGTGTGTGTATACATATATATGTGTGTATGTCTCTATGTGTCTGTCTATGCATATATATGTGTGTATGTGTCCATGTGTGTGTGTGTCTATGTGTGTGTGTGTCTATGTGTATATACGTGTGTATCTGTATATTTGTGTCTATGCATGTGTATGTATTTGTGTAAATGTGTGTGGATGTGTGTATGTGTATGTGTGTGTATATGTGTGTTTCTATGTGTGTATCTATATATATATATGTCTATATGCATGTGTATGTGTCTGTGTAAATGTGTGTGGATGTGTGGATGTGTGTATGTGTGTGTGTAAGTCTGTATGTGTGCATGTGTGTGTATGTGTGTGTATATGTGTGTATGTCTGTGTATGCATGTAAGTATGTATGTATGCATATGCATATGCATTATGTATGCATATGTATGCATATGTATGCATATGTATGCATATGTATGCATATGCATATGCATTATGTATGCATATGTATGCATATGTATGCATATGTATGCATATGTATGCATATGTATGCATATGTATGCATGTATGTGTATGTGTGTGTATGTCTCTTTACGTGCATGTGTATGCATATATATGTGTGTATGTGTGTGTGTGTGTCTTTCTATGTGTGTGTGTATGTGTGTATATGTATCTATGTGTATGTGTGTGTATGCATTGTATGCATGTGTATGTACGTGTATTTTTCTATGTGTATGTATGTGTCTATGTGTGTGTATGTGTATGCATGTATCTATGCATATGCATGTGCATTATGTATGCATATGTGTGTGTATGTGTGTGTATGTGTCTATGTGTGTGTATGTGTATGCATGTATCTATGCATAGGCATGTGCATTATGTATGCATATGTATGCATATGTGTGTGTGTATGTGTGTGTATGTGTGTGTATGTGTGTGTATGTGTGTGTATGTTTCTATGTGTGTGTGTATGCATGTACCTATGCATATGCATGTGCATTATGTATGCATATGTATGCATATGTGTGTGTATGCATGTAAGTATGTATGTATGCATATGTATATGCAATATGTATGCATATGTATATGCATTATGTATGCATGTATGTGTATGTGTGTGTATGTCTCTCTATGTGTGTGTGTATGCATATATGTGTGTCTATGTGTGTATGTGTGTGTATGTGTGTGTGTCTATGTGTGTATGTGTATGCGTGTATGCATGTGTATGTGTGTGTATGCATGTAAGCATGTATGTATGCATATGCATGTGCATTATGTATGCAAATGCATGTATGTGTGTGTATGTGTGTATATCTATATATATGTGTCTGTATGCATGTGTATGTGTGTGTGTAAGTGTGTGTGGATGTGTGTGTGTGCATGTCAGTGTGTGTGTCTATGTGTGCGTGTGTTGTTAGATAAAAACAAGCTCTAAAGTAGTCTTCTGCATTTTATTAATTATTAAAAATGGTATATTGAAGTTTTTGGATCTTATTAGTTATGAAAAATAACATGTGGAAGCATTCACATCTCCAAATTTAGAGCAAAAGTAGATAAAAGTAGAAGGAAAGGAGAGGTGTCTATTTTTAGACAAGGAAGGCGCTTCTGTTGATAGCCTCTCAATAAAAAGAGTGGTTCTCTTAGTGTAGGTGTCAAAATTGAGTGGTTCTTGTTGCGTTGTGAACCTTACAACTTGTACTATATAAATAGATCAGTTTTTCTACAATTTTCAATGAGAAAACTCTGCGCAAGTAGGCGTTTTTGCATATCTTCTTTTTTGTGTCTATCCGGTGCCTCATCAGAGACATACCTCTCTTCAAACTTTGATATGTGAGTTGTTATGAGGTCTTTTTGAGTGATTTTACTTGGAGGAGTTTCCTTAGCTCTCATACTTTCTATTCATAGCAAAATTTTCCATATATCTTTAAGTTTTCTTGCTGGTATACATCAGTTTTTAATTCACACAGTTAGTCATACCTTGCTGTTGCAGGCCTTCTCATGCCTTGACTTCAAGATGCTCGTTTGGGAGCTTTACTCCACCTTTTTTTATGTTTTTTGTTTCTAAAGCATGCTACTCAGAGTCTCCTTTCAAGATATATGATTAGTTTTGTAAATTCTGCTCAGAGAGTTTCTTGTGGTTATTTTGCTACAGTGACCTATTTCTGTTTTCTTGAAAGCTTGGAGGAAAGTTTGTTTTTGAAGCTTCGAAATATTTGGTTGGTGTTTTGAAGATATTGGGAGGTCTAATCATGTTTCATTGTGTACTTTCAAGTTTAAAAGTTTATAAACACAACATTGTGGTATAAGAGCTTTTGTTTTTTGTTTTTTTATCAAATCTTTCATACAACTTATTGAATTATCTTCTTTGTTTACAACAATTCAGCATGGTAGATTTAAGCGCATCGATTGAGAAGTTATCAGATGGGAGAAATTATCCCATGTGGCAATTTAGAATGGAGTCTTATCTCATGTCTTAAGGTCTTTGGGGATTGATAACAGGTACAAAAGTGAAGCCGGTATTACCAGAGGTTCTTACACAAGCGGATCAAGCAAGAAAGCAAGAATGGATCGAAAGAGACAAAAGAATTCTGTTTATTATATCACAAACAGTTTCCAATACTATGCTTGGGCATATAAGAGGTTTGAATACTAGTAGAGAGGCTTGGGAGTCTCTAGAAAGGTTATTTGCAACTACCAACAGAGCGAGGCAAACACAGCTTATTGGTGAGTTGACAAGAGTAAAAAAGAAGCCACGGCAATCAGTTAATGATTATGTTCTTGAGGTAAAATCTCTTATTGAAGCATTAGCCTCTATTGATGCATCTCCTAGTGAGGATATAAAGTTTAATAGCATGTTAAATGGCTTGAGAGAAGATGAAAGATGGAAGTCTTTCATTACGTCTATCACGACTCGAGAGAATCTACCATCCTTTGAAGATTTACAAACGCTCATGATGACTGAAAAAATTTTGTCACAACATGAATATGTTTGTGAACTTACACAAACCTGATTCAAGAGTCACAGTTGCTATAGGAGATAGTACTGAGCATGAAGTAGTTTACATTGGTGATTTTGCACTTAATGAACATGTTACTCTTAGAGATGTTTTGTTTGTTCCTACTATTACAAGAGATTTGATTTCAGTTGGACAGATGGAGGACAATGGAGTAAAGGTCGATTTTGACAATAATCGGTGGCAAGCTTATCAGAAGAAGGATGGAAATTTTGTTATAAAAGGACAAAAGGTAAACAGATTATATACTTATGAAGTTGAAGTTCTAGATTATGCAGATTATACAATGATTAATGGGACTCAAGTAAGTCAATTGGATTTATGGCATAAAAGATTAGGGCACATCAGTGTTGGCAGGTTAAAAGATATTGCAAAGAAATCATTGGTTGAAGGTTTACCACAATTACCTAAGCAAGATTTGGATTTTGTTTGCGAGGCATGTCAGTTTGGAAAAGAGATACGAAGTCCTTTTTCAAAAGCAGGATTGCAAAGCAGAGGTATTTTGGACTTGATTCATACTGTTGTATGGGGTCCATCTCAAGAAGTGTCCATGGTAGGTAGCAAGTACTTTGTCACATTTATTGATGACTTCTCAAAGTTTACATTCATTTATTTTATGAAATACAAATCCGAAGTGTTTGACATATTCAAAAAGTTTAAATCATTGGTTGAAAAGCAGACAGGTCGAAGCATAAGAAGGTTGAGATCTGATGGAGGAGGTGAATATTTTTCTAATCAATTTCTTGCATTTTTGGAGGAAGAAGGAATTAAAAAGGAGACTACAAACAGATACACACCTCAACAAAATGGTGTGGTCGAAAGAAGATACATGTATATCTTGGAGATGGGTAGGTGCATGTTAAATGAAAAGGACTTACCACTTATTTTTTGGGTTGAAGCATGCAATATGGCAGTTTATGTGATGAACAGGTTACCACCTACTCAAAAATATGTACAACAAGCACCTTATGAATTGTTTTATGGATCAAAACCAGACATTGCTAATTGTAGAATTTTTGGAAGCATATGCTTTGTTCATGTTCCACAACAGTTAAGGTCAAAGTTGGATCCAAGGTCACAAAAAATGGTTTTCATTGGTATGGCAGAAGGGCAACCAGGATATAGATGTGTGAACCTAGATACGGGAGAGGTAATTGTTTCGAGAGATGTTATTTTTCATGAAGATAAATCTTGGTATAAACATGGAGTGCAGGTAGATGAAGAAGAAACTACAAGAAGTCACGAAGAAGAGCCAAGTTCTCCAAGTTCACCAGAGAGTCAAATTACACATGAAGAGATAACTCCCCCCAATCAGAAGTTGAAGAAAATTCTTCATTTGATTTCAAAGGAAATTGAGTCACAAGAAGAAGAAAGTGAAGGTTCTACATCAAGAAGAACTCAAACTCGAATGCAAGAAAAGCATGGTAGGACAAGAAGCCAATCCAATTATCCAGTAGGAGAAAGAAGGCAACCGCAAAGATTTTCTCATGAAGCTTATATTGCAAAACTTCTTGACGAGCAGGAACCAACAACTTTTAAAGAAGCGTCAAAGGTAAAGAAATGGGTTAAAGCAATGGATGAAGAAATGAGAGCTTTGTATGAGAACAATACATGGAGTTTAGTTCCAAGGCAACGTAACATGAAGGTAATTGGTAACAACTGGGTGTACAAGATAAAGAGAAACAATGATGGTTCAGTAAGTAGATATAAAGCAAGGCTTGTTTGTAAAGGTTATGCACAAATTTATGGCATCGATTATGAGGAGACATTTTCTCTTGTTGCCAAGATATCAACAATAAGGACATTAATAAGTGTTGTTGCAAGCAAGGTATGTAATCTTTATCAATTAGATATAAAAAATGCATTTCTCAATTGTGATTTAAAAGAAGATGTGTACATGGAGCAACCAGCAGGTTATGAAGATCCCAAGAAGCCTACACATGTATGTAAACTCTTGAAAGCATTGTATGGTCTTAAGAAAGCTCCAAGGGCTTGGAATTTTAGATTGGTAAAGGTTTTTGAAAAGCATGGATACAGGTGTTCAAATGCAGATACTTCTTTGTATGTTAAGGTTGAAGGATCATTGATTGTTTATATCTCAATTTATGTGGATGACTTGATAACAACAGGAAACAATGAAGGTGAGATAGCCAGGATCAAAGCAGAGCTTGGATCTGAATTTAAAATTTTAGATTTAGGAGAACTGACATACATTCTTGGAATCGAAGTTATGAAGAAGGAAGATGGCGTATATCTTCTACAAAGGAAGTATATTTTAGATTTGTTAAAGAAATATGGCATGGAACATTGCAAGAGTATCACTAATCCGATGGAACCCAATGTGAAGTACAGTGCTGAAGATGGTGAACCTTTAGAAGATCCACTTTTCTATAGGTCTTTGATTGGTTCTCTTATATATGCAACTTTAACAAGGCCAGATATTACATTTAGTGTAAGCATACTGTCTCAATTCATGAACAAACCCACAGATGTTCATATGCAAGCAGCTAAAAGGGTCTTGAGATATTTGAAGGGTACATTAAATGAAGGTCTGGGCTATAAATATCATGAAGGTTTGAATTTGAAAGCATACAGTGATGCAGATTGGGCTGGAAATAAGGATGATAGAAGGAGTACAGGTGGATATCTAATATTTGCAGGTAATAATTTGGTTTCATGGAGTTCTAAAAAACAACCTACAGTAGCACTTTCAAGCACAAAAGCTGAATATAGAAGTCTTACAAATGCAACATGTGAAATTATGTGGTATTTGAAGCTTTATGAATCTATCTACAACACGTCCACTACTCTTTGGAGATAATGTAAGTTCATTACAGCTCGCGTCTAATCCAGTGTACCATGCAAGAACAAAACACATTGAAGTGCACTATCACTATATCCGAGAGAAGGTGGTGAATGAAGATATGATATTCAACATGTTGGAACTAAAGATCAATTAGTAGACATACTCACAAAAGCAGTGGATGCTCAGAAGCTTAAGCGAATCAAAGTACTACTTGGAGTCAAAGCTTTGGATTTAGAGCTTGAGGGGGGCAATGTTACATAAAAACAAGCTCTAAAGTAGTCTTGTGGATTTTATTAACTATTAAAAATGGTATATGGAAGCTTGTGGATCTTATTAGTTATGAAAAATAACATGTGGAGGCGTTCACATCTCCAAAGTTAGAGCAAAAGTAGATAAAAGTAGATAAAAGTAGAAGGAAACGAGAGGTGTCTATTTTTAGACAAGGAAGGCGCTTCTGTTGATAGCCTCTCAATAAAAAGAGTGGTTCTCTTAGTGTAGGTGTCCAAATTGAGTGATTCTTGTTGCATTGCAAAGCTTACAACTTGTCAGGCACATCTGGTGGATCTTGGTCTAGTGCTAGTGTTCCCAAGAGGAGCTATAACTTGTAGGGCAAAGACCAATTTGGGATTCAAAAATTCGATGGAACAAACTTTGCTCTATGGAAGAATCAGATTAAAGATGTGTTGATTTAGAGGAGACAGTGGAATCCTATAAATTGAATCTCAAAGAATCATGTTCATATGGATGATGATGATTGGGATGAGTTGGATGAAGTGGCTAGGTCTATCGTTCAATTGCACCTGGTAGGTAATGTTTACTTTACAATATTGGATTTTGAAAGTGCGAAGGAGCTTTGGAAGAAGTTATGCAATACATATGAAAAGGAAATGGCATCATATAAACTGTATCTGATGAGAAAGTTATATGCCCTTTACATGAAGGACACAGATATTGTTGTTGTTCATTTAAGTGAGTTTGATGCTCCTAGTTATAGCCTCAAAAAATGGAGATAGATAATGAAATTAAAGTAGATTTTTTGTTATGCACCTTGCCATCATCATGGGATACGTTTTCCACAACTATTACCAATAATGCACCCCGTGGCAAATTGGTCTATGATGACATATGTGGAGCACTCTTGAGTCAGCAAATTTTTAGAAAATCTATGGTTGGCACTCAAAGTGAAGATGCATATAATGTTCAAGATTCTTAGCAAGGAAAGAATCAACAATGTGGCCGGAGCGAGAACAAGGAAAAGAGATGGTCAATGGAATAAGAGCAGAAGTAAAACAAGGAAGAGTGATATCAAATGGCATTATTGTCATAACAAAGGACACATGAAGAAAGATTGCTATGCATTAACGAATGCTAAAGATAAAGGGAAAAATGTTTGATGGGCAGGTTAAATAGCTACCTGCACCATCTACTTTGACTGTAAAGTTTGAAGAAATCAATGTTATTTCTGATGATGCTGATGTGTTGACACTTGAAAGTACTATGCGTATCGAGGCTCTTATGGCTGATTCTCTTTTCCACACATGGTTGCTAGATTCTGGTGCTTCTTTCCATCTAACACCACATACAATATGGTTGTCTACTTATGCAGCAAAGTCTCTAGTACTATGAGACTTGGTGACTCTTATTAGTGTGATGTTGTTGGGATTGGAGATGTGGTTGTGCAGTTCATTGATGGTTCAAAATTTACTACACATAATGTATGCCATGCACCTTAGTTATCATGTAGTTTTATGTCAGTTGGTGAACTTGATGACCTTGGTTACAAGGTGGTTTTCTATGTTTAGTCTTTTTGCATATCAAAGGGCAATATAGTTATTGCAAAAGGAAGCAAAGTTGGCTCACTTTATCCTTTATTTGTATCACAAAAAGAACACTTGTTAGCTATTACTAGATAGCCTATGGCTTGTATTTTGCATGGCCGTTTGGGCCACATATCTCGTAGTGGAATGGAAAATCTTTCTCGTTTTGCATACTTACCTATGTTATATTTCTCTAATTTTTCATTTTGTGAGCATTGTCAATATGGAAAGCAAACTAGGAATGTGTATAAAATGCATATTGACTCTTCAATTCAACCTTTAGATCTCCTTCATATAGATGTGTGTGGTCCTAAGCCCACAAGTTCATTAGGTGGTTCTCGTTACTTTTTCACTTCCATATATGATGCTATTAGAAAAGTTTGGGTATATCCTATCAAATTGAAGGACGAGGTATTCCCTATTTTGAGAAAATGGCTTGCTTCAATTGACACTGAAAAGGAATTAAACGTAAGGCTTTATGCTCAGATAATAAGGATGAGTATACACCACATGAATTCATCATTTTCTATTAGCTCAAAGGAATTCCTAGATATTTTATAGATCCTTATACCCTAATACAGAATGGTCTAGCTGAAAGGATGAATAAAACTATTCAAGATAGAGTAGTTTCTATGCCACATCTTGCAAACCTTTCATAAGGATTTTGGGCAAAATTAGTATTGACTACGGCTCATGTGATTAACCTTTCACCTAGTACTATCCAAGGTTTGAAAGTGGAACAAGAGTTATGGACAGGGAAGCCACCATATTATGATGATCTTTGAGTTTCTAGGTCTGAAGCATATGGTCATATACCCAATAATCTTAAACAAAAGCTGGATCATAAGTCAAAGAAATGCATTTTTCATGGAAATGTTCAAGAAGGATAATTTGGATATCGCTTATGAGATCCTGAAACACAGTTAGTGATAAGAAGTAGTGACTTCATTTTCAATGATTCTAAGATGTGTAAAAAACCCATTAGGGAGGTTGAAGTGAGGAGTGGTGTTTGAGGATACCAATCCTATGGTTTGCATGCATTAAAATGTTGCACATAGGGATTGTCAAGAAAATCTCCAATCAGATCGGTTTGCAAATGTTCCTGTCCAGCAATCATTGGGACTCTCTATACATGTCTTGCATCCACCTGATAGATATGCTCTTTGTTTGGATTTTTTTATGGTAATAGATGCTGGTGAGCCTTCTTGTTACAAAGAGGCTATGTAGACAGAAGATCATGTCAAGTGGGAGCATGCCATGAGGAGTGACTTGGATTCTATTCACAAGAATGGTAATTGGGATTTAGTAACTTTGCCAAAGGGTAGGAAAGCTTTACCATGTATATGGGTATATAAGCTGAAATTCATACTAGATAGTGCTTCTCCAAATTATAAAGCAAGACTTGTTGCAAAGGGTTTTAAGCAACAACATTGCATTGATTTCGAGGAAATCTTCTTTCGAGTAGTCAAGATGACTACTCTGCACATGTTGCTTGGATTCGTTGCAACAAACAACTTTGAGCTAGTCCAAATGGATGTGAAAACTGTTTTCTTGCATGGACATCTTACATATGAGATCTATATGGAACTAGGAGAGGGTTATACAATTCCTGGCAAAGAAAGTCTAGTTTGTAAGCTCAAGAAAAGTTTATATGGACTTAAACAGTCCCCTAGAACATGGTACCAAAAGATTGATGCTTTTATGAAGCCTCAAGCTATTCCCAAAGCAATGAGGACCATTGTCTATACATAAAGAGATGCTCAAATGGAAACTTGATATGCTTGATACTTTATGATGATGATATGTTGATTATTGGGAATTCCTCTTATGATGTCAATTCTCAAAAAGAAATTGAGTCAAGCATTGGATATGAAGGATTTGGGGGATGCCAAACATATTCTTGGCATGTGCATTACTTGTGATAGGAGTAAAAGATCCATATACTTGTCTCAAAGTGAGTACATATCCAAAGTACATCATTGGCTCAATATGCAGAATAGAAAGGCATTGAATACACCTTTACCCACATATGTGAAATTCAGCAAGGATGATTTCCCCAAATTAGATGAGGAAAAGGAATTCATGACCAAAGTTCCTTATTAGTATGTTATTGGTAGTCCCATATGCTATGATAACTATGAGATTAGACATTACATTTTCAAGGGGAGTTGTGAGTAGATATATGTCTAATCCTTGGAAGAAGCATTGAGAAGCAGTCAAGATGATTTTGAGATATCTGAGTAGAACTAAGAACAAGTGTTTATTCTTAGGTAGAGGGAAAGCATCCATTTTGGTTACACATATTTTGATTATGTTGGTTTTGTAGACAATCATAAGCCTACAACATGGTACATTTTTCATTTTGCTCGAGGTGCTATCTCTTGGAGATCTCATCTTCAAGAATGTACAGTTCTTCGATCACAGAAGCAAAGTATGTTGTAGCAAAGTGAGGCATGTAAGGAAGCATTGTGGCTTTCTTGTCTTGCTTGTGATATGGGTTTATCTTGGCATGTACCTCATTTGCTCCATGATAGTCAAAGTGCCATTGCATTGGCCAAGATTTTGGTCTATCATGCAAAGACCAAGCACATTGAGATGCGGTATCACTTCATTAGAGACTGTTTAGCCATTGAGTGAATTATTCTTGAGAAGGTTCATACTCAAGATAATGCTACAAATGCTTTGACTAAAGCTCTACCACAAGATAGCCTTCCACATTGTTGTCACTTGATGGGGATTACTTGATTCATGGTCTTACATAGTTACTTGTATACTGTGTAACATGCCCATCAGGTGGGAGGTATAGTTTCTATACTAACCCTAAGGTATTCTTTATCATTCTTTATTTTTCTCCCATATTCACTTTGGCCATATTGGCCTTCAGTGGGATATTGTTACTATTAGTGTCCATGCAAAATGCCAAATGGATGTTGGACACTTTTGTATATGTTATTTAATAAAACATATAGTGGCATGGTCAGTCATAGACTCTATGTTTGAACACATTTGTATGACCTAAGAAATATATGTTTGTGGTTTGTGTACTATGTGTTTTTCCTATGTGTTCTACACCTATTGTGCAAAGTAGTGTGTGCGGCATCGAAATTAGGGTTTCTATAGCAAGGGTATCATTGTGGAGCTCTCAAAAAGGAGAGTCCACAATCATGCTTTGCTAAAGAAATACTTTAGATCAATTTGACATATGTTCCCACACAGGATAACATTGTAGACCTTTTCACAAAGGCTCTACCTAGGGAGAAGTTTGAATCTTTCAGCAAAGCGTTGGGCTTACTTGCTTGTGTTGATTGATCTCTTTCCACATAGCTTGGCACTTGCTTATACATGAGTGACTTCTCCTTGTTCACCACATCACTCAGAGGGGGGACTTGTTGATATATTTTGGTAGTTATGTGTGTGAATACACATACAATCATCAGGGGCACCTTTTTCCCCTCTTTAGGAGGTTGTTTTGCCTCCGCTTGTATATATGCCTATAACCCAAATGAGTCACTTACCTTTGCACATTCACTTGGTAATACATTCAGTATTGTGTGTTGTGCTCCAAGTTTCTTCTTCTTCTTCTTCTTCCTTGTGCTATTCACATGCTTTTGTAGACCTCAAACTCCAACAAATCCCTTCTCCACAATGTGTTCTATACTTTCAAGTTCTTGGTAATGCTAGACACTAGAGTGAGAAACTTTCTCAATAAGTTCATGTTACAATTTGATTTCTTCACATTTCCATCTTCTCTAGAGGGTGTCTTGTGTTGTCTCTTATTTTCACTTCATACTTATTCTTGGGGTCTTCAAAATTTGAGAGTAATGATACATTCCCTACTAACCCTCTAAGAGCTCCATAACCTCCTCTATTATATCCTCTTCCTCTCTACTCCTTGGATTCCTGAAGCAATGTTGAGTGATATGATTTGTAATTCCACATATGACACAAGAAATGAAGAGCTTTGAGATCTACCCCTACCTTATCTACCCCTTATGGCTCTTCCACTTGAACGTCTTCCTCTACCTCCATTTTTAGCTTGGGAGGTACTTTTTTCTTCATCAAACTTCTTGCCTTTTTCTTTTTCATGTTTACTTCTACCTTTATTAGTGTATAAGGAAGATGGTTGATTACATTTTTGTGTATCTCCATTCTTCATAATCTTGGCTTCATGGGTAAAGAGTTGCCCCATGAGTGTGTTGAAACCTAGTACTTACATGTCCATGTATAGGTCCATGGTACTGATGAATGCTTCCCACTTATCATTTGCTTTGATTCCATTGATGAATTTTCATACTATTTACTCTTGAATTATGATCTCTCCAATAATTCCTAATTGATAAACTATGTCCTTTATCTTAGTGAAAAATTTTATAACACTCTGCTTGGATTTATTCTTAAGGGAGGTGAAATTCATCCACAATTGATTCTTCTTAGCTTTACTACTTGAAGAGATTAATAATTCAAGTGCATTCTAGGTATCTTGGTCTTATAGCCCCTAATGTGTGGAAGTAAGAAATTAGAGATAGAGTTTAAGCAATATGAATTTTCCAAAGCATTTTTTACACACCATGTATTCAACGTCCCTTGCTCTTATTTAGTTGGTTGTCCTCTCTTCCTTAACATAGACATTGGCTCATCTCCAAAGATGTATCCATAGAGATTTCTTGCTTGTAGATATGCTTCCATCTTTAGAGACCATGTTGAGTAGTTAATTCAATCCAATTTCTCAATTGAAGAATGAAAACCATCACCCATAATGTATACACTATGAAATGCTTTGATACTAGTATGAAGAGGAGGTGATTATAGAGTACACAGATGAGAGAATCTTTGCAAAAACCTACTCTAGACCTACTATTTCTTACTTTGAAACATTATTAGACTTCTTGAGCTTGCTAAGGATACATAAATATGCTCATAGTACTTTGGACAAACGTTTTCAAAAGTCATTTTAAAAAAAGACTATTTGCATATTAAGAGCATGAGGGAGAAAACCTTCTATTTATGCAAAATGGTGCTCGCATCCAATCCCATGTGGAAATGGGGAAAATTCTTTTTCATATCAAATAATCATGTCTCTTAATTTCTCTTTTTAAATTTTAAAAAGAAATTCTTCTCTACAATTTATACATTTCATGGATTCTTTAGTAAATCTATGCCCTATCTTAGATTTATCTCTTAGATCATAAGAGTCAATGGGATTTCTTTGTAAATTTCTTCTATTCCTTGAATAATTTTGATAGATATTCATCACTTGTAGCAAATAGAATCAACATTTTGAATGAATTCTAGCATATGTTGAACCATCATTCATGGCCTCTGTCTCCAACCACATTTCTGCTACAAAAGGTTGCCCCAGTATTGTTGGAGTAGATGGTGGATAGTCACAAGAGATGAAGTGGTGTAGCTAGATCGTGCTTCATACCTACTAAGAATGATGGTTGGAGAGTGTAGTGGGCCTCTTTAGCTAGCTAATGAGCACAAATAACCATATATGTTGCTTGAAAGATGATCCAACAATGAATGGATATGTTGAAGTTGATGCAAGAATAAAAAACTTGCTATTTTTGTTCTTGCACCTGTTCAGTGTTGTGAACAATTCTCTGAGCATAGCAACAATTTGTTTAATTCCTTTTGGGGAACTGTGGTTAACTTAGTAAACTATCAACCATGAGTGATTTCATAAAGAATGATTGACTACATGCCGAGAAAGAAGTTTAGCAAGTCATAGCTCCATCGTGACATTCACGGGCTGCAACAGCTATTAGACCAGTGAGCAAAGATACATTAATATCTCATGACCCCAAGAAGTATTGCTAATGAAACTTTGTACGAGTGTAATAGAAAGTATGTTGAACCTAACATGCTTCACATCATGGCAAATGACCAACTACACACTGAGAACAAGCTCTAAGAATATCACTAGTCTGATGGAGTTATAAAAGAGAAGTGGAATGAGCATGTAATGCTCATATATGTATTAAAACATGTAAAATATAATGTCATTGGCAATCGTACATTGCTCAATGTGTGAGTGCTGAATGAGCTATGATTTTAGCTCTCACTCACAATGATTGTCTTCCAAAATGACCTCCCAAGCTTGAGATACACGGGGGTCTTTTTGCTCCGCTTCTCATAGTCATGCTTGGAACCAAAGTTTGAATTCAAATTCAAACTTCTACCTAGAAGGTGAATCCTAAAGTATAGGATAGATTATCTCATAACTCAACAACCAATCAATTCGTGATTTTAGAGCTTTCTAACTCCACGTGGGTGTAATCCACTTTTACAAGGATAATATGAAGGGACTAATCATATGAAGTCTTGCATAGGTTATGCCAATAAATCAAGTATGAGTGAATTGACCAAGTATGTGGGCTTGGGTTTAATTTCACCAACAGCTCCCCCTCAATCCTAACATGCTTGGTCTTCATTGCTCCTTGATTTCCTACAAACCAATCATCAATTTTAACTTGTTCATCTTTGTCCCATCCAATGACTTGGTGAGTATATCTACACATTGTAAATGAGTTGAAACATAAGATAGTTGAATATCCTTGCTAAGAAATTTCTCCCTTACATAATGATAGTGCACTTCAATGTGCTTAGTCCTTGCATGGTATACAGGATTAGAAGCCAAATGAAGTGAGCTAATGTTATCTCCAAAGATTATCGGAGTGTAGGAATGTATCTCCAAGTCTGCATATAGTTGCTTAAGCCACATATCTTCTTGAGTTGCAGTGGCCAAACCTCTATATTCTGCTTCTGTGGAAGATAAGGCCACAATTGGTTACTGCTTAGATGACCAAGATATAAGCTTTGAACCTACAAAGGATAGGTATCCTGAAGTGCTCCTCTTATCATCCTTGGAGCCATCCCAATCTGCATAAGAATACATCTTTATATCTATGTCAGAGGTGAAGGAATAGAACAATCCTTCATTCATTGTACCCTTTAGACACTTAAGTATCCTCTTTGTAGCTTCCATATGAGGCTTCCTTGGTGCATGCATAAACTGACTCAATGTACTCACTCCATAGGCAATGTCTACACTTGTTAAAGTAGCATCGTTTCGACTTCCCATAAGTTGTTGATAACCTGTAACATCATCAAGTAGTTCACCTTCATGTGAACTTAGGTTATGGTTGAGTTCCATAGGAGTGCCTGCAATTTTAGTGTTCTCCATCTTAAATTTTACCAACATATCATGTATGTACTTCCTTTGAGTGATAAATATACCAGAATCTATATACACAAGCTCTCCGCCAAGAAAGTAGGTTAATAAACCAAGATCACTGATTTAAAATTACTTCATTAATTTTTTTTAATATAAAGGAAGTTCGGCATTAGCCTACTCTCCCGGACTTGAATTAAATAAAGAAACAAAAGTACAATAGAAGGGGACTAGTGCCCACGGGACCCCCCGAGTCCCACAAAGCAGGGGAAGCTTGTATAGAGCCTAGGTTGCATTACAAAGAAGGTTAATCACCCTCTCATCGCCCTCATGCGGGGCCCATTTGGGTTTGAGCTTGTTGTTGATCAAAAGGAGGACTTGATGGTGCCTGAAGGGGGGGGATTTCTTACTGTTAACAATCCTTTTGCCAAGGAGGAATAGTGATTTCTCAATCGACCACTCCCTGGGGGGATCACCAAAGTTGAGGGCACATCTTTCCCGCCATATTTTCCACAGGACTTCCCCTCTGATGGCGTTCCAGAGTGCCGCGGAGCAGCCGATCGCTTCTCCCAAAAGGACTTGTTTCCAACTAAGCTGATTTTGAAGTCTTATTTTCATTCCAGCCGTCTGCCAGATTCTGTTGGAGTTGGGGCAAGTAAAGAAGATGTGTATGATATCTTCGATAGACCGGTGGCAGCGTTTGCACCAAGGAGGGATCCCACAAAGTTTGCTAGCCTTATGGTTGGTCCAAATTCCTCGATGAAGAATTTGCCATAAGAGGACAGACTTCTTAATTTCTATAAGGGGGTGCCAGATACCCATGAACTTCATGTCCCACCGAAGCCGTGTCCAAGACAGGCACCACTTCTTGTTGAGGTTGATCTGAAGGTCAATCATTTCTTTGATGTTCGGGATTTTGAGCCTTGAGATGCTTGATGCCATTAGTATCATTCCCTACAATAATGATGTTGTAGTACCCCTCCTCCTTTCCCTCTCTCTAGCTAGGCATGCATGAGGTCTGAAGAAGATAGAAGAGAAAGTCAAGCGTGAAGCAACGAAGAGGCAAATGTTTGTAACTTGTAGGCCTGTAATACCTCTTCAGATAAGATACAGGTCCCCCAAACCCAAACTGCCACAAATTCTTTCTCAATCTACAAGTTACATTGTCACTCACCTCTATAGTGCTGACAGGTGAATCAAAACGACAGTTACAAGAAACATATAGCTACTGACAACAACACATTGAGTGAAATAAAGCCCCTGAACATTGATCTGTGTTCATAACGCCATGAATATGTGGTGCATTTCATTACAACAAATAGTAGGGCACTTCATATCCTCTGAATTTTCATTACAATTCTGTCAGACAACAATGCTTCTTAAATTCTCCGTTAAGCCAGCCACATATTGTCAGGCTTCCATCCTCGTTATTGTCGTAGCAACAGGTGCCAAGATTGAGAGGAGAGCTCTCAGATGCCTTGGGCTGCAGCTTCAGGGAGTGCTCTGTTCCATTACACGGACATATTTGAGTTCAGGGCAGTCGTTGCTTTCACTTTCAATGCCACCTCAGTTGATTTGTTTTACTACTCTCTCTCTTTCTCTCTCTTTCCCTCTCTCTCTTTCTCTCTCTCTCTCTCTCTCCTATCCCCTCTTTCTCTCTTTCTCTCTCTCTTTTTCTCTCTCTCGGCCTCTCTCTCTCTCTCTCGGCCTCTCTCTCTCTCTCTCTCTCTCTCTCTCTCTCTCTCTCTCTCTCTCTCTCTCTCTCTCTCTCTCTCTCTCTCTCTCTCTCTCTCTCTCTCTCTCTCTCTCTCTCTCTCTCTCTCTCTCTCTCTCTCTCTCTCTCTCTCTCTCTCTCTCTCTCTCTCTCTCTCTCTCTCTCTCTCTCTCTCTCTCTCTCTCTCTCTCTCTCTCTCTCTCTCTCTCTCTCTCTCTCTCTCTCTCTCTCTCTCTCTCTCTCTCTCTCTCTCTCTCTCTCTCTCTCTCTTTCTTCTCTCTCCTCCCCCGCCCTCCCCGCCGCCCCCCCTGCAGCCTTCCCCGCTCACCCCCGCGCTCCCCCGCCACCCCCCGCCCCGCTGAGTCCCGCACCCCCCGCCCCTCCCCGCATGCTTCCCCGCCCTCCCTGCCACCCCCCCCGAAGCCTTCCCCGCTCACCCCCGCAGCCCCCCCGCCTTTTCCCCCGCAGCCCCCCGCCATTTCCCCCGCCACCCCCGCCATCCCCCCCCGCAGCCCCCGCCCAGTTCCACCCCCCCACCCCGCTGCCCCCGCACTCCCCCGCCACCCCCACCCGCCTAGTCCCGCCCACCCCCTCCCCCGCAGCCCCGCCCAGTTCCGCCCCCCCACCCCGCTGCCCCCGCACTCCCCCGCCACCCCCACCCGCCTAGTCCCGCCCACCCCCTCCCCCTCCCCGGCAGCCACCTCCTCCTCCCCCACCCGCAGCCACCTCCTCCCCCTCCCCCGCAGCCACCTCCGCCCCCTCACCCCACTACCCTCCCCGCCAACCCCCCGCTCACCCCCGCCATCCCCCCCTCACAGTTTCGCATCCCCCGCCCCCTCACACACACACACACCCACACACATACGCACACACACTCACACTCACATACACACTCTCTCATGCATACACACACACACCCACACATACACACACACACTTACGCACATATACACACCCACATACACACACACACCTACGTACACACATGCACACCCACACATACACACAAGGAGGCTATGGATATTTCCACTATAGATTTGTCTTCAACTCATCTAGTCAGACTGGGGCTCGCCTTGAATTATTATGTATTTTACAATGAAATATTGGATGTGATAGATGAGGCTTGCCAACTTGCAAAGAAATCATGGGAAGTTGGCTACTCTTGAGAAGGGTTATCAGGTGTTTGGAGCAGAAGCATGAGGGAGATGCCCTTTCCAATTAAGGGTAAAAAGTGGAAGCGGAGAAAGGACTATTGCCACCAACCATTCACGGCAACTACCTATTCTTGTGGATCCAATTCAAATCAAGTGGAATATTTGATTTACCCCTTCAATTTTGGGCAATCCACCGGCGCGTGATCAGTGGACGTGAAGAATCGGCAAGGCCCTCTTGGCCTATTGGGGCCTATAAAAACAATGGATTTGTGCACATTTGGGGTACAAAAATTTAGAGTTACATTGATTTAGATACGCGTATGTACGTGCAGAAGTCCTCTCTTGCACTTTGTGGTTTCAAGCCTACTGTAGGAGCCACTCTGTAGTGTGGATACAGAGCGTGGGCTTCCCAGTGGAGGGCTAACAGCACACATGACCCATACACGAGCAGATAAGGAGTCTCTTCGAGACCGGAGGAGCCTTAACAAGTTAGCAATAACCACGACTAGTGAGTCTACCTCCCCTCTGCCTTCCCTAAATTTATCTATTTATTTGGGTGCGACACCATTGTCAAAAGAGAAGTATAGGAGAACCTTAGACTTCTCCTCAAATACATCCGAAGAAACACCAGTACAAATGGAGGATCTCTCTCATTTACTCTCTAGATTAAACATCAAATTCCCTACCTTCAAGGGACAAGCTTATGAGGATGTTGATGATCATGTAAGGAGATTCATCTCTTTATGCCATGGACGAGGTCTGCAGAATAGAGAGGACGCAATGCGGGCACTCTTCCCATCCACATTGGAGGGTCTTGCAGATAAATGGTATAGTCAATATGCAGATGGCCATTTCACTACTTGGGAGGCTCTGAAGGGGGTGTTCTCACAGACATTCCGACCAAGTGATTCCTCAGAAAGAGCTCTAGATCAGCTAGAGAATTTGAAGCTAAGATCAGGTGAATCCTTTCATGAACTTCACACTAGAACAAAAGCACTTGTTGCACGTCTGCCACATGCTCCAGGTGACTTTTTGGTTAAAAAGTGGATAGAAAAGGCTCTGCCCAGGTCATCTCAGCAGAAGCTTTGTGAGTCTCTTAGATTGGATGCAACCCTCAATGATTTTGTTGCAGCGGCATCACGCATTGAAGAAGCAAGGCAACATTTTGAAGGGGATACACAACCAAAGTATGTTGTAGACCTGGATCCTATTGGGCAACTGAGGAGGGAACTGGAGGCATTGAAAATGCAACAAAACCAACAAGAAGAGAAGGTCTTGCCACCACTGCGTCGCACTGATGATGAAGTAGCCCAACTTCGCCGTGAGTTAGAAGATTTGAGGACCACTCAGGATATAAGGAGACAAATTTGGTGTACAATCTGTAACAACAATGGACATTCCAATGCTAATTGCCCTATTAAGGTAAGCTGTCAATTTTGTGGAAAGGATGGTCATGAAGCCAGAGATTGCTACTACCTCAAGGGTACACAGCAGAGAGGTAACCCTCAAAATTTGGATTCATATTATGCTAGTACTTCAAATACATCTAATAGAGAGGAGAATCGGCCTGCAAAGCCTAGATATAATAGACCTTTGATGTGCTATCGTTGTGGTGAGTACGGCCACATGCAAAATAGGTGTTCCCTCTCGGAAGATGCACCTCCTTGTCAACATTGTCCAGAGGCCAAGGATCATTATACTAAAGATTGCCCAAGAGGTCGTCCTGCTCCAATTCACATGATTGCAGTCTCTCCACATGAAGAAGGGAAAACCACTCAGTCTTATGCCGTTTCATCCTCTACAATGCCCATGATGACTAGAGCTAGGCAAGCAGCTGCAACCCACAGGGATGAACAACAAGGATTTCAGGATAAAGAGGAAGAAAAGAAGTCTGGATGGAAGGACCAAGCAAAAATTGAAGGAGCTTATGATAAGATGGCTACTTCTCTAAAGGGCCAACCAACAAGTCTGCAAGAAAACACTCAGGAGATAAACATTGAACAGATCTTGAAAGGTATTCATCACAAGGTTAGTCTATATGAACTTATAAGGATGGATTCAAAAATAAGAAGTGACTTACTAAAGATTATACACTCTGCTCACTTGGTCCAATCACCTAGTATAGATGGTTTCATGGTTGATTTTCCCCCTGCACCTTTAGGAGACTATCAAAGCTCAAGATTATCTGTTTGTATAAAGGATGAAGCTCTCACAGGTGTGATCATAGATGGAGGCTCTGGTATCAATTTGATGCCAGATTTTACAATGAAGAAATTGAAATTGAACCCCACCAAGTTGGCACCATTCACGGTTACATTAGCATATCAACATTGGGTTGCACCACTTGGCATTATTGAAAAGGTGCTGATGGTAGTACAGGGCTGCCACTTTGTTCTAGATTTTGTTGTTATTGCACTTCCACAGGAGACTTCTTACCCTTTCCTGGGGGAGACCTTGGTTGAGACAAGCAAAAGCTTTGCAAGATTGGGGGAAAAACAAACTATGATTTCAACAAGCACCAATAGCCAACTACAATTACATTTGGAAGAAGGATTCGACTCAGGAAAAACCAATGGATATACTGTGGACACTCAGGTAATGCCCTCTCTACCCCAAGAAGATGATACATTGTTAAATTGGAGGATGGGAAGTGCAGAGTGTTGCACAGTGGAGATCAATGAAATTGAGGAAGAAGTTGCAGATAAGGTAATTACAGGAAAGGGCAATGAAGACCACAAGGTGTTGGAGAATGAGCAATTGCAGGAAAA
Organism: Ceratopteris richardii; assembly: GCA_020310875.1. Lineage (NCBI taxonomy): Eukaryota > Viridiplantae > Streptophyta > Polypodiopsida > Polypodiales > Pteridaceae > Ceratopteris > Ceratopteris richardii. The sequence continues at coordinate 139,712,923 of CM035428.1, read as the reverse complement.
TACAAACTTTGAAGAGGCAACCCATACAAAAGTATCGGAGAGGGAAGATTATGAACCTAAGAGCAGAGAAGATCTTCCTTTCTCAGATATACCTCAAGGATGGATAGAAGAACATGTTGCAGAATATAAATTAAGATCCACTCCTGCATATAGTGGAGATGATTTCTCAAACAAGACCAGTCCTGAAACATTGGTTCAAGAATTAAATTTAGGGGATGAAGAGAACCCTCAAGTAGTTCACTTGGCATCCTGGTTGTGGCACTATCCTCCTTTACTACAGAAGGTAACTTCTTTGCTTTTTGCCTATAAAAGTGTCTTTGCATGGTCCTACAAAGATCTAACAGGGATACCAGAAGAGCTTGGGTTACATCGGATACCCTTAATTGAGGGAGCCGCGCCGGCAAGAAGTAGACCATATCGACTCAATCCGAAGTATGCAGAGGCGGTAAGAGCAGAGATTACAAAATTAGAAGAAGCAGGTATAATTGTGCCAGTAGAACATTCCAGGTGGCTTTCTTCTATGGTTATTGTACCCAAGAAAAATAGTGGAAAAATAAGAGTATGTGTTGATTTCCATGCTTTGAATAAAGTGACTGTTCAAGATGGATTTCCTCAGCCCTTCACAGAGCAAGTACTTGAGGAAGTAGATGGTCACACTTTGTATAGTTTCTTGGATGGGTTTGGTGGCTACAATCAAATAGTGATCCATCCTGATGATAGGGACAAAACAGCCTTTGTTACTCCCTGGGGCACTTATGTCTATACTCGCATGGCTTTTGGTTTGAAGAATGCACCAGCTTCATTTAATAGAACGATGTATCTGATATTGGGCAAATGGTTAACAACATTTCATGGATGACTTTTCAGTATTTTCAGGTACAGATAAAAGAGCAGCAGTTCAAGATTTCCATGACCATTTGGAAAATCTAAAAGAAATTTTTGAGCAATGTCTCAAAACAGGTTTGAAATTGAATCCTGATAAATGTCACTTTTTGGTCACCAAGGGTACTCTTCTTGGTCACATAGTATCTGCTGAAGGTATAACCGTTGACCCTGCAAAGGTTACGGCTATTCTCTCCATGCCAATTCCACAAAGCCCAAAGGAAGTGCAAAGTTTCTTGGGCCATGCAGGATATCACAGAAGATTCATTCGGATGTATTCGGAAATTGCTAAGCCCTTGTCAAGACTTACCAGTAAAAAGGTCCCTTTCTCATGGAGTGCTGAAGCTGACAAAGCATTTTGTGAACTAAAGTTGAGGCTATGTACTGCTCCACTTTTAAGTGTTCCTAATTGGTCATTGGAATTTCATGTGCATACAGATGCTAGTCTTCATGCTGTTGGTGCAGTTCTAGCTCAACCATCATCACATAAGGTTGATAGACCTATCTCTTATGCCAGCAGACTACTCAACCAAGCTGAAAGGAATTACAGTACCACGGAAAGAGAAGGTTTGGCTATCGTATTTGCTCTTCAGAAGTTCCGACATTATCTCCTTGGTGTACATTTTATAGTTATATCGGATCATCAGCCCTTGAAGTATTTGATAAACAAACCTAGAGTAGCTGGAAGGATTTGGAGATGGTTACTCCTATTTCAAGAATTTAATTTTGATATTCATATTAAGCCAGGAAAAGAGCACTACATGGCAGATCAAGTGTCCAGGACGGCAATGAGCGAGAAGGCAACGGGTATCAATGACGAACTAGTGGATAGCAATCTCTTCCTAGTAACAATTCGGACTGGTTGGTATGCTGAAATTCTTCATGTTCTCACTACTGGAAAGATCCCAGAACACTTGACACCTGTAGAAAAAAGAAGTTTGCTTTTGAAAACCAAAGCATATTCTCTTATAAATGGAAATTTATATAAATACTGTCAGGATGATATATTGAGAAGGTGTGTCTATCCAAAGGAGGTAAATCTTCTGTTAGAGGCTACACACAGTGAAGGACATCTAAAGGGGGAAGAATTGGCTCATAGAATCATCCACAAAGGTCTATGGTGGCCTCATATTTTCAAGGATGCAATCAAGTTTGCTAAAGAATGTCACATCTGCCAGAGGTGTGCTCCTACGCCGACCAGGTTGAATTTCCAACCATTAGTCATATCCACAGGTTGACTCCCATTTGAACGATGGGGTCTTGATTTCATAGGACCAATTAGTCCAGCTGGTCAACCTGGAGGTAAAAAGTATATATTGATGGCCACATGTTATGCCACTAAATGGATAGAGGCTAAAGCTACTGTGGACGGCACGGCTTTAACAATAGCCAAGTTCTTGTATAAACGTATTTTCTCAAGATTTGGTTGCCCACTGGAAATTACTAGTGATAGGGGCACACATTTTGTAAATCAATTGCTCCAGTTTATATTTGACAGGTACAAAATCTTCCATAAAAAATCTTGTGCATATTATCCAAGGGCAAATGGCCAAGCAGAGAGTTCCAATAAGATTTTGATTGGATTGCTTCGCAAATTATCTTTCGATCATCAAAGCTCCTGGCCACAAGCACTGATCGGTGCAATTTGGGCTTTCAGAACCACGAAGAGGGGAACCACAGGCGAGACTCCATTCTGCTTAGTATATGGAAAAGAGGCATTGGCCCCATTTGAATTCATTATCAGAAAGGAAATAGGAATCAAAACCATTGGAATTGAACCCCCCATTCAGAGATTGGTGGCATTAGAAGAATACAGAGAAGGGGCAATGCAGAAACTTCAGGCAACACAAGAAGAGCGCAAGAGATTGCATGACAGGTATCTGAGATCCAATGAAGTTCAGGAAGGCTCCATGGTTTTAGTGCATCAAGTCCCGGCGATTTCAACAAAATTGGCACCCAAATGGATAGGACCATATAAGGTTATCAAGGCATTACCACATGGTGCAGTGCATGTGGAAGATCTGTAGGGTAAAAGGATTCCCCTCGTCAACATCTCCAGGGTGAAGAAGTATCTGAATTAGGTCAAAATGGAAGCACTCCATCCCTTGTACATACCGTGTTTCTTTTCAGTAATTGCAGTATAACTAGATCTCATTGAAATGAGTAAAATAAGGGAGAAATTGCACCAGGGATGGTGCAAAAGCTTGATGTGGGGGTCTATAGTACCCCTCCTCCTTTCCCTCTCTCTGGCTAGGCATGCAGGAGGTCTGAAGAAGATAGAAGAGAAAGTCAAGCGTGAAGCAACGAAGAGGCAAATGTTTGTAACTTGTAGGCCTGTAATACCTCTTCAGATAAGATACAGGTCCCCCAAACCCAAACTGCCACAAATTCTTTCTCAATCTACAAGTTACATTGTCACTCACCTCTATAGTGCTGACAGGTGAATCAAAACGACAGCTACAAGAAACATATAGCTACTGACAACAACACATTGAGTGAAATAAAGCCCCTGAACATTGATCTGTGTTCATAACGCCATGAATATGTGGTGCATTTCATTACAACAAATAGTAGGGCACTTCATATCCTCTGAATTTTCATTACAATTCTGTCAGACAACAATGCTTCTTAAATTCTCCGTTAAGCCAGCCACATATTGTCAGGCTGCCATCCTCGTTATTGTCGTAGCAACGGGTGTTGAGATTGAGAGGAGAGCTCTCAGATGCCTTGGGCTGCAGCTTCAGGGAGTGCTCTGTTCCATTACATGGACATATTTGAGTTCTAGGCAGTCGTTGCTTTCACTTTCAGTGCCACCTCAGTTGATTTGTTTTACTACTCTCTCTCTTTCTCTCTCTTTCTCTCTCTCTCTCTCTCTCTCTCTCTCTCTCTCTCTCTCTCTCTCTCTCTCTCTCTCTCTCTCTCTCTCTCTCTCTCTCTCTCTCTCTCTCTCTCTCTCTCTCTCTCTCTCTCTCTCTCTCTCTCTCTCTCTCTCTCTCTCTCTCTCTCTCTCTCTCTCTCTCTCTCTCTCTCTCTCTCTCTCTCTCTCTCTCTCTCTCTCTCTCTCTCTCTCTCTCTCCTCTCTCTCTCTCTCTCTCTCTCTCTCTCTCTTCTCTCTCTCTCTCTCTCTCTCTCTCTCTCTCTCTCTCTCTCTCTCTCTCTCTCTCTCTCTCTCTCTCTCTCTCTCTCTCTCTCTCTCTCTCTCTCTCTCTCTCTCTCTCTCTCTCTCTCTCTCTCTCTCTCTCTCTCTCTCTCTCTCTCTCTCTCTCTCTCTCTCTCTCTCTCTCTCTCTCTCTCTCTCTCTCTCTCTCTCTCTCTCTCTCTCTCTCTCTCTCTCTCTCTCTCTCTCTCTCTCTCTCTCTCTCTCTCTCTCTCTCTCTTTCTTTCTTCTCTCTCCTCCCTCGCCCTCCCCGTTGCCCCCCCTGCAACCTTCCCCGCTCACCCCCGCGCTCCCCCGCCACCCCCCGCCCCGCAGAGTCCCGCACCCCCCCGCCCCGCTGAGTCCCGCACCCCCCGCCCCGCTGAGTCCCGCACCCCCCGCCCCTCCCCGCATGCTTCCCCGCCCTCCCCGCCACCCCCCCTGCAGCCTTCCCCGCTCACCCTCGCAGCCCCCCCCGGCCTTTTCCCCCGCAGCCCCCCGCCATTTCCCCCGCCACCCCCGCCATCCCCCCCCCCCCCCCGCAGCCCCCGCCCAGTTCCGCCCCCCCACCCCGCACTCCCCTGCCACCCCCACCCGCCTAGTCCCGCCCACCCCCTCCCCCTCCCCCGCAGCCCCGCCCAGTTCCGCCCCCCCACCCCGCTGCCCCCGCACTCCCCCACCACCCCCACCCACCTAGTCCCGCCCACCCCCTCCCCCTCCCCCGCAGCCCCCACCCAGTTCCGCCCCCCCCACCCCGCTGCCCCCGCACTCCCCCGCCACCCCCACCTGCCTAGTCCCGCCCACCCCCTCCCCCGCAACCACCTCCCCCCCCCTCACCCCACTGCCCTCCCCGCCAACCCCCCGCTCACCCCCGCCATCCCCCCCTCACAGTCGCGCATCCCCCGCCCCCTCACACACACACACACACCCACACACATACGCACACACACTCACACTCACATACACACTCTCTCATGCATACACACACACACCCACACATACACACACACACTTACGCACATACACACACCCACATACACACACACACCTACGTACACACATGCACACCCACACATACACATAAGGAGGCTATGGATATTGCCACTACAGATTTGTCTTCAACTCATCCAATCAAACTGGGGCTCACTTTGAATGATTCTGTATTTTACTATGAAATATTGGATGTGATAGATGAGGCTTGCCAACTTGCAAAGAAATCATGGGAAGTTGGCTACTCTCGAGAAGGGTTATCAGGTGTTTGGAGCAGAAGCATGAGGGAGATGCCCTTTCCAATTAAGGGTAAAAAGTGGAAGCGGAGAAAGGACTATTGCCACCAACCATTCACGGCAACTACCTATTTTTGTGGATCCAATTCAAATCAAGTGGAATATTTGATTTACCCCTTCAATTTTGGGCAATCCACTGGTGCGTGATCAGTGGACGTGAAGAATCGGCAAGGCCCTCTTGGCCTATTGGGGCCTATAAAAACAATGGATTTGTGCACATTTGGGGTACAAAAATTTAGAGTTACATTGATTCAGATACGCGTATGTACGTGCAGAAGTCCTCTCTTGCAGTTTGTGGTTTCAAGCCTACTGTAGGATCCAATCTGTAGTGTGGATACAGAGCGTGGGCTTCCCAGTGGAGGGCTAACAACACCATAGTGTAAGAGAGTGGCTTGGATTTTTTTAGGGCAATGATATTGTAAGCCCTATTTTCTAGAAGAATTCTCCACCGCTTGTATTGATCTGTGTTTTGTCTGCGTAGAGTGCCATGAAGCTCTGAGCATGAGTTTTTGAGTATCTCTTTGACCAATCTTGTAATGATCTTATTTGAATCAAGAAGTGGATGGTCTTCTTTGGTCATTTGTTGTTGATGTTTTCTGGAGTATGTACAACTCTGTACAATTATTTACCTCTGCTTGCTCACAGAAATGTTAAAGGGTATACTTCCCTAAAGAGAACCTCCCTTGAGTAGGCGACGTACTGGACGTATTTATTCTCTACTCTTGATAAAAGAGGACACCCCAGTACCTCCTCTACAGATGTCATCTACATAGACACATAAGTAGATAACTTCTAATTTGTTCTTCTTAACAAATAAAGAAGAATCTGCCTTGCTTGCCACAAAGCCTTGGTCATGCAAATAAGTAACTAGCATATGGTTCCAAGATCTAGGAGCTTGCTTGAGACCATAGAGGGCCTTCCTTAGCTTGCATACATAACCTGTTTTATCTTCATCTTCAAAACTTGGTGGTTGTGCCATATACACTTCTTCTGATATCCATCCATTTGAGAATGCATTCTTGACATCTAACTGATATAAATTCCAATTCTTAGAAGTAGCAACACTTACAAAAACCCTAATTGTTGACATCTTTGCCACATGTGAAAATGTTTCATTATAGTCGATTCCATGAGTTTCAGCAAATCCTTTTGCCACTAATCTTGCCTTGTACTTGTTTATAGAGCCATCGTTGTAGTATATTGGTGAGTATCCTCGGCAACGGCACTAAATTTGGTGTCACTCTAGCACAATGGCAAGTACAAACGTGAGGAGCTTCATCTCATAAATGTCAATCCGTGGAGACGTGAGGACCGGTATGAAGACCGTGAGCAAGTGATGGCACAAGTGTGTGAGTGAAAGCACACAAGCATGCACACACATACACACACATGCGCACAAGGTAAGAGCAAAGAGTGGAACAACGGAAAGCTTCGATTACAAAAGAAATCTCTTAAAAATCTCAAAACTACAACAAGCTAACCCCAAAAATGAGCTTTGCAGCCCTTTTTATAGTTTTTTGAGTGGTTTTGGCCTTGTCTAGGCCTAGTGTTCGACCTAGTTAAAAAATAGGTTCCAGGGCTTATTTGGAGGCTCAAACGGAGTTTTAAAATTATGAAAATTGGCAGGATGGTGGATCTAGTACTCCTCAAGCTTGAGGACTCATCGGCTTGAACAAAATGGAGTTGTAAAAATGGAAAATGGTATTTACAATGGTTTTTAGTGATAAAAATCACTATTTTTATAGGGATTTCTTCTGAAAATTTAACATGTGCTTCTTGGAGCTCCCTATATGCTCCTTCTTCTTGTGTGTCCACTTCCTTGATGCACTTCCATGCTTTGTCCTTGAGATGAGCTTCAACAATCCACCTGGATCCAATTACCTTCATGTCTGGCTTCTTGGGAACTAGATCCCAAGTATGATTTTCCTGTAGTGCTTCCAGTTCAACCTGCATATCTTGTCTCCATTCTTTCTTCTTCCTAATCTCTTCAAATGAACAAAGGCTCTTCTATCATAGAGTTTTTAGTGATATACACAGAGTGCTTGGTCACTAAAGATTTATCATATCCATACCTTATGGGCTTCTTGCTTTCTCTTTTTGATCTCCTTAGTGTATGAATTGAAGACTCTAGCATGTCTTCTAATTGCTTGAGTTTGACCTTGCCTCTTGACTTCCAAGTCTTAAAGTCAATCTTTTCTTCATCCTTTGAGTTGATATCTTCTGCTAAGTGTTGATCTTCTTGAGTGAGGGTTGGAAAATCATTTTCCAAATCATATGGTAACTTGACTTTCTTGCAATCATCCTCAAACCATGAATTATTCTCATCAAATACTACATCCCTACTAACTATGAATGCTTTTTTAGTGGAATTTTATAGCATGTACCCCTTTTGGTTCTGATCATACCCAATAAATATACATTTCTCAACTTTAGGTTCAAGCTTCCCTTTGATTTGTGAGGGGATGTGTGCATAAGCAATGCACCCAAATATTTTGCAATGGTCCAATGAGGGCCTCGTGCCATTCCATTCTTCATAGGGTATCATACCATCCCATGATTTGGATGGGAGTCTATTTACCAAGTAAGTGGTTGTGGAAATAGCCTTTGCCCATAGGTAGTTAGGTAACTTTCTCTCATTTAACATAGACCTAGCAGCTTCGACAATTAACTTGTTCCTTTTGTCTACCACTCCATTCAATTCAGGAGTGTGTCTTGTGGTCACTTCCCTCTTTATGCCTCTGTAATAGTAGAAATCAATCAAATTCATGTGAAAAGTACTCATCGCCTCCATCAAATGTGATCCTCTTCAAGCTCCTTCCTGTTTGATTTTCAACTAGTGCCAAGTAATTCTTGAAACATGTAAATACCTCATCCTTATGCTTCATGAAATAAAGGACTGTCCATCTTCTGTAATCATCAATAAATGAAACATAGTACCTTGAACCTAAGATGGATGGATCTTTGCTAGCACCCCACACAAGAGTGTACAAGCTCCAAATAGTCTTCATGAATGCATCCTTTCTAGTGGAATGGTTGCATGTGAGCTTTGCCAATTTGGCATGCTCCACATTTGTATATCATATGTTGCTTGATCACATTGGGAATGACAAGCACACTCTGATCCTTGCATATTTGCTTCAGAGTCCTTTCTCCTATGTGTCCTAGCCTTTTGTGCCATATTTCTAACTCAAATAAGGTTTGATCTCTATAACTGAATAGCGCTATGTTCCTTGTGTCTTCAATTTCAAATGTGAATAATCTACAAGACTTCTCACCTTTGGAAATCCTTGTGAAGCCTGGTTGAGGGTCTTCCACATATGCTCCATGCTTAGTGAATCTAGCCTATAAACCTTTCTCAACAATTTGCACAACATTGATTAGGTTTTTGGTTATAGTTGGCACATACAGAACTTTACTCAAAAGGTTCATGCAACCATCAGATCTTTTCACATTTCCAATTTGCTTCACTGAATGTTTAGTATCATTACCTCTTTGTACTTCATGCTTCCCTTTGGGTTCTTCAAGATCAGATAATAGAGCTACATTTCCAGCCACATGATTGGAACAACCTGAATCAATGTAGAAAAGATGCTCATCATCTTTACCTTGCTTGGATGTCATGTTCATGATGAGTAATGAGTCTTCTTAGTCTTCAATATAGTTGTTGTAGTCGCTTCTTCCTCTGAAATTTCCTTGATAATTGTTGTTTTTGTAGCCTTGATTGTAGTTATGGTTGTAATTGGCTCCACCATTGTTGTATCTACCTCTTGATTGCCCAAAGCTACCTCTATGGAAACTCTTCCCCTTTGACTCCTTGTATTCTTGAAGCATTCTTATGTGGTGTGGTTGTTAAGACCACAAATGTTGCAAGGTGAGTTGTTCTAGGGTCTCCCCATGATGTTCCTCCTCTGCCCCATCCTCTAGCACCTCTTCCTCTTCCTGCATAATTAGCTTGAGAGGTACTAGCCTCTTCTTAATGCTTCTTGACTTTACCTTTATCCTTAGCTTTATTCTTATCTATATAAAACAAAGAACATTGGTTACCTCTATAGTTGTCACCATTCTTGTTGAGCTTTGTCTCACGGTTGAAGAGTTTCCCCATCAAGGTGTTGAGGTCAAGTATTTGCATATCCATGTAGAGGCCCATTTCTATGGTGAAGGACTCCCACTTATCATCAGCCTTGATTCCATTAATGATATGCCTCATTATGTGTTCTTCTATCTCCTCTCCAATGCTTGCAAGATGGTCAGTCTAGCTCTTGTGTTTGATGAGAAATATGATGAGAGTACTTCCCAAGTCTCTTGGGAGGTCTTGCAATTCCTAACATGTGGTAACAAGAAATAAGATATTCATTCTAGTAAATATGACCTCTGAAGAGCACCTTTTGCACACCATGTGGTTTTTCTTCCCTTGTAGGTTGTTGCTTGCTCCTAAAGATTGGCATCTCTTCATCTCCTCAGATGTATCCATATAGACTTCTCCCTTGAAGGTAGGCATGTATCCTAAGTGACCATGTAGAGTAGTTTTTCCTATACAATTTGTCAATGAGGGATATAAATCCATCTCCCATCTTGATTTTGTTGCTCTGATACCATTGTTGGAGGAGATGGTGGATAGTCACAAGAGATGAAGTGGTGTAGCTAGATCCTGCTTCACACCTACTAAGAATGATGGCTGAAGAGTGTAGTGGGCCTCTTTAACTAGCTAATGAGTACAAATAACCATGTATTTTGCTTGGAAGATGATCCAACAATCAATGGATCAAAACAAATATGTTGAAGTTGATGCAAGAACAATAAACTTGTTATTCTTGCACTACAAGAAATAGGGGGCATAGCAACACCCCCGAATTGAAAAAGAAACGAGAATCATCGCTTATGCGATGCTAGGGTCGCATAAGCGATGGTCCTATTTTTGGATTTTTTTTTACGAGCCTTTGTCACATAAGCGATGGTAGCGTTGCTTATGCGATGCTAAAAGTATCACTATGCGATGGTGTGCATCACAAATAGCGTGGCTAACTAGCGATGTTGGCTAACTAGTTGCGATCTTTACGCATCACATAAGCGACATCCTGTGTTCGAGACCGTCGCATAAGCGACGCTCTGGAATGTTAAAAAAAAATTTGATTTCTCCCGGCACATTTGTACCAGGATTTGGATGCGAGAGAGCAAGAGAACGACAAAGAGAGAGAGAGAGAGAGAGAGAGAGATTGAGAGAGCATGAGAGAGAGAGAGAGAGCAAGGTATCATCGTTGAAGCCACGTATGCACGCACACACACTTACACACACATACATATGCATACACACACATATACACACATAGACACACACACACACACACATACACATAGACACACACACATACACACATGCAGACATACACATACATAATGCATACACACACATAATGCCTACATAATGCATACATAATGCATACACACACATACACACATATGCATATATACATGCATACACATACAGACATAGACACATACACACACATAGACACATACACACACATAAACACATACACACTCATAGACACACACACACACACATACACACAGACATATACACACACTCACATACACACATAGACACATACACACATAATGATGCATACACACACATACACATGCATACACACACATACACATGTATACACACATACACACACACATACACGCACACAAATACACACACACACATACACACATACACACACATATATGCATACACACACATAGAGAGACATACACACACACATACACATACATGCATACATAATGCATATGCATATGCATATGCATACATACATACTTACATGCATGCACACACATATGCATACATAATGCACATGCATACATACACATACTTAATGCATACACACACATATGCATACATAATGCACATGCATATGCATACATACATGCATACACATACACACATAGACACATACACATACATAGACACATACACATGCATAAACACATACACACTCATAGACGCACACACATACACATAGAAACACACACATGCACACACACACATATACACACACATACACACATACACACATAATGATGCATACACACATACACATGCATACATACATACACACACACATACATGCACACACATACACACACACATACATGCACATACATACACACACACATACACACACATATATGCATACACACACATAGAGAAACATACACACACATACACATACATGCATACATATGCATACATAATGCATATGCATATGCATACATAATGCATATGCATATGCATACATACATACTTACATGTATACACACACATATGCATACATAATGCACATGCATACATATATATACTTAATGCATACACACACATATGCATACATAATGCATACACACACATATGCATACATAATGCACATGCATATGCATACATACATGCATACACATACACACATAGACACATACACACACATAGGCACATACATACGCATAAACACATACACACTCATAGACACACACACATACACATAGACACACACACATACACACACACATATACACACACACATACACACATACACACATAGACACATACACACATAATGGTGCATACACACACATACACATGCATATACACACACACACACATACATGCACACACATACACACACATACACACATACACACACATATATGCATACACACACATAGAGAGACATACACACACATACACATACATGCATACATACACATACATGCATACATACGCATACATAATGCATATGCATATGCATACATACATACATACTTACATGCATACACACACATATGCATACATAATGCACATGCATACATACACATACTTAATGCATACACACACATATGCATACATAATGCATACATAATGCATACACATACATATGCATACATAATGCACATGCATATGCATTCATAAATGCATACACATACATATGCGACTCTTACCTACGCCTTGTCCACTTACGATGGAAGTAAGTATAAATTTTACATTTAAATTGAAATAGATATCTTATGTTTTATTTACATGATTTTTTTTATTTTTGTAGTGAGCATGATGAGAGGGATAAAAAATACGTACTTAGTTCAATTGAGACAGAGTTTGGGACAGGATGGTCACGTAATTGGTGTCTAAAAGAGATGCGCACACTTATGGCTCATCGTCGCGATAATGCACGGTACACACTGCTTTTATGTATATATATGTGGATATGAGTATGTGTGTTTATGTATGTATGTATGTATATGAGAGAGAGAAAAAAAAATAGTGAGACTAGAGGTACAAATACACACATACACACACATATACATCATACATGCACATTTACACACATATACACATACATGGACATTTATACATACACACACATACATGCACTTTTTTACACAAACATACACATGCATGCAGTTACACACATATAATGAATACACATAGACACATCTACATACTCACATACACATACACATACTCACATACACATACACATACTCACATACACATACACATGCATAATCATATGTACACACACATAGACTCATAAAATCATATTTACATGCATATATACACACACACACACAACACATGCATGCACATAAATAAATAAATAAATCCTATTTAAAAAATCCTAATTTGAAAACACTAATTTTGATATTAGGGTTTTAAAACTCCTAATTTAAAAACTCTAATTCAACCTTTTAGCCATATGATTGAAGTTTATGTACACATTGCATCTATTCCTCCGACGTCCTACTAGAGAGATGTCTCTCCTCCCAACCTTATGCTCTATATATACCTACTCAAATCAACGAGGATCATAATGTATATAAAGATATATACACATCATGTGGATACACATACATAAATATAAAATGGAGTAGATATATTATGCATTAGACATACATGCCTTAATGCACACATAAATATATATATATACATGCATACATATTTACATGTACACATTTACACATAGACACATATAGATATATACATGTACACATCACATATACATGCCTACATGCACACACACACACACACACACACACACACACATATATATATATATATATATATATATATATATATATATATATATATATATATATATATATATATATATATATATATATATATATATATATATATATATATATATATATATATATATACATGCATACATATTTACATGTACACATTTACACATAGACACATATACATATATACATGTACACAATTATAAACACTTGCATATATTACATGAATAGATGAATATTTTACATAAATGCATATGCATATATACACATATGCATACTAACACATGTATACATATATCACACACATGCACACACATACATATACATGAAATACATATATATGCATACTAACATATGTATACATATAATACACATGAATACACACACATGCCGAAAACTCAGATAATTCCTTTCTTAATGTGGAATTACTACCTTTATACTCGGCTCAAAACTAATCAACCTTCAAAATGACCTATCAAAATATATAAAAACAAAAACCCATTATTAGGTGCTTAAAAAAATAACTAACTCTATCATAAAAAATAAAAACTTTTGTCTACCTGTTTGAATGTACGAAATGAAATTTCGTAGATACCAACAATAGTTTCTATGTAACCAAGTTCACCATCTATAAGGTTCGTGTCTTTTGAGCTAGCACATGATAGTTGATTGAAAGAAGCAACAATACTAGAATCCTCTGTTTTACGTAAAGAATCAATGGCTTTGATTTTAATATGCTGTCCAAAAGCCCACATATTAGTGAGCATTCGAGCCTGCAAAAGAAATTCAATTAGTAAATAGAAACTAATATACATATATGAAAAAAATAAAATAGTATTAAAATAAAATTACCTTTCGTTCACAACCTATCATTAACTCTCTGCTCATCTGAGATTTCTTCATTATTTGCGTTGGCACCTTGCAAACGACTATATAGCCAATCCGTGAAAGAAAATATATATGTAATCTCATTATTATTGAGATTACATCTATATCTTTTGTTTTTTTCGCCTTTTTACTTTGGAAATTTTGAAGTTCCTCTTCGTACTTGCTAAGGAATGCTTGCATGCATTCACTATTATATGCTACAAAAGTAGAAACATCATATTTTTCTTAAAATGTAAATAAGAATGGAACTTCCTTACCTGATAATACCTCATCTGTTATTTTTGAAGAAGATTCGTTGGTCCATGCACATGGAGCTTCTTCATGAACTCTTTCAAGGTACTCACTAACGTAATACATGCACTCTTCAAGCATCCAACCCTTTTCCATGGATCCTTTTGGTTTCGCTCTTTGTCGCACATAACCTTTTAATATTCCCATAAATCGCTCGACCCAAAACATCCACCGAGTGTTAACAACACCTGCAATCTCTATTTCATCGACAAGATGGACTAATAAATGAACCTGAATATCAAAAAAAGAAGTAGGCAGTTCTTTCTCCATCAAACATAGTACCTCTTTGCATTCACGTTTCTTTTGTGGGATCGAGTTCTTGTTAATCTCTTTGGATGTAATCCACCTATACATATCGTAAAAACTATTATAAAGAAGTTAATTAAAAAATAAAAGATATCTAATATTCATACATATTAAATATAAAAATATCATAATTACCTTATAAGTGATCCAAGATGATAGATCACATCTCGTACTCCTTTCGTTGTACATCCATCGATAACCAAAGGTAAAATATGTCTCAAAAAGTTATGCAAGTCATGGGTCTTAAACCCTTATCATCCATAGTAAACATGTTTTGAAAAGATGCTCCATATCCTGTAGGAGTCTTAATCAATTGATTCTATTGTTGATAGTCTGTATCTCTTTTGTTGTAAGTACCCAAGGAGCATGTGCATAAGTCGTTTCTTGTTGATGTCTATCAAAAACTCGCCATAACTTTGGTTTTGATTTTTGATCTTTCAAATCATTCCTTGATGCTACGGTATCATTTAGTCCAAGAAGATGCTGCCATAGTGAATAACCAATATTTTTGAATATATGCATAGGATGAAGAAGATGACATACTTTTAACTCTTTCCAATACTCCAAAGAATACCATATTGATATGTTCTCTGCAAGTGCCAATTTTTCTTAACCTCTCTTCACATACTCATTATCTTCATCATCATTGAAGATTTCTGATTCTGGATCTATCAGAGGTCCA
Source organism: Ceratopteris richardii (assembly GCA_020310875.1). Classification (NCBI taxonomy): domain Eukaryota; kingdom Viridiplantae; phylum Streptophyta; class Polypodiopsida; order Polypodiales; family Pteridaceae; genus Ceratopteris; species Ceratopteris richardii. The sequence continues at coordinate 139,697,373 of CM035428.1, read as the reverse complement.
TCTATCCATTTTTTATACTAATCCATAGGCGTCGTAGGTTTTGGACACTGACCTGTTTCAATCTTTCCAGTAAAATGTATTTCTTCTCTTTTAGATCTTAATGGATGATCATAAGGCAAGAATCGTCGATGTCGAAGATAAATATTTTTGTTGAGATTCTTGCTATAGATGGATCTCAACCAATCACCACAATATGGACAAGCTTTATAACCCTTAGTAGATATTCCTGCGTCATGAAAATGATAAAAATATAATTAGATTAAATCATATTTATTTACATGCATATTGAATAAAAAAATTACATCAATACCTGAACAAACACCATATCTTGGAAAATCATGAATAATCCAAGCCACAATACCATGAACCGTAATATGTCTTTCATTGATGCTTTTCGATACATCAATGACATTAATACCTCTTCATAAATCTTGGAGGTTGTCAATCAGACGAGCAAGATATATATTCATATCTTTAACTTATCTTTTGCCTCGTATTAAAAGCGAACGCATTAAATGTTCCTTTTTAGTGATAAGATATGGTGGAAGATTGTAGTTTATGACTACCACTGGCCATGTTGACCGTTTACTAGATTTCATGGAGAACGGATTAAGCCCATCTAATGCCATGTAGAACCAACATGCTGAAAAGTAACACTATCATGAGTAATTCTGATTATTCCATCAGTACTTTTATGATGATGTCCCCAAGTCAAAAGCTTTGATAATTCGGGGCTTTGAAACATATGTCTAATCCGTGGAGCAATGGAAAATGTCTCAATACCTTTTTTGGGATTTTACCTTCTTCGCCCTTATATCAAGGAGATTGACATTTGGAACATGTAAAAGAGTCTGCATATTCACCTCTATATAAAATACAATCGTTAGGACATGCATGTATACATTGATAATCTATACCAAGATTGTTAATTATCTTCTTCATTTCATCATATGAGGTAGGAAGAATATTCTGACTTGGTAAAAACTTTTCAGATAATAACCTCTAAGTTCATAAAAAAAAGATATATTAAAAAAGGTATATAAATAAATATACATATATATATATATATATATATATATATATATATATATATATATATATATATATATATATATGCATATAATTTTATACATGTGTGTGTATGTGGATGTGAATATGCATGTGCATGCATATACATATGTGTATGTGTATATGTATATATGTATGTATATGTGTATGTATATGTGTTTTAGAGGTGTATATGTATGTATATATACGTATGCATATATGTATATGTATGTGTGTATACATGTGTATGTATGTATGTATGTGTATGTATGAATGTGTATATATGTATGTATATGTATGTATGCAAGTGTAGCTGTGTATATTTGATTTCGTTTTTAATTGTTTTTTGTATATTGTGGTTTGCCATCATCTTCAATCCTCAATAAAATCTTCCATGCCATCATCTTCATCATTGTCACACAAATCTTGTACTTTATCTTCTTTTGAGTATAGATCTTTCAACCTTGCATATTCCACAGGATTACTTTTGCGTAGCCTCCTCATAGAAGCTTCTGATAAATGAGGTCTTACTGGCAATTGTGAATGCTATGGAGGAATATCATCAACATCATACGTTGGAATCTACACATATAAATAAAATCCATTAGTATTCTATAAATGAATAAAAAGTAAACTTTAAATATAAAATTAAGTATATAATTTATTAAATATGGATACAAAATTTTTATTCTCTCTAGCTAAAAGGTGCTCTTGGAGGTCTACGCCATCCATAATTCACTAATAGTTCATTACCTGCATGTAATGTAGTAATAGCATTGACAACTATGTATCTTGATACATCTTTACTCATGTATGGTGATTCATGACTATTTTCATGCTCCTCAAATGTGCAATTAGTCCTTGAACTATTATGTAACCCTCGACTACTATTTATTAAACCTGCTATATTTCCATGTGTGTAGGTTCTTCCATCAATATATAATCTTTCATTTTCTGCATGTAAACTCCTTCTACTAGTAAGGGATGTTGCGTTCAAGCATATTCCATAAGTACTCATGCTTGGAACATAACGTGAAAGTCGATGCCAATCTCCCCATCCATATATAGGACCACAAAATGACATAAGAGTGACTTCAGAGTTCGGAGGCACATACAAATCCTCTACAATAAAGAGACCACGACGAGCATTAGTAATAGTGGATGGAGCAATCATATAGCGATTACCCCAAAAGTTGAAAACCTCTCCATCTAAAGGAAGTGGTCCTGTATTCCATCCTCCATATCTTCTTCTATCATATGTTCGTACTAAAGAACGATCATGAGTTGGCAATGGATAATCTCCAGCTGTTTCATTCTCTAAACCAGGAGGTAGAGGATTTCTAGAAACCTCTGCTTGTAATTGATGAACAGCAAGTCCATGACGTGTACGAGGTATATTAACATTATGAGAAAAATTATCATCATCATCATCATCGAGCAAGTATTCTTGTATATCAATAGTAATTTGATTTTGTATATGGTTTTTAAATAAAATAATGACATTAATTTATATAAAAAATATATACCCAAGCATTATCACGTTGACCAAGTGATTGTGCACGCTCAAAAGTACCATACTCTGCCTCATGTTCAATTCATTCCAATTGTGGTCTTCGATACGTGCCATAACAAGAGTTACACCAACATATAATATGCTCTTTATAGTAAAATTCATCATAATTCCTATCGGAGGACACATGTGAAGTTGTTGCGTGGGTAGGAAGTGGTGGACTACCCTCTAACTGATCAGAATCTGATTATCATAAGAAACAAAAAAAAAAGTTATGTATCCATCAAATATATTTGAAATTAAATTTTTGATATACTTACAGTGTATAGTCGTTGCACGATGAGGAGACGGTGGTGGAGTTCCATTTGATTGATCAGAATCTACAAATAATGGTATTTGATATTAATAATCTGATTATTTACATACACAAAAAATTCACATATACATATGTACACATACACACATATACACATTTACACATACACACATATTCACATATACACAAATAGACATTATTGTGGGATAAATGCATGTATTTTGTATGAATGAGTGTATATGCATGCATGTGTGTGTACGTATATATGTGGATATGTATATGTGTGTTTATGTTATATGTATGTATATCTGTGTATGTATACATATATGTATGCGTATATGTTTGCATGTATATGTGTATGTGTATGTGTGTGTATATATGTGTATGTATTCTAATTTTTTTTTCTCTTTGAGATTAAATTAACAGGAGATATTGTATGGTGGAAAAAAATAAGAGCCAACCTAACATACCACCTGAGACGTGGCCGTTTTTTCGTAGATAGCTACATCTTCAGGAGTCATTTCCTTAGCAAAAGGTACACAAATTAATAGTTTATAGTTATAATTTTCATCTATTTTAGTAATTTTTTACATTTAATTTATGTACTTCTTTTTTCTTAAATAAACAGGCTGCTACAAAGAAGAGAGTGGAGTCGGGCCACACATCGCACCTAGGCCAAATGGACCATAATGGTTTTGTATCTACATTTGTAAGTATATGTGTTATTGTGAGTATATTTTTTATTTTAGTTAAAACGCAAGCAACTAATCTTTTTTATTTGTTTCAATGCAGCGAAAGGATTATGGTCGATATCCTACGAAACATGAGATCGAGTATGCTACACATTTTGGATATTGGCGTTTGAGCGAGTATATGCGAGATCATCTGGATGCCTTTGTGAGTATTATTAAATTTTATATAATTATTTTATTTTTATGAATGGTTGAATTCTTTTACTTACTTATGTTTGTTATATGTAATACATGAGTATTATGGAGAAGCAGATATGGATGAGGTGGAGAGATAGACACAGGAGGGACGATCTCGATCGTCACAGGGTTATCATGATGATGAGGATGAGGATGATCAGGATGATCATGATGCTGATGATGATGATGATAATGATCATGATGATGATGATTAGGATTCTAGTTGATCATGACATTGGATTATATGTATTTACATTGATATATATATATATATATATATATATATATATATATATCATCTATATATTTTTCATTTCAGTTATGTTTTGAATTGTGTGTATTGTATTAAGTAATGAAGAGTTTTGATCTATTGATTGTTATTATTGTTTATATTAAGCACGTGTTTTAATTCTTTAATTATATAATTCATTCATATGTGTGTACGTAAGTGTATATGTATGTGTGTGTATATGTATGTATGTGCATGTGTATGTGTGTGTATATGTATGTATGTGCATGTGCATGTGTAAGTGTATATGTGTGTATGACTATGTGCATGTGCATGTGTATGGGTGTTTATATGTATGTGCATGTATATGTGTATATGTATGTATGTGCATGTGTATATGTGTGTGTACGTATGTGCATATATATGTGTATATATGTGTATAATGTATGTATATGCATGTGCATATGTATGAAACATGCATGTGTATGTGGATGCATTTCCATTTGCATCCATGTGCATGCATGTGAATGTGCATGCATGTGGATGTGCATATACATGTATTTATGTATATGTTAATGTGTGTATGTGTATATATATATGCAATAATGCATGCATGTAAGTCTTTTTATGTGGTTGTAGAAATGTTTGTGCATATGGATGTGTATGTGTGTGTATGTCTAAGTGTATGTGGACATGTATCTGTGTGTATATATGTGTGTGTATGTGCATGTGTATATGTGTGAATGTGCATCTTCATCATGTATAAGTGTATATGTGCATATCAATAAGTGTGAGTATGCTATCTAATGAAAATAACACAATTCAAATGATATACAAAGAATAGAAATTGTACTTACAATAGTTAGCCATACTTTTTGCTTGGTTAGCTTCTTGAATAACCTGCAATAAAGAGAGAAAGAAGAGAGAGAGAGAGAGAGAGAGAATTCAAAGAGAGAAAGATGTAGAAAGAGAGAAATAGAGACAGAGAGAGACAATAAGATAGAGCTTAGGCAAAACAACAATTTTGCATATACTTTTTTCAGCTCGTAAGCGTAGCGCAATTGCGAACGTTGGAGAGCTCTTCGATCAGATGCATGAAAATGCCAATCAAAGAGCCTCCAACGTTTTAATTTTTTTTGTCAACAGACCATCGTGTAAGCAATGGTAACGTGTCATAAAAACCACTGGAATTGGTGTTGCTTAAGCGATATTTTTTAGCATCACTTATGCGACATTTTTCAGCGTTTAAAACCGTCGCCTTAGCGATGCTCTATGCGAGGATCGCACACCCCGTCGCATCATACGTCGAAAAAAATGTCGTTTTGTTCATTGTTTAATGGACAGTTCGCACGCGAAGCTCATTGCAATGCATTTTGTAATTTGATAGCGGCGAAATTGTGTCGCCTTAACCGTCGCTATGCGCATGTATTCCTTGTAGTGTTGTTCTTACACCTATTCAGTGTTGTGAACAATTCTCTGAGCACAGTAGCAATTAGCTTGATTCCTTTTGGGGAACTATAACTAACTTAGTAAGCTATCAATCATGAGTGATTTAACCAAGAATGATGGACTACATGTAGAGAAAGAAGTTTAGCAAGTCATAGTTCCATCCCGACATTCACGGGCTGCTACAACTATCAGAATAGTGAGCAAAGATACATTAATATCTCACGATCCCGAGACGTATTGCTAATGAAATTATTTAGGAGTGTAATAGATAGTATCCTGAATCTAACATGCTTTAAATCATGACCGCCTACACACTGAGAACATGCTCTTAGAAGATCATTGTTTTGATGGAGTTATAAGAGAGAAGTGGAATGAGAATGTAATGATCATATATGTATTAAAACATGTAAAATACAATGTCATTGGAAATCATACATTGCTCAATCTGTGAGAGGTGAATGAGCTATGATGTGAGCTCTCACTTCACAATGATTGTCTTCCAAAATAATCTCCCAAGGTCAAGATACATGCGGGTCTTTTTGATCCTCTTCTTATAGTCATGCTTGCAGCCAAAGTTTGAATTCGAATTCAAACCTCTACCTAAAAGGTGAATCCTTAAGTATAGGATAGATTCTCTCATAACTCAAAACCAAGGGATTTGTGATTTTAGAGCTTCCTAACTCCACGTGGTGTAATCCACTTTTACAAGGATAAATATGAAGGATTTTTGCAAGAGACTAATCATATGAAGTCTTGCATAGGTTATGCCAATAAATCAAGCATAAGTGAATTAACCAAGTATGTGGGCTTGGGTTTAATTGCACCAACAAGTATCACCTCATATGAGCAATTATCTTGCACAAAGAAATGGATTTTCCTCACAAACCCCTCCTATCATAATAGGCACATAGGCACATGTGCCTAGCAAGATCCGAGACCCATTGTCTATCATTCTCATTCTCCATGCATGGTCCTTGTCATTGGGCCATTTGAATTTATCAAAAATGTTTTTTAGATGTCACATTTATCTCTAATACTGAATAAATCAAGGCCAGAGCTAGACATGATTCTTTCTCATCTCCAATCAGAATTTTGATTTCTAGGTTCCTTGTGCCCAAAAATTCTTATCAAATTGGCTCTCTTCATTGTCCATCTCATCATCAAGAAGAATCAGAACAAGGAAATCTCTATTCACTTTTCCTGTCACAATCTCCTCCTATTCATCACTATCACTATATGAGGAAGAAGAAATTATCTTCTCCTCACTAGCCTAATAAATATGTCCTTGAACTCAGGTCTTCACATTGGGTTAACCAACTGTTGAGCCATAAAATGAGACCACCGGGTGGATCAGGTCCGGCATTTCTACAAGTCTCTTTGTGGCTACACCCGGGGTGTTCAGTGCACTACTTTAGGAAGTGTGAAGTGAGTTCAAAGATGATTGAGGTGATTGAGTATGAGATTGTGCTAATGTATAAATAATCAAAGACATGTAAGTGCAAAGAACCTACATAACTTAACTAAGTTTAGGAAGAGCTCCCTTTTATTTTCAATGGGAGAAGTCTAGCTTTGTTCCATAGGGAGCAAATATATGGAAATAAGAAAATCGATAGTTTCTTGGTTTGCACGAATGTTACAAGATTGACACGTATTTGTTCTATAGAAGCAAATAAGTGGAAAGAAAAATGTAAATAATATCCTAGTCTACAGGAGTATTTCGAGATTGAAACATTAGATCGGACGAAACTTCTACATAAGATGAATTCACTATAGTGGAAGAATCTACATCCATTAATGAATGATCATCAAAAAGAATCTAAAAGGGTACTAGTGATGTTGAAAGTAAATTCATATAAAAAATATGCTAAAAAATAAGATATCAAATTAGTTTCTAGTTTAATGAACTAAACTAATCCAAATAGGAAAGATGGATGAATAAGAACTTCAGCATCTGCAACCCCCAACACCAGCAAATGCTTGATCTTGCCAATGCATCTATTTCTTCCTTGATAGCCCTTTCCCAATTAGGGTTTCTCTTTGCCTCTTCATAGGTTGAGGGTTCCTCTAAAATTGAGTCTTTTTCCAAGTAGATTGAATGCTTTGTAACAAATATGGAATCATATCCATACCTTTCTAGTTGTCTTTTCTCCCTTGTTGAGCTTCTAGGTGCTTGCTTGGAGCATTCTCCACACTCTTGCATCTTTGTTTTGCCTCTTGATTGTTGGAGCAAGTCTATGACAAGCCTAAGTATTGGCTTGAGTCCCACAAAGTCATAGAAAAAGCCTTAAAAAGAAGACTATGTAAAGTTCACTTGTGAACTACCTCTTGTAACTTTTGAAGAGTTTACTTAATGTAAAAGCAAGAGAATCTTAAGTGGTTGAGTCCACTTGATCAAGAATGGAAAGAGGAGCCACGAATTCGTGATTTGTGGTAGGTAGAGAATCAAATCAATCATTGATTGATTGGAGAGTGATTGAGGGAAGTTAGCCTCCAAAACTCAACTATAAATAGATGGCAGTTTTAGTCGTGGTTAGAGAGACCTATGTGAAGACCTCCAAGAGCTGAGCTTTATGCCATATCAAGGTGTGATTACAAGGCACACATATGTATCAGTAAGTCATTGTATTGTACAAGCAATATACTTTCATTTTCATGATTATTTGAGTTCATCTTTCCATGTTCTTGTGAAGTGTACTACTCACTGCCATTACTCTCAGTTTTCTCAGTCAGCTTGCAGAGATGTTTTCTCTGAGCTTGGTGCATCATTTTCAGTGATTTAACTTGTTAAAGTTAGCTCTATAAGTCTACTATATGCTCACAATATTTCATGTCATTTGGATGTTGCAATCGTCAGTTATGTTCATTTGAAGTCAATAGGGTCTGTTCATCTTCACTTCTCTGTCAGGTACCCGACTTTTTCACTCATCTTGTCAGAGATGTTTCTCAGTGGTTACTTATCCAAATTTAGTGATTTAAAGCTTTTTGGATTCAGCTTACTGTCTAGTATAACCATACAAAGTTTCATAATCATTGGATTCCTACATTTTGAGGTATGTTGATTTTTCTGCTCACTGGTCTTAAACTGTAGCAGCCCGTGAAAATCGGGATGATGTCATGACTTGTTAAAACTCATTCTCAGTGTGTGGTTCATTATTTTTTATGAAATTACTCTTGAAAGTTAGCTCTTCACGTTACCTAGACTTCCCCAAGAGGAATTAAGCTAATTGTTGCTGTGCTCAGAGAATTATGTAAAACACTGGACAGGTGTATGAACCAAGAATAGCAAGTTTTCACCTCTGAGCTAACTCCAACTTATCTGTTTTGATCTATCTTTTTGAGAGTGATCTTCAAAGGTACATAGGGTGTCTAATACATCCATTGGCAAGCTAAAATGTCCCACCATATACTCCTCGAGTTCATTTGGCTGGTGTAGATCAAGGATTTTGCAACATCTCTTCATCTTCAAGCACATACCTATCCATCTCTTCACATTGACTTCCATAGCTTGTAATCCTTTGCCTTTTCATCTTGGTCATCATCTGTATCACTTCTTGGATCTTGGACCTATGTATCATGCTTGCTTCCTAATTGATGAGAATCATAATCAAGATCATATCGTAGAGTTGCCTTTTGTTTGTCTTCATCATACCAAGACCTGTGTTCTTCAAATAAAACATCCCTACTTGTAGTGAATTGCTCGATTGAAGGATTATAGAGCTTGTAACCCATTTGAGTTGAGTCATACCCAATAGACATTGCATTTGTTGCCCTTTCATCTAGCTTACCTCTTATTTGTGATGATACATGAACATAAGCTAAGCAATCAAACACCTTGCAATGTCCAATACTAGGTTTTCTTCCATAACATGCTTCATAGGGAGTCATAACTTGCAGAGATTTGGATGGTAGTCTATTGACAAGGTACACAACAATCTAAATAGCCTCTGCCCATAGATAATGTGGCAACCTTTTCTCTTCAAGCATTGTTCTGGTTGATCCAACCAATTTCTTGTTTCTTCTCTTTGCAATTCCATTTAGTTGAGGACGTTGGAGTTAGACGTCTGTGGAAGCATGAGAACAGCACAAGGAAGAAGAAGAAGCTTGAAGCACAACACACAATACTGAATGTATTACCACTAGAATGTAAAAAGATAAGTAACCCATTAGGGCAATAGGCATATATACAAGCTGGGGGAAAAAAACCTTCTAAAGAGGAAAAAAAATGTCTCGATGGTCCTAGTGTGTTCACACACATCACTACCTAAATATATCAATAAATCCCCCCTAGAAGTGATGCAGTGAACAAGGAGTTGGCACTCGTGTATAAGGAAGTGCCAAGCTATGTGGAATCAATCCACAAAAGGAAGAAAGCCCAAAGCTTTGTGGAAAGCTTCAAACTTCTCCCTAGGTAGAGCCTTCCTGAAAAGGTCTAGAGTGTTCTTCTACATGGGCACATATGCCAAGCTGATCTCTCCAACAAAGAACCTCTCCATGACACAATGATAATGCACCTCAACGTGCTTAGTGCAAGCATGGAATAGAGGGTTCCTTGCAATTGCTAGTGTGCTCAATGTTAGTGAAGATGGTGGTGGTAGAAGACTAACCAACACCCAAATCAGCCATAAGGCATCTGAGCCACACAAACTCAATATTCACTATGAAAGCTGCCCTATGCTCAGCCTCACAATTGGAAGTGACCATAGTAGGTTGCTTCTTGCTCAACCAAGATCTACATGAGCTACCGAGCATGAAGAAAAAGCCACTAGTGGAAACATGAGTGTCATAGCAACTAGCTCAATGTGAGTTAGAAAAAGCATGTAAATCTGGTGGTAGTGATCACCCCTTGGAATAAAACAATCCAAGTAGCCGGGTAGCACTCAAGTAGCGAAAGATGTACTTAACCAACTGCCAATGCTTGACACTTGGGCAATGCATAAATTTGCTAATTTGTGATATAGCAAACTAAACATCTTGCCGAGTAATGCATAAGTAAATCAAGCATCCAACAACTTGCTGATAGAGAACAACATCAAATGCATCTCCAGCATCATGAAGACTTAATCCTAAACCTCTCTCCATAGGAGTAACAACAGGCTTATAGTCTTCAACACCAAAATACTACACTAATGTGTCAATATATTTCATCTGAAACAAAGCTATTCTACCATCAACTTGCATAAACTGAATGCCCACGTAATGGTGCAAATGCCCCAAATCAGACATCTCAAATGAGGCATACAGATCAGCATTAAAATCAGCTACATGCTTCTCATGAGGACGAGTGAGCATGTCATCAACATACAGAACAATGATTAGAAGCACATCATTAGCACGCTTAACATATAAGGTGCTCTCAGTTGTACTGTTCTCAAAACCATGTGCAAACAGATAGGCATGTAACTTTTCATACCAAGCACGTGGTGCTTGCTTTAAACCATATAATGCCTTCTTTAACCTGTACACCTAGTTTTCATGACCTTTTTGCGCAAAGCCATGGGGCTGAGAAACATACACTTCTTCATGAAAGGCACCATTCCGAAATGTTGTTTTAATGTCCAACTAATGTACATTCCAACCATGATGAGCTGCAAGTGCACAAATGCTATGAACAGTGGTGATTCAGCATGTAGGTGCAAAGATCTCATCAAAATCAATGCCTCTTTCCTGTGCATAACCCTTTGCAACAAGCCTAGCCTTTATACCTATCAACTATTCCACCAGCCTTATGCTTCAGCTTGTACACCCACTTAGTGCCAATGGCCTTCTTGCTTAGGAGGCAAGTCACATATAAACCAAGTACCATTTTTCATTATAGCATCATATTCATATTGCATAACAACCATCCATTTTTTTGAATTTTGCTTCATCAAACGAAATAGGCTCATTCTCATCACAGAGACTAGAGGCAGCCATAGCATAGTAATCTAATGCAAAAGAAGCACTATGAGAGCCAAAACGAGTATGATATAATAGAGGTGCATCTAATTCGTTGTCACGCAGAGTCTGCACCATAGTGTTTGCCTCCTCAATATCAACTCTCTCTTAACAAGTGCATCATGTAAATCTACATCAGAAATGGAATGGTTTGCAACATCACATGAAACTTGCAAAGGTTGAGAATTTGCCTCATTAGGACCGGCATTAGACTATCCACTTATAAAAAGAGGTAGCCAAATATCATACATGTCTTTAGAGCTAATAGATGTCTCCTTTGTACATGAAATTAAAGGCTGAATAGCATCTTCCATAAAAACAACATCATGGCTAACCAAAATGCATTTAGTCTATGGATGATACAGACGATAGCCTTTGCTTTCAAAATTGTACCCAACAAAACTACATTTTACTCATTTATCATCCAATTTCCTGTGATGTTGTTCAGGCACTAATGCACATGCTTGACAACCAAAAACATACACATGAGCAACTGTAGATGTGTTACAACCATGCCAAGACTCATATGGAGTGATAGACTCCAATGCTTTAGTGGTGTTGGTGTAAATCACAAGCCTACACATTTGGCTTGGAAGTTATCATGAAGACTCTACATACATAAAGAACCATAGGAACATATGCTAGTGATTACTTACCACTTTACCTCATTTGTAAAAGTCAAAATGACTTGGAATCTTTTGTAATCACCTACCAAAGTGACTCCTGGAAAAAGTAGCTTATTTGATTGAGAGAATATCTCCAAGCTTTTAGGACCTTGATCATAGGAAGCCAAAATTTGAATTTGAATTCAAATTTTTGCACATATTCTATAAAATGTACTTGGAAAAGTCGCGGGTATATCTCTTCATTTCCCGAGGCTTACGCTACTGAGTTTGAGTGTGTATAAGGATTATACCATAGCCTAAACCTCTCTACACCATTTGGCAATGCTATCCATGCCAATGGGATTGTACACAATTGTTAATCAATAGATACATTTACATCATTCATCTTTGTGTTCTCTGCTAGTCTACTCAAAAGTCTGTCAACTTGTCAAGGGTATATCTCAGTCAATACTCCACCAAATTCAGTGATTCAAAGCTTGTTGGATTCAGCTGAAAGTCATCTACATGATGAAAAATTTTGAAGTGATTTCATTCAGCCAATTCAGAGAAATCGTCATCGAGGTGCTCACTAGTCTATCTCTACTATAGTCCTAAAAAGTCGGGGGTATACCAAATCTTGCTAAATTAATTTCTCTTAGCATAGTTCATTATTTTACATCATTCCACTTGCAAATGTTAGCTTACTAAGCTAATTAAATACCCCTAGAAGGAATTTTATCAATTGCTACTGTGTTGGTCACACTGAGCAAAACATTGAGCAGGTGTCAAGACCAAAATAGAAGGTTTTCTTGACATTGTGACTTCCAAAGTTATCTGTTTTGATTCAATCATTGCACACTTCATTTCCAAAGGACATAGGCCATTTCTTGGTGTCATTGGAAAGCTAAGGGAGTCTACTAATCAATTCTGAAGCTAAAGAGGGCTGGTACAAAGCAGGTTTTAGCAGTACCTACTCAATCTCTTGGATCATCCATCCATCTTTCCGAACAGTGGTATCAGAGCAAACAAGGTAAAATGGGAGATGGTTTTCCTTCATTCATTGATAAATTGGACAGGAACAACTATCAAGCTTGGTCTCTAAGGATGAAGACCTACTTACAAGGAAGGAGTCTCTATGGATACATCTCAGGAGTTGAGGAATTGCCCTCATTCAAAGCAAGAGGTTTGCCAACCAAGGAGGAGCAAGAAAAACTCAACACATGGTGTGCAAGGGATGCATTGGCAAGGTCTTATTTACTCAACTCTATATCTGACTTTCTTTTACCTCATATCAGAAATTGTAAGACTTCCCAAGAGACTTGGGAAACCTTGTCATCATATTTTTCCTCTAATACAAGGGCTAGGAAAAATCAGTTGTGGATTGAATTCACAACACTAAGGAAGCAACCTAAGCAAGTTGTTTCAGAATTTGTGACCAAGATCAAAGATGTTGCAGATCAGTTACCAAGCATAGGAGAAGAAATTGAAGAAGAACAAATTGTAAGGCAGGTAATTAATGGAATCAAGGCTGATGACAAGTGGGAAAGCTTCACCACTGCAATGGATCTCTACATGGACATGCACACTCCAGATCTTACAACTCTCATGGGTCAACTATTCACACATGAAGCAAAGCTTACCAAGAGTGGAGATACTACCAAAGGTAACAACTCTTCTACCCTATACACTGATAAGAAATCTAAGGATAAAGGAAAGAGTAAGAAGGTGGAAGATGAATGCTCTACCTCCCAAGCCAACTATGCAGGGAGAGGTAGATCTTCAAGAGGTAGGGGCAGAGGAGGTAAGCAAGGTAGGGGGAGACCCTATAACTCATCACCATGTAACATTTGTGGTTTGTCAAACCACACCACAGATGAGTGTTACAGGAATTACAAAAATCAGAGAGGAAGAGGCTACCAAAGAGGTGGATACTCTCTGTCTAGAGGAAGGTTCAACCATCACCAAGGCCACAACAACAATTATAACAACAACTACAACAACAATTAAAATGGCAACTACCAAGGAGGATTCAGAAACAGAAAGGACTACAACAACTACACAGAGGAGTAGGATGACTCTCTCTTGATCATGAACATGACTTCAAAGTCAGGTACAAATGATGATTACTTATTTTATATTGATTCAGGGTGTTCAAATCATGTGGCTGGTAATGTGGCACTACTCTCTGATCTTGAGGAACCAAAAGGTAAACACCAAGTCCAAACAGGTGATGATACAAAGCATTCTGTAGTTAAAGTTGGAAATGTGAAAACTTGTGATGGTAATCAGAATTTGTTGAGCATAGTACTTTATGTACTTACAATTACAAAGAACTTAATGAGTGTTGGTCAGATTGTAGAGAAAGGGTTGTAGGTCAGATTCAATCAGTATGGAGCATTTGTGGAGGATCCAAGACATGGATTCAAAAGGATAGCTAAACGAGAAAAATCAGTTATACTTTTCACTTTTGAGTTGGAAGATACAAAGAACATTGCATTATACAGTTATAAAGATCAAACACTTTCAGAGCTTGAGATTTGGCACAAGAGATTAGGGCACATAGGAGAAAGGACCTTGAAGCAAATGTGCAGGGACCAATATGTGCTTGGGATACCTAATGTATCCAAGCAACATATGATTTACAAGTGTGGTGCTTGTCAATTTGGTAAGTCACACAGGTTACCCTTCTCCAAGAAAGGATATATGCATGAAGACTATCTAGAGCTTGTACATACAGATGTATGGGGACCTAGCAAAGACCCCTCAGTCTCAGGTTCAAGGTACTATGTGTCTTTTATTGATGACTATAGCAGATGGACTGTATTATACTTTATGAAGCACAAGGATGAGGTATTTAATTGTTTTAAGAAATATCTTGCATTAGTTGAAAATCAGACAGGAAGGAATTTGAAGAGGCTAAGGTCAGATGGAGGAGGTGAGTACTTCTCCAATGAATTTGAGGACTTCTTGCAGGACAGAGGCATCAAAAGGGAAATAACCACAAGGTACTCTCCTGAACAGAATGGGGTAGCTGAAAGAAGAAATAGGTTAATTGTTGAGACAACTAGATCTATGCTTAATGAGAAGAAATTACCTAACTATCTATGGGCAGAGAGTGTCTCTATTGCCACCTATCTCATAAACAGGTTACCATCAAAGTCACTTGATGGTATGACACCATATGAAGCATCGCATGGTAAGAGACCATCATTGGATCACTGAAAAATTTTTGGATGTGTAGCATATGTACACATTCCTTCACAGGTAAGAGGAAAGCTAGATCCAAAGGCTGAAAAATGTATTTTCATTGGATATCATTTAAATAAAAAAGGTTATAGGTTTTATAACCCTAAAAATAATGGATTTATGGTAAGCAGAGATGTGATCTTTGATGAGAATGATTCTTGGTATGAGAATGAATGCAGGAAGGTCAAACTACCCTATGATTTGGAAGAAGAATTTCCAAAACTTACAAAGGAGGAACCAACTCAGAAAGAAGACTCAAGTTCAGATGATGAAGATACAATCAACCTTGAAGAGTTCAAGGCATGGAAGTCCAAAGGCAAAATGAAGATGAAGAAGCTTGAGGACATACCAGAATCTTCAACTCAATCAATCAGAAGGTCTCAAAGAGAAAGCAAAAAACCTATCAGATATGGGTATGATACATCTCTTGTTACTAAACATTCAATTTATCTTGCAAAGGATTTGCTAAATGAAGAACCAGGATCATATGAAGAAGCAATCACAAAATCAGAATGGAAGGAAGCTATGGATGAGGAGATTGAAGCACTCAAGGAGAGTGATACATGCGAGTTAGTACCCAAGAAGGACTCCATGAAGGTAATAGGAGCTAGATGGATCTATAAATTGAAAAGAAATTCTGATGGCACAATTAACAGTTACAAGGCCAGATTAGTAGCCAAGGGTTTTGCACAAACCCAAGGCATTAATTATGAAGAAACATTTTCTCCTGTGGCCAAGATGCCAACAATCAGAGTGTTGGTGAGTGTCGCTGCATCAAAGAATTGGAACATGTACCAATTGGATGTCAAGAATGCTTTCTTGAATGGATGGATCTCAGAAGAGGTTTATATGTCACAACCTCCTGCTATGAAGACCCTAAGAAGGTAACTTATGTTTGCAAATTAAAGAAGGCTTTATATGGATTGAAGCAGGCACCTAGGGCATGGAATTACAGGCTAACTACATACCTCCAAGACCAAGGTTTTTTCATGAGTAAGGCTGACACTTCTCTGTTCATTAAGAGAAGTAATTCAGAGATACTCTATCTCTGTGTCTATGTTGATGACATCATCATTACCGGTAATGATGTCAATGGAATCAGAAGCATCAAAAGCCAAATGATGAAGGAGTTCAAGATCAATGATCTTGGGCTATTGAAGTATTTTTTGGGACTTGAATTAGTTTACACTAATTCAGGAATATACATTACTCAGAAGAAGTATGTGCAGGACATGTTGAAGAAATTTCACTTGCAGGATGCTAAAGCAGCTAGTACTCCAATGGAGGTGAACCTAAAGCTAAGTGCCCATGAAGGTGATGAAGTCCAAGACATTACAGGTTATCAAAGTATGGTAGGTAGCTTGAATTATGCTACTCTTACAAGAATTGATATTGCATATGGAATTAGTGTGCTAAGTCAATTTATGCACAAGCCAAGGATACCTCATTTAGAGGCTGCCAAAAGAATCTTGAAGTATCTCAAGGGTACACAGAACCATGGTTTGTACTTTCCTTACACTTCAGATATTGATATAAAAGTTTATTCAGATGCAGATTGGGTAGGATGCAAGGATGATAGGGGAAGCACTTCTGGATACATTTCTTTTGCAGGTGACAAACCAATTTCATGGTCTGCAAAGAAGCAACCAACTGTTGCATTGTCTTCTACAGAAGCAGAGTATAGAGGGCTAGCTAATGCCACTCAAGAAGCAATTTGGATTAAGCTTTTGTATTCAGAATTGGGCTTATATACTAGGCCTCCAATTATCTTTGGAGATAATACAAGTTCTCTTCACCTTGTAGCTAATCCTATCTATCATGCCAGGACCAAACACATAGAAGTTCATTATTATTATATGAGAGAGAAGTTGATAAGCAAGGACATTCAGCTGACCTATGTGTCAACCAACATGCAATGTGCAGATTTGCTGACTAAAGCTTTGGATGGAACCAAACTTTGTAGGTTCAAATCTATGATTGGATTGCAGGATGTACTTGAAAAGTTTGAAGATGAAGACTTAAGCCAAAATGTTTGGCTTGAGGGGGAGCTGTTGGTGTAAATCACAAGCCTACACATTTGGCTTGGAAGTTATCATGAAGACTCTACATACATAAAGAACCATAGGAACATATGCTAGTGATTACTTACCACTTTACCTCATTTGTAAAAGTCAAAATGACTTGGAATCTTTGTAATCACCTACCAAAGTGAGTCATGGAGAAAGTAGCTTATTTGATTGAGAGAATATCTCCAAGCTTTTATGACCTTGATCATAGGAAGCCAAAATTTGAATTTGAATTCAAATTTTTGCACATATTCTATAAAATGTACTTGGAAAAGTCGCGGGTATATCTCTTCATTTCCAGAGGCTTACTCTACTGAGTTTGAGTGTGTGTAAGGATTATACCATAGCCTACACCTCTCTACACCATTTGGCAATGCTATCCATGCCAATGGGATTGTACACAATTGTTAATCAATAGATACATTTACATCATTCATCTTTGTGTTCTCTGCTAGTCTACTCAAAAGTCTGTCAACTTGTTAAGGGTATATCTCAGTCAATACTCCACCAAAGTCAGTGATTCAAAGCTTTTTGGATTCAGCTCAAAGTCATCTACATGCTGACAAGGTTTGAAGTGATTTCATTCAGCCAATTCAGAGAAATCGTCGTCGAGGTGCTCATTGGTCTATCTTTGCTACAGTCCTAAAAAGTCGGGGGTATACCAAATCTTGCTAAATTTATTTCTCTTAGCATAGTTCATTATTTTACATCATTCCACTTGCAAATGTTAGCTTACTAAGCTAATTGAATACCCCTAGAAGGAATTTTATCAATTGCTACTATGCTGGTCACACTGAGCAAAACATTGAGCAGGTGTCAAGACCAAAATAGAAGGTTTTCTTGACATTGTGACTTCCAAAGTTATCTGTTTTGATTCAATCATTGCACACTTAATTTCCAAAGGACATAGGCCATTTCTTGGTGTCATTGGAAAGCTAAGGGAGTCTACTAATCAAGTCTGAAGCTAAAGAGGGCTGGTACAAAGCAGGTTTTAGTAGTACCTACTCAATCTCTTGGATCATCCATCCATCGTTCCGAACAAGTGGGACATCCGTTAAGTACATATGCTACACACATAATCGCCTCAAGCCAGAAACTATGTGGTAAAGCCTGATTCTTGACCATACACCTTGCCATCTCCATGAGTGACCTGTTCTTCCATTCAGCAACTCCATTCTATTAAGGTGTATATGGTCATGTACAATGATGTTGTATCCCACGTTCAGCCAGAAATGCATTAAAGTTAGAAGACATATATTCCCCCCCTCGATTAGAATGGAGGGTGCCCATTTTACATGTTGATAGATTTTTAGCCAAAACCAAAAACTGTTTGAAGCACATAAATACTTCAGACTTTTCCTTCAATGGATCTCTTAGGGAGAAACACTCTCCCATGCTCTTGTAGGAGTTGAACCCAATACCTCATTCTTCCCAGCCATATGACTTAACCACTTGGCCCAAGCTACTTGCTTGTTTTACAAAGCACATGAACTTATGGTTGAGTCTAACCTCAAGACTTTGGCCCTAAATAACAATGACCAAACTATGTCCAATTTTAGATCCGTGTGAGCTAGTCGGATGCTCATGTCATATTCTTACTTTATAATGATTGGCATGAAAGTGATTGGTTTGAGCTTTTAACCTTTGCAGAAATAGTGTTCATACATCTACCAAGAAAAATCCCTTCTTTGTAAACTATGGACAACACCCAAGGATGGATGTACAACATTGAAATCATGTAAAAAACCCATATCTCATAGATAATGCCTAGTATATCATGGATATCCACCAAGAAGTCATGCAACAGATCCATAAATCTCAATAAAAGTTTATTATACAGATCAATATAGTTTTCCAAATTTATCTTTTCATGTTGGGGATAAATGTGGTAACTCAAAATAACTTATGAGCTTCAAGGTCTTGTACAAAGGTAGACCATCAAAGATTTTGTCCTTTCGCCATCTTAGCTGAGACTATTAATCCAATCACCTTCAAGATCGAATTATCAAGTACCATAAGAATACATCTAGTTTTCCATGTATCATGTTGGAAGGGTATCATATTTTTCCATTGAGGGGGAGAGACATACTCCTTCACCATTATTGGGATTGTGTATCATGAAGAATTTAAAGTTTAGCATGTCTTAAATGCAAGAATCTCCTAAGGAAGATTGGAATACCTTGTTCATTGGAAAGGGTATGACATATGTGATCGTACTTGTGAAGCTAGAACAAATCTTTAGAGAGTACCAATCAAGGTTCATGAATTACATACGAAGAATCCAATGAAACCCATGCTAGAGAGCCTAGCCACTCCTTGTCAAACTCGTTGCTTGAGGGGGAAGTGATGCCCTGTACACAAAGAAAACCATCTTGAACCTTGGATTTTATGTGAACTTTTACAAATTATAATTAATCTTAAACTTAGAGAAACCAATTCTACCATCGCATGTGGTATGTGGCAAAAACCTAAGATCCATTGTCTATCTGCCTAATTCTAACATTTGGAGGTCTTGTTTTGGATTATTGGGCATCATCAATGATATCCTTAGATTGTAACCACCCTTGAACACCTATAAAAGGAGATCTTGGCCACATATATCCTGTCTGCTAATTCCAACCTTTGGAGCTCAAGGATCCATGGTCTACAAGTAAGTACTTTCCAAGTTCTAGTTCCTTTTCTTACCTTTCTCCTTGTTCTAGTATTTTCTAGTCTACTATTCTAGACATTCCATTTTTTTCCTCTTGTAATATTATATTATGAGACATTTTCTAGTTATTTCTTATACTTGGCTCATTTCCCTCATGAGGTTTCTTATAATTAAGATATATTGCTTCATATCTATGCTCCCTATTTGTGGGATCTCTTTTATCCTATCTAGTCTACTTATCCATACCTACTAGTCCAAGGTTGTGGGATGTCTTATAATAGTTCTATATGCTTGTATTATTTCCCTTGTGTAGATGATCTTGTAATCAAAGTATATTTTTGAAATCTTATTCGAGTCTAGTTATAGGGCACAATCTAGTGCTCCATTGACACTACCTAGCAAAGGACCTACTACTAATCATGGCTCTTAATGGCATGTCGTCTCTCCTAACTGGATACATTTCTCTTTGAGAGGTTTCACATGTCTTAATAAATTCTTTAGTATCTTGATCCAAGTTGGGCCACAGAAATCTTGAAAAGAGGATCATCTTTGCACATCTCTAAGGGAGAATTTGCCTCTAATTGCACTTGCATATGCCATCTCTAGAATCCGTAAGTAATCATCTCTGTGTATGCAAAATCTTAAGATATTGTTTTGACCCTGTCTTTATAATTGGTTGCCTATTAGTGCATAGGCTTGATAAGATTCTTCTAAGATATTTCACTTCAATATATCTACTTATTCTAGAAACTTATATTCGCATAGATATTCTACTATGTAGTTATTCCAATCAGGTACTACTCTAACTTGTTACAAACTAGTATGTTCAATTGAAGGTAAATACTTGGTACTTTGCACATTGTGAAACATAAGAATGTATTCCCGTCTTCATAATAGGACAATATGAACCTGATCTTTATAAATTCTATAGAGTTCTAGTTTTGGGGAAATTTCTTCCCAAGACACCTTCATGTGCATGAGCAATCAACTCCATTCTCTCATGATCATCCACACAACACAATAAGATGTTAGTTTGGTAAACATAGTATATGTTTCCTACCAAAATATAGAATCTTCTAGAAGTAAAAAGTCACTTACAATCTCTAGACAAATAGTTATGATGACTGCCATGTGTAAAGGTAGGGACAATATCTTCTAACCACTTGGAAATACTCCCAAATTGAACTAATATAAGTTGGATAGATCATAAGGAACTCTAATAGGTGTTTCTCTAGTAGTTATTTGTGACAAGTGGTGATTCTTAGATATGTATTTCCTTGTTTGACTACAACTTTAAAGTCTGAATTCCATGATAATAGAGACCAACATACCAACTTGCATATAGCACAAGGCTTGGTGACCAATTATAACAAGGCTTAGTGATCAGTAAATAATTTGATTTTGTTTCTCCAAAGATAATAGAAAACATTATTCATGGTATATACCATGTAGATTCCTTCTTGATCAGTGTTCATGCGACTGCATATAATATTGTATAATTATATAAGAGCATAAGTAATTGGAAATTCCATAATTCCATTGTCAAGTGGTTGCACTAGTATGCAACCAATGGCATACTTCGGTGCATCTACATGCACATGGAATGGTCTAGTCCAATTTGACCTTAAGTTTGGTGTTCAACTCAATCACCTTTTAAGTTCATGGAATGCTCCCTCAAAATCTTGACTTCATTCAAATTTGTTCAATTAACCAAACAATAGTTTGGCTATGACAACATACATATGAATGAAACTTTTGGACTAGCCACAATGGTCCATAAAAGCTTGAACCTCGTTGATGTTATTAGGCCTTAGAAGATCTCTATCACTTTGATTTTGTCTTCATCTATGGAGATGCAATTTTTGGAGACAATATGTTCCAAATTTTTACCGTGTTGACCATGCACATTTCTCTAGGTTTTGATACACATAAAACTACATACACTTTGAAACTATTCAATTCAAGTCAAAATTAAGCACATTGCATTACTTTGTGTAGATATAGAGGCCACCTAGGTACATATTCAAGACATTTATTATAAACTGGTTGAATACATGACACATCAACCATTGGGAAGTAGATGGGACATAATTGAAGCCAAAAGGCATGATATGAAGGGAAAAGATACCCCATTTTAGAAAAATCCAGTTTCTATTGGTTCTCAAGAGGAATTGCTACCTAATATATCCTAAAACCCCATCCAAGAAGTTGTAAAATTGTTGTCCTCCTACCCCTTCCAGTAGATGATTGATGACATGTAAATAGTTATCATACAATATTTCTACATTGGCCTTCTTGATATTTATGCATACTTGTAACATTTTTTTCTTCTTGGACACTACCATGATGGGTGATACCCACTCGGTATGTTTGATTTCATAGATGAATCTTGTTGCCAAACTTTTATCTATCTCTTCTATAATTTTTCTAGACTACACATCATTATATGTGTAACACCTTTGTTTTGTGTGTTTTGCATGGATCACCATTTAAATATTATGCAAACAAACTTTTGAGTCTGCACCTTTTAGATCTTTGTAATAAGTGCATGGAAAGAAATCTTGATATTCACATAGTAGAATTTCTTAAGTTTCTTTCTTCTCGATTGAGATATCATTTCTTATGCAGGTGCAAAGTTCTTCACTGTTTCTCCCTACCTCCATTACTAATTTGGTTTGTTCCTTGTTATCATATGATATGCCTAAGGTGGTTTGTCGCTTAGGTTTATCTACCACTATCTTTGTATGTTCCACTTCATACTTCCTAAAGTCTTCAAACACTTAAAATTTGACATTAGCCAGCTATTTTTCTTGCCCCCATCTTCTAAACAATGGCACTCTTGTCTTGATCCTCTAGATTATCTTGTTCCACACTAAAATATTGATTATCTACATGGGTCTTTTGAACCTCCTCAATTAGGAAATTTTGTTTAATGCTAATTCTTACAATTCAACCATAGATATTTGATCCATTTCCATCACTTCATAATCTTTTTATGGGTTCGACAACTCATTTGGGGCTTGTTCTAAGACTAGCTTGCTATTCATGAAGATATCAATCTTAGATAGATAATAACCATCCTCATTGCGAAATTGCTCTTTCATTTTTTGCTTGGCATAGACGTCCATAGTAACCAATATTTGAATCCATGAATATGGCTCAAAGTCCTAATTAGTAAACAATTATTTGAAGGATGCATTTCTCATTATCATTTGTTCATTCCCCTTGTCCTATAAAATTTTGGCAGAACCAAAGGTGTGTATCCTTGTTCATCCAAAGAGAATCACTAAAGCTTTCACTATGAATGGAAGTGGAATCATTCTCATCATTCTCGTTATGGATGGGATTGCATTGCAAGGGAGGAATGTCTCTATGATAAAATTCAGGAAAGTTGAATTCATGGTTATTTCCATGTGTTCTAAGTATAGAGAATTCTGATTTGAGTCTTGCACTATCTTTAGTTGTCTTGGAAACAAACATCTTAAGAGTAACTTGTAAGTATTAGATTTATCAAATTGACAGATTGCCATAATGATTTCAAATTTATCCCCACATGTGCTGAAAGTTAGATCTTCAAGAAGACCAAGTGGCCTTTTCATACATCCATTTATCAATTGCAACTTCATATATCTTGGCCTTAAAACCAATTTTCCCCTTTTTTCCATAGCTCAATGGTCAATATAGATATGCCTAGGCCCAAATCTATTATGGCTTGATAGTTCAGTCCATTGTATTCAATGGGAAGAATTGTATTTTTCTCATGGTCATCCCTCAAGTCTCCTACTTCAGCATGAGCATGTTGAGTTTGTGTTGAGTTTGAGTTTTTGGACATTGGAGGGTTTCCGAGGGGGATTCTTATGTGACTTTTTAGTTGAATCTATAAGAAATAGCAACACAATGGAATAGACAAGTAGACAGAGTTGAGAGAAAAATGCAGACAAAGATAAAAAGAGACTAAGAGATAGAGAACATGAATTCCCGAATTGCCAAGAATAATGAAGCTACAATGATGGTGCTATCTGATGGGGGAAGTATCTCAACCCCTAAGCAACGACGAAGCATGAATGACCTCCACAGGTATCCTTCTTTGTCCTCTGCACACCAAAAATGCTCTCACTCAAAGCTTATGCAGAGAACTCCAGTGAGCTTTTGTAGACCTGTAGTAGACACCAAGAGCTTTCCAACAAAACAAATTTCACTTCAAATGGATGCTTACACAAGGCGAAACAATGTCTACAACATGAGCTAGTTGAATGCTCACAACTGCCAGTCAAGCAGATACCTCACTTCACTCCAGCAAGCTTTTCTCAGCGATTATACAGAGAATGAATCTCAAACTTGGGTCAACGTTAAAGGACTCTAATAGCTACCTAATGACACCAAAATCATATCAAATGGATACATAGAGAAGGACAACCAGCCCTTACAGCAGAGACCAAAATATTTCCAACAGAGCCTACACACCAAGAGAGATATCAATCACACAACTTCACTAAAATGAATGTTGCTCCCAGATTACTCAGAGAATGATCCAGAGAATTTGTGAGCATAAAATAGACTCTAATAGCTATCCAATGAGACAAGAATTACATCAAATGGATACAATATGAGGGAGAACCAATGCTAACAACTCAGGGGTAGAGAGTTGCAACACTGCCTGCGCACACACATAGATATGCCTACTAAAAGAAAACAAACAAGCAAGCAAGGGGCTTGCTTATCACAACTCCAGAACTTAGTGCTCACTTTACATGAGCTAAAACGCCAAGAAGATGGGCCAAACTAAGTCGGGATACATGCTCCTTTTATAGTGAGAAGTGTGCCCCGAAAATCTAGGAACTACCTTTCCAAATCAGCCTCCTAACTTGGAGGACTTAGTTGAGATGATTTGGGGAGTAGTTGAGTGACTTTTCTTGATGGAATCTTGTGGCTTTTGGCTTCCTTTGATTGCTGCACATGTACATAAAAGATTCCCCACGAATTTGTAGCTTGAAGCTTGACTTTTAACACTCCCCCTCAAGCTTCAATTCTTCGTCCTCATCCAAGCTCCTTCATGTTGATGCATTGCTTGAATTTTGAAATCTTCATCCCATCCAAATCCTTTGTAAACATGTCGGCAACTTGGTCCTTGGTACCTATATGATGTACTGAAACTTCCTTGGATATCACCTTTTCCCTTATGAAGTGATAGTGCACTTCGATATGCTTGGTTCTAGCATGATAGACAGGATTCGATACTAGATGAATGCTACTCATGTTGTCACAAAAAATTGGATATGTGTCAACCTGCAAATTAAGCTCCATAAATAACTTCTTAATCCACATTAGCTCACATGTGACTTGAGCCAAAGCTCTATACTCAGCCTCGGTGGAAGATAATGCCACGGTGGGTTGCTTCTTTGAAATCCATGAGATGATCTTGCTACCTATCATGACTAGGTAACCACTTGTACTTCTTCTATCCTCCTTTGAACCGGCCCAATCGGCATCAGAATAAGCTTTGACCTGCATATCATCATCAAATGAATAGAACAATCCTTCATTTATAGTGGCCTTGAGATATCGTAACATTCTTCTTGCAGCTTGCAAGTGTGTAGTCCTTGGACTATGCATAAATTGTGATAACACTCCAACTCCATATGCTGTGTCGGGCCTAGTTATTGCGGCATAATTGAAAGATCCTACAATATATCGATACAAGGTTACATCCTCTAATGGCTCTCCATCAATGGAGCTTAGCTTTACATTAACTTCCATGGGATTTGAAATAGGCTTGCAATGTAGCATCCCAAACCTCTCAAGTAGGTCTAGAATATACTTCCTTTGTATGAGCATAATACCTTCTTCTTTGTATACAACTTCAATGCCAAGAAAATACCTAAGATCTCCAAGATCAGAGATCCGAAACTCCTTTCCAAGCGTTGCCTTGATCTCCTCAATGCCCTTTGTATCATTACCTGTAATGATAAGATCATCTACATACACGCACATGTAGACTACAAGTTCTCCTCTTTGTTTGATGAAGAGAGATGGATCCGCCTTGCATTGATTAACTCTAGAAGACTTCCTTTCTTCACCTTTTGGAGGAATAAACCTCCTTTGCCTTGGGAACTTGATCTCTTTCTTTGACGTGGCTTCTTTCTCCATCATGTGTCCTTCATCATCTTCAACTTCATTACCTTCTTCATCCAACTCCACCAATGTTGCTTTGCCTTTGTTGATTGATTGTGCTTCATAGCTTGATGAAGATCTCCCCCTCCATGGTGAGTTCATGCTTTAACTATCTTCATTGATGGAACACCTTGGGCCGGTTAGCTCTAGGTCGATTTGTTCTTCATCATGTCCATGGTTTTCTTCTTCATAGTCCTGCATACAATCATACTTCTTATACCAAGGGAGTAGCTCATCAAATGCTACATCCCTTGATATCCTCAAGTCCTTTGTGTTTGGGTTGAAGCACCTGTAACCTTTATGATCATTTGAATATCCTAGAAACACACACTTTTCTGCCTTTGGTTGTAGCTTGTGGCTCAATTCACTTGGCACATGTACATAACAAGTACATCCAAATATCTTCAAGTGGGAAAGATCAGGTATCTTACCATAATAGGCTTGATATGGTGTCAAGCCATGGATCCCTGAGGTAGGAGCCCTATTCATAAGATACACGGCGGTATTTGTTGCATAAGTCCAAAACATGTTAGGTACATTCATCTCATTAAGCATTGCTCTAGCAATCTCGGCAATGTATCTATTTTTTCTCTCTGCTACTCCATTTTGTTGGGGTGTGTACCTGCATGTTACTTGCCTCTTGATGCCTTGATCCATTAAAAAATGAGAAAACTCATTGGAGAAATATTCTCCCCCTCCATCGGACCTTAGCTTCTTGATATATGTACCTGTTTCCTTTTCAACCATTGCCTTGAATGCTTTGAAACATGTAAACACATCTGATTTGTTTTTTATGAAATAAACCCAAACCATCCTTGTGCAATCATCTATAAAAGTGACAAAGTACTTGTTAGCTCCAATGGATTTCTCTTTGGTTGGCCCCCACACATCTGTATGTATCAACTCCAATGGATGTTGGCTTATGTAGCCACTCTTCTTGAATGGAAGTCTCGCTTGCTTCCCTAGTTGACAAGATTCACATAAATGCTTCATACCTTGTCCTTGGAAGTTGGGAAGACCTTCAACCAGCCTCTTGAATTGCATTTCCTTCATTCTTTGTATGTTGATGTGACCTATCCTCTTGTGCCACAAGTCCAACTCCGAAATCCTCTTGTTTCCATATGTGAAGTAGACATGTTGAGTGGAATGAGAATTTACCTCCAAAGTGAAGAGTCTCCCTTGCTTATTTCCTCTTGCTATGACCTTGTAACCTTGCTTAGGGTTCTCCACAAAGCATCCACCTTTGTTGAACCTTACTTGATAGCCTCTTTCAACCATTTGCCCAACGGACACCAAGTTCTTTGTGATAGTAGGTACATGCAAGACATCCTTGAGACATCTTCCTTCCTCCTTGTCATCCAAAGCTACATCTCCAACATGGGAGATCTCATGGGCTATATCATCACCTGTTTCTACATGTCCTTTACCTTTGGGAACATGTAGATTAGTAAACCAAGAAGCATTGCAACTCATATGGTTGCTACATCCACTATCAATATACCAAGTGTTATCTACTTTGCTTGAATTCCCATTCATGTGCATCATCAAGAGATTGTCATTTTCTGAACTTGTAGAAGCATAATTACCTTGGCCTTTGTATGAAGAACCTTGATTATAGCTCCTTTGGTTTCCTCCTTGGTAGCAATCTCTAGCATAGTGGCCAAACTTGCCACATATGTAACATCCTTCACCATCTTGATTCCTGTTTTGTTGATGTCGTCCTCCTCTTCCTCTTGTTCTTCCTCTCCCTCTTTGTGATGAGGTGCCTTGGTCATGTCCTTGATTGCTTGAGTGGCCTTGCCTTCCTCCAAACCTTCCTTTGCCCCTTCCTTGTCCTCGTCTTCCTTTGCCCCTTTGATTACCTGCATAGAAAACTTGTGCATCCTTGCTTTTAGTTGAACTTCCACCTATGTTCATTTCTTCGGTGACCATGAGAGCAACCAATTGCTCAAAATCGGGAAGATTATCCCTTACATAAAATGAAGTGGTAAAGGGTTTCCACTTCTCATCATCTCTCAAACCATTGAGAGTATAAGCCACAAGATCGTCATCGTCTACGTGGCTTCCAATGGATCGCAATGCATCTGATAACTCCTTGACCTTAAGTATGTAGTCATTTATGCTACTCCCTGAGCTCTTCCTAAGGTTGTTGAGCTCATTCTTGAGTTGGATCTTCCTTGCTTCGATTCTTGTTGAATAAAGCCTTTCAAGTGTCTCCCATACCTTCATGCTTGAATCCAAGTCTTGGATATGGCCGATCATGCTATTGCTAATGTGTTGGGAAAGAACTTTACGTTTGATCTGATATTTCCAATTGCTTTCAGGGATGCGGAGTACAAGGATGAAAGGCCCATCAAGAAGCTCAGAGTCACCATGGGCTCTGCTGACCAGCAACGTGACAAAGGCAGTGGTCACCAAGCAAAGCCAAAGAAAAGTATTGCACCATTATCCTCTGAGAAGGCCAGCAACCCACTAGGAATATCCTCAGGTGGACAGAGTAGCATAAAAATTACTGAGGAGGATCCAAATATGAGGGAAAGGTCTAGGGAGACGGAGGTCATGAGGACAGATCGTCCACTTCGGGACATGACAAATCTCGAATGGTGCCTTCAGTACGTTGAAGAGAAGAATGCAGTCCTCCTTGTGTTCGCAGGGGCCTATGGCAGAGGAAAGATCACGACAACACAAGGTTTTCAGTATGGACTTGTTTACAAATTGGATTATGAAGATGAAGATTCTGACAACCTGCTTTTCTTGGTGGAGACATCGAAAGGATTAAGAAATGTCATATGCAAGATGGATTTCTTGTGCCCAGAGTGCTGTGTTCCAGAAGAGCTAGCTCAGATATGCAGAGACTCAGTGAATTTCATCAAGGACCTGATGCCATGGATACAGGGCAATATCATGCCAACATAGCACAAGAAGACGACCCCTGTAAAGGCAAGGGGTAAGCAGAGTGTGCAGAAAAAGCCCCAAAAGAAAAAGAAGATAATTGCAGAAGAGGACTTTTCTGACTCAAGCTCTAGCTCTGGGGACATAATTGTTGCACCTGGTGGAGAGCTTGCATCTGGTGTGCTTGGCACTGAGCAGAATAAGATGAGGGAGGACATAGCTAGAAGAAAAGTTGTGAAGAAGGGGCAGTTGTTCCACCTGCCTATTAATATTATCCACAGGCCACCAGTGGATCCAGTCACAGGGAGGAGGCCCCTTGAGATCGGGAGCCACATAATTTGCATGTCCAAAATCTTAAGAAGAAAATGAAAATAAATCCTCATGCTACTGTTGTGCCATTCCTTGTCATGGTGGATCCGCATGAGTGCAGCTGTGTGGAGGATTTCAATGAGGGTTTGTTTGAGTACACGTATTATGTGATTGGAGGTTCACACTCTGCGGAGGCTCGTAGACAGTTAGTGAAGGAGCACCCTACTACATTTTTCTTTAGGTATGCAGAGTGTAAGATATATGCTGGTCTTACAACTGAGGAAGCCAAGCTTCTTGCTTGGGATCACAACAACGACAATGACTACAGGCAGAAAATGTCCTCCATAGAGAGAATTCGGTTCTTCCACCATGAATACGAAGATTGTCTTGTGAAGGAAGCTGGGAGAATACATCCCAATCTACGAAAGCAATGCCTTATTGAGGTTGGAATTGCATTGGATGAGAATAGAAAGTCAGATGCTTTGAGGAAATATGATCCATGGTTTCAACTGGCATTCAGATCAGGTGAGATCTGGGATCTTCAAGATAGAATCTTCACAATGTGGGAGCACAAGGAGGTCAAGGGCCAGAAGCAACGAAAGTCGAGGCCAGACCCACAAATTGATCTGAGGGGAAAGGGAAGGAAAGTTGACCTTTCAATTGAAGAGGCTCTTGAGGACATGAAGCTGACCCCATGGAGGGCCCTTCAAGGAATCAAGGATGATACATTGATCATATCAACTTTGTCAAGGGTAATCTCGAAGGAGTTAAGCCTCGAGGAGATGGTGACTGAGCTCAATAAGTATGTATGTTATTCTCAGATCCTTTTTCCCTCCTCCCATGATTCTTGTCTAACCTAGTCGCTTTTATATTTATGTGTCTGTAGTCATAAAGTGTACATGAAGATTCAGGAGGTGATGATGAAGAGGCTGGGTTGCTTTTCTTGGACAGAGGTCCAAGCAGACTATCCAACCACATCATCCTACAAAGCCTTATCAGAATATTTCATCCTGTTTCGTGATTGGGTAGATTCTCTTTTCAGAATATTTCATACTAAACAATTTGATGCATTGCATGGCATCAACATGGGGGCAAAAGTCGATGCCTGGCATCGACTTGGGGGCATAAGTCGATGCCTGGCATCGACTTGCAGCATAAGTCGATGCCTGGCATCGACTTGGGGGCATAAGTCGATGCCTGGCATCGACTTGCAGCATAAGTCGATGCCTGGCATCGACCTGCAACAAAAGTCGATGCCTGGCATCGACCTCGTGGCAAAAGTCAATGCCAGGCATCTACCCCAACAAGAAATCGATGCCATACATCCGTTCTTTATGTTCTGTTTGCTGTACTGAAGAGCTCTTCTAATTGTTTTTCCAATTTGTTCTGCAGAAACCAAGGAAAAGTAAGTCTACAGAGGTACTAGATGATTGCCCCCCTGCATTCCTTGCTCACATTCAAAGAGCAAGGCATGAGAAATCTAGACTGAAAGCGAAGGAGATGGATTTTGATGATGAACCCGATCTTAAATGTTTCTCCAATCCCCTAGACCCCCTTAGGCCTGTATATTACAATGTGTTCTATAGTGATGTAAATAATATTTGTTCTGTTGTGCCTAGAAAACATTTCTCCCTTCTCATAGCGGACATACCCTATGGATTTAGGATGTTAGGATCAGTTAATGATGATGAACCCTTCAAACACCCTCAGATTCGGAAGATGGTCACTGATTTTGCAGAGTTGACTATGTCTCCTCTTTGGAGGATAGTAATTTTCCATAGCAGAGACCAGTCTTTCTCTGTTTCAACTGCTCTGAAGGCAAGATGTCATGCTGTGGAGTGCCTCACTTGGTAAGTAATCTTCTTTCTATCTCCATGGCTTTAATGATGCCCTATGTGACTCATAGTTCTTTTTTGCAGGGTGAAGACAAACGTAAATCACACTCCTTTGCATCGGTTTGTGAGTGCCACTGAATGCATTACAGTGGGCTATTATGATGAAGTAAGCAAAAGGAGAGTCAGGGAGCATTGCAATGAGAATGGGATCTCAAATGTGCTCATGTTCCCAGCCGTTACCAAGAAACTTCGTCATGTAGCTGGGGACATGACATTGGTTAACCCTTATCAGAAGCCACAAAAACTCATAATGAGATTGCTTCAGCTATTTTCCAATGATGATGACTGGGTCCTAGACCTTTTTTCGGGCACAGGTAATTTCAATTTTCATAATTTTCATTAGTCATTGTTGATTGAAGCCTCTAAGAGGTTTTCTGCTGTTTCAGGAACGACTATGGCTTGCTCCTTAAAGATGTTCAGGCACTGCATAGCTGTGGAGAAGGATGATGCTCAAGTGAGCTTCATTAGAATGAGAATCAATGGGCTGAATGAATGCCCAGATGAAGACCAAGAGGTTGGAAGGAAGCACATTGCAGATACGGAGAGATTCCAAGCAGCTTCAAGGGAGCCTGTTTCCCCACTTGCAGATGAACCTGGGGACATGGCTGACCTTGAAGAGCCAATCTTGGAGCAAGAGAGGCAAGATAGGTGTTCTAATGTGCCAGAGGATACCAATACCCTTGAGCCTGAGGAAAGCTATGATCAGCTTCTATTGTAGATTCACATAACTCTTGTAAAACACATGAAATGTAAAAGATCATTTTAATGGAAATATAATTTGGAGTTCTGCTTCCACTTGGTGTTCAGCTTGATTTATCTTGAGCATTTCTCTGATCATGTGTGAATGTTTCTTAGTATAATTTTGTTGAATATTATCTTCTCTTGGGAATGCTTTTGTGAAGTGTATTTCATATTCTGTTAATATGGCCAGGCATTCAATGGGGATCTTAACCATACAAAGGGGATGATCTTAATTGCCTTGTTAAAATGCTCTGATTTTTACAACACATGTACTCTAATTTTCGAGTAACTCTTAATTAGCTATCTTCTGTGCTTGTTGAGGTTATAGATGTAATGAAGGAGCTTCGCGAATTCTTACATGTACCTTTTCAACTCTAATCTATTGTCCAAGATCATGATGTGGGATTCTTGGTCATGCTCAACAACTAGTTTTCATGGCAGCAAGAATTTTAGTATATCTATCTTGACTACTTGGGATATGAGATCAAGCTTCTAAAGACAATATTTACAAGCAAGACTCGTGATGCTTTCTAGATATTGTAAAATGCCCACTTTTTTGCTTCATATAATGGTATTTAGGTAAAAAGAAAAAGAGAACATGTCTTTGTTCTCCTTTGTTGTGACTCAGTGTTCCTAAATGTTCATATTAAAAACCTATGTTTGGAACCCTATTATGGAATAGCGAAAACCCATTTGCATGCCCTAATTTATCCTGAAACCCTTATCTATAACCCAACATTTTGTACATGTGTATTACCCTATGTGTATATAGACACTTATGTGTGTATGTAACCCTCTTGTATGTGCATATATGGGAGTGGATGTGAAGGTGATCTAATTTAAGTCATATGTGTGTATAAATAAATACGTAATACATTAAATCATAGTCCGAGCAAAAATAAAAAGAACCAAAAATTAAAAAACAAAAACAAATAAAAAATATACGTGTGTGATTAATTAGGTATAAGTTTATCTATATGTGAGTGTGTGTGTGTGTGTTGTGTTAGTTTACCTATATGTGAGTGTGTGTTGTGTGAGTGTATTTATATGTGTGTTTATAAGTTATGAGTCGTGTGCATATGTGTGAGTTTGCATGTGAATGTTTAATTTCACTAAAAATGTGACTGCATGCGCATGTGTATTTATATGTGTGTTGTGCATGTGTTTGTTTTCTAATGTCTTCTTGTAGGTACAGATAAGCATGCTAAGAGAGAGAGAGAGAGAGAGAGAGAGATTCTTTGTCCCCCTCCAATTGCTACTGCATATGCATAGAGAAAGAGAGGAACGAGAGAGAGAGAGAGAGAGAGAATGGTGCTAGTCGATGGTGGCAGAAACATAGAGAGATAGGGGAGAGACAGAGGGAGACAGAGACAGAGAGAGAGAGAGAAAGAAGTCATTTCGATGCAGGTCACCATATCGACAGGATGATAGAAAGAGAGAGAGAGAAGGAAGAGGCGACTACATACACACATGGAGAAGATGGGAGAGAGAGATAGAGAGAGAGAGAGAAAGAAAGAAAGGTCGACAACAGGGAAAATAGACACGCATGCAAAGAGAAAATGAGAAAGAGAGAGAGAGAGAGAGGGAGAGAGAGAGAGAGAGAGAATGAAAAGGAGATTTGAGATAGAGATAGAGAGAGAGAGAGAGAGAGATTTATTACGAATCTAGTTGCCCAAATCTTTCTTCTACTAACTTTGCGATCACTGCAGACTTTAGATATGCTTTGCAACTTTGACTTAAGATTTTTTGATACAGATCCCATTTTTCTCAACAAATTTGAAGAAGAAAACCATTTTTCTCTGTACACCTTTGATCCATATCTTGCTTCACTTTTCAAGAGTGTGCTAAGTATAGATTTGAATATTTTTGCATACATGGGAGCCTCTATGTGTGTTGATTTGCATGTATGCTTATACTAATGATTGCATCGAAGTGTCATGATCACTTAGCATGCTATCTTTTGTGTACGTACGTGTTGACTGTGTGTGAGAAGATGTGTGTGTATTTAGGTGTGTGTCTACTTGTGCTTGAATGAATGATATATGTCTCTGAATTTCGAAAATGTGTGTGATTTTGATTGTCTCTATTGTGAGGTATTAGCACATGTGTGTACCTTCATTTGCAAAAATTTCTAATAATGTATGATATGTGCATGCCCAAGTTTGTGTGTGAGTGTATGAATGTGTTGTGTGATCATTGTAGATGAAGTTGAAGGTGACATAGGAGGCAGTCGGGCGAAGGAAAGAATTGGGTAGAGTGGGTAGAGAGAGAGAGAGAGTAAAGAGAGTTGGAAGCATAGAGAATAATCCGCTATAGAGATTAGAGAAATATGAGGTAGTAAGAGAGAAAGAGAGGTCGAGAGAAAAAGAGAAAAAGAAAACATAGACAAGAAGTAGTATATAAATGTGTGTTTTTTATTATTTATAAATATACTTATTTTTTTCTAATGTCTTCTTGCAGAACACTACAAGCATTTACAAGATTGTACAAGAAATTACGAGATGTTACAAATTATTATGAGGTTTTACTAGAGTTACGAATCAATTACAAAGCTTACGAGAAGGTGAAGTGAGATCAAGTGTTTGCTGATGCTTGGGGCGTCGTTCACTCCACACGTTGGAGTTCTTATTCATCCATCTTTCCTATTTGGATGGATTTACTTCATTGAGTTTATAGAAATTTACTTCAGCACCACTAGTACTCTTTTAGAGTCATTTATGTGATCATTCATTAATGGATGTAGATTCTTCCGTTGTAGTGAATTCATCTTCTATAGAAGTTTCATTCGATTTGATGCATCAATCTCAAAATACTCCTATAGATCAGGATACTATTTACATTTTTATTTCCACTTATTTGCTTCGTATAGAACAAAATATATGTCAATCCTGTAACATTCCTATAGACCATGAAACTATCGATTTTTTTATTTCCATATATTTACTTCCTATGAAACAAAGCTAGGCATCTCCCACTGAAACAAAAAGGAACTCTTCCTAAACTTAGTTAACTTACTTAATTTCTTTGCACTTGCATATCTTAGATCATTCATACATTATCACATTCTCATACTCAATCATCTCAATTAGCTTTGAACTCACTTCCTTCTTTCTAAAGCAGTGCACCAAACATCTTGCATGTAGCCATGAAGAGAAATGTAGAAAAGCCTCATCCGATCCATATGATGGTCTCGTTTTACACGTGGACAAGACACTCAACAGTGCCAAGGATGACCTCAGTGACTTGGATGATAAGGTATGGCAAGGCCTATGCCTTGATCACCACTTTAGTCCTAAGCATTAGAGAAAGCTTTTGGTGGACAGGTGGGAAATGATGATGCTTTTCTTCAACAAACAGAAGATACCTAAGTTTAGAATTTGATATGACAGACTTGGGCTCATTGTATTATTGCTTCATCCTTCACTACTAGAAATAGGGGGGCGTAGCGATGCCCCCAAATTGAAAAAAATGGGAACCGTCACTTATGCAACACGAGTGTCGCATGAGCGATGGCCCTGTGTTTTTTTAAGAGGTGTCCTCGCATAGGCGATGTTAGCATCGCTTATGCAATGCTAAAACTACACGTCGCAAATAGTGTCGCTAATAAGCAATGCTATTTGCAACATTGGCAAACTGCCTGCAATGCTTTAGTCCTGTGTTTGAGGGCATCGCATAAGCAATGCTCTAGAATGTTAAAAAAAATTTTGATTTCTCCCGACACATTTGTGCCGAGATTTGGATGCACAAACACAGAGAGAGACAGCGAGAGAGAGAGAGATCGACACACTCTTGAAGCCAAGTACGCACACACACACACATACATATGCATACACATACACACATATACACACATAGGCACACACATATACACATAGACACACTCACATACACACACACATATACACACTAATTTACATACACAGATACACATGCATACACACAAACATATATACACACATAGACACATGCACACACACATAGACACACACACATACACATACACACACACACATATACACACACACATAGACACGTATACACTTACGCGCACACACACACACATCGACACACATTTACACACACACATACACATGCATACAGACACATATATATAAATACACGTATATACACACATAGACACACACACATACACACATAGACACACACACACACACATACACACATAGACACACACACATACACACACATACATATGCATACACACATACACATACACACATATATATGCATACACACACATACACACATAAAGAGACATACACACACAAACACATACAATTATACATATACATACATACATGCTTACATGCATACACACGTACACACGCATACACACATACCTTTTCACATATATATGCATACACACACACGCACATAGAGAGACATACACATACATGCATACATATGCATACATAATGCATCTGCATATGCATACATACTTACATGCACACACACACATACACATGCATGCATACATATGCATACATAATGCACACGCATATGCATACATACATGCTTACAAGTATACAAACACATACACATGCATACACACACATACACATGCATACACACATACACACACATATATGCATATACACACACACATAGAGAGACATACACACACTTACACATACATGCATACATATGCATACATAATGCATATGCATATGCATACATAATGCATATGCATATGCATACATAATGCATATGCATATGCATACATAATGCATATGCATATGCATACATACATACTTACATGCATACACACACATATGCATACATAATGCACATGCATACACAGACACACACACACACATAGATACATGCATAC
Organism: Ceratopteris richardii; assembly: GCA_020310875.1. Classification (NCBI taxonomy): domain Eukaryota; kingdom Viridiplantae; phylum Streptophyta; class Polypodiopsida; order Polypodiales; family Pteridaceae; genus Ceratopteris; species Ceratopteris richardii. The sequence continues at coordinate 139,660,532 of CM035428.1, read as the reverse complement.
ACATACACACACATAGATACATGCATACACATACACACACATACACACACACATACACACACATATACATAGATTTACACACATACACATGCATACACACACATACACACATATACACACACACATACACACACATATACACACACACATGCACACATAATGCATATGCATACATACATACTTAAATGCATACACACACATACACACATATGCATACATAATGCACATGCATATGCATACATACATGCATACACATACACACATACACACACATAAACACATACACACTCATAGACACATACACACTTACACACACACACATCGAGACAAATTTACACACACACATACAGAAGCACACAGACACATATATATAGATACACACGTATGTACACACATAGACACACACACATGCACACATAGACACACACGCATACACATACACACACATATACACATGTTGTGTTTACAAACTTGTAAACATCAAAGTACACAACGAAACATGATGAGACCTCCCAAGATCTTCAAAACACCAACCAAATATTTCCAAGCTTCAAAAACAAACTTTCCTCCAAACTTTCAAGAAAACAGAAATAGGTCACTGTAGCAAAATAACCACCAGAAAATCTGTGAGCAGAATTTGACAAAACTAATCATATATCCTGAAAGTAGACTCGTGTAGCATGCTTTAGAAACACAAAACGTCAAAAATAGTGGAGTAAAGCTCCCAAACGAGCAGCTTGAAGTCAAGGCATGAGAAGGCCTGCAACAGCAAGGTATGACTAACTGTCTGAATTGAAAACTGATGTACAACAACAAGAAAACTTAAAGATATATGGAAAATGTTGATAGGGATAGGAATTATCAGAGCTAAGGAAACTCCTCCAAGTGAAATCACTCAAAAAGACCTCATAACGACTGAGATATGAAAGTTTGAAGAGAGTTATGTCTCTGATGAGGCACTACATAGACACAAAAAAGAAGATCTGCAAAAATGCCTACTTCTACTTATATAGTACAAGTTGTAAGCTTTGCAATGCAACAAGAATCACTCAATTTGGACACCTACACTAAGAGAACCACTCTTTTTATTGAGAGGCTATCAACAGAAGCGCCTTCCTTGTCTAAAAATAGACACCTCTCGTTTCCTTCTACTTTTATCTACTTTTATCTACTTTTGCTCTAACTTTGGAGATGTGAACGCCTCCACATGTTATTTTTCATAACTAATAAGATCCACAAGCTTCCATATACCATTTTTAATAGTTAATAAAATCCACAAGACTACTTTAGAGCTTGTTTTTATGTAACATTGCCCCCCTCAAGCTCTAAATCCAAAGCTTTGACTCCAAGTAGTACTTTGATTCGCTTAAGCTTCTGAGCATCCACTGCTTTTGTGAGTATGTCTACTAATTGATCTTTAGTTCCAACATGTTGAATATCATATCTTCATTCACCACCTTCTCTCGGATATAGTGATAGTGCACTTCAATGTGTTTTGTTCTTGCATGGTACACTGGATTAGACGCGAGCTGTAATGAACTTACATTATCTCCAAAGAGTAGTGGACGTGTTGTAGATAGATTCATAAAGCTTCAAATACCACATAATTTCACATGTTGCATTTGTAAGACTTCTATATTCAGCTTTTGTGCTTGAAAGTGCTACTGTAGGTTGTTTTTTAGAACTCCATGAAACCAAATTATTACCTGCAAATATCAGATATCCACCTGTACTCCTTCTATCATCCTTATTTCCAGCCCAATCTGCATCACTGTATGCTTTCAAATTCAAACATTCATGATATTTATAGCCCAGACCTTCATTTAATGTACCCTTCAAATATCTCAAGACCCTTTTAGCTGCTTGCATATGAACATCTGTGGGTTTGTTCATGAATTGAGACAGTATGCTTACACTAAATGTAATATCTGGCCTTGTTAAAGTTGCATATATAAGAGAACCAATCAAAGACCTATAGAAAAGCGGATCTTCTAAAGGTTCACCATCTTCAGCACTGTACTTCACATTGGGTTCCATCGGATTAGTGATACTCTTGCAATGTTCCATGCCATATTTCTTTAACAAATCTAAAATATACTTCCTTTGTAGAAGATATATGCCATCTTCCTTCTTCATAACTTTGATTCCAAGAATGTATGTCAGTTCTCCTAAATCTGAAATTTTAAATTCAGATCCAAGCTCTGCTTTGATCCTGGCTATCTCACCTTCATTGTTTCCTGTTGTTATCAAGTCATCCACATAAATTGAGATATAAACAATCAATGATCCTTCAACCTTAACATACAAAGAAGTATCTGCATTTGAACACCTGTATCCCTGCTTTTCAAAAACCTTTACCAATCTAAAATTCCAAGCCCTTGGAGCTTGCTTAAGACCATACAATGCTTTCAAGAGTTTACATACATGTGTAGGCTTCTTGGGATCTTCATAACCTGCTGGTTGCTCCATGTACACATCTTCTTTTAAATCACCATTGAGAAATGCATTTTTTATATCTAATTGATAAAGATTCCATACCTTGCTTGCAACAACACTTATTAATGTCCTTATTGTTGATATCTTGGCAACAAGAGAAAATGTCTCCTCATAATCGATGCCATAAATTTGTGCATAACCTTTACAAACAAGCCTTGCTTTATATCTACTTACTGAACCATCATTGTTTCTCTTTATCTTGTACACCCAGTTGTTACCAATTACCTTCATGTTAGGTTGCCTTGGAACTAAACTCCATGTATTGTTCTCATACAAAGCTCTCATTTCTTCATCCATTGCTTTAACCCATTTCTTTACCTTTGACGCTTCTTTAAAAGTTGTTGGTTCCTGCTCGTCAAGAAGTTTTGCAATATAAGCTTCATGAGAAAATCTTTGCGGTTGCCTTCTTTCTCCTACTGGATAATTGGATTGGCTTCTTGTCCTACCATGCTTTTCTTGCATTCGAGTTTGAGTTCTTCTTGATGTAGAACCTTCACTTTCTTCTTCTTGTGACTCAATTTCCTTTGAAATCAAATCAAGAATTTTCTTCAACTTCTGATTGGGGGGAGTTATCTCTTCATGTGTAATTTGACTCTCTGGTGAACTTGGAGAACTTGGCTCTTCTTCGTGACTTCTTGTAGTTTCTTCTTCATCTACCTGCACTCCATGTTTATACCAAGATTTATCTTCATGAAAAATAACATCTCTCGAAACAATTACCTCTCCCGTATCTAGGTTCACACATCTATATCCAGGTTGCCCTTCTGCCATACCAATGAAAACCATTTTTTGTGACCTTGGATCCAACTTTGACCTTAACTGTTGTGGAACATGAACAAAACATATGCTTCCAAAAATTCTACAATTAGCAATGTGTGGTTTTGATCCATAAAACAATTCATAAGGTGCTTGTTGTACATGACTTTGAGTAGGTGGTAACCTGTTCATCACATAAACTGCCATATTGCATGCTTCAACCCAAAAAATAAGTGGTAAGTCCTTTTCATTTAACATGCACCTACCCATCTCCAAGATATACATGTATCTTCTTTCGACCACACCATTTTGTTGAGGTGTGTATCTGTTTGTAGTCTCCTTTCTAATTCCTTCTTCCTCCAAAAAAGAAAGAAATTGATTAGAAAAATATTCACCTCCTCCATCAGATCTCAACCTTCTTATGCTTCGACCTGTCTGCTTTTCAACCAATGATTTAAACTTTTTGAATATGTCAAACACTTCGGATTTGTATTTCATAAAATAAATGAATGTAAACTTTGAGAAGTCATCAATAAATGTGACAAAGTACTTGCTACCTACCATGGACACTTCTTGAGATGGACCCCATACAACAGTATGAATCAAGTCCAAAATACCTCTACTTTGCAATCCTGCTTTTGAAAAAGGACTTCGTATCTCTTTTCCAAACTGACATGCCTCGCAAACAAAATCCAAATCTTGCTTAGGTAATTGTGGTAAACCTTCAACCAATGATTTCTTTGCAATATCTTTTAACCTGCCAACACTGATGTGCCCTAATCTTTTATGCCATAAATCCAATTGACTTACTTGAGTCCCATTAATCATTGTATAATCTGCATAATCTAGAACTTCAACTTCATAAGTATATAATCTGTTTACCTTTTGTCCTTTTATAACAAAATTTCCATCCTTCTTCTGATAAGCTTGCCACTGATTATTGTCAAAATCGACCTTTACTCCATTGTCCTCCATCTGTCCAACTGAAATCAAATCTCTTGTAATAGTAGGAACAAACAAAACATCTCTAAGAGTAACATGTTCATTAAGTGCAAAATCACCAATGTAAACTACTTCATGCTCAGTACTATCTCCTATAGCAACTGTGACTCTTGAATCAGGTTTGTGTAAGTTCACAAACATATTCATGTTGTGACAAAATTTTTTCAGTCATCATGAGCGTTTGTAAATCTTCAAAGGATGGTATATTCTCTCGAGTCGTGATAGACGTAATTGTTGATATATTTAGGTAGTGATGTGTGTGAACACTCTAGGACCGCCGGGGCACTTTTTTCCCTCTTTAGGAGGTTTTTTTCCCCCGGCTTGTATATACGCCTATTGCCCTAAGGGCTACTTATCTTTGTACATTCTCTAGTAATACATTCAGTCTTGTGTGTTGTGCTCCAAGCTTCTTCTTCTTCCTTGTGCTGTTCGCGTGCTTCCGCAGACGTCTAACTCCAACAATTGGTATCAGAGCAGGTCGTTGCTTCTTCTAGGGCGCCGTCGACACTCCTCCGTTTGCAGTCTCAGATTCGCATGAAATTTGCTGAAATCGCGATCTGAGCTCGTTTCGGCCTCCGAACGCACTATCGCAGCGCTTGTGCAGGCTATTTCGTCCTTTTGTGCCAAAGGTATATACCAGTTTCTGTTCACCAGTTTAAGCGTCTCGAAGTCTGCTACAGGTCTAGCAGAACTCGTCTGGGCAGTTCCGTTCAACTTTTTGAGATACAGTCAATTTTCTGCATCAAGGTATTTTAGTCACCGGCCATGGCTGAAAGCAGTGATGTATTCCGTATGTTGGCTGTTGAGGATAAGTTGGATGGTACCAACTACCCATTATGGGATTATATGATGCGACATGTACTGGTTGCAAAAGGATTGTGGAACATTGTGCAGGGTGTTGAAAGACGTCCTGTTACACCTGTAACGACAGGTACTGCAAATACAGGTGTTGGAGCTGATGAAGATGGTGTCGAAGATGATATTCCGCAGATTCCTGTTCGTGCTGCTGTTTCTGTTGCACCTACTGCAGAGCAGATTCGTTGGGATGGCAGAGATGCCCAGGCACATGCATTGATAGCTTTGTCTGTCAAACGTGCCATTATCCCTCACATTCGCTCTTGCAGAACAGCAAAGGATGCTTGGGATACACTTACCACTTTGTGCCAGGCTAGGAATGAGGCTCGTGTTGCTTACCTCCGAAAACAGTTGGAGAGTGAGCACATGAATGAAGGTGATTCTATGGACAGTTTTCTTACAAAGATCAAAGACCTGAAGGAACAATTGATTTCTGCTGATGAGGTTATACCAGATAGCTCACTTGTGCAGACCGTTCTGAATGGCCTTCCTAATTCATATCAGAGTTTTGCCTCTACTCTTCGGTTGATGATGAAAGGCAATCCGAATGCCTTGTCATTTGAGGAATTAGTCTCTGTTCTGTTGCAGGAAGATCAGTCCAGGCAGAACAGGTCCATTATGCGTGTTGCAGATCAAGCTTTCCTGGCTAGTCAGAAGGGCAAAGGAAAATGGAGCTCTTCTAGTAGTAAGCAGAAATCTGCAAATGCTGCACAATCGAAGAACCAGGATAAAGATGAGAAGAAATCAGAAAAGCAGAAATTGTTCTGCAAGTACTGTAAAGGAAATGATCATATTATAAAGAACTGTCCAAAACTGGCTGCTAAAGAGGCAAAGAAGAAAGAGGCTGGAATGGTTGTTGCAGAGGCCTCTACACCAAAAACAGAGTCTGCAAATCTTGTGCAGGAAGAAGAATGGGCGTTTACTACTGTCTGCAGTTTTGACCCATCTTCTCATGATCAGTGCATGTCTGCAGTAGACTCAGATGTTTGGTACTTTGACAGTGGGGCGACCAAACATATTACCTCGCAGCGCAGTTTCTTCTCTTCACTCGAGCCTGCCCCTACAGGGAATACTGTCACATGCGCCAATAACTCCTCTTATCCTGTTATGGGAGTTGGTAAGATCATTTTGACTACTGCTGATGGTAGTTCTTTCACTTTGTCAGATGCTTTATTTGTGCCAGGGATCAAAAAGAACCTGTTATCAGTTTCTGCATTAGCCAAGATTGGCTTGGTTGTGAAATTCGTTGATGACAGGTGTACAGTCCATGATCTCTCAAATGGCGATGTGATTATTGCTTCTGGCATTTTATGTCGTGGGCTGTATAAGCTCATAGACTATGAAAGATCTGTGAATGATTCGGCATGTGCAGTTCATGATTCTCAGGCTATGTCAGATGCAAAGCTTTGGCATGCACGCTTTGGTCATCTGAATTTTGCTAGTTTGTTACGCCTGCAGAAATCTGAAATGGTGTCTTCTTTGCCCAAACTTGAGGCACCTGGAAAACATGTTTGTGAAGGCTGTATTTTGGGCAAAATGCAGCGTTCTTCCTTTCCAAAAGATGGTTCAGTTCGGGCTATGCAGAAATTGCAGCTTGTACATAGTGATGTCTGTGGTCCTATGCAGACACCCTCTTTTGGAAATTACCTTTACTTCGTGACTTTCATTGATGATTTTTCCAGGCATGCATGGGTATACCCACTCAAAGCAAAGTCCGAAGTGTTCATGTGCTTCAAACAGTTTTTGGTTTTGGCTGAAAATCTGTCAGCATGTAAAATGGGCACCCTCCGTTCTGATCGAGGGGGGGAATATATGTCTTCAGATTTTAATGCATTTCTGGCTGAACGTGGGATAAAACACCAGTGTACAGTGCCGTATACACCTCAACAGAATGGAGTTGCTGAACGAAAGAACAGGTCACTCATGGAGATGGCGAGGTGCATGGTCAAAAGTCAGGCTTTACCACATAGTTTCTGGCTTGAGGCTGTCATGTGTGCAGCATATGTACTGAACAGGTGTCCCACCAAAGCGTTGCAGTCTATCACTCCATATGAGGCTTGGCATGACCGCAAGCCATCTGTTGCTCATCTGCGTGTTTTTGGTTGTTTGGCATATGCATTAGTGCCTGAACAACATCGCAGAAAATTGGATGATAAGGCAGTAAAATGTATTTTTGTTGGGTACAGTTCTGAAAGTAAAGGCTATCGTCTGTATCATCCACAGACTAAACGCATTCTGGTTAGCCGTGATGTTGTCTTTGTGGAAGATGCTATTCAGCCATTGCTTTCATGTACTAAGGAGACATCTGTTAGCTCCAAAGACATGTATGATACTTTGATGCCTCTTTTTACAGGTGGACAGGCTAGTGCTGGTCCTAATGAGGCAACCTCTCAGCCTTTGCAGGTTTCATATGATGATGCAGATCATTCCATTTCTGATGCAGATTTACATGATGCACTTGTTGATGAGAGAGCTGATATTGAACAGGCAAAAACTATGCCAAAATGGCTGGTGCAGACTTTGCGTGACAGCAAATTAGATGCACCTTTGTCATATCGTACTCGTTTAGGCTCTCATAGTACCTCCTTTGCATCAGATTGCTATGCTATGGCTGCATCTAGTCTCTGTGATGAGAATGAGCCTGTTTCTTTTGATGAAGCACAAAATTCAGAAAATTGGATGGCTGCTATGCAATCTGAATATGATGCTATAATGAAGAATGGTACATGGTCTTTATGTGACTTGCCTCCTGGCAAGAAGGCCATTGGCACTAAGTGGGTATACAAGCTGAAGCGTAAACCTGATGGTACAGTTGACAGGTATAAGGCTAGGCTTGTTGCAAAGGGTTATGCGCAGGAAAGAGGCATTGATTTTGATGAGACCTTTGCACCTACATGCCGTATGACTACTGTTCGAAGCATTTGTGCACTTGCAGCCCATCATGGTTGGAATGTACATCAGTTGGACATTAAAACAGCATTTCTGAATGGTGACTTGCATGAAGAAGTGTATGTTTTTCAGCCCCGTGGCTTTGTGCAGAAAGGGCATGAAAACCAGGTGTGCAGGTTAAAGAAGGCGTTATATGGTTTAAAGCAAGCACCACGTGCTTGGTATGAGAAGATACATGCCTATCTGATTGCACATGGTTTTGAGAACAGTCCAACTGAAAGCACCTTATATGTTAAGCGTGCTAATGATGTGCTTCTGATCATTGTTGTCTATGTAGATGACATGCTGCTCACTGGTCCTCTTGAGAAGCATATTGCTGATTTCAAGGCTGATTTGCATGCCTCATTTGAGATGTCTGATTTGGGGCATTTGCATCACTATTTGGGCATTCAGTTTACGCAAGTTGATGGTGGAATGGCTTTGTGTCAAACGAAATATATTGACACATTATTGCAGCGTTTTGGCCTTGAAGACTGTAAGCCTATTGCCACTCTTATGGAGACAGGTTTACGATTGAGTCTTCATGATGCTGGAGATGCATTTGATGCTGTTCTCTATCAGCAGGCTGTTGGATGCTTGATTTAGTTATGCATTACTCGGCCAGATATTCAGTTTGCTGTCTCACAGATGAGCAGGTTTATGCATTGCCCAGGAGTCACGCATTGGAAAGCGGTTAAGCGCATCTTTCGCTACTTGAGTGGTACTCGGCTACTTGGGTTGTTTTATCCCAAGGGGGGATCACCACCGCCAGATTTGCATGCTTTTTCTGACTCAGATTGGGCTGGTTGCTATGACACTCGTGTGTCCACCAGTGGTTTTTGCTTCATGCTTGGTAGCTCATGTATATCTTGGTTGAGCAAGAAGCAGCCTACTGTGGCCACTTCCAGTTGTGAGGCTGAGTATAGGGCAGCTTTCACAGCGACTGTTGAGTGTGTGTGGCTCAGACGCCTTATGGCTGATTTGGGTGTTGGCCAGTCTTCTGCCACCACCATCTTCACTGACAGTCAGAGCGCATTGGCAGTTGCGAGGAACCCTGTGTTCCATGCTCGCACTAAGCACATTGAGGTGCATTATCACTATGTCAGGGAGAGGTTCTCTGCTGGGGAGATCAGCTTGGCATATGTGCCCACGCAGGAGAACATTGCAGACCTCTTCACGAAGGCTCTGCCTAGGGAGAAGTTTGAAGCTTTCCGCAAAGCTTTGGGCTTACTTCCTTTTGTGGAGTGATTTCCACATAGCTCGGCACTTCCTTATACATGAGTGCCAGCTCCTTGTTCACCGCATCACTCCCAGGGGGGATTTGTTGATATATTTAGGTAGTGATGTGTGTGAACACTCTAGGACCGCCGGGGCACTTTTTTCCCTCTTTAGGAGGTTTTTTTCCCCCGGCTTGTATATACGCCTATTGCCCTAATGGGCTACTTATCTTTGTACATTCTCTAGTAATACATTCAGTCTTGTGTGTTGTGCTCCAAGCTTCTTCTTCTTCCTTGTGCTGTTCGCGTGCTTCCGCAGACGTCTAACTCCAACAGTAATGAAAGACTTCCATCTTCCATCTTCTCTCAAGCCATTTAACATGCTATTAAACTTTATATCCTCACTAGGAGATGCATCAATAGAGGCTAATGCTTCAATAAGAGATTTTACCTCAAGAACATAATCATTAACTGATTGCCGTGGCTTCTTTTTTACTCTTGTCAACTCACCAATAAGCTGTGTTTGCCTCGCTCTGTTGGTAGTTGCAAATAACCTTTCTAGAGACTCCCAAGCCTCTCTACTAGTATTCAAACCTCTTATATGCCCAAGCATAGTATTGGAAACTGTTTGTGATATAATAAACAGAACTCTTCTGTCTCTTTCGATCCATTCTTGCTTTCTTGTTTGATCCGCTTGTGTAAAAACCTCTGGTAATACCGGCTTCACTTTTGTACCTGTTATCAATCCCCAAAGACCTTAAGACATGAGATAAGACTCCATTCTAAATTGCCACATGGGATAATTTCTCCCATCTGATAACTTCTCAATCGATGCACTTAAATCTACCATGCTGAATTGTTGTAAACAAAGAAGATAATTCAATAAGTTGTATGAAAGATTTGATAAAAAAACAAAAAACAAAAGCTCTTATACCAAAATGTTGTGTTTATAAACTTTTAAACTTCAAAGTACACAATGAAACATGATGAGACCCCCCAAAATCTTCAAAACACCAACCAAATATTTCCAAGCTTCAAAAACAAACTTTCCTCCAAGCTTTCAAGAAAACAGAAATAGGTCACTGTAGCAAAATAACCACAAGAAACTCTCTGAGCAGAATTTAAAAAATTAATCATATATCCTGAAAGGAGACTCTGAGTAGCATGCTTTAGAAACAAAAAACATAAAAAAAGGTGGAGTAAAGCTCCCAAACGAGCATCTTGAAGTCAAGGCATGAGAAGGCCTGCAACAGCAAGGTATGACTAACTGTGTGAATTAAAAACTGATGTATAGCAGCAAGAAAACTTAAAGATATATGGAAAATTTTGCTATGAATAGAAAGTATGAGAGCTAAGGAAACTCCTCCAAGTAAAATCACTCAAAAAGACCTCATAACAACTGACATATCAAAGTTTGAGGAGAGGTATGTCTCTGATGAGGCACCGGATAGACACAAAAAAGAAGATATGCAAAAACGCCTACTTGCGCAGAGTTTTCTCATTGAAAATTGTAGAAAAGCTGATGTATTTATATAGTACAAGTTGTAAGGTTCACAACGCAACAAGAATCACTCAATTTTGACACCTACACTAAGAGAACCACTCTTTTTATTGAGAGGCTATCAACAGAAGCGCCTTCCTTGTCTAAAAATAGACACCTCTCCTTTCCTTCTACTTTTATCTACTTTTGCTCTAAATTTGGAGATGTGAATGCTTCCACATGTTATTTTTCATAACTAATAAGATCCAAAAACTTCAATATACCATTTTTAATAATTAATAAAATGCAGAAGACTACTTTAGAGCTTGTTTTTATCTAACAACACACACACACATAGACACACACACTGACATGCACACACACACATCCACACACACTTACACACACACATACACATGCATACAGACACATATATATAGATATACACACATACACACACATACATGCATATGCATACATAATGCACATGCATATGCATACATACATGCTTACATGCATACACACACATACACATGCATACACACATACACATACACACATAGACACACACACATACACACATAGACACACATATATGCATACACACACACATAGAGAGACATACACACACATACACATACATGCATACATAATGCATATACATATGCATACATAATGCATATACATATGCATACATACATACTTACATGCATACACACACACATATGCATACATATGCATACATAATGCACATGCATATGCATAGGTACATGCATACACACACACATAGACACATACACACACATACACACACACACATATGCATACATATGCATACATAATGCACATGCCTATGCATAGATACATGCATACACATACACACACATAGACACATACACACACATACACACACATATGCATACATAATGCACATGCATATGCATAGATACATGCATACACATACACACACATAGACACATACATACACATAGAAAAATACACGTACATACACATGCATACAATGCATACACACACATACACATAGATACATATACACACATACACACACACACATACACACATATATATGCATACACATGCACGTAAAGAGACATACACACACATACACATACATGCATACATATGCATACATAATGCATATGCATATGCATACATACATACTTACATGCATACACAGACATACACACATATACACACACATATACACACACATATGCATACATATGCATACATAATGCACATGCATATGCATAGATATGCATACACATACACACATAGACACATACACACACATGGATACATACACACACATGGACACATACACACATGTACACATACACACACATATACACACGGATATGTGTGTATGTGTATGCTTACATGCATACACATACACACATAGACACATACACACACATGGATACATACACACACATGGACACATACACACATACACACATGTACACATACACACACATATACACACAAATTTACACACACACATATACACACGGATTTACACACACACATAGACACACACACACATACACAAACACACTTATACATGCATACACATAGACATACACACATACACACACACACACACTTACACACATAGACACACACACATGCACACATACAAACTTACACACACACATCCACACATCCACACATTTACACAGACACATACACATGCATATAGACATATATATATAGATACACACATAGAAACACACATATACACACACATACACATACACACATCCACACACATTTACACAAATACATACACATGCATAGACACAAATATACAGATACACACGTATATACACATAGACACACACACACATAGACACACACACACATGGACACATACACACATATATGCATAGACAGACACATAGAGACATACACACATATATATGTATACACACACATAGACATACACACACACACATACACATGCATGCATACATATGCATACATAATGCATATGCATATGCATACATACATACTTACATGCATACACACACATGCATACATTTGCATACATAATGCACATGCATATGCATACATACATGCTTACATGCATACATACACTCACATATACACCTACATACACATATACACACATACATATGTACACGTATATATATTGATTTCTAACCCATTTTGTTTTATATGTACAGGTATTATGGATCCTAGTAGAGAGAGAAAGGCAAAACTCACTCTCATAAAAAGTCTTATCAGAGCAAGAGTTCCACCTGATACTCTAGGGATCATCATGCATGAGTACTCAAAGATGCTTGATGATGAGCTGGATTATATGATCCAAATGCTTACCGAGCGATCGGAGGAGGGCTCTTCTGTGACTCCACATGCAGGAAGACAGCTATCTGCTCATAGGTATGTTTTTTTTCATAATTTTTCTAATGATATTATAACACATATTTTATTTATTTTTATCTATCTATTTTTAGGACACCTATATCACCTCCAGATCATGATAGCAGAGCAGAGGTGCCTATTAGGACATGCATAGGCACCTTAGGGCTAGAGTGCGATATAGAGCCAGAGGGGAACATTGTGTACATAGGGAATGGATTGGATTTCAAGAGAAGAATGCGAGCATTATGTGACTCTTACCTGCACCTTGTCCACTTACAATGGAAGTAAGTATAAATTTTATATATAAATTGAAATAAATATCTTATGTTTTATTTACATGTTTTTTTTTATTTTTGTAGTGAGCATGATGAGAGGGATAAAAAATATGTACTTAGTTTACTTGAGACAGAGTTTGGGATAGGGTGGTTGCATAAGTGGTGTCTAAAAGAGATGCGGACACTTATGGCTCATCGTCGCGATAATGCATGGTACACTGCTTTTATGTATATATACGTGGATATGAGTATGTGTGTTTATGTTATGTATGTATGAATGTATGTATATGAGAGAGAGAGAGAGAAAAGAGTGAGACTAGAGGTACAAATATAGGCATAAACACACATATACATCGTACATGCACATTTACACACATATACACATACATGCACATTTATACATACACACACATACATGCACATTTTTACACACACATACACATGCATGCAATTACACACATATAATGAATACACATAGACATATATCTTAATCAATTGAATCCTATTGTTGATAGTCTGTATCTCTTTTGTTGTGAGTACCCAAGGAGTAGGTGCATAAGTCGTTTCCTCTCGATGTCTATCAAAAATTGGCCATAACTTTGGTTTTGAGTTTTGATCTTTCAAATCATTCCTTGATGCTATGGTATCTTTTAGTCCAAGAAGATGCTGCCATGGTGAATTGGTATGTGCACATTTATACATACACACACATACATGCACATTTTTACACACACATACACATGCATGCAATTACACACATATAATGAATACACATAGACATATATCTTAATCAATTGAATCCTATTGTTGATAGTCTGTATCTCTTTTGTTGTGAGTACCCAAGGAGTAGGTGCATAAGTCGTTTCCTCTCGATGTCTATCAAAAATTGGCCATAACTTTGGTTTTGAGTTTTGATCTTTCAAATCATTCCTTGATGCTATGGTATCTTTTAGTCCAAGAAGATGCTGCCATGGTGAATAACCAATATTCTTGAATATATCCATAGGATCAAGAAGATGATATACTTTTAACTCTTTCCAATACTCCAAAGAATACCATATTGATATGTTCTCTGCGAGTGCCAATTTTCCTTTACCTCTCTTCACATACTCATTACCTTCATCATCACTGAAGATTTCTCATTTTGGATCTATAAGAGGTCCATCTATCCGTTTTTTATACCAATCCATAGGCGTCATAGGTTTTGGACACTAACCTGTTTCCAGTTTTCCATTAAAATGTATCGCTTCTCTTTTAGATCTTAATGGATGATCATCATGCAAGAATCGTCGATGTCGAAGATAAATATTTTTGTTGAGATTCTTACTATAGATTGATCTCAACCAATCACCACAATATGGACAAGCTTTATAACCCTTAGTAGAGATTATTGCATCATGCAAACAATAAAAATATAATTATATTAAATAAAATTTATTTATATGCATATTGAATAAAAAAATACATCAATACCTGAACAAACACCATATTCTGGAAAATTTTGAATAGTCTAAGCCACAATACCACGAACCGTAATATGTCTTTCATTGATGCTTTTCGATACATCAATGACATTAATACCTCTCCATAACTCTTGGAGATCGTCAATCAGAGGAGCAAGATATATATTCATATCTTTAACTTGTCTTTTGCCCGGGACTAAAAGTGAAAGCCTCCTTTTTAATGCTTAGATATGGCCGAATATTGTAGTTTATGACTACCACTAGCCATGTTGACCATTTACTAGATTTCATGGAGAATGGATTAACCCCATCTAATGCAACTCCTAACTTTAGATTATGTGGATTTTGTGTAGATTCAGGACATGTAGAATGAATATGCTGAAAAGCAACACTATCATGAGGAATTTTGATTATTCCATCAATACTTTCATGATCATGTCCCCATGTCAAAAGCTTTGATAATTCGGGTCTTTGAAACATATGTCTAATCCGTGGAGCCAATGGAAAATGTCTTAATACCTTTTTTGGGATTTTATCTTCTTCGTCCTTATATCGAGGAGATTCACATTTGGACATGTCAAAGAGTCTACATATTCACCTCTATATAAAATACAATCGTTAGGACATGCATGTATACATTGATAATCTATACCAAGATTGTTGATTATCTTCTTTATTTCATCATGTGAGCTAGGAAGAATATTCTGACTTGGCAAAAACTTTTCAGATAATAACTTGTAAGGTCATCAAAAGAAGATATATTAAAAAAATAATAATAAATATACATATATATGCATATAATTATATATATATATGTATTCTTATGTGTATGTGTATGTGGATGTGTATATGCATGTGCATGTGTATACATATGTGTATGTGTATATGCATATATGTATGTATATATGTTTTATAGGTGTATATGTATGTATATATACGTATGCGTATGTGTATGTATATATACGTATGCGTATGTGTATGCATATATGTATATGTATGTATGTATCTATGTATGTATGTGTATATATGTATGAATGTGTACGTATGTATGTATATGTATGTATGCATGTGTAGCTGTGTATATTTGACTTTATTTTTAATTTTTTTTTGTATATTGTGGTTTTCAGATTTTCATATCTATACCATTGCATCGTCTGGGTGTCTCCCATTTTATAGTCAATCTATTACCTGTCTTGCTAAGTTGTTTACAAATATAAAGTATCAGTTAGTTATGGAGGTATTAAGTCATTAGTAAATTGGGAGGATCAAATTTATCGCGAATATTTTGAAAGATGCATGAATAGTTTTGAAGGATGGGCAAACAAAAAGTGTCCATTCAATGCAAGTTCTTGTTCTTACCTTAGCTAAAGTAAGAATAAAAACTTGCATTGAATGGACACTTTTTTTCCACCCATCCTTTAAAAGTATTTTTCCATCCTTCAAAATCTTCAAGATAAATTTGATCCTCCTATTTTATTAGTGACTTAATACCTTCATAGCTAACTGATACTTAATATTTGTATGCAAAAGAGTTTGCAGCACAAGTAGTACATCGACCAAAATAGGAGAAACATATGTGTCAAGAAGATTCAAAAGGTTGGGTGGACAATTCTAAAGGCTAGATGGACAAAACATCTTCATTTGATAGAGGTATGTATAATTTGACCTTACTCTGTATATGTGTATATGTGTGTGTATGTTTATATATGCATGTATTTATATATATTCTTATATTAATGCAGATATATATATATATATATATATATATATATATATATATATATATATATATATATATATATATATATATATAAAAGTAAGTTCGCACTTAGTCGTGTCAAACAACTTCCTTCATATTCATGCTTTAGACATTCCTCTTGAAGATATTTCTCATTTTTAGAAATATCAATGCTCTCACTGTCATTTTGATACCAATCCTCAATAAAATCTTCCATGCCATCATCTTCATCATTGTCACACAAATCTTGTACTTTATCTTCTTTTGAATATAGATCTTTCAACCTTGCATATTCCAGAGGATCACTTTTGCGTAGCCTCCTCATAGAAGCTTTTGATAAATGAGGTTTTACTGGCAATTGTGAATGGTGTGGAGGAATATCATCAGCATCATATGTTGGAATCTACGCGCATGAATAAAATTCATTAGTATTCCATAAATGAGTAAAACGTAAAATTTAAACATAAAATTAAATATATAAGCTATTATATATGGATAGAAATTTTTCATTCTTTCTAGCTAAAAGGTGCTCTTGGAGGTCTACGCCATCCATAATTCACTAATAGTTCATCACCAACATGTAATGTAGTAATAGCATTGACAACTATGTATCGTGATACATCTCTACTCATGTATGGTGATTCATGACTATTTTCACGCTCCTCAAATGTGCAATTAGTCCTTGAAGTATTATGTAACCCTCTACTAATATTTATTAAACCTGCTATATTTCCATGCATATAAGGTCTTCCATCAATATATAATCTTTCATTTTCTGCATGTGAATCCTTCTACTAGTAAGCAATGCTGCATTCAAGCATATTCCATAAGTACTCATGCTTTGAACATAACATGCAAGTCGATGCCGATCTCCCCATCCATATATAGGACCACAAAATGACATAAGAGTGACTTCAAAGTTAGGAGGCACATACAAATCCTCTACAATAAAGAGACACGACCAACATTAGTAATAATGGATGGAGCAATCATATAACGATTACCCCAAAAGTTAAAAACCTCTTCATCTAAAGCAAGTGGTCCTCTATTCCATCCTCCATATCTTCTTCTATCATATGTTTGTACTAGGGAACGATCACGAGTTGGCAATGGATAATCTCCAACCGTTTCAGTCTCTAAACCATGAGGTAAAAGATTTCTAGAAACCTCTGCTTGTAATTGATGAACAACAAGTCCATGACGCATATGATGTATATTAACATTATGAGAAGAATTATCATCATCATCATCATTGAGCAAGTATTCCTATATATCAATAGTAATTTGATTTTGTATATGGTTTTTAGATAAAATAATGACATTAATGTATAGAAAAAATACATACCCAAGCATTATCACGTTTACCAGGTGATGGTGCATGCTCAAAAGTACCATACTCTGCCTCGTGTTCAATACATTCCAATCATGGTCTTCGATACGTGCCATAACAAGATTTAAACCAACATATAATATGCTCTTGATAGTAAAATTCATCATAATTCCTATCGGAGGACACATGTGAAGTCGTTGCATGGGTAGGAGGTGGTGGAGTGCCCTCTAATTGATCTGAATCTGATTATAATAAGAAACAAAAAAAAATATAAGTTATGTATTCATCAAATATATTTAAAATTAAATATTTGATATACTTACAGTATATAGTCCTTGCACGATGAGGAGACGGTGGTGGAGTTCCATCTGATTGATCAGAATCTACAAATAATGGTATTTGATATTAATCATGTGATTATTTACATACATAAACATTCACATATAGATATTTACACATACACACATATACACATTTACACATACACACATATTCACATATTCACATATACACAAATACACATTCTTGTGGGATAAATGCATGTATTTTGTATGAATGATTATATATGCATGCATGTGTGTGTACGTATATATGTTAATATGCATATGTGTGTTTATGTTATATGTATGTATATGTGTATATGTATGCATATATGTATGTGTATATGTTTGCATGTATATGTGTATGTGGGTATGTGTATGTGTATGTGTGTGTATATATGTGTATGTATTCTGATTTTTTTTTCTGTTTGAGATTAAATTAACACGCAATATTGTACGGTGGAAAAAAAAAGAGGCGACCTAACATACCACCTGAGACATGGCAGTTTTTTCGTAGACAGCTACGTCTTCAAGAGTCATTTCCTCAGTAGAAGGTATACAAATTAATAGTTTATATTTATAATTTTCATATATTTTAGTATTTTTTTACATTTAATTTATGTATTTCTTTTTTCTTAAATAAATAGGCTGCTACAAAGAAGAGAGTTGAGTTGGGCCACACATCACACCTAGGCCAAATGGGCAATCATGGTTTTGTAGCTACATTTGTAAGTATATGTGTTATTGTGAGTATATTTTTTATTTTAGTTAAAATACAAGAAACTAATCTTTTTTATTTGTTTCAATGCAGCGAAAGGATTATGGCTAATATCCTACAAAACACGAGATCGAGTATGCTACACATTTTGGCTATCGGCATTTGAGGGAGTATATGCAAGATCATCCGGATGCCTTTGTGAGTATTATTAAAATTTATATAATTATTTTAGTTTTATGGATGTTTTAATTGTTTTACTTATTTATGTTTGTTATATGTAATACAAGAGTATTATGGAGAGGTAGATATGGATGAGGTGGAGAGACAGACATAGGAGGGATGATCTCGATCATCATAGGGTGATCATGATGATGAGGATGAGGATGATAAGGATGATCATGATGCTGATGATGATGATGATGATTAGGATTTTTTATTATAACATTGGATTATATGTATCTACATTGATATATATATATATATATATATATATATATATATATATATATATATATATATATATATATATATATATATATATATATATATATATATATATATATATAATGTATATGTGTAAGTGTATGTGTATATGTGTGTATGTGCATGTATATGTGTATATGTATGTATGTGCATGTGTGTGTGCATGTGTATATGTGTGTGTATGTATGTGCATATATATGTGTGTGCATATATACATATGTGCATATGTATGTGTATGTGTATAAACATATACAAATGTATGTATATGCATGTGTATATGTATGACACATGCATGTGCATGTGGATGCATTTCTATTTGCATCCATGTGCATGCATGTGAATGTGCATGCATGTGGATGTGCATATACATGTATTTAAGTATATGTTAATGTGTGTATGTGTATGTATATATGCAATAATGCATGCATGCAAGTCTTTTTATGTGGTTGTAGAAATGTTTGTGCATATGCATGTGTATGTATAAGTGTATGTGCACATGTATGTGTGTGTATATATGTGTGTGTATGTGCATGTGTATATGTGTGAGCGTGCATCTTCATCATGTATAAGTGTATATGTGTATATCAATAAGTGTGAGTATGATAACTAATGAAAATAACACAATTCAAATGATATACAAAGAATGGAAATTGTACGTACAATAGTTAGCCATACTTTTTGCTTGGTTAGCTTCTTGAATAACCTGCAATAAAGAGAGAGAGAGAGAGAGAGGAGAGAGAGAGAGAGAATTCAAAGAGAGAAAGACATAGAAAGAGAGAAATAGAGACAGAGAGAGACAATAAGATAGAGATTAGGCAATACAACAATTATTCATATACTTGTTTCAACTCGTAAGTGCAGGGCAATTGCGAACGTTGAAGAGCTCTTCGATCAGATGTGTGAACATGCCGATTGAAGAGCCTCCAATGTTTTAAATTTTTTTGTCAACAAACCGTCGTGTAAGTGATGGTAAGGCATCATAGAAACCACTGGAATTGGTGTCCCATAAGCGATGTTAGTAGTGTCGCTTATGTGATGCTTTTTTAAACCGTCACTTTAGCAATGCTCTATGCAAGCGTCGCACATCCCGTCGCGCCACCTGTCAAAAAAAAAAACATCGTTTAGCTCGTCATTTAATCGATGGTCTATGCTCGACGCTTCTTGCGATGCTTTTTGCAATAAAATGTTGATATATTTAGGTAGTGATGTGTGTGAACACACTAGGACCGCCGGGGCACTTTTTTCCCTCTTTAGGAGGCTTTTTTCCCCCGGCTTGTATATATGCCTATTGCCTTAATGGGCTTCTTATCTTTGTACATTCTCTAGTAATACATTCAGTCTTGTGTGTTGTGATCCAAGCTTCTTCTTCTTCCTTGTGCTATTCGTGTGCTTCCGCAGACATCTAACTCCAACAATTGGTATCAAAGCAGGTTGTCGCTTTATCTAGGGTGCCGTCGACACTCCTCTGTTTGCAGTCTCAGATTCGTACGAAATTTGTTGAGCATACTCAGGGTGTTTCAGAGATCAAAATTGCTTCGCTTTGTGGTGCCGAAATCGCGATCTGAGCTGGTTTCGGCCTCCGAATGCACTATCGCAATGCTTGTGCAGGCTATTTCGTCTTTTTGTGCCAAAGGTATATACCTATTTCTGTTCGCCAATATAAGCGTCTCAAAGTCTGCTACAGGTTTAGCAAAACTCTTCTAGGTAGTTCCGTTCAACTTTTTGAGATACATTCAATTTTATACATCAAGATATTTTAGTCACTAGCCATGGCTGAAAGCAGTGATGTATTCCGTATGTTGGCTGTTGAGGATAAGTTGGATAGTACCAACTACCCATTATGGGCTTATATGATGCGACATGTATTGGTTGCAAAAGGATTGTGGAGCATTGTGCAGGGTGTTGAAAGACGTCCTGTTACACCTGTAACAACAGGTATTGCGAATACAGGTGCTAGAGCTGATGAAGATGGTGTCGAAGATGATATTGTGCAGATTCTTGTTCGTGTTGCTGTTTCTGCTGCACCTACTACAGAGCAGATTCGTTGGGATGGCAGAGATGCCCAGGCACATGCATTGATAGCTTTGTCTGTCAAACGTGCCATTATTCCTTATATTCGCTCTTGTAGAACAGCTAGGGATGCTTGGGATACACTTACCACATTGTACCAAGCTAGGAATGAGGCTCATGTTGCTTACCTCCAAAAACAATTGGAGAGTGAGCACATGAATGAAGGTGATTCTATGGACAGTTTCCTAACGAAGATCAAAGATTTGAAGGAATAGTTGATTTCTGCTGATGAGGTTATACCAGATAGCTCACTTGTGCAGATCGTTCTGAATGGTCTTCCTGATTCATATCAGAGTTTTGATTCTACTCTTCAATTGATGATGAAAGGCAATCCGAATGCCTTATCATTTGAGGAGTTAGTCTCTGTTCTGTTGCAAGAAGATCAGTCCAAGCAGAACAGGTCCATTATGCGTGTTGCAGATGAAGCTTTCCTGGCTAGTCAGAAGGGCAAAGGAAAATGGAGCTCTTCTACTAGTAAGCAAAAATCTGCAAATGCTGCACATTCGAAGAACCAGGATAAAGATGAGAAGAAATCAGAAAAGCAAAAATTGTTTTACAAGTAGTGTAAAGGGAATGATCATATCATAAAGAACTGTCCAAAATTGGCTGCAAAAGAGGCAAAGAAAAAGGAGGCTGGAATGGTTGTTGTAGAAGCCTCAACACCAAAAGCAGAGTCTGCTAATCTTGTGTAGGAAGAAGAATGGGCGTTTACTACTGTTTGCAGTTTTGACCCATCTTCTCATGAGTAGTACATGTCTGCAGTGGACGCAGATGTTTGGTACTTTGACAGTGGGGCGACTAAACATATTACCTCGCAGCGCAGTTTCTTCTCTTCACTCGAGCCTGCCCCTACAGGGAATACTGTCAGATGCGCCAATAACTCCTCTTATCCTGTTATGGGAGTTGGTAAGATCATTCTGACTACTGCTAATGGTAGTTCTTTCACCTTATCAGATGCTTTATTTGTGCCAGGGATCAAGAAGAATCTGTTATCAGTTTCTGCATTAGCCAAGATTGGCTTGGTTGTGAAATTTGCTGATGACAGATGTACAGTTCATGATCTGTCAAATGGCGATGTTATTATTGGTTCTGGCATTTTATGTCGTGGGCTGTATAAGCTCATAGACTATGAAAGATCTGTGAATGATTCGGCATGTGCACTTCATAATTCTCAGGCTATGTGAGATGCAAAGCTTTGGCATGCGCGCTTTGGTCATCTGAATTTTGCTAGTTTGCTGCGCCTGCAGAAATCTGATATGGTGTCTTCTTTGTCCAAGCTTGAGGCACCTCGAAAACATGTATGTGAAGGCTGTATTTTGGGCAAAATGCAGCGTTCCTCCTTTCCAAAAGATGGTTCAGTTCGGGCTACAAGCTTGTACATTGTGATGTCTACGGTCCTATGCAAACACCTTCTTTTGGAAACTATCTTTACTTCGTGACTTTCATTGATGATTTTTCCAGGTATGCATGGGTATATCCATTGAAGGTAAAGTCCGAAGTGTTCATGTGCTTTAAACAGTTTTTTGGTTTTGGCTGAAAATCTGTCAGCATGTAAAATGGGCACCCTCTGTTCTAATCGAGAGGGGGAATATATGTCTTCTGATTTTAATGCATTTCTAGTTGAACGTGGGATAAAACACCAGTGTACAGTGTCGTATACACCTCAACAGAATGGAGTTGCTGAACGAAAGAACAGGTCACTCATGGAGATGGTGAGGTGCATGGTCAAGAGTCAGGCTTTACCACATAATTTCTGGCTTGAGACTGTCATGTGTGCAGCATATGTACTGAACAGGTGTCCCACTAAAGCGTTGTAGTCTATCACTCCATATGAGTCTTGGCATGACCGAAAGCCATCTGTTGCTCATCTGCGTGTTTTTTTTTGTTTAGCATATGCATTAGTGCCTGAACAACATCGCAGAAAATTAGATGATAAGGCAGTAAAATGTATTTTTGTTGAGTACAGTTCTGAAAGTAAAGGCTATCATCTGTATCATCCACAGACTAAATGCATTCTGGTTAGCCGTGATGTTTTTGTGGAAGATGCTATTCAGCCATTGCTTTCATGTACCTGTTAGCTCCAAAGACATGTATGATACTTTGATGCCTCTTTTTACAGGTGGTCAGTCTAGTGCTGGTCCTAATGAGGCAACTTCTCAGCCTTTGCAAGTTTCATGTGATGATGTAGATAATTCTATTTCTGATGTAGATGTACATGATGCACTTATTGATGAGAGAGTTGATATTGAGCAGGCAAGAACTATGCCAAAATGGTTGGTGCAGACTTTGCGTGACAGCAAATTAGATGCACCTCTGTCATATCATACTCGTTCAGGCTCTCATAGTGCCTCTATTGCATCAGATTGCTATGCTATGGCTGCATCTGGTCTATGTGATGAGAATGAGCCTGTTTCGTTTGATGAAGCACAAAATTCAGAAAATTGGATGGCTGCTATGCAATCTGAATATGATGCTATAATGAAGAATGGTACTTGGTCTTTATGTGACTTGCCTCTCGGCAAGAAGGCCATTCGCACTAAGTGGGTATACAAGCTGAAGCGTAAACCTGATGGTACATTGGACAGGTATAAGGCTAGGCTTGTTGCAAAGGGTTATGCGCAAGAAAGAGGCACTGATTTTGATGAGACCTTTGCACCTACATGCCGTATGACTAATGTTTGGAGCATTTGTGCACTTGCAACCCATCATGGTTGGAATGTACATCAGTTGGACATTAAAACAGCATTTCTGAATGGTGACTTGCATGAAGAAGTGTATGTTTTCAGCCCCGTGGCTTTGTGCAGAAAGGGCATGAAAACCAGGTGTGCAGGTTAAAGAAGGCATTATATGGTTTAAAGCAAGCACCATGTGCTTGTTATGAGAAGATACATGCCTATCTGGTTGCACATGGTTTTGAGAACAGTCCAACTGAAAGCACCTTATATGTTAAGCGTGCTAATGATGTGCTTCTGATCATTGTTATCTATGTTGATGACATGCTGCTCACTGGTCCTATTGAGAAGCATATTGCTGATTTCAAGGCTGATTTGCATGCCTCATTTGAGATGTCTGATTTGGGGCATTTGCATCACTATTTGGGCATTCATTTTATGCAAGTTGATGGTGGAATGGCTTTGTGTCAAACGAGATATATTGACACATTATTGCAGCGTTTTGGCCTTGAAGACTGTAAGCCTATTGACACTCCTATGGAGACAGGTTTACGATTGAGTCTTCATGATGTTGGAAATGCATTTGATGTTGTTCTCTATCAGCAGGCTGTTGGATGCTTGATTTATTTATGTATTACTCGGCCAGATATTCAGTTTGCTGTCTCACAGATGAGCAGGTTTATGCATTGCCCAGGAGTCACACATTGGAAGGCGGTTAAGCGCATCTTTCACTACTTGAGTGGTACTCGGCTACTTGGGTTGTCTTATCCCAAGGGGGGATCACTACCGCCGCCAGATTTGCATGCTTTTTTCGACTCAGATTTGGCTGGTTGCTATGACACTCGTGTGTCCACCAGTGGTTTTTGCTTCATGCTTGGTAGCTCATGTATATCTTGGTTGAGCAAGAAGCAGCCTACTGTGGCCACTTCTAGTTGTGAGGCTGAGTATAGGGTAGCTTTCACAGCGACTGTTGAGTATGTGTGGCTCAGATGCCTTATGGCTGATTTGGGTGTTGGCCAGTCTTCTACCACCACCATCTTCACTGACAGTCAGAGCGCATTGGCAGTTGTGAGGAACCCTGTGTTCCATGCTCGCACTAAGCACATTGAGGTGCATTATCACTATGTTAGGGAGAGGTTCTCTGCTGGGGAGATCAGCTTGGCATATGTGCCCACGCAGGAGAACATAGCAGACCTTTTTACGAAGGCTCTGCCTAGGGAGAAGTTTGAAGCTTTCCGCAAAGCTTTGGGCTTACTTCCTTTTGTGGAGTGATTTCCGCATAGCTTGGCACTTCCTTATACATGAGTGCCAGCTCCTTGTTCACCCTCCCAGGGAGGATTTGTTGATATATGTAGGTAGTGATGTGTGTGAACACACTAGGACCGCCAGGGCACTTTTTTCCCTCTTTAGGAGGTTTTTTTCCCCCGGCCTGTATATATGCCTATTGCCCTAATGGGCTTCTTATCTTTGTACATTCTCTAGTAATACATTCAGTCTTGTGTGTTGTGCTCCAAGCTTCTTCTTCTTCCTTGTGTTGTTCGTGTGCTTCCGCAGACATCTAACTCCAACATAAAATAGCAACGAAATTGTGTCGCCTTAATCATCGCTATGCGCCCGTATTCCTTGTAGTGCTTGAAGTTTGGTAGAAACCAGGGGTGATTTTGATCTCTCAACAAAAATATGCAAGATAGATTTTGAAGGCATTTGACATGGAGGATGTTGCAGCATGTGAAGCAGTATGTTTAAGGAGGGCCCTATCTCACATAGGAATACAAGGATGGAAGGCTACAATGTTGAAGTGTGACAACCAAAGTTGCATGGCCATCATAGAGTATTCTACTTTCCATGCACGTACCAACACATAGAAACTCAGTATCATTATGTGCATGAGTTGGTCAAGGATGGGGTCATGGAGATTGTCCAAGTGATGAAAACAGAGCAGACATCTTCACCAAGGCTCTTGCAAGAGAGAAACATCATTGACACTTTCCAAAGCTTGGGATCGGACCAAGGAGGTAGTTCACTGCATAGTGGACATTGAGGGGAGGTGTTAGATATACTCAATACTACACCCTTAAGTGACCACAAATGATCCATGGTGTTCTAAGTGTAAGGCCCTTAGTATGAGGAGAAACTATTATGAGAGCATGGACATTTTTGGAACCCTAATTTCCAAGTTAGATGAGGTCTATGAGTGATTGTTGATGGTAATAGATGATCTTCGTGATCCTAACCATGGTTAGGTAGAGTGTAAACTTCTAAACCATGGGATTGCCATTTAAAGAAAAATAAAGTCCTTATGGTGCCACGTGGTTTCCTCATAGAACTTTAATGGCAAGAATTTTGATCATGGAGATATTGTTGGATTATATATTTTTTCTACTATTCAATGTCTCTCGACTACATTTATCTATACCAAATCCCCTTGTAAAATCTCTATAAGCATGGCCCATGTGTAGCTCTACATAGCAATATGAACTAGTAAGCCCTTTATCTAGAGTTTGTCTGGATCACCATCTAAGATCCACTTTGGGAGCGCACAGGTGGATAGTGTTAAAAGTCAAGCTTCAAGCTACGAATTCGTGGGGAATCTTTTATGGACATATGGAGCAATCAAAGGAAGCCAAAAGCCACGAGATTCAATCAAGAAAAGTCACTCAACCACTCCCCAAATCATCTCAACTAAGTCCTCCGAGTTAGGAGGCTGATTTGGAAAGGTAGTTCCTAGATTTTAGGGGCACACTTCTCACTATAAAAGGAGCATGTATCCCGACTTATTTTGGCCCATCTTCTTGGAGTTTTAGCTCATGTAAAGTGAGCACTAAGTTCTGGAGTTGTGATAAGCAAGCCCCTTGCTTAAGCTAGCCCCTTGCTTGCTTGTTTGTTTTCTTTTAGTAGGCATATCTATGTGTGTGCGCAGTAAGTGTTGCAACTCTCTACCCCTGAGTTGTTAGCATTGGTTCTCCCTCATATTGTATCCATTTGATGTAATTCTTGTCTCATTGGATAGCTATTAGAGTCTATTTTATGCTCACAAATTCTCTGGATCATTCTCGGAGTAATCTGGGAGCAACATTCATTTTAGTGAAGTTGTGTAATTGATATCTCTCTTGGTGTGTAGGCTCTGTTGGAAATATTTTGCTCTCTGTTGTAAGATCTGGTTCTCCTTCTCTATGTATCCAGTTGCTATGATTTTGGTGTCATTGGGTAGCTATTAGAGTCTTTTAACGTTGACCCAAGCTTGAGATTCATTCTCTGTATAATCTCTGAGAAAAGCTTGGTGGAGTGAAGTGAGGTATCTGCTTGACTGGCAGTTGTGAGCATTCAACTAGCTCATGTTGTAGACATTGTTCCTCCTTGTGTAAGCATCCATTTGAAGTGAAATTTGTTTTATTGGAAAGCTCTTGGTGTCTACTATAGGTCTACAAAAGTTCACTGGAGTTCTCTGCATAAGCTCTGAGTAAGAGCATTTTTGGTGTGCAGAGCTCAAAGAAGGATACCTGTGGAGGTCATTCACGCTTCGTCGTTGCTTAGGGGGAGATACTTCCCCCATTAGTGGTATCAGAGCATTTGGGCATCTTGGAGGTATGACATACAAGTAACAAGACCTCTTGGAGTTGGTGGTTGAAGATTTGCATCAACAAAAGCTTCTTGGAGGTAGCTCACATCAAGGGGGAGCTATTCTACTCAAATTTGCAAGAGCACAAGGTGTCCATCTAAGGAAAGCTTTGGATTGAGGTAACCTCAGAGCCTCATTTTCATTTTACACACATTGGAGCATTAGCCAAGGGCTAGGTCAAGTATCAAAGACTAGATATGGGAGACTTCAACACTCAAATGGAAAAGATAGACAAAGGTAACTATCAACCATGGAGATTTAGGGTCTCCAACTATCTTATGGGCAAGGGCCTTTGGGGGTTGATTAGTGGAAGTGAACCAAGACCTAGGTTGGATGAGAATCCAACCAATGACCAGAGAAGGGCCTTTAGGGAATGGAATGAAAGAGACAAGAGGGTTATCTTTATTCTTTCCCAACACATTAGCAATAGCATGATCGGCCATATCCAAGACTTGGATTCAAGCATGAAGGTATGGGAGACACTTGAAAGGCTTTATTCAACAAGCACCGAAGCAAGGAAGATCCAACTCAAGAATGAGCTCAAAAACCTTAGGAAGAGCTCAGGGAGCAGCATAAATGACTACATACTTAAGGTCAAGGAGTTATCAGATGCATTGGGATCCACTGGAAGCCACGTAGACGATGACCATCTTGTGGCTTATACTCTCAATGGTTTGAGAGATGATGAGAAGTGGAAACCCTTTACCACTTCAGTTTATGTAAGGGACAATCTTCCCGATTTTGAGCAATTGGTTGCTCTCATGGTCACCGAAGAAATGAACATAGGTGGAAGTTCAACTAAAAGCAAGGATGCACAAGTTTTCTATGTAGGTAATCAAAGGGGCAAAGGAAGACGAGGACAAGGAAGGGGCAAAGGAAGGTTTGGAGGAAGGCAAGGCCACTCAAGCAATCAAGGACATGACCAAGGCACCTCATCACAAAGAGGGAGAGGAAGAACAAGAGGAAGAGGAGGACGACATCAACAAAACAGGAATCAAGATGGTGAAGGATGTTACATATGTGGCAAGTTTGGCCACTATGCTAGAGATTGCTACCAAGGAGGAAACCAAAGGAGCTATAATCAAGGTTCTTCATACAAAGGCCAAGGTAATTATGCTTCTACAAGTTCAAAAAATGACAATCTCTTGATGATGCACATGAATGGGAATTCAAGCAAAGTAGATAACACTTGGTATATTGATAGTGGATGTAGCAACCATATGAGTTGCAATGCTTCTTGGTTTACTAATCTACATGTTCCCAAAGGTAAAGGACATGTAGAAACAGGTGATGATATAGCCCATGAGATCTCCCATGTTGGAGATGTAGCTTTGGATGACAAGGAGGAAGGAAGATGTCTCAAGGATGTCTTGCATGTACCTACTATCACAAAGAACTTGGTGTCCGTTGGGCAAATGGTTGAAAGAGGCTATCAAGTAAGGTTCAACAAAGGTGGATGCTTTGTGGAGAACCCTAAGCAAGGTTACAAGGTCATAGCAAGAGGAAAGAAGCAAGGGAGACTCTTCACTTTGGAGGTAAATTCTCATTCCACTCAACATGTCTACTTTACATATGGAAACAAGAGGATTTCGGAGTTGGACTTGTGGCACAAGAGGATAGGTCACATCAACATACAAAGAATGAAGGAAATGCAATTCAAGAGGATGGTTGAAGGTCTTCCCAACTTCCAAGGACAAGGTATGAAGCATTTATGTGAATCTTGTCAACTAGGGAAGCAAGCGAGACTTCCATTCAAGAAGAGTGGCTACATAAGCCAACATCCATTGGAGTTGATACATACAGATGTGTGGGGGCCAACCAAAGAGCAATCCATTGGAGGTAACAAGTACTTTGTCACTTTTATAGATGATTGCACAAGGATGGTTTGGGTTTATTTCATAAAAAGCAAATCAGATGTGTTTACATGTTTCAAAGCATTCAAGGCAATGGTTGAAAAGGAAACAGGTACATATATCAAGAAGCTAAGGTCCGATGGAGGGGGAGAATATTTCTCCAATGAGTTTTCTGATTTTTTAATGGATCAAGGCATCAAGAGGCAAGTAACATGCAGGTACACACCCCAACAAAATGGAGTAGCAGAGAGAAAAAATAGATACATTGCCGAGATCGCTAGAGCAATGCTTAATGAGATGAATGTACCTAATATGTTTTGGACTTATGCAGCAAATACCGCCGTGTATCTTATGAATAAGGCTCCTACCTCAGGGATCCATGGCTCGACACCATATCAAGCCTATTATGGTAAGATACCTGATCTTTCCCACTTGAAGATATTTGGATGTACTTGTTATGTACATGTACCAAGTGAATTGAGGCACAAGCTACAACCAAAGGCAGAAAAGTGTGTGTTTCTAGGATATTCAAATGATCATAAAGGTTACAGGTGCTTCAACCCAAACACAAAGGACTTGAGGATATCAAGGGATGTAGCATTTGATGAGCTACTCCCTTGGTATAAGAAGTATGATTGTATGCAGGACTATGAAGAAGAAAAGCATGGACATGATGAAGAACAAATCGACCTAGAGCTAAGCGGCCCAAGGTGTTCCATCAATGAAGATAGTTAAAGCATGAACTCACCATGGAGGGGGAGATCTTCATCAAGATATGAAGCACAATCAATCAACAAAGGCAAAGCAACATTGGTGGAGTTGGATGAAGAAGGTAATGAAGTTGAAGATGATGAAGGACACATGATGGAGAAAGAAGCCACGTCAAAGAAAGAGATCAAGTTCCCAAGGCAAAGGAGGTTTATTCCTCCAAAAGGTGAAGAAAGGAAGTCTTCTAGAGTTAAGTATCCAACTCAAAGGTTTACTTATGATTCATACATGGCAACTCATTATGCATATATGAACAAAGTAGTAAAAGATCATGAGCCTGATTGCTATGAAGATGCAAGCAGGTACACCGAATGGAAAGAGGCAATGCAAGAAGAGATCGACGCACTTGAGGAGAATCAAACATGGACTCTAGTGCCCAAGAAGGATAACATGAAGGTAATAGGTAATAAGTGGGTGTATAAAGTAAAGAGGAATTCAGATGGATCTATTTCTAGGTTCAAAGCAAGATTGGTGGCCAAGGGTTTCGCACAAACCTATGGAATGGACTTTGAAGAGACATTCAGCCCCGTGGCAAAGATGAGCACCATTAGGACACTCATTGCAATGGCTGCTAGCAAAGGATGGAAGCTTTTTCAATTGGATATCAAGAATGCCTTTCTCAATGGAGACTTGGAAGAAGAGGTATACATGGAGCAACCACTAGGTTTTGTTCATAAAGAGTTTCCACATCATGTTTGTAGGTTGAAGAAGGCACTTTATGGCCTAAAGCAAGCGCCAAGGGCTTGGAACCAAAGATTGGTGGACTATTTCATCAAATGTGGTTACAATCAATGCAAGGCGGATCCATCTCTCTTCATCAAACAAAGAGGAGAACTTGTAGTCTACATGTGCGTGTATGTATATGATCTTATCATTACAGGTAATGATACAAAGGGCATTGAGGAGATCAAGGCAAAGCTTGGAAAGGAGTTTCGGATCTCTGATCTTGGAGATCTTAGGTATTTTCTTGGCATTGAAGTTGTATACAAAGAAGAAGGTATTATGCTCATACAAAGGAAGTATATTCTAGACCTACTTGAGAGGTTTGGGATGCTACATTGCAAGCCTATTTCAAATCCCATGGAAGTTAATGTAAAGCTAAGCTCCATTGATGGAGAGCCATTAGAGGATGTAACCTTGTATCGATATATTGTAGGATCTTTCAATTATGCCGCAATAACTAGGCCTGACATAGCATATGGAGTTGGAGTGTTATCACAATTTATGCATAGTCCAAGGACTACACACTTGCAAGCTGCAAGAAGAATGTTACGATATCTCAAGGCCACTATAAAAGAAGGATTGTTCTATTCATTTGATGATGATATGCAGGTCAAAGCTTATTCTGATGCCGATTGGGCCGGTTCAAAGGAGGATAGAAGAAGTACAAGTGGTTACCTAGTCATGATAGGTAGCAAGATCATCTCATGGATTTCAAAGAACCAACCCACCGTGGCATTATCTTCCACCGAGGCTGAGTATAGAGCTTTGGCTCAAGTCACATGTGAGCTAATGTGGATTAAGAAGTTATTTATGTGGCTTAATTTGTAGGTTGACACATATCCAATTTTTTGTGACAACATGAGTAGCATTCATCTAGCATCGAATCCTATCTATCATGCTAGAACCAAGCATATCGAAGTGCACTATCACTTCATAAGGGAAAAGGTGATATCCAAGGAAGTTTCAGTACATCATATAGGTACCAAGGACCAAGTTGCCGACATGTTTACAAAGGCTTTGGATGGGATGAAGATTTCAAAATTCAAGCAATGCATCAACATGAAGGAGCTTGGATGAGGACGAAGAATTGAAGCTTGAGGGGGAGTGTTAAAAGTCAAGCTTCAAGCTGCAAATTCGTGGGGAATCTTTTATGGACATGTGGAGCAATCAAAGGAAGCCAAAAGCCACGAGATTCCATCAAGAAAAGTCACTCAACCACTCCCCAAATCATCTCAACTAAGTCCTCCAAGTTAGGAGGCTGATTTGGAAAGGTAGTTCCTAGATTTTAGGGGCACACTTCTCACTATAAAAGGAGCATGTATCCCGACTTATTTTGGCCCATCTTCTTGGAGTTTTAGCTCATGTAAAGTGAGCACTAAGTTCTGGAGTTGTGATAAGCAAGCCCCTTTCTTAAGCTAGCCCCTTGCTTGCTTGTTTGTTTTCTTTTAGTAGGCATATCTATGTGTGTGTGCAGGCAGTTTTGCAACTCTCTACCCCTGAGTTTCTCTGCATAAGCTCTGAGTAAGAGCGTTTTTGGTGTGCAGAGGTCAAAGAAGGATACCTGTGGAGGTCATTCACGCTTCGTCGTTGCTTAGGGGTTGAGATACTTCCCCCATCAGTGGTATCAGAGCATTTGGGCATCTTGGAGGTATGACATACAAGCAACAAGACCTCTTGGAGTTGGTGGTTGAAGATTTGCATCAACAAAAGCTTCTTGGAGGTAGCTCACATCAAGGGGGAGCTATTCTACTCAAATTTGCAAGAGCACAAGGTGTCCATCTAAGGAAAGCTTTGGATTGAGGTAACCTCAGAGCCTCATTTTCATTTTACACACATTGGAGCATTAGCCAAGGGCTAGGTCAAGTATCAAAGACTAGATATGGGAGACTTCAACACTCAAATGGAAAAGCTAGACAAAGGTAACTATCAACCATGGAGATTTAGGGTCTCCAACTATCTTATGGGCAAGGGCCTTTGGGGGTTGATTAGTGGAAGTGAACCAAGACCTAGGTTGGATGAGAATCCAACCAATGACCAGAGAAGGGCCTTTAGGGAATGGAATGAAAGAGACAAGAGGGTTATGAGACTTTGCTTCAAATTGCTCATGCTTTGACACTTCCCCGAAGCTTCTCCTCAAATAAAGTCAATCAAATGCTAGCAAGCTCACCTGCTCTACACATAGATAGAGAGAGAGAGAGAAAGATAATAGAGAAAAGGGTTCTCTCGTTGAATATCGTGTAAATCTTCATAGAAAAATAGGAGCCCTTGGGAAATTATGATATTCAAGAATTGTTGTTGGCAGGATAAGCTTTGCACATGTCTGGCAAAGGCAGAAGGAAGTTACCTGCCAAAAGATATTCTATCAAAAGTTTGTTCTCTCACAAAAGTAGTTATAGCCCCCCCCCCCTTTTTCCAAGCATTAAAAAACACTTTCTTACATAGTTGAGTGCCTCATTGGGCATTTACATTGGGATTTTTAGTGTGCCATATTAAACTACCACATTGGGTTTTTTTACCATATTGAGTGAGTTTTGAGTGTGAAACTCATTGGGTTTTGTGTGAAATCTTGTATCTATCACATTGGATTTGTTGTGTTCCATTGGGTTTGTTTGAGTCATTGGATGCTTTTGCTTTGACCGCATTAGGTTCCACCATGTTGGGTTAATATGGGGTACTTCTTCTTTCCTTGAATATAAATGAGAACCATATAATTAGGTCGACTTTAATTTTTCTGCTTTTTTATTAGAATTTGCCGATTGATTTGGTTGTTGGAGCTTTGGTTGACTATTCATTGACCATTCATTGACAAGATTTTATGAGTGATTGAATTTGGCATGTCCTTTGGCACTTCAAAAATAGGATTGGGAAGGTCTTACCCTAGGCTTGATTATGATCTAGGCAGTGTATAATCCCTTACAATTTTGAAATTTGAACTAACTTTAAAGAGACATATGTACGGTGCTAGTTCCAACCTAGTTAACTAAAAATTGTTTTAGAACTATAGAAGTTTTCGTTTTTATATCTCTCTCCCTTCATTAGAATCATAATCTATTGAATTCTCTAGATGTAACAATCTTTTCATCATTTAAGACACATTCGTGCGTAGAAGGCCATGGAAGCCACTTTAACTTGGTTCGATTCCTACACGACCTTTCCCACTTAAGGATTTTTCTTTAGAATATGTGCATTGTCCAAATGACTAGAGGAATTGAAACTTGCCGATATTCAGCCTTCATTTATGTAATCTTTGGTACCACGTCTCCAAAAATCTAAGAATGATCCTTGCAAAAGGATTTCCTCCGATCTCAATATCAAAGAAACATTTTATAGTCACATTGACTTGAGTAGCAACCTCCTATTTCATTGATATGATGGTATTCAACTGTCTCTTTCCTTTTAGGGATATGTCCTCCAGAGATTGCATCTTCAAGTGAAGGAACCAATTGATAAGGAGCAATAAAAAGGCCCATTTTATAGAAGATTTTTTGTGCTTTTTCGTAGCCCTACACAGGAGTTCATGCATCCTTGAACTTTTTCACACAATAATAACTCATCATTGAAGCACAATAATTTTCTAACATTGTTGCACAAAGCCCTAATTAGTTCTCTCGACTACAAATATAATAAGACAATATGAGGTTTTTGTTATCAAAAGAAGTCTAGCCAAAGCCTACTCTTCCTGCTTGATTTAATAAAAGAACAATTATATAGTGAATGGGCTTAGTGCCCTTGAGATTTTCTGTATATGTTAGAGTTTGAGGTCTATGGAAGCACACAAATAGTACAAGGAAGAAGAAGAAGATTGGAGCGCAACACACAATACTGAATGTATTACCAAGTGAATGTACAAAGATAAATGATATGTTAAGGTTATAGGTGTATATACTAAGCTGAGGAAAAAACCTCCTAAAGAAGGAAAAAAGTGCCCCAGTGGTCCTAGTGTGTTCACACACATCACTACCGAAATATATTAACAAATTCTCCTTGGGAATGATATGGTGAACAAGAAGCTGGCACTTCTTGCATTGGATAACAATGATCATTGCATATTAGAATGGTAGCGTACCATTATATTTCATGGTTCTTCTTTGTAAAGACTCTAAAGGTTTTCTTATAGAGTTCTTTGCATGTATTACCAAAGTTCTTGGTACATCTTTCCTTTCATATTTTTGGCCACGTCTTTAGTCGCATTCTAGGAGGTCGCACCGGAACTGTTCGCTTTCCTATAAGAGTTTATCGCTAAGAAATAACTTGGTCAACTTAAAACCCCTTAATTTGTTGGATTAAGGATGAATGAACTTGCAAACCATACTCAAAGAAGCTATTGATTGTTTTATGCAATTAGAGATGAAACCCTGTGGAAAAATTAAAAGGTAAAATGCTTAGCAAACTTCGGCAAACCCCCCAGGTCTCTTCAACAAGGCTCTAACTGCCTTGATAAAAAGATTCAGAATTGTAAAAGCTCTCTTCCTCCAAACATCATTGTAGAAAACAGTAAGCTGAAAAGCAAATGGGTCCTCATCTCATGTAGGGGATGAAGGATGAAAAGGTCACCAGCCTTCTACCTCTCTTTAATCCCTACAAGTCGGCTATTCAAGAGATGTACTCTCAAACGGAGGATTTCCTCCCTACAAGCCTTTAACTCCTCTGTAGGTCATTTTAGTCCGATCTTTGAAGAATTTCGAGCTTAATCATACAATTTGAACTAGTATTACTTTTATTTATTTATTTATTTAAGGAATTTGATTTATTTTGAGATTAATCATACAATTTGAACTACTTAGAATGCTTTTTATAAGGACGACCTTAGAATCCACAGTGCACACACACACCCATTGATTTAGGAATGTGTTCTCTCGCTTCAGAATGTCTTGCTTGTTGTTTTTTTTTAGATTACAATGAATTGGAAATATACACGCACACATCCAACCTCATAAGGTAGAGGCATCCATCATGAGAATCTCATGGACATGTCCAACCAAGACTTGAACTCATGACTTTTTCCCACAGCTTCAAAGCATCAGCCACTAAGCTATGCGAATTCGGACTTTTTTTTTGAAAGCACAATAAATTGGAAACACTCACACACCCAATCTTTTTTTTTCATAATCTATTTTAAAAATCGGAAACAAAGATAGACATCCTCATTGTCTACTTTATGCCCATGTAGATCGGGAATTCCCTTTTCCAGCATCAACAACCACAAAAGCATCAACAACCACACTTTGTTGAGGCCTAAATTTCACGGCCAAAACAAAATGTCATATGACAGGCAAATTTTTGTTTCTACCTTTCATAAGAGAATTTTTTATATATTTATATAAGTCATATGTAATATAATATATATAATATATATACAGATTTATGAAAAATGACAGGCAAATTACTGTCATTTGACAGGAAGTTTCAAAAATTTTCTGGGCACAAATTTGCCATGATGTACTCATTGTAAGAGTTTTGGTCTGAGGTGCTCCTGCCCTCTGCCCTCTGCACTGATGTAACATTCCTCTTTCAATTTATATTTTCCTGCTTTTCAGGAAAAAAAACACCTGTTTTGACAGGCAAAAAGGCCAATGACAGGCAAAATGCCTGTCAATTTTAGGCCTTTTTAAATGGCCAATGGCAGTGCGTCATACATTCAAAGTTGAGATTGTTCTTCCACATTACAACGTGCTTTTTGTTGCCTTTTTTTTTTTTTGAGAAAACAGGAAGTATAAAATTGATGCTAGAAAAAAATTACAACATCAGAAGAACACTACTCAAGATGGAGGGGGAGGTCTCACTTGAGATAGTGGTTAGCATAATCATCAAGGAATGTGATCATGTCACTCCTAGGTTTTGAGTACATGGGGAGGAGTTTGGCTTTCCAAACATTGTATCGGTTATTCTTCATAATCATAAAGGGGCTCATATGATCCTTATGCGGATCTTTACAAGAAGTGATGAAACTAAGGACTTTCTTTAACCCCAGAAGACAGGAGTAAAAGTAATCTTTACAATTCTTACTAAAAATGGCACTATTCCTATTTTTCCATATATACCACAAGAGGTGGTTTCTTAAAATCTGCCACAGAAGGATGTCCATGCCACAGGATTCTCCTATCAAAATATCTTTACAACTGGGAATTTTGAGCCCCTGAATCTGACAGAAGGACCAGATTACTTCCCAGAATCTGACAGCAGATTTACATTTGATAAATAAATGATCCAAATCCTCTTCTTTCCCACAGAGCTTACAGAGACCAGCATCAATTTTATACTTCCTAGCATGACAACCAGTCCAGACACCTTTGTGAAGAATGAGCCAGTTAAGAGTGGACTGTTTGTTGGAGAGAGGGAAGGCCCAAGCACACTGAAACC
This sequence comes from Ceratopteris richardii, assembly GCA_020310875.1. Classification (NCBI taxonomy): domain Eukaryota; kingdom Viridiplantae; phylum Streptophyta; class Polypodiopsida; order Polypodiales; family Pteridaceae; genus Ceratopteris; species Ceratopteris richardii. The sequence continues at coordinate 139,622,997 of CM035428.1, read as the reverse complement.
TGTACTTCCATTGAAGATGGGACCATTGAAGATCCCATTTTTTGTTGAGTTTCCCAGAGATCTCCTTTATGCTTCTGACACTTCTCTTGTAGGAGCTTAACATATCCTCAGCCAAGACTTGGAGTGTGATCTCTTTCTTCCAAAGATTGGTCTCCAAGTTTTCTAGCAGCTGCTCTTTCTTGCCCAGGAGAATGTGTTTACACTGCACAGACAAACCATCAGAATCAAGGATATAATTATTGGCTACAACTTCACCTTCAGTCATCAAGTCCTTCCAATGAGCAAAGCCTTTTTTCCTGCATTTGTTCCATCTAATAGGGAGGGTCTGGAAGGTGGATCTTTCAGACCAACCCAGCCACATGGAATCCTGCTCAATGAAAGAAGAGTTATTAGCAAACCAAATAGGGAGAGTATAGTTGGATTTAACTACCATCCAGGCCTTCCAGAAATTACATATAAGTTGGCTACCCTTAGGGATAAAATCAACAGGGGAAGTGATCACGTCCCAAAGAGAACAATTATCCCAACTCTTATTATTCTTAACACTAAACCTGTAAATATTCCTTTTTATCAAACAAGCCCAAAAATCATTGGAGGAAATAGATCTAACAATCCACTTGGCTGCCATTTGTGTTGCCATCCTGGTAGGACAGATGAGACCAAGGCCTCCTTCCTTCTTCTTCATACAACAGATACTCCAGGCAACTTTGGGTATTTTTGAGCCCCCCCATAAAAAATTCCTAGCCAGAGAAATGGCCTGGCCCAATTGCTTTTTACTAGGCTGCCAGCAAGAAAGAAAATAAGTCAGAGAAGGGAGGATATAATGTTTCAAAATAAAAGTTCTCTGAGACAGACTATTATCCACATAAGCCCATTTATGAGTTTTGTCTCTAAACTTATCAATCATCCAATTCCATCTCTGCTCGTTAGAGATGCCAAAACCCATAGGAATGCCAAGCAACCTAAATATAGTCCCTTTTTTAATAATGTCACAGCCAGCAGCTTCAACACAATGAGGAATTTTATTATCAGTGGAGTAAAAACCAGTTTTTTTATGATTGACCACAGAACCACTAGCTGTACAGAACATATTCAGGCATTTTAGAAATTGATTAGCAGAATCTTCATTAGCCTGCATTAACAAGTTAGTGTCATCTGCAAACATCTGAAGCCCCAGAGGAGAGTGAGCATGAGGAATGACTAAACCTGTGATGGAACCTTTGGTAATACAGTCTTTGACCAACCAACCAAGAGCATCACTGGCAATAGCAAACAGAAGAGGGGCCAGGGGGCAACCTTGCCTGATGGACCTGCACAATTTGAAGGGACTAGACAGACTGCCATTAACAGAAACTTTAGAAAAAGCATTACCAAAAAGGATACTAACATACTTTATGAAGTTTTTACCAAAACCAATGTCATGCAAAGATTGAAGAATGAAATCCCACTCAATCCTATCATAAGCTTTATCAAAATCAATTTTAAAGAAATAAGTATCAATATTGAGCTCATTGTAATATTCCAACCCTTCCCAAATAGTAATAATATTGTCAAGTATAAATCTGCCTTTGATGAACCCTTTCTGCTCAGGGAGGATGATGCTATCCATAAGAGGACTCAATCTTCTAGCTAAAATGGAGGCAAAGATTTTATACAGAGAAGTCAGACAGGAGATGGGTCTCCAATTATTCAAATCATCTTTGGGACCTTTTTTATGAATTAATTTGATCACACCAGTGTTGATAAAAGGAGAAAGGGATCCCCTTCTAGAGGCTTCTTGCCAAATCTTTAGAATTATGGGCACCAAATCTTCCTTGAACACCTGAAAGAATTCATAAGGTAAACCATCATGACCAGGAGATTTCCCAGGCTTCAATTTGCTAATGGATTCTCTGACCTCACCCTCAGAGAGGGGCATGTCAAGGAGGGAGTCCAATCCCTGAGGAACCAGCTTTTTCCTACAAAGGGCAATGGCAGCTCTTGCACTCCAGACAGAGTCCCCTCTCTTGGGAGGCTGGGAGAATACATTGGCAAAGAACCTATGGGCAATCTGAAGATTATCCTTCATGCTAGCAGCAAGAATACCATCTGTATTTTTCAACAGGGGGATGAATTCCCTGGACTTTTTCTTTCTCAACAAATCAAACATATGTTTATTAGGTTTGTCCATTTTACCTGCCCAAAATTCTCTAGAAGAGGCAAGGGCACCTCTAGCAAGGAGGTAGTCCACTTTCTTGACCTTAGCTTGAAGATCCAGAATTTTGGATCTTTTGGAGTCCACATCAAGGCTAGAGTTTTCAATAAGATTAATCTCCTGTATAATCATCATCCTCCTCTTGTTTCTGATATCTTTGGCTTTAAGTTTATAAAACTTAATCAAATTCTGGATATCCTTAACAGTCCTCTCCCAAGCCACAAATGAAGACAAGTCCTTATTAAAATGCACTTTAATAATATCAGAGATTTTCTCCTTAACCACAGGGATTTGAAACAACGAAGAATCCAAGTGGGGCCAACCAGACCTGTAGTTGGGGTTATTAAAAAACAGTTTAATAATCAGGGGCGAGTGGTCTGAAAGAGTAAAAGATTGATCAGCAGAGCAACAGAAATTCCACAAATCATGACTCCTGCCAGCATGCATATAAAACCTGTCCAGTCTAGCAGACAAAAAGGAACTCTGATTTCTGTTATTCCAGGTGTGACCAGAGTTAAAAGAAAGATCCACCAAGTTGTGCTTATTCAACAAATTATACCAGCAATGTTTTTCACCACCAGAAATCACATTATCACAATTACCAGATCTGTCACCAATATTAGTGACCATATTAAAATCACCAGTCAACCAGATGTCCCCATTGATCTTAGAAATTTCTTCCCAGCATCTGGATCTCTGTAAAGCTTGGTTAGCAGCATAAACACTGACAATAGTGACATTGAGAGGAATTCTACACTTAATAGCAATCCATTGGTTGGTAGGACTGATCATAACCTCCTCAATTAATTGAACCAAATTATTAGCAATACCTATGGCCGCCCCTCCTTTGCCATTGTGTTCAGTATGAACCCAATGGATGTTATTAGCAACAGTCTTCAAGTTCAACAAAAGAGGGGGACCACCAAGCTTTAATTCCTGTAAGCAGATAATGTCAGGAACAATAGAAACATCTTTGAGCCACTTATTTATCATTTTACCTCTGACCGGATCAGAGAGACCTTTAGTATTAAAGGAAATTAGTTTAATACTATCCATGGAGAACAAAAAATGAAAAGGACAAACCAAAAAAAAACTGAACAGACAAGAACAACCTTACTTTTTAAGGTTCTTGCCTGGCTTCACAGCAGAAACAGAGGACCTTATGGTATCTTTCCTCTTAGAATTATGCTTCTCTTTACCTTTGGGGCTAGGGGAACTAACATTAGTCATACAAACATCTTCCTTGCTGGTACCTTCTGTAAAATCCTGATCAGAAGATAACTCATCAAACCTGTTAATTTGTTCAATAAACATATCTTCACAAATACTGTCTTTATCTTCAAGGGAAACCTTCAGAAGGATGGGGTCCGACAAAGGCCTGGGAGAAGAATCAGAAGCATTTATACTAACATTATTATCACAGTCTGAAGCCTTGCTTTCCTGATTAATTTGCTCACCCTCTGACCCAACTCCCAAACCATGAATATCAGAAGAGTTAAGAACTTCGAGAACTTGAAAGGGATTGCTAATACCTTTTACAAGAGTTTCAACTCTGCTACCCACATTAGGGTTTTTTTTTTCTGTTTGAAAGTAACTTTTTTGAAACCTTGCTCATCTTTGGATTGATCCAAGTTAGCAGGAACAGAGGAAGAGGGGGACTCTTCTCCACCTCCAGCCATTTTGCTCTGCTTTTTAGCTAAAAGGGGGCAATCCTTAATTAAGTGTCCTTGATTGTAGCAATTAAAACAGGCATTAGGCAGATTTTTATAGACAATCTTTTGCACATGCAGTTTCAGACCCTCTGAATTCTTAATAACTAATTCAGTCTTAACCTTTTTAGAGATGTCAACCTCAATCAACATCTGAGGCTCCCATTTGGGATTGAACTCCTTTTTAGGTTTTTGCCCAAGGATTTTTCCGATTAAAGACCCAAGTTTTTCAAGCCAGGGATAAAACTCCACAGGGAAATCAGGGAAATCAACCCAAATGGGCACTTTAGTAGGTTTATTGGTTCTTGGATTAAAGCCTGGGTACCATTTATAGAATGACAGAGGGGTGTTTCTAATTATCCAGTGCCCCTCAGCAATAACTTTCAAAGCATTATTCACATCTTCAAAAAAGAATAGGTAAAAGTTATTAGGCAAATATTGAACATGCTTAGCAAAGAGCCCCTTACTTTCCCAGTTAGATCTCATCCAAGTTTTAAGGACATCCTGAGCTGGCCTAGGACCATGACAGTGAGCAATGACAACTTTATCCTCAAGGTGATTATTCCATCTAATGAGGGCAGAACTCTCTATAACCAGAGTACCATCTTCCCATTCCTCCTCTTCTGGGTCAACCACTAACGTCTGAGCCTTATCCTTGCCATAATCTCTTTCCATATTAGGCTCAACAGATTTAGCTTTACCTTTGAGATCAGAAACCACAGTTTGAGGAAGATTACCTGACTTGTCCGAGTTAGCAAAGACAGAGAAGAAGTCCTGTTGAGGCCTCTGAACCATTTTAGCATAAGAAATCGAAGCATTAGTCTGTTGGTACTCCTCAAATCTTGCTCCCGTCAGCCCCTGAGAAGCGACACCTCTGCCAGGAGTTAACCTAGCATCTTCACCCTTCAGACCGTCAGTGTCATTTTCTCCCTTCTGCTTTACCACAGAAGGACAGAACGATGAAGCTCCTCCATCGAACACCGGATTGAAAATCGATTTGACCATCTCTGTATCTTCAGAACTCGCGCCAGAAAGTCCGTTGCGCAAAGCTTCGTACAGTGCCATGTCGAGAGCCAAGGATACCACCGACCCGAAGCTTGGACAAAGTCCCCCCTCGCACCGAGGGGGAGGAGCAGAACAGGAGAACCCCCCTCACGTCGAGGGGGAGGAGATGAAAGAGACGCGCCCCCAGTCCCTAGAGGAATAACATGCAGGCCCTAAACCCAAGGAGGGCATTCACTGCCCACTCCGCGAGTTCAAAACCCTAGCCTGTAGTTCTTTTCGATCATCCACTTTTTTTTTTTTTTTTTTTTGTTGCCTTTTTGCTCTATCCATTATCCCGGAACCACAAACGCATTCTCTTTTTGAACAAAATCAATGTGAAATAACTACGCATCGATCAAACTCTTATTAAAAAAATATATATCATTGATAGAAAAAAGTAATAATATTATATAAAAGCGACAGCACGATCCACCTCCATTTGGACGGTGTGTCATGTGGAACAGTCAGCGGCCGTCCATCGCACGTGATCCCAGCTAATGGTGGAATCTATGCATGTGATATAAAGGAAGCATGTACACATGGCATAAAACTATTGGACACTAAAAAGACCCATGTGGGTCCCTATGCAACTTGATTTTTGGCACACTCCACACTAGGAGAGAGAAATAGAGGAGCACATCAATGAGGCGCAACTTGTCATAGCATGAATGAGAAGAATAGACTTGCCCCTTTCATACTAAACCAATAGAAAGAACGCATGTTTATGGATGGAAACACATTCGTGTGGGCATTAAGTGATGATGCTTAGCCATGCTAGCACAGCAGATAGATAGTGATCGAGAAGAGAGAAAGAGTAGTGCTTGTTCGTACACGCACACTCATAGAGAGAGAATGATGGAGAGAGAAATACATAGTCGTATGCACACAAGTACAGACATGCACGCTGCTCTAATGCGATAGGAACCTCATACCCCAAAAAGATAGCAATCGTCACACGGCGCTTGGTTGGGTGGCTGGGCTTTTCGCTTCTTGAGGTGGGGGCGAGGGTTCAACCCCCATCAACAACATGTAAAGGACATGTTATCATGGAAAGTTGTATCTTGTGGCTGATGTGTCATCGTTTGCCCTACCCCGTAGTAGTTGTGACCGTAGTCTAACCTAGCTATGTAAATCTCTGTTCTTATGGGATAAGGGGGGTCCCATGGGTACAATGCCTTTGTACAATAGGAGAAGGGGAGTCCCATGGGTACTATGCCTTTCCTTGTACAGTTGCAATTTCAAAGTTAAAGCATGGAGGAATAGACCTCGAACCTCCATTTAAAAAAAAAATGGCAATGACGAGATGATCGTACATAATGTTAAATACACGCTAATACAAGGTGACACAAAAGAGGGTGACATGATCCTTGTCTTGGACAATCTGCAATTTTAAGGTCCAATGTGACCATAAGTAGAAAAAAAAAATTAAGGAATGATGTAAGATTAAACAACCGTGTACAAGAAAAGCTTTGTATCTCAATCCATACATATCGACATTGATTGCCTCAAACAACTAGAGACCACTCTCTAGTTTCTTTCCAAATTTGCTACAGATTCTCTTCTAATGGCATTCTAAAGCACTACAAAGTAGCTAATAGCTTCTTTGAGCAATGCTTGATTCCAACTAACTTGGGAGATTGTAAAAGGAATTTATTGAGATGCTGCCACATCATTGCACTCTTACGATAAGAAAAAGAAGGTGACCAAGTCTTTCCTATTGATATGGTATCCTTTAAACCACGGAGGCGCTCCACAAATTTTACTAGCTTTCACATTGGCTCAAATCCCTTTGTGAAGAATCGGCTCAAATCCCTTTGTGAAGAATCTGCCACATGAGGACGGCTTTCTATTTTCAAAGCTCAATTCCCCACCAAATTTCTCTCTATCTATCCATCTATCAATCTATTCACATAGGTAATGATGAATATTCAAATTTCTTTTAATTCAAGGAATATCCTCCATCTTATTTGCATTGTTCATTTAGACCTTTCAAATAAGGAGGATCTGCAAACATAGCGTTAGAGACTTGGATATACCTCCTCTACCAACTTAATTTGTGGTCTTCATATGGTTTCTAACGTTTAAGTCCATTTTCCAAGATTTTACCAAATATATAAAACATAATCAGTTAGTGCCCAAATAAACTTCTATGCAAGCTCAAACGTCACTTAGACTAGTATATGGGCATCAACAAACAATTTTCACTAAGAAATGACTCTAATTATCGTTTATGTTTAATGACTATAGATGTATATTTGAGTCTACTTTCTCAAGCATAAGTCATAAACCTCCATACAATTTCAGGAGTAGCTTTTCCATGTTGGGAGTGACTCTTCATCAATCTTGAAGGCCGTTTTATCTAATGGAAGTGTTGAATTTCTCATTCACACCTGCATAAAACTCTTGAAGCAAATAGGCATCAAACTTCAAGTCACTCAAACACATGCTCCTTCTGAGAATGGAGTTGAAAAGTGAAAGATATGAAGCATAATGGAAATGTCTCAAATTATGCTTCACCATAAGGCTCTTTTCTACATATATTTGGAAAATTTAGTTCATATTGCAATAAATATGTTGGAATTGAAACCACGTCAGTCCTTTATCTCAATGCACTCCCCTAGAAGCTTACCATGGTAAATCTTTTTCTTGACCGAGCTTTTTCAATTTATAGGGGTGATACATTTGTACATTTTCTCAAGGAAGAGAGGTACATGCTTGCTTCTAAATCTACGAAGTGTGTGTTCATTACCTTTAGAATGATCATCATGAAGGTTATGACTTTGTGGTCTTAAGGATCATACAATCACTATATTATGGATGTTATCGTTGATTAAATATATTAAGCATTAATTAAATGTTGAGGCCCAAAAGCGGATCGAATCATTTGAACATAAGTCAAAGGCCACTTCTTCAAGTCAGTTCTATGTCACTATATTTGAATAGTGATGTGTGAACACACTTAGGACTTTTGAGAGCTTTTTTCCACTCTTTAGAAGTTTCCATTTTGTTGTATATATGCCTAAAGATACTTGTCTTTGACTACTCTGTATATATATCCTATTACCAAAGTTCTTTGTACATCTTTCATTTCAGATTTTTTCGAATGTCTTCTCTTTAATCACATTTCAAGAATTTGTAGGGCAACCTGCTAGCTTTCGGAGAAAGGTTTATTGCTAAGAAAATACTTGGTCAACTTAAAACCCCTTCATTTGTAGGATGAAGGATGAATGAACTTGCAAACCATACTCACAGAAGCTATCAATTGCTTTCTAGCTCCCTTTGAATACGATTAGAAATGAAGCCCTGTGAAAAACCTGAAAGGTAAAATGTGAAGCAAACTTCGACAAAACACCCAAAGAATGGTCTCTCGAGAAGTCCCTAAGAACCTTGGAGAAAGATTTAGAGTTGTAAAAGCTCTCCCCTTTTCAAACACAATAAGCTGCTCTTTATAGAAAACAATAAGCTGAAAAACAAATGGGTGCGTCCTCTCATATAAGGGATGAAAAGGTGATCAGCCTTCTTTGTACCTCGCTTCCTTCTCTGTACCTCACTTGAATCCTTTTGTATTCCTCTTTTTTTTTTCAAAGCAACAAAGATTAAATTGAATAAGAGTGAGGAGTAAGAACTGTGGAGGGGGTAGATCCACACCTGCAGAAAAAACACTTAACCGAAGAGAGTATAAAACATCGTAAATCTCTTAGTAGAATACAGAGTCGTATGGGTAGTTCTCCACCTATTGCGGCTAAGCTTACAAACAACATCTCTGAAACTGAAATGCTCAAGGGGAGCATTAGTAACATTATTTATACAAATAAGACCAATTCTCTTAAGCTCAACAAGGCATCTAAGGACATGATCATTTTGGGCATTCCTGAAGATATTACTATTTCTGCTAGTCCAAATGTCCTAGAGGATTTGAGACCTCCATAGGTGCCAGAGCAAGGGGTCAAAGCCTCTGTTAGATCCCAAAAGAATCTCCTTATAGCCAAGCTTATTGGTGCCAAAGATTCTACACATATTGTCCAATAACTTCTAGTATTTATGAGCATGAATACGATTGATGAATAGGTGGACAAGATCCTCCTCATTGCCATAGTTGTGATAGCTCCCTACACTTATATTCAATTTTCTAGCTTTGGCGCAAGTCCAAACTGCATAATGAATTAATAACCATAGCAAGGTGGATTGCTTGTTGGCCCTTGGAAAAGCCCAAATGCTTTTAAACATGTACTTCCATTGATGAGGTGACCACTCTAAACTCTAGGCTTTATTCAGTTTGCCAACCACGGACTTGAAAGAAGAGTTCCTCTTCTTGAAACTTAAGTACCATCCTTAGCAATAGTATAGATGTCCACGGCTTTGAAGTGAGAACAAGACTCCAACTTGTCAATCAGCAACGTCCTTTGATCCAATAGTACATGTTTACACCCAATAGACAAATCACTAGACTCCAAAATGCCAGACTCATTAAGTACTTCATGTCTTCTCAGAGTCCTCTGTGAATCATTGTTGGAGTTAGACGTCTACGGAAGCACGCGAACAGCACAAGGAAGAAGAAGAAGCTTGGAGCACAACACACAATACTGAATGTATTACCACTAGAATGTACAAAGATAAGTATCCCATTAGGGCAATAGGCATACATACAAGCCGGGGGAAAAAACCTCCTAAAGAGGGAAAAAAGTGCCTCGGCAGTCCTGGAGTGTTCACACACATCACTACCTAAATGTATCAACAAATCCCCTTAGGAGTGATGCGGTGAACAAGGAGCTGGCACTCATGTATAAGGAAGTGCCAAGCTATGTGGAAATCACTCCACAAAAGGAAGTAAGCCCAAAGCTTTTCGGAAAGCTTCAAACTTCTCCCTAGGCAGAGCCTTCGTGAAAAGGTCTACAATGTTCTCCTGCGTGGGCACATATGCCAAGCTCATCTCCCCAGTAGAGAACCTCTCCCTAACATAATGATAATGCACCTCAATGTGCTTAGTTGAGCATGGAACACAAGGTTCTTCGCAACTGCCAATGCGCTCTGACTGTCAATGAAGATGGTGGTGGCAGAAGACTGACCACCACCCAAATCAGACATAAGGCATTTGAGCCACACACACTCAACAATCGTTGTGAAAGCTGCCCTATACTCAGCTTCACAACTGGAAGTGGCCATAGTAGGCTGCTTCTTGCTCAACCAAGATATACATGAGCTACCAAGCATGAAGCAAAAGACCCTAGTGGATGCACTAGTGTCATAGCAACCAGCCCAATCAGAGTCAAAAAAAGCATGTAAATCTAGCGGTTGTGATCCCCCCTTGGGATAAAACAACCCAAGTAGCCGAATGCCACTCAAGTGACAAAAGATGCGCTTTACTTCCTGCCAATGCTTGACTCCTGGACAATGCATAAACCTACTCATCTGTGAGACAACAAACTGAATATCTGGCTAAGTAATGCATAAGTAAATCAAGCATCCAACAGCCCCCTGATAGAGAACAGCATCAAATGCATCTCTAGCATCATGAAGACTCAGTCATAAACCTATCTCCATAGGAGTGGCAATAAGTTTATAGTCTTCAAGGCCAAAACATTGCAATAATGTGTCAATATATTTCATTTGACACAAAGCCATTCCACCATCAAAGTGCATAAACTAAATGCCCAAATAATGATGCAAATGCCCCAAATCAGACATCTCAAATGAGGCATGTAAATCAGCCTTGAAATCAGCAATGTGCTTCTCATAAGGACCAGTGAGCAGCATGTCATCAACATACACCACAATGATCAGAAGTACATCATTAGCACGCTTGACATATAAGGTGCTTTCAATTGGACTGTTCTCAAAACCATGTGCAATCAGATAGGCATGTATCTTTTCATACTAAGCATGTGGTGCTTGCTTTAAACCATATAATGCCTTCTTTAACCTGCACACCTAGTTTTCATGCCTCTTTTGCACAAAGCCACAGGACTGAAAAACATACACTTCTTCATGCAAGTCACCATTCAGAAATGTTGTTTTAATGTCCAAATGATGTACATTCCAACCATGATGAGCTACAAGTGCATAGATGCTATGAACAGTAGTCATTCGGCAAGTAGGAGTAAAGGTTTCATCAAAATCAATGCCTCTTTCCTGCACATACCCCTTTGCAACAAGCCTAGCATTATACCTGTCAACTGTACCATCAGGTTTATGCTTCAGCTTGTATAACCACTTAGTGCCAATGGCCTTCTTGCTAGGAGGCAAGTCACATAAAGACCAACTACCATTCTTCATTATTGCATCATATTCAAAATGCATAGCAGCCATCCAATTTTCTGAATTTTGGGCTTCATCAAACGAAACATGCTCAGTCTCAACACACAGACTAGATGCCGCCATAGCATAGCAATCTGATGCAAAAGAGGCACTATGAGAGCCTGATCGAGTACAATATGATAGAGGTGCATCTAATTTGTTGTCATGCTAGGTCTCCACGAACCATTTTGGCATAGTTCTTGCCTGCTCAATATCAGCTCTCTCATCAATAAGTGCATCATGTAAATCTGCATCAGAAATGGAATGATCTGCATCATCACATGAAACCTGCAAAGGCTGAGAAGTTGTGTCATTAGGACCAGCACTAGACTGTCCACCTGTAAAAAGAGGAAGCAAAGTGTCATATATGTCTTTGGAGCAAACAGATGTCTCATTAGTACATGAAACCAATGGCTCAATAGCATCTTCCACAAAAACAACATCATGGCTAACCAAAATGCGTTTAGTTTGTGGATGATACAGACGATAACCTTTACTTTCAGCATTGTACCGAACAAAAATACATTTTACTACTTTATCATCCAATTTTTTGCGATGCTGTTCAGGCACTAATGCATATGCCAGAAAACCAAAAACATGCAGATGAGCAACAAATGGCTTGCAATCTGAGAAGGGATATGTACATAAGCTACAAATTCAAAGATCCTGCAATGATCAAGTGAAGGTCTTCTACCATGCCATGCTTCATATAGGGTCATTCCATCAAGAGCTTTAGATGGCAACCTATTTACAAGATAAGTGGCAGTAGATACACTCTCTGCCCATAAGTAATTAGGTATTTTTTTTCTCATTTAACATTGACCTAGGTGTTTCAACAATCAATCTATTTCTCCTCTCTTCCACCCCATTTTGCTTAGGGGTATACCTTGTTGTTAATTCTCTCTTGATTCCTCTATCCTGCAAGAATACATCAAACTCATTTGAGATGTACTCACCTCCTCCATCTCACCTTAGTCTCTTTAGGTTTCTCCCTGTCTGGTTCTCAACAAGTGCAAGATACTTTTTAAAGCAACTGAATAATTCATCTTTGTGCTTCATAAAGTACAATATAGTCCACCTATTGTAATCATCAATGAAAGATACCTTGATCCAGAGATTGAGGGATCCTTACTTGGTCCTCATACATCTGTATGGACAAGCTCTAGGTAGTCCTCATGCATGTAGCCTTTCCTTGAGAAGGGTAACCTGTGAGATTTTCCAAACTGACAAGCACCACATTTATAAATCATGTGTTGCTTGGATATATTAGGTATCCCAAGCACACATTGGTCTCTACATATTTGTTTTAAGGTTCTTTCACCAACATGCCCTAATCCCTTATGCCAAATTTCAAGCTCTGATAGTGTTTGATCTTTGTAGCTATAAAGTGCAATATACCTTGTATCCTCAAGTTCAAAAGTGAGTAATCTACGTGTCTTTTCTCCTTTGGCAATTCTCTTGAATCCATGTTGGGGATCCTCCACAAATGCTCCATATTGGTTGAATCTAACTTGCAAACCCTTTTCCACAATCTGGCCAACACTTATCAAATTATTGGTGATTGTAGGTCCATATAGAACCCTACTCAATAGATTCTTGTTTCCATCAGAGGTCTTAACATTTCCTACTTTAATCACTGAGTGCTTGGTGTCATCACCTATTTGTACTTGATATGTACCTTTTCGTTCCTCAAGGTCAGTAGAAGAGCTACATTGTCTGCCACCTGGTTTGAGCATCCTAAATCAATGTAGAATGGATGGTCATCATTTATACCTGGTTTTGAAGTCACGTTCATAATCAGAAGAGAATCTTCTTGCTCCATTGTGTAGTTGTTGTAATCTCTCTTTGATTTGTAGCCTCCTTGGTAGTTGCTATTGTAGTTGTTGTTGTAGTTGTTGTTGTATCCTTGGTGGTGATTCAATCCTCCTCTTGATTGTGTATATCCACCTCTTTGGTATCCTCTACCTCTCTGATTCTTGAAGTTCCTGTAACACTCATCTGTAGTATGATTTGACAGTCCACAAATATTGCATGGTGAGGAGTTATAAGGTCTCCCCCTACCTTGCTTACCTCCTCTGCCCCTTCCTCTTGAGGTTCTACCTCTCCCTGCATAGTTGGCTTGGGAGGTAGTTCCTTCATCTTCAACCTTCTTGTTCTTCCCTTTCTCTTTGGACTTACTTTTATCAGTGTATAGGGCAGAAGGGCTATTACCTCGTGATGAATCTCCATTCTTGTTGAGCTTGGCTTCATGGGTAAAGAGTTGCCCCATGAGTGTGGTAAGGTCTAGAATCTGCATGTCCATGTACATGTCCATGGCAGTTGTGAAGCTCTCCCATTTGTCATCAGCTTTAATACCATTGATTACTTGTCTTATAATCTGCTCTTCTTCCATTTCTTCTCCTATGCTTGCTAATTGATCTGCTACATCTTTGACTTTGGTCACATACTCTGAGATACCTTGCTTAGGTTGCTTTCTTTGAGTGGTAAACTCAATTCACAATTGGTTCTTCCTAGCCCTTGTGTTGGAAGAGAAATAAGAAGACAATGTTTCCCAAGTCTCTTGGGATGTCTTACAGTTCCTAATATGTGGAATGAGTTAAGTAAGTAGGACCTTGCTAATGCATCCTTGGCACACCATGTGTTGAGTCTTTCATGCTCCTCTCTTGTAGGTTGTCCTTTGCTTCTGAATATGGGCATCTCCTCATCTCCTAAGATGTATCCATAGAGGCTCCTTCCTTGCAAGTATGTCTTCATCCTCAAGGACCATGCTTGATATTTGTTCCTATCAATTTATCAATGAAAGAAGGAAAACCATCTCCCATTTTACCTTAACTTTGCTTTGATACCACTGTTTGGGAAAGATGGATGGACACTCCAAGAAATGATTAGGTACTCCCAGATCCTGCTTTGTACCAGCCCCTTGTAGCTTCAGAGTTGAGTTGTGGGCCTCTTAGCTCTCCAATGACACTATACAAGTGCCTAGTACTGTGGAAATGATGTGAGAAATGATTGAACCAAAACAGACTACTTTCAAGTTGAAGGGTTAATGAAAACCTTCTATTTTTGTTCACACACTTCCTGCTTGTTATGCAGAGTGCTACCAGTATAGTACGAATCAGAAAAAATCCTTTTAGAGGTATCTAATTAGCTTAGTAAGCTAATGATTCCAAGTGGAATCACTTAAAATGATGCACTCTACATAGAGCAATCAACTTAGCAATTGAATCATTACCCTTGATTTTTTAGGACCTCTACAGAGTTTGAACAATGAGTGCTTCCATGCACTTTTCTCCAAATTGGATGAATATATTGTCTTCAAGATCTGTGAGCCTATAGATAACTTGGAGCCGATTCCAATAAGCTATAGAACATTGAAATGGTGAAGAAGTGATTGAGATATGAGCATTACAAGTTGACAGTTATAAATGATTATAAGAGAGAGATCATAGATGAGCAATGTAGATCTATTGTATTAATGAACAATGTTGTACAATATCATAGGCTTGACAATCATAGCCTAATGATGGTGCGTATTGTAGGCTACAATGTAGACCTCACTCTCTTACAATATGGCAATGGAGAGCTCAGGAATAGAGACATGTAACCGTGACTTTTACATGTTAGTTTTTATAAGTGCTACATTCAAATTTTGAATTTGAATTCAACTTTTGGCTCTCTCTAAAAGTAATCCACCAATCTAGGAGATATTCCCTCAATTGAAGTCGTGACTTTTCAACTAATAAACTCCACAAGTTTAGTGGTGGTTACAATGATTCTCCCAAGTCAAAATGACTTTTACAAATGGTAAAGATAAAAGATCTTCCTAGCAATGGTTTCCATGGAGCTTCAATTATTGATGAACTTCTAGCCAAATGTGTTAGGCTTGAACTTTGCACCAACATACAGCCCACGACATAAAATGTCAGAAGCAATAATCACATTGCCATTTGACAGATCATGAAATGTACATCTGTCATCAACAAATTTCACAACCAAGCCAATCTTGGATAATGCAGAAACTGATAATAGATTTTTCTTGATCCCTAGCACAAACAAAGCATCTGACAAAGTGAAAGAACTACCATCATCAGTAGTCGAAATGATCTTACCAACTCCCATAATAGGATAAGAGGAGTTGTTGGTGCATGTAACAGTATTCCCTATAGGGGCGGGCTCGAGTGAAGAGAAGAAACTACGCTGTGAGTTAATATGTTTGGTCGCCCCACTGTCAAAGTACCAAACATCTGAGTCTACTACAGACATGCACTGCTCATGAGAAGATGGGTCAAAACTGCAAACAATAGTAAACACCCATTCTTCTTCGTGCACAAGATTAGCAGACTCTGTTTTTGGTGTAGAGGCCTCTGCAACAACCATTCCAACCTCTTTCTTCTTTGCCTCTTTAGCAGCCAGTTTTGGAAAGTTCTTTATGATATGATCATTTCCTTTAGAGTACTTGCAAAACAATTAATTTCTGATTTCTTATCATCTTTGTCTTCCCTCTTCGATTTTGCAGAATTAGCAGATTTCTACTTACTAGTTGAAGAGCTCCATTTTCCTTTGCCCTTCTGACTAGCGAGGAAAGCTTGATCTGCAACATGCATAATGGACCTAGTCTACCTAGATTGATCCTCCTGCAATAGAATAGAGACTAACTCCTCAAATGACAAGGCATTTGGATTGCCTTTCATCATCAACCAAAGAGTAGAAGCAAAACTGTGATATGAATCAGGAAGACCATTCAGAACGGTCTGCACCAGTGAGCTATCTGGTATAACCTCATCAGCAGAAATCAATTGTTCCTTCAAGTCTTTGATCTTTGTTAGAAAATTGTCCATAGAATCACCTTCATTCATGTGCTCACTCTCCAATTGTTTTCGGAGGTAAGCAACACGAGCCTCATTCCTAGCTTGGTACAACCTAGTAAGTGTATCCCAATCATCCTCAGCTATTCTGCAAGAGCGAATGTGATGAATAATTGCATGTTTGACAAACAAAGCTATCAATGCATGTGCCTGGGCATCTCTGCCATCCCAATAAATTTTCTCTACAGTAGGTGTACCGAAAACCGTAGCTCGAACAGGAATATGCAGAATATCATCATCTTCGACACCTTCTGCATCAGCTTCAGTACCTGTAATTGTAACAGTTGCAGGTGTGATTGGATGTTTTTCAACACCCTGCACTATGTTCCATAGTCCTTTTGCAACCAATACATGTCGCATCATATAAGCCCATAATGGGTAGTTGGTACCATCCAACTTATCCTCAACAGCCAATATATGGAATACATCATTGCTTTCAACCATGTCCGGTGACTAAAATACCTTGATGCAAAAAATTGACTGTATCTCAAAAAGTTGAAAAGAACAGCCCATACAAATTCTGCTAGATCTGTAGTAGACTTCGAGCCGCTTATACTGGCGAATCGAAACTAGTATATACCTTTGGCACAAAAAGACAAAATAGCATGCACAAGCATTGTGATAGTGCGTTCGAAAGCAGAAACGAGCTTAGATCGCGATTTTGGCACCACACAGCAAAGCTATTTTGATCTCAAAAACACTTTGAGTATGCTCACCAAAATCCATGCGATTCTGAGTGTGCAACCGGAGGAGTGTCGATGACACCCTTCAGGTTACAATCAAGTAGCCATTACCCTTGAAGATCGCATAATATGGCTTTTTCCATAAAAATGGGGCATCTTTGCATCTCTTGTGATGCCATTTGGGCTCACCAATGCACCTGCTACATTCCAAAGGCTGATGTATCATGTGTTAAGGACTTCTTGAGGAAGAAACTAGAAGGTTATGTGGATGATCTATGTGCTCATTGCCACATAAGACCTATACATATCCTAGAGCTCAAATAGATTTTTGACAAGTGTAAGGAATATCAAGTCTCCTTGAACCAAGAAAAGTGTGCTTTCATGGTCAAGCAAGGCATGATTTTTTGCCACAGTTTCCAAGGATGTAATCTCAATAGACGAAGAAAAAGTAAGGGTGAGAGCAGTGCTATCTAGGCCAAAGATGGTCAAGGAATTACAATCTTTCATGGATCATTGTGGATACTACTGATGTTTTATCCACATTATGCTAAAACACTTGTGTTGATTCTCACTTTTGGACACAAAAATCCCATAGTAAGGACCAAGGATTAGGAGATTGTCAAATCTCAAAAATACCATATGCTAGTGGAAAGCATATACAAGAAAAACCACCAAGGAATATTAGCTTTTTGTGTGGAAGACGAAGAGCATGATAAATGCTTGTAATTAGCACATGTAGATGCAATAGAGCAACATCATTCGAAACACCAAACCCTATAGACTTTGAAAAATATTAGGCATATATTGGCCAACAATGGAAGCAGATGTCTATAGGATTTTTAAGGATTGCCCCACTTGTATCAATCCACCCCCTATTTAGGATGCAACCTTGTATCAAGTGTCATTGATATCGGATTGGAGTAGGCCATTAGTTGACTTCTAAGGATGAAGAAACTCCCTCAAGAGATGACTTTAGCATGACAAAATAGTCTAGAGGAGGAGGCTCAATACTACACACTCATATAAGATAATATTTACAAGCATGGATGAGATGGATATCTGAGACTATGTATCCTATGAAAGTGAATACTTAAAGATCTTAGAGACTACACACCAAGGTGTTGCAAGAGGACACTATGGACTTCACCAAGTGATCAAGGTGATTTTGTTTTCAGGTCTTTGGTGGCCTATGCTTCATATGGATGGGCGTACCTGGCAAGCTCATTTCTAATTTGTGTGAGCTTATCCATTTCTTGGTCTGCTCACTTTGAGTCTCTCACACTCTTTCTTTTTTGATAACACTCTTCTTTTCATGTTGCTTCCACACGTGTAGTCTCTATAGTTTCCACTACAGAAGCAGAGTATGTTGAAGCAAGTGAGGCATGTAAGGAAGCATTGTGCCTTTCCCATCTTGCTTGTGATATGGGTCTACCTCAGCATGTACCTCATTTTCTCATTGATAGTTGGAGTGCCATTGCATTGGGTAAGAATCTAGTCTATCATGCAAAGACCAAGCACATTGAGGTGTGGTATCACTTCATTAGAGACTCCTTGGCCACGGAGCACATTATTCTTGAGAAGGTTCATACTCGAGATAATGTTAGAGATAAGCTCTACCACAAGATATCTTTCAACACTATTGTCACTTGATGAGGGTTACTTGATTCATGATATTACATAATTATTTGTATATTGTGTAACATGCCCATTAGTGGGAGGTATAGCTTGTATACTTACACTCGGGTATTCTTTATCATTTGTTATTTTTCTCCCATAGAAATGTTGGCCATATTGTTCTTTAGTGTGAGATTATTACCATTAGTGCCCATGTGAAAGGCCAAATGGTTATCGAACACTTTTGTATATGTTCTTTAATGAAAAATATAGTGGCCTGGTCATTCGTAGACTATGAATTTGGCCACATTTAACACACCAAAGAAATTTGTGTTCATGGTCTTTGTGTACTGTGTTTTTCTACATATTCTATAGGTCAGTGCACAGTACTGTGTGTAGCGTCTCGAGATCGATTTTCAACTCTGAGGGTATCCTCATGGAGCTATTGAGAATGAGAGTAGACCATTGTGCATAGCTATCAAAATACTTCAGGTCTCACTATGGCATGTGTTCCCACATACACAAGTTCACAAATTTCTTATATCTCTCAAGCTCTAAAAACTAGGGAAAAACAACAATTGAAAGTGCATCTCCTTTTATATGAAAAAGGACCCTATCATCCATGCTTGATTTAAATGGACTGATCATATATATTGCTACTTAATCCTCTTCTTCATCTCCATCACTTGAATATATTTGAACCCTTTGAATTACCTTCAGACCTTCCTTTGATAACCATTTCCTTTGAAATCTTCATCTCCTTTTTTATTTTTTATTTTAATTAATTGAAGTAGACCAATGGATAAGCATCATTAAGGTAGGCAATTCCATGTCAAGAGTTGAATATTCCATCTTCATGATTTGATGAGGGTGAATGGCCACAATCACTACCACAATGATCCTATAATAAAAGCGAAATTACCATTAGTGGACACACATCTATCATAGAAACTAGCCTAATCATTGCCTATAAAACCATGCAAGCATGGTTGAGCATCTCTACCATAAAATAGATCCAAAATCAAAGTTTATTTTAGATATCTAGGCACATATTTTACCATTTTCCTATGCCTTAAGCACTCTCTCAAGTAGGGTTTCCTACTTGCCTCGTTTCTTTCCTCCATCGTTTTGGACCAATTTAGTTGCCTGATAGGGAATCAAGTGTAGCTTGCTCATATTTGGGGCCTCTCACTCCCCCATGGTCAACATCAGAATCAAGATTAGATGAATGTCAAATGTCAATGAAGTCAATGTGTTTCTCCATAATAATATTGATTACACCTTCCATTCCTCGCATTGCCTTGAAATTTTTCATGAGGCTATCATTTGAAGACCACGTTCAAGTCTCTTTTGGATCCATCCAAGAAATTTTTGAGACTATTGGGTATTTCGATTTGCTTTGAGGTCTCTATGTGCTAGTGGTGGGATTGGGTGTTTGTGAAGCTTGACAACAAGCTTAGTTATTTGAGGGTTATGCAGCCTAATGTGGCAATGCATGTGATGGTGTTCAACACTTTCCTTATTTCCTTGATCATCTACTTCTTAGCATGCTAGAGGCCAAGTAATGAAGAGATGTAGAGGATGGAAAGGATTTGTAAAAATTTTCTTTTGACTAGATATCCCAACAAAAGAGGTGTTTCAAAGATCAAATGGAAATTCTGCTCTAGCTTTAAAGATGTGATTGGGCTAGGTATTCTAGATATGGATGCCACGTCCAACAAGTTTGCGGCCAAATGGATTATCAAACCTTGGAATAATGAAGATTCTTCTTTGTGAAAGCTTATTTTTAGGAACAACAAGGCCCTCTCTCTCATCAAGATCCCTAGGTGGAAAGAGTTTGATTCTTTCAACTAGAAACAAGCTTTGTTCAGAGAAATGATCAAATGCACAAATACTCTTTTGAATTCCATTAGGAGTGAAGCATTGTAAAAGTTTTGGAAGGAAATATATGGACTCAATTTTGATAAACCTTCCATATATTGGTTTATAAAAAAATCCCTATATTGTCTAAGTAGAAGGATTCGTGATTGTAAGAAATCCCCCCCTTTAGGCACCATAGGGTGTTCATTCTAGAAAAAGAAGAATTGAAAAATGGGGCCCTTGTGAAGGGGATGGCAAGGTTATTAACTTTCTTTGCAAAACTCTCTAACTTTCTTGTATCTTTCCTTGATTTTACAATTTAAAGTGCTTTTTATAGCAAAAAATGCTTAGTACCAAGGTTTTGCATAATTTGACTCAACTGGGAAACTACATAGTGGATGCCTAGCCTTGTGTTACATGCATATATTGAGCATCCCACAACTTTTTGGTAAAGAGAAGTATCAAAGCATCCCCAATTGAGAACCTATATAATGTTTCCACTAGTTTTAAAATAGGCTTGCAAACCTCAAAACCAAAACATTGAAGTACTTTCTCAATATACTTTGTTTGATGCACAAAAATTCCCCCCTCAATAGATACAAACTAGATGCCAAGTTCATACTTCAAACAACCACGATGTATGACATCAAAATTTTTATGCTGCAAATCATCCATATGCATGTCAATTTTCTCATCACATGACCCAATCAAGAGAATGTCATCAACATGAAGAATAATCACTTTACGATCAGCCCCATCTTTGTGCACATAAAGTGAACTTTCGACTAGACTACATGTAAATCAAGAGCAAACAAGTGCTTACGTATCTTGTCATATCATTCACATGGAGCTTGCTTAAGTCCATATAAAGCATTATGCAAGTGTGTTAGCTGCCAGAATGGACTGACCTAATTTTGTAATTCATATTTTGTAATAGGAGAAGGGTTTATTTCTTAGAGATCTTAAGAATTATCTCCAGAAGTGCACTGTTTCATATATCTCAAAGTATGGAATGGTGTGACATAGTGAGAAATGAAGAGAAAGAAAATGGCATGGTGTTATCGATATGAGCAGAACAATTAGTCCGAAACCTAAAAGAAAAGAATCTATCTTACGAAAATGTTAGAGAATGTGGAAGTGTCTGCAATGTGGTGTTAAGTCTAAAGATTAGTAAGCAGATTTCTATATGTAATGTTTACGGTGCAATGTTTATTGTTGTAACCCAAATTTGGTATTATTTACGGATTCTATTGTAACATTGAAATCTATAATTGTTCCGAAGTAATCCAATTCTCACAATGCATTGGTTATAACCTGAAATTTATGAAGTGTGTGATAGTAGTAATTGGAACATAAATGCATGTTATGATTGTGATATCTCTAGTTCCCAAAACCTATCCTTTGGAGGTGTGTTGTATGTTATCGCAACACTCCGCCCCAAACAAATTGGCAACCACAATGGGATGGGGTTTGTTTTGAGATGCAATTCTTCTTGAATTGATGCCATTGTGGAGTGGCAAAGAATACTTGCATAGCGATCAATGTCATGAGTACCTAAATGAATTTATCTAGCAGACTTTAGGAACCTTATGTCTAGAAGATATTTCAATTATGGAAGCAGCAAAGATCCAAGAAGAATTGCTGCTATGGGTGGAAAATGGAGTCTTACCATAGGCAATCTTGGATGATTGGATATTCTAGTGGAAGAATGGAAAGTTAGTTAAAGCTTCGTGGAAAGGGGAATCTAATAGAGACAGTAGCAGGAAGAAAAATGCCCTACAGACTTGAGCCAAAGTGGTGGTAGAGGACCCTAGTCAGAGTTTGCTTTAGCATTGGTACCTATCGCTCGACCCACTACCCTGAAAGAAGATTATCAAGAAAGGATGTGGAATAGAAATCCACTTCCATGATTAAATTACACACATTTCTATGGACCACTGAGGATCTCGACGTAAATGTTTAGACCTTTGAGAATCAGTATGCCTGCAGCCATAGACTTCTATAGGATGACGATCACAAACTATAGGTATTCCAAGCTACTTTAGTTGATGATGCGATCAAATGGTTAATTGAACATCCTCCGGATTAGTTTCCTAAGTATCACAACTTAAAAGAGGCCTTCTTGGAGAGATTAGGACTGCTAAAGTGTGTCGGAATTATATGCAACCTTAGAGTATATGATCCAGAAGGGTACAATGGAGCAGTACGCTTTGGACTTTAGATATACCATAAGAAAGTTTTTGAAAAATGGTTACCTTAAGAAGAATTGTTGCAAGAGTTCTTTGTGGACGGATTGTAGCCAACAATAAAGGAGAAAATTTACATGTATATGTTAGAACAAGCCTGCTCTTTAGAATAGATAACTGATTTAGAAAAATGAGTGGATAGGTAAATATAGTTGGCTAATTTTTGTTCCGAAAAAACAAGTCCAATCACAAAGAAAAGTGCTAATCCAATCTAGCAATTGTATTGCCTATGATCCCAAAAATGCGGGACACGTCATTGGATCCCATTAGTTCTAGGATCAACAAAGGTTTTACTAGCCTAATTTTTAGGATTATAAATGAGGTAATCAATTTTTACAACCAAGACCTAGCAATTTCGAAAATCGACCAGTTCAATGTGAGTTCTGTTTGCAATATGGACACTATCCATTTGAGTATGAGGAAGAAAAGGAATATGGCCAAAGGAAAAAGGAAGCTAAATTGAAAGCTCCCATGTCAAATGTAATGACCTTGGAATAATTGGAACCTTCAATAGCTATTATCATGAGATCAGGGCAAGAGTACCAGACTGCACAACAACCCGAGCACTACTCGCCACTAGAGCAAAAGGAACATTTGATGAAAGCAGTTCAGTGGACCAAGGAGAAATCACCATATTATGTCGACCCAAAACCCATCACTAGGGTTAGCAATAGTAAAGGGTCAAACATATAAAATAAAAAATAAAAGAAGTTTACAAAGAGCGCCAGCTCACAAGGATAGAGCAGTCGTACAAGAAGGTGAAATCTCTAGAATCTCAACCAAACTTGCAATTTTAGCAACTTAGAAGTCAAGCTTAAGTTTCCAAGGCCCCAGTACCAGAACGCAAGGCCGAAATTCTACCAAAATTACAGAACCATAATGTTCCGAAATAGGTAGTGTCAAAGGAAGGTAATTTGTGGTGCTTATTAAGCAAATCACATATTCAATTACCCCTAGGTGCTTTGTAGGATTAAGTTCCAACATTCAAAGAAAAGTTACTAAATCATTTATAAAAGGAACATTCTGTGAATCAGTTCCAAAAAGCAACTGTTGGTATGGTCAGAGAAGTACTGGATAAGGTGGTGGACTATGCAATTCCTACTATTACATTATGGTATAAAAATAAGGCTATTCCAAAAGTACTGATTGATGGTAGATCCAATATCAGTATTTCCCCTAGGACTACTTGCAGGCAAATGGGTTGGACTAGCATCGCACTTTCTTCATTTTTTGTGCAAATTGTCGATCAATCCAGAGTGCAACCAGTGGAACTTATCAAGGATATTCCAATACTAATTTCCCACATCATCTTTCCCATTACCTTTGTTGTGATCGAACTCAAAGATAAGAACCTAGACTATAATTTATTATTGGGAAGACCTTGGTTTTGGAATGCCAAAGTAAGATAGAATTGGGCTACCAAAACTATCACTTTTCGAAAGGGACATGCTATATTTTTGGTCTAGTTGGAAGATGAGTAGTTATGCCCTCCGAAAATAAACCAGTACTTACAGAGCCACCTCATATGCTAGAAGGACTTGACGAGGATGAGGAACATCAATTTTTAGAGGCCAACCGTGACTTACTTTCATTTGGAGTAGTAGATGTCGAACTAGTGGTCAACTCAGTCTATGGTGGCATGGTAGCATGGATTTGCACAGAGCTGATGGACCCAAAAGTAGACCAAGATGCAGAGCCAGTGATCAAAGATCCAATGGAGGTTGGAAAGATACGTGTCCAAGAAGATCTTCTCAAAGTAGTGAATTTGGGCACACCTAGAAAACCACAATCGGTGAGAATCTGTGCGGAGCTCACTCCAAAATTTTGGATGGCCTTGATCACCTTGTTCAAAGAGTAAAAAGATGTGTTCACTTGGACTTATGCAGACATGAAAGGTTTGGATCCAAGACTTTACCATCACAAGATTTTACTTAAGCCTGATGCAGCAATGGTATAGGATGAATCCAAATTTTATAGAGCAGACAAAGCATGAATTGGATCACCTAATTAAGGTGGGACATGTTGTGCCTATCGAGAATTTGGAGTGGGTATCCCATAATCGTGATTATACCGAAGAAAAATAAGCAGTTGTGGATTTGTGTGAATTATAGGAAATTGAATGCAGCCACTATTTGAGATCCTTTTCTACTACCCTTTCTAGACAGTATGTTAGATGAAGTTGCACGGCAGGAAATGTACTCCTTCTTGGATGGTTTTAGCGGATATAATCAAGTGGAATGGTAATCTTTTTCTTTTCATGTTGATCACAATGCGCTCCTCTACTTGGTGAAGCAGTAGAATCTGGTGGGCAGACTGGCCCAATGGGTTTTGTTACTTCAAGAATTTGAATATGATATTGTGCACATACATGGAGCTAGTCATGCAATTCTTGACTTCCTATCATGCCCATAGTGAACCACTGATAGGAGTTGATGATGGTCTTCTGGACATGGATGTTTTTGCAATCATGGAAATTGAAGAGGCTTTGTAGACGTTTCCTACATGGTATGAAGAAATGCTTAGTTTTCTAGAAAATGGAGTAGCACCTTCTCACTTGTAATCAATAGCATAGAAAAAACTCTGCCTTTGGAGCCATCAGTTTACAATTATAATGGGACAAATTTATCATAAGGACCTGACAGGTGTATGGATGCGTTGTGTGCCTCCACACAAAGTGGTTTTGATAATTAAAGAAGCACATGCAAGTGAAGTAGCAGGACATTTTAACCATTTGATCACAGTGCAAAAAATCTAGCAAGCCAGACTTTGGTGGTCGACGATGTATGCGGATTTAAAGATTGCAGTATAGAAATATGATCTCTATCATGGTATCGGAGAACCAGGGGATAGCCACCATTTTTGGTTGTAGTCGATCCTCCCATTGGAACCATTTTAGAATTGGGCCCTTGACTTTATTGGTCCTATCAAACCACCTACAGCCATAACTAGAGCTCTGTATATTCTGACGTGTACCAACTACTACACCAGATGGAAACAAGAATGGGCTACAAGGAATGTGATGGAGAGGACAATAGCTAAAAAGCTTCAAAATGAGAGTTTTTCTCGGTTCAGTTTGCCACTCAAACTAGTGTCCGATTGAGGCACTTATTTTCTAAACCAACTTATTTCGAAAATAACTGTAGAATATTAGATTAAGGATAAATTCAATTCGCCATACTACTCATGTCACAAGGATGGAGATAAGGAAGAGAGTTCACACACACATACACACTCTCGCACTCAAAGAGGAGCACACACACAAATTGAGGCAAGGAAGAATGATCTTCTTCTTCTTCTTCTATTCCATAAAAGGAGTGTATAAGAATGACCTAAAATCAAGAAAATTACAAGTGCAATATAAAAGGAATGTATAAGAATGACCTAAAAATATGCTTTAAGTCTTTGGCTAGCTTACCTTAGTTTACTTACCAAAATGGAATTCTTTAATGAATTCCCTTCTTACATATTTGGTTCTTATTTTGTTTGAGATTTAACTCAAACATACTTGGGTACTTATGGACATCCAACGTACTCCTTAACTTTCATAAAAGAGTTAAGGAATATCTTTCGCTTAGAAGTATCATATTGATGATACCTTTCTTCCCCCCTTTAAAGAGTTTTCGTCCTCGAAAACTATAGGAAATTGATGATCTTTTAATTTCCTATCCAAATGGGAGGTTCATTTATGCTAAATCCTTCACTCAAAAAGCTCTCCAATATCCTTGAGCTTAAGCTTCCATTATCCTTAAGTTTGGTGTCCCATACCACTGAACCCACTTAAGTGACATTGTAAACCTAGATGTCCCATACCATCCGATTTACAATCCCACCTTAGTGTAAACAACTTTAGCTCTTACTCAAGGATTAAAATTCATTTGTTTTAGTATTATCAAATATAATCAAAATCTTTGTAAGTTACATTCTTACAGAGTCTTGATTTGTTCTTTGAAAAGACTTTGAGCTTTCATTGAATTATTTCCTTGATTAGATGCAATTAAAGTTATCTTTGTTTATGTCATTTGATAATAGACCTAGTATTCTCATACTAGATATCAGCTATTGTCATAAGTAGGCATTTGTATCAAAGGATAGAGTCAATCTTTGCTAAATGGTTACCTTGTCAACCATCTTGATAAATTTACTCATAGAGCACACTTTGGAGTAGAGTTCTTAAGGGTTTCTTTCAACCCTTTAATCTTCCTCTTCTCTAGATATGCTTAATGAGTTACAATTTTTTACTCTGGAAGCAATTTTCTCAAAGCTCCAAATGGATCCTACCTCTTGTCAATGAAGGAAGAAGCTTATTGGGGAAGAAATGAATGCTTAAAAGGGTAAAAATGGTTCAACCATTTTTTTCCCTAACATATCATTTGAGGACATTCTCTTCCCCCTTTAGTGTGATCATTGTCCTCAATGATCAGATGTTGAAGTTCCTCTGAACTTCTTAACATCGTTCACAATGAAAAATTATCCCATGTGTGTAGGGTCTCATAAAGGCTTCTAGTTTCTCCTTTGGATTTTTCAATCCAAGTTCTTATAACTACCATTTATGGTTTAATAAGAAGAGAAACTTGTTGGATTTGAAGCTTAAGTGCTTGGCCTTGCTGATCAGGCATGCCATGGGTATTATGGAACTTGCGGGTCCATAAGTAGGACTCGAAGCTTAAGGTTTTTCTATCTGTAATAAATTTTGTTGGCTTTTGGATTAAGCCAACATATAAAAAGCATAAAAGTTAATGGGCATAATCTCAACACACCATTAAACTTTTATGCTTTTGACTTCATATGAAGAAGTCATTTTTATGTCTTAAACCTTAAACTTACAATACTTGATTTCTCTCTTATGTTCCATTAACCCATGCATATGTGATTTAATTCATAGATACATAGTGTATGCCAAAAACATATACATCTTTGTTTGAAGATGCTTAGCATGCATAAGGTTCATGTATTCAACCCCTCTTTAAAGCATGCATGGAATTCAAGGCTAAGGGAGGAAATATGAGGAGAGCTTGCCAATTGTCCTCTCCACATGGATTCTAATCCAAGGCCTTCTAACCTTGGAAATCACATGGAATCTCATGGCCTTCACATGGATTCTTAAAAGAACTCCCCCCAAGCTTGTATGTACAAGTCTCAAGGCTTGACAGGCCTCCCTAAGGGTTAAATACCATACCCTTAGGAAATATCAATCCTAAGGGTCAAAACCCTTCAATTGGGAGTAAATAAATCCAAATAATTCAAGGGTTCAAACCACACTCTTGGAGACACTTTCCCAAGGGTTTCCCAATAGAATCCAAGGGTTCTCCAAGTGGTTTCGGACCCTCAAAACCCATGTCTTTGGCTAGTTTGGTCCATAGTTATACAACATGTACCTTGATATGCTTTGTTCTAGCATGAAAAACCGGGTTCCATGCTAGTTGTATGCTGCTAAGATTATCACAATAGATGGTGATAGTCTTTGCACTTCCACACCTAAATCTGCAAGTAACATCTCCAACCATGATGCCTCACATGCTGCCGTTGTAGCACCTCTATACTTAGCCTCTATACTCGACAAAGCAACAGTGTCTTGCTTCTTACTACTCCATGTGGTATGTTCATGTCTTGTCAATATTGGAAGATTGCTGGATTCTATGATGAATGCTACCATCCCAATCTACATTGGTGTATCCATGAACCTGCAAATCTACACTAGCTTCACAAAACAATGCATAATCCAAAGTAGCACTCATATAACGTAGAGTATGCCTCAAGCATCCAAATGTGGCTTTCTGGGAACCTGCATGAATTGACTTTCAAGTCCAACGGTGTAGCTTAGATCAGGCCTTGTAATTGTGAGATATATCAAGCTTCCCACAATTTTCCTATACATAGTAGCATTTTCCAATGCTTCACTTGATGTAGTATCCAACTTCAAATTATGATCTAAAGGCATAGAAATTGGCTTATAATCAGCCATACCATACTTTTGCAGCATATTCAAGCCATATTGCCTTTGCGACATCCATATACCAGTTTCTGTGTGTATAAACTCAATGCCCAAGAAATAGTGTAGCACACCAAGATCTTTCATGTCAAATTCCTGCATAAGAAGTTGCTTTCTTCATTATCACCACCTACAATCAAGTCATCAACATCAATAGCCACAATTGTTATGCCATCATCACCCTTCCTTGCATATAGTGAATGATTTGCATCACACATAGAAAAACCAATGGTGGTTAAGTAATCAGCAATCCTTGCATGCCATGCACGAGGAGCTTGCTTAAGTCCATACAAAGCCTTTTGCAACCTGCAAACATATCCTGGATGGTTTGTGTCTTCATATCCTTGTGGCTGGTCCATGTATACTTCTTCTTGTAACTCACCATGTAGGAAAGCATTCTTCATATCCATCTGATGCAAAGTCCATCCTTTTGTTGTAGCTAATGCAACAAGTTTTTTTACAGTAAATATTTTAGCTACAGGGCCAAATGTTTCCTCATAATCAATGCCATATGTTTGTGCATATCCTTTTGCTACCAATCGGGCTTCGTACCTGCTTATGCTACCATCAGCATTGTGCTTTACCTTGTAAACCACTTGTATCCTATGGATTTCTTCCCTTGGGGCAACAGAACCATCTTCCATGTATCATTTCCATAAAGTGCAGCCCTCTCCTCATCCATAGCTTTTTACCAATCTACATTTCCAATTGCATCTTCAAAACAAGAAGGTTCAGCATCTTATATTACCTTGGTCTGTAGGCACAATGACGAGCCATATAACTCTCATACATCAATCATTGCACTGAATTCCGCATCCTCCTAGATCTTCTTGGTCTTGGGTCACTTCTCCTTGTATCATCTGCATGTGCCTTTCTTATTCCTAGAGTCTTCATAGAGGGCAATCCAAGTTCCTCATCAAGACTTTTTTCTGAACTGCTTGAATCTCCATCAACTTCTTCAAAACCTGCATATGTTTTACTACCAGCAAAAACCTTTTCTTTACCTTTCTTGGATGTATTTGATGAATTTTTTGGACTGAAATTTCCATGCAATCTTCCACTCCATGGATTTGAATTGGAACTATTTCTTGGTGATGCATCCGATCCACTCAAAACATGAGATTTTGCACTTGATTCTTCAGCATTTTCTTTGTCATTAGGTTCAAGATTCAGTCCTTCTTTGGTATCTGCATAGAAGCTTGACAATTGCTTACCTTCACCTATCATGTGAGTGGGTTATAACGTGGTCAACAATTTGTCCAATAGAAACTAGATTCTTTATTATACTTGGAACATGCACCACATCAGCAAGGTGTTTTACCTTCCCGTCCTCCATAGACGATGCTATGTTTCTTGTATGCTCGATAGGGTGTGATGTGTCATCACATGTTTCAACATATCCAGGAATTGGCTATTTTTGCAAAGTACTAAACCATTCTGCATGACTGGTCATGTGATTTGAAGCACCTGAATCAACATAGCAGACATTATCATTCGGTTTTGAAACATCAGCATGACTGGTCATGTGATTTGAAACATCATCAGACATCGTATTCATCATGCAACGTTGAACCATGAACAATTTCTCAGAATCGTATGCACTTGTGGATACATAGTTGTTTTGCTACCTTCTAGTATTTTGTTTCTTCAACCTGCAATCATGTTCAAAGTGTCCAAGTTTACCACAGTTCCAACATCCTTTACTATCATTACCTAAATTTTTTCTTTGAAAATTTATGCAACCTCTTTGGATCCCCCTGCCTCGAAATTGTCCTCTTCCTCCTGCATGTTCTGTTGTTGACCTTGGTCTTGGTTATTGTGTCCTCTTCCACTTTCGAAGCCTCTACCTTTGCCTCTTCCTTTCCCAAAGTAGAATACCTCCTCAAATCTAGATTTTCCTTGAGAGTTTGAGTCCTCACCAAGATTCTTTTCTTCAATAATCAGCATAGATACCAGATCATCAAAATTCAAAATATTTTCACTTGTCTGTATAGAGGTTCTGAACTGCTTATATGTAGCTCCTAAACCATAAGGCACACTTCCACCTTATCATCATCATCTACATTCATGCCAATAGATGCAAGTGACTCACATATGCTTTTGATTTTTAGGATGTAGTCAGTTACCAACATGCTCTTCTTCTCCAATGTATGCAGCTCGTTCTTGAGTTGCAATTTTTGTGCCTTTGTATTCATCTCATACAATGTGACCAAACTGTTCCAAGCATCTTTTGGAGTCTTGGCATCTTGTATGTGCCCAATCATGTTATCTTGTATGCTAATAGATAGCCAATATATTACCTTTCGTGCTCCTTGATTCCATTCTTCATATGCTCTTAACTGGTCTGCAGTGTGATTCCTCTCTAGTAATTGTAGAGCATTTTTGTTCTCTCCTTTGATGTACTTCCAGAAACCTTTTCCCATCAAGAAATTTGTCATCCTGAATCTCCAAGCATGGAAGTTGTTCTTGTCAAGCTTATCGCTCATAAGATGACTCATTCCATCTATGTTTGCCCATTCTGCAGCTATTCACAACACTGCAAAACAATACAAACAACACTTTCTGCTTGAACATTGTCGCACTATGATGTGACGGTTCGATCTCAGAAAAACACAATTTTCGTGTATCAACAGTACATAGAATCATTTGAAATTCTAGAATCTAGAATATATGAGTTGTCGAACACAAAGCAAGTTAGAGTTTTGCAAATTGACCTGGTTTTTCTATGGGCCCCACGTTGCACGATTCTAAGGTCGTTTGTGAGTCATGCTTTCTCCATGCGTTCTCGCGTACTCTTCACCGTCGGCCTTCTCCATGAGCTCTCTATAGCCACACTGGCTCTGATACCATTTCACGAAGAAGGAGATAAGGAAGAGAGCTCACATGCACATACACACTCTCACACTCAAAGAGGAGCACACACATAGATTGAGGCAAGGAAGAATGATCCTCTTCTTCTTCTTCTATTACATAAAATAAATGTACAAGAATGACCTAAAAACAAGAATACAACAAGTGCAATATATAAAGATTAGTACATAAGGAAAAATCTAATTTCCATGAATGAGTGAGCTGGCAAAAAACAAATGTGCCATCACTCTTGGTAGATAAATCTAGTACAACTCAATGAATTATCCCTGACATATACCAGCGTGACCATTGTACATGTCAAAGAAATGAAAAAATGATACGTGCCATCCTGGATCATCACATGTTGAGATTGATATCTCAACAACTCATGAGCCAACAAACTACCAGAGAGTACAAACAAGGTTCTTCTACACATGTTGCAAAAAATGATGCTCGATTCTACATACCAATTGGAAGATATACTTCCTACAGTACTTTCGGTATACCACACTGCTTATAAAGTCTCGATAGGAAGTACCCCTTCCAAAATTTTGTACAGAGAAGAAGCTGTCCTCCCGTTTGAATTCGCAATTCCCAGTCTCCGGATTGCAGTAAAAAAATGTTTACTGCCAGAAGACTCTTTTGCGTACAGGATGGATAAGCTCCAGTAGTTGGAAGAACATAGGTATGCTAGTTTTTTATTGATTTAGGAAGTGCAGAGTAGAGAGAAGAAATGGCATGATCAAAATTTATGAACTAGGATTTTTCGACCCAATGGTTTAGTAATTTACTTTCACTCCAAGATGAAGCAAAAGATGGACAAGTTGAGATTGCAATGGACAGGACCCTTCTGGATTCATGAAATCTAAAGACCAACATTAGGGAAAAATAAACCCTGCATGGGCCTTTTCGATTAAAGAGTGATTAGTGATGGACCAATGACTGGAGGGTGGTGGACACAGTCTATAGCCTATAAATCACTAGGCTGAAGGGGGATGGAGGGACAAGATTCCCCTATGTTCAAGTTTTGTCTCTGGAGAGAGAAAGGAATCTCGTAACTTACCTGGGCTCAAAAATTCAAAAATTTCAAAAAGTTATAAAACTGATCATAACACCATTTAATGACCCCTCAACCACTTTTTAGGATCAAAAGTGCTATTTTTGACTCCTAAATCAAAATCCGTGCATGAAATGACATGAAAAAAAATGACTTTTTCAAAAATAACTCAAAATACAACTTTCTCCCTCCAAACCCTCACATTTTCATACCTAGGTCCCAAAAAGTCATCTCTTTCCACTACTTTTTCTCCCTAGCACACCATTGCAGCACCTCCATCTCCATTTCTTTCTCTACACATCTTCTTCTTTGAATTCCTACTATCACTTCCATAGCTTGAACTCCAATGGAGAAACCTAAATCTCATAAACGTCCAAAAGATGAGGTTATCATGATAAAATGTCATAATATTAAGGCTATAGAAGGAATTTGGTTAGGACATGTGTTCTATAAAGGTGCATGGGTGTACATGCAACCCTCTGGTGTTGGCCCTCATCGTGTAAGAGATCATGGAAACATGGATCTTCATTGGAAAGGGAAGTTATTAAGCTTCAAAAAGCTCAAAAATTATGAAACGGTTGCCATTGTACAACATGTTTTCACAATGTCAAGCATGAAATTGGAAAACTCAAACAAAATGAGATCTCCTATCAACTGTAAGTATCACTCGTTGACTTTTGTTCAAATGCTTGTTAAGTTGTGTAGTTTTTTGTTGCACAGATATTTCCTTCTACCTTGGTGGAGGAACAACCACTTCTGTCTTACATGTACTTTCCAAGCATTGCATGCAGATGTTGGGTCAATAGTCTTTCCAGAAGCCGGTTCTTCTCATCTATTACATGAGAGAGTTTTCTTTTACACACATAGATATGTTGTACCCTCTTCATCAAATGATTTTGGAAGATTAGAGATGATTAAGGTAGATTCTCTTTTAAAGCTCAAGTGGCCACAACCTGATATATGGACATTAACATCTTTGAAGCATAAGATGGTGATGGACATACAAAACTCTTTGAAATTCACAAGAGTTTCAAGATCTGTAGGATTACATTGGTGTGTTCCTGTTCATTGTTTTGTAGATTTATTTAAGATATTCACAATTCTAGAGACTTCAACAATGTTCATGTTAAAAGATATCACATATGAGCAGGTGGAGGGTTTACTGGGTGAAAATTGGGTACTTGTAGAAGGATGCACCAAAGGGAATATATAACTTTGTAAAATTGGTGCAACAGGCATAGCATTTCGATACTTGAAACATCGTACTTCATTGTACATTAGATTCTATTATGATTGTTGGATGTGTAAACTTGGTGAATGGATACCATTACAAATTTCTGAGGGTTTTTTAATTTCATTTGAAATTAAGATAAATCTACCCAACAATGAAATGGAAGTTATTTTAGTAAATCATCATTGGACTCTTACGTGAGAGAACATCTAGTAATAATGGGATTTGAGGATCTAGATCAATCAAAGTTCAGAATACAAGGGCATAAGGTAAACAATGTATGGTGTTTTTTCTTTTGTTTATACAAATTTTTATATTCAAATATGTTATTTTAAAGTTTTCTATTTGTTTGCAGATTGGTAAGAGGTTGGAGGATAAAATTAAAGTCCTTCCTAAATGGAGTGTAGATGGAACTCAACTTTCATTGTCATAGCTCAAGAACTATTTGAGTACTAGAGTGTACACACAACCTATTTTCCATTCACAATCCTTCCTCTCCTACAATGTCTTTAACATGCAAGACATGTAGCATGTAAAATTTTTTGATCTCAATATGATGTACAATTTGCCAAATCTTTGATTTTTCCCATGGCAATTTATTATAATTTTAAAATTTTGAGAATTTGTTTTTTTATTGCGTAGATGTGGTGTATCTTATTCTGCTTAATGATTCTGTTCAATCTCTCCATCATCCTTGTGGATGGAGAGGATTTATTTTTCTTCATGATATTGAGAAGACATTCGGTCTATGCCTAGATGAATGTCTAAGTATTTTCTCCACAATGACAGATGTTTCACTTGACAACACATCGGAAATTGGTGAATCCAAAATCATAAGCACATGTTTGTTGCTAAGACAAGAATTCAGAAACTTCAATTGATCCTCCATTGTTGAGGAAGCACTGGCATCTTCAACAAATGACCTACACAATAAGAAACTCAATATAAAAGTCTTTTAACATAAAAAAACAAGCAAAACACAAACCTAAGTGCATAAACACGTCGATTCCATGCTTCACCACTAGTTGAAAGAGCTTGAAAAGATGATAATGGTTGTTTCCTATATCTCATCCCAAGTGGAGTCTCTTTTAGTTGTGTAAGATTGGCTTTTAACTTTGTAATTGTGCTCTCCTTTTCTTGCACATCTTGTTGGAGTCTATTATTGTGCTCATCCAAAGACTTGATAGCACTTTCTAAAGTGTGTATAGCACTTTCTAAACTGTGTATCTTGAAATGGTTGTGATGACATTGTTGCATCCAATAATTTGCTATAGATGTAGAATGGTTAGACAATCGCTTGCTATAGCCTAGTAGTCCATCTTCACCGCTACCAAGGAATTGTACGAATGTGGAGATACTATGGAATCTAGGATGAACATTAGACATTGGATCTAAGGGATACAAAGCACCATTGACCCAAAGATCAATATTCTTCTCTCTAGCTGCACGTCGTTCATTTTGAGAATCTTTGTCAATGCTACCTCTAGTTGGTGCAAATTTTGTTGGAACACGAACATGTACACTCTTTGAGTGAGGAGCACGTGTTGGTTCTAGTTTCATGTTTGTAATACATGTGAGCACCATGATGTTCCAAAACTCTAGCACTGAATAGGAAGAAGCACAGAGATGGCTGGAATGGCTTGTACAGTAGTTGTGTGCAAGGAAAAAGTATGGATTTGGTATGTGGATAGGTCAAAATGACTTTTTTTAGTGTGTATGAGGTAAAATAAGCTTTTTTTCAAAAATTCATGTTTTGGAGCAAGAAAAGTTACGAGTTTGATGATGTGGCACTTAACTTTTGGAGGGATTTTGAAAAGTATGTTTCTTTAAAGTATTTTTTAGACAAACAAGACTAAAAAAAGTAACTTCTAACATATACATAAAAGTATGGGCCATTTTGAATAAAGAATAGCTGAAAACAGACTTTCTCACAAAATTCACTTGTTTATTCATAAAGATGAACGGATTTGATGGGGTGGAAAGTGGTTTTTCTCTCTCTCTTTGTGCAAAAGAGAGAGAAGATCCTAGCTCAGCCTAAGAAAAAGCTTACTTCAGCCTACCAAAAAGTGCTCTATTAAATACACTTTGTCCCCTTAACAAAGTACAAGATTAAGCTTAATCCCTAAAAATTAGGAAACCTTACAAGGTCCATGCAGGGTTCACTTTTTTTCCTAATGAGTTCTTTCCAGCTTGCAACATTGACCAAAGAGATTTTACCTATTGTCATCAATGGGTCCAGGTTGTGACCCTACCAATCCTCCAGCCAGTAATTCATTGGAAAAAAATTAGAGAGAGAAAAAAAAATTATAATAAATTATATATATATATATATATATATATATATATATATATATATATATATATATATATATATATATATATATATACATAAAAATACAAACATAAATATTTTTATATGGATTCTCAACTTTGATGCTCAAAAATGGAGAAATAACTATCCAACATGCAATTGTATAAGTAATCAATGATGGTGATGGTTGGTTGATTCATATCTAATTCTCATCCCAAGGTGCATGATAAGCACAGTACCGATGGAGTAAAGATACTATCTGTGGAAATCATGATGCATACCTGGTCTCTCAACTCAAGAAGGCAGACAATAAAAGGCTATGGATGACCCCTAATACATCTTATTTGGCAAATGTGCAAATAGAGCATCTTGCAAACTCGTATTCTCGTGCATCCTACAACAAACAGAGCAAAGCAAAGATGGCCGTCACCTTTTCTAATGCCCACCTATTGAATATCCCAGATTGCCCTTCACAACAGCAAGCTGATTGGTTTAAGTGCCAATATCTGCTAAAAAGCACACTCATAGATTGGAGGAGCATCCGCCCCCATCCCCTATCAAAGGACATAGTGATGGGAGTAGCGAGACATACAGACGATAGTGATATCAACACTCAACAGGTGTGTCTGTGAATTGGCCAAGGGGAACCATTCTAGCTATCCCTCTTTGTAGAGCAATTACAATTCGTTAAGGAAGGGATTACAACAGTAACCAAAATATTCAATGCAGGCCAAATAACTTAAATCTTGGGCAAGTCTTATTCTAGAGAATATGAATTCTCCTTGCTCCCAAAGGACAACCCATTGAAACTCGGGTTACTTTTAATGACTATGTTAATAATGCACAAGCTAAACACTACGGTGTATCCCAACAACTATATTCATTTGTGAAAGAATCTACCAAGGCGCAGGTGAAAATGAAATTGAATTCTATTTGCATTGTGGTCATCCAATTTGAATAATCACATCCATCTTCAAAACTGAGTGGCTCTTCATTATAAGTAGTTGCAATAAGAAATACATCTACAAAATCATGTGAACATGTTGAAGAGGTTGATATTATTCTACCAAGTAAAGGAATGCTCAATTTGTTATCTTGCAATGCCTTTTGCTACCACTTTGTCATAGATTCTGCATTCTTGATATACATGCATTCCTCATGTAATACATCATAAAAATTTACACCACTGGTGGGACAAATATCATGCTGATTTTCAGCCATCTTTTGTTGCAAATTTTTAGTTATATTTGGCTAAAAAAAAAATCAGCCATATTTATTACAAATTTTGGAAATTTTGGACCATATTTTGCTATAAATTTTCATCCATCTTTGGATGAAGATTTTTAGCCATGTTTGGATGAGATTTCTCACCTCTTTGAACCTTATTTGGATTGTTTATACTCTCGCCACTATATCCAGAAAACAAGTTTATGATGGCGCGAGAGTGTATGCTAAACAAAAAAACATGCGCATATGACTAACCATTGGATTGCTTTGCCTTTTCATCAAGTTTATGATGGCACAAGAGCACATGCTAAACAAAAAAACATGGTCATATGACTAAACATTGGATTGCTTTGCCTTTTCATCAAGTTTATGATGGCACGAGAGCATATGCTAAACAAAAAAACATGCACATATGACTAACCATTGGATTTTGCCCATTCAAAGCCTCATAAGGTGTAATTACTCTCAATGCTTTTGTAGGACAATGGTTCAATGTAATTTGCACACATGATTGTTTCCATCCAAAACTTATCTAGAAGATGCTTTCCTTTCACCATACATCATGCCATTTCAAGAAGAGTTCCCTTCTTATGTTGTGCAACACAAATTTGTTGAGGTGCATATGGCATTGTACATTGGTGAGTAGTATCTCTTTCACAAAGAAAATCATTAAATTCATGTGGTATGTATTCACCACCATGATCTTTATGAAGATTCAAAAATTGTTTCCATAAAAACTTTCAACCATAGCTAAATATAGTTTTGACTAAGAGAATACCTTACTCTTTATTTTAATAGGATACACCAAAGTATGGTTTATTACATCATCAATGAAGCTAACAAATTATACATGTTTTCCAAAATATGGGGTCTTTATCATAACACACATATCACTATGAACAAGTTGTAATTTTGGTGTAATATGTGTGGCATCATCTTCAGGAAACGAAGCATGATGCTTTTTCCAAGTATACGATATTTACATGCATGTTTTTCAATGGAATCAATTGTCACTAAACCATCAATGATATCCTTATTTTGCAAGTAAAGCAAACTATTGAAGCTCAAATGACCAAATGTGTATGCCATAACTCTGTTTTGACCATAGAAGAAAGTAAGCATTGAATTTGAGTCAAATCTCTTATATGTATCCAAGTGATACAAACCATTGCATAACATCCTCCACATCACAATAAGATCACCATCATTGAAATCATGAACCCTACATTGTTATCAACAAAGTGTACACGAAATCCTCACCAACAATACTAAGAATCGAGATCAAGTTTTCCTTGATAATGAGTACATACAATGCATTCTTGAGAGTAACTATACCTAAATTTGCACTCCTAAGCTTGATTTTTCCAACTCCAATAATAGGATAAGAATCATTGTTTGCACAGATAACATGTCCTCTCATGGGTGCATCTTTCAAAGATAAAAAAATATGTTGTATGAGCTGGTATGCTTTGAAGTGTTATGATCAAAAAACCAATCTAAATCAGCCTCGTTCACAAGAATACATGTAGAGTGTAACGATAAAGCATAATGACATGTAAAAACACATGATTAGAAATCTTGAGAAGCATCAGCTTCATCATTCTTTGTGTTGTATGTACTCTCAACAATTGACATGCCATATTATTTCTTCTTTTCATTGTGCTAGCAGGCCTTCTACATTGATCATTGGTATGTCTAATCTTTCAAAAATATTTGCATCTCTTCTTCTTTTGCATATCACCATCAAGAGAGGAAGAGGTGGAAGAGGAAGATTGGGGATTCAGTTTTGATGAACCCAAAATTGAACCATACTTGCTTTTATCCTTCTGTGTAGAAGCAACTGCTTGCATTCCCTCAAGCAAACCACTTGTGCTCACTCTTGGTTGATCTTCTTGCAAATGAAGAGACACAACCCCATCAAAATTATACATATTTGGATTTTGTTTTACAAACAAATGAAGTGTTGTAGCAAAGCTTAGAAAATATTTTGACAATCCTTTGAGTTATGTAGAGAAAGTGATCCATCTGGAATGATTTCATCAATATCCACTAATTGCTTTTTCAAACCCTTGATGTGTGTGGCATATACATCCAGTAACTCATTCTCAACGATAGATACATCCTCAAGTTGCTTTCATAAGTAAGAAAAACATGGTCCATTACACAAAACATACAAAGAAGCAAGAATATCCTAAGCTTATCTTAAAGTATTGCATGATTGGATATGTGGTACAATTTTTCACTTCAAAGAAGGAGAAATAAATGCATGATCTTCAGCATCCTTTCCATCCCATATAAGTTGCTCTTATGTAGGAGAAGAATGTATAGTCAGTGTACTTGAAGAAGAACTTGAATTTATGGCAATAGGTTTTGTAATAGAAGAATTGTTGGATCACTCGTCAACATCCACCACTTTGTTTCATAGTTGCTTTTCACCAAGAAACTCCATGTAAGAACAAATTGGATAAATCATCCCATCAAGCTTATCATCAACGTGAAGACCCAAAAGTAGAAAGATATGAACTTCAACCAAAGTTGAAATGCAAGATAAAGTGTAGCTCACAAGCTATAACTCCATTGACAAGTCATTATTTCTTTTCATTGCACCAAAGACCCAAAAGTAGAAAGATATGGACTTCAACAAAAGTTGAAATGCAAGATAAGTGTAGCTCACATGATATAACTCCATTGGCAAGTCTGAATGCATAAACGGATTTGAAAGGTTGGTAAAACCCCAGGGCACCTGCCCCTATTGGAAATGTTCTCCAACTGCTGATCCTTGTATTTCTATGCTTCAGAACCAATGTCCATTGTTAAAAGTGCACACATACATGGATGTGAAAAGAAACATGCTAAGAAGGAGCTAAATCTACTCTAATACCATTATTGCATGTGGGAGAGAGCGAGGAAGTGCAAATGGAAGTGCATAAAAGAGCAAAGAAGGAGATCAATATAGGAAGAGATGTGATGATTAGAAGAGATATCTTTTGATAGATGATGAAGAATGATCGGTAATCTAAGAATGATTGAAGTGAGAGGTATGATGTATTGTGAGGAGTGATGTCCAATACATAGAGATGAGAAGGTCTTGGCAAAAAAATACTCCAGAATAGCATAAGTAACTCTAGAGACCTTTAAATATAGACTCTCTAAGATTCCAATATATGAACTTATACTAGTAGGGTACCTTGGAACATGAATCTCAAAACTCTTTGTCAAAATAGATATCTTCTCAGTACTTCTCAACTTGAGAACTATTTATAGAAGAAGGTATTCAGAGTTTTACTGAGCTCTCACAGCTTGGTTGGTATTGACCCAAGCCCTTTTGCATATATTCAAATGAAGTGATGAGTGAACTGTTCCAAGTTATTTCATGAATTTATAAGAACCATATTAAGAGAAATATTCATAAGACGTCAGGGGGTGATCTCGACTTTTCAGCAAGTTGAAGATGCACAAACACAATCACATTGATCTATTCATAACTCAATGTTTACATCTTCAATGACCATGAGACTTTGTAGGCACACTCAAAAGACTCCTATCTTCATACTTCAATCAATATATCAAATAATACAATCATGTACTTGTTGCAATGACTCAGACAAGATGACAAAATTCAAGCATTGTACTATAACAATGAACATAGATCAATGTAGCTAAAGAAAAATGATGTAAATGTATTGCTACGTATATGATACAAAGAGTGGCTAGAGAACTCCATGAGCTTCAAGGTAAGATGGGTTATGCATAAGTAAATCAAGCATCCAACAACTACTGATAGAGAACAACATCAAATGCATCTCCAGCATCATGAAGACTCAACCATAAACCTGTTTCCATACAAGTGGCAATAGGTTTGCAATCTTCAAGGCCAAAATGCTGTGATAATGTGTCAATATATTTTGTTTGACACAAAGCTATTCCCCCGTCAACTTGAATAAACCAAATGGC
Source organism: Ceratopteris richardii (assembly GCA_020310875.1). Taxonomy (NCBI): domain Eukaryota; kingdom Viridiplantae; phylum Streptophyta; class Polypodiopsida; order Polypodiales; family Pteridaceae; genus Ceratopteris; species Ceratopteris richardii. The sequence goes on along the minus strand of CM035428.1, from coordinate 139,581,869 downwards.
TAAATGATGATGCGAATTCCCCAAATCTAACATCTCAAAAGAGGCATGTAAATCAGCCTTAAATTCAACAAAATATGCTTTTATTAGGACCACTTGTTGGAGTTTGAGTCCTACAGAAGCACGTGAAAGAAGAAGAAACTTGGAATTACCAACTAGATGTACAAAGATAAGTGTCCCATTAGGATTATAGGCATATATAGAAGCCAAGGGGAAAAACCCTTAAAGAGGGAAAAATGTGCCCCAGCGGTCTTGAGTGTGTTCACACACATCTATGGAAATATATCAACACCATGTGTGGATGGATATGGATGTGACAACAACATCCACTATCTTGTCAGAACTTGTAGAATCTGTTTATGACTCTATGATGTATCACAAGGCATGCAATTCATTTTGGAAGAAACTTTCATTTGCTGACTGACATGAACATTGAGATTGAGTGAGTGGGAGCCTTGTGGGAACTTTTTCTATTCTTAAGCTAATGGCATGCAAGATGGACTATTGTTAGTTTGAGTCTAAAGCACTTTAAGATACATAGACACATTTTGTTGAAGCAATCGATGTAGGTTGAAATTAATGGGTCGAGATCCAAAACGCTTACTATACATTGTTGTTTAATTCTACATCTTGTTTAGAATTTGTTGCAATCTATGATCACACTGCTTAAATGGAAGATTTGTGAGGATAAAACTTCTGTGATCCTCCTTTGTATCACACTGTATCGTCATGTATTCATCATTATGTATAATCATCGCCCCATTTATAGCCATTTTGGTGTGAGGCTCTCTATCCCATTACATCAGCGTGCACACATCTCTCTCTCTCTCTCTCTCTCTCTATCTATATATATATATATATATATATATATATATATATATATATATATATATATATATATATATATATATATATCATTCTCTACGTACATCTATATATCACTCTCTCTGTCTCTATTATTCTCTATATCATGCTTGAAATGTACATGTATTAGCAAGCTCTAGTGTTTCTCTCTTCTCCATCGCTACCTTTTCTTGCGAAACCATAATTGAGCACCGTCACTCTTATCGCTCACAAGAGTGTTCCCATCCATAAGCATGTGTTCTTTGTATTAGTCGCACATTTGCAAGTATACTCTTTATCTACAAAGCCTTTTCACTTTTATCATGCCTCATAGTGATAAAAGTATGGGAATGGAAATCGTTTCCCATAAGTCATCTTGTGAGTGCATCCGAAGGAGAAAACCTTACAAGAAATGGTTTTCTTAAACCCCTTTTGTTTAACAATGCCGTGTGTATTACGGAGCTCATCATTCATCTGCTCACAATCGAAGACATGAAAAGGGTAATGCTTCTCTCTAACTAGAAGAAATGATTTTAACAATTACTGATGGTTTCATTATCATTGGACCTTCAGCATCCTTGTACTTATAATTGGTCCAATTTCGTTTAGTTTTGATATGACAATGCAGCTGCCATATAACGAGGTCATTTACGAGGTTTCCAAAACCACCTACTCATGGGAGAGAACCATTTTATTCGAGATGACATGACAAGTTTCTACATCGATGTATTCTTCTCTTTTTCTATTGAGAACAAACCGAATCGAATAAGATAAGAGGAGATATTACAAAAATATCTGAGAATGCGAGAGAAGCTCAAGAGGTCAAAAGCTGTAGGTCCTCACAATCATACATCAAAGACAACCTTATACATCAAAGGGCAATGACAATCAAGGATCCACGGTCTAATGGTAAACACTTTGGATCTTGGATTGTGTGGTTCATACCCTGGACCTTTGATTGTGTGGTTCATACTAATATAATCTTCCACCTTGGTTTGAATTAATTGAAAGTACAATGAAAGTCAGACATAGCACCACCTTAGACCATTCAAATCCCACAAAGCAGGGATTAGATTCTTAACAACTATTAAGATACAGAGCCCAAAGGCCCACTACGATAGAGAGTGGGAAGGCATGGCTCTAAGGTTGAATGAGATGACTGATTTGAAACACGATAGCTCGAAGATGCAATGGTCCCCCAAAAGGGATGGTTTTAATAGCTCGCCACCTAGTTGGTGATGGATATCCGACTACAATCCATAGAGGTTTAAACCCTGCCCATAGCCTCTAGCTTTTTATATATATATATAAAGGAAGTTCGATCATTGAGATCTACCCTTCAAGATAGCTTGAATTAATCAGCCTCTAGAGTTGTTCATTGCGGTAGTGTTGACTGGTGTTTAAACCAGTTTTATATATCCCTGTTCTTGTGGGATAAGGGGGTCCCATGGGTACTATGCCCTTCCTTGTCCAGTTGCAATTTCAAAGTTAAAGTCCGAGGGAGTAGGCTTCGACCGAACCTCCATTAAAAAAAAAAACTTCCAAAAAGAGATCACACACATAATGACGATAAATAATCTCTTGAAATGGTTGAATTATTATTATTATTATTATTATTATTATTATTATTATTTTAAGAAAGTTCGGTGGAAGCCTAATTCTCAAACCTTGAATGTATTGAAGAAACAGCTCCATAAATGAAGGGCATAGTAACCCATGGTTGAATATTTGCTTCTACATCAGAAATATCATCATGACCGCCTCTTTCATAGAGGATTTGGTCAAGAAGTGGAGATTTTGAGGTCAACTCTCGAATATGCCAAATATCAAGTTACATGCTCTGCGTAGGGACACACACTCTCGAATTTTTTATTTTTATTTCTATTTTTTTTTAAATGGAGGTTCGGCTGAGGCCTACTCCCTCGGACTTTAACTTTGAAATTACAACTGTATAAGGAAGGGCATAGTACCTATGGAACCCCCCTTATCCCACAAGAACAGGGGTTTACAACTGGGTTAAACGGCGGTCACAACTACCGCGGGGATGGTCAAACGATGACCAACAGCTACATTCATCAGTTCCTAAAATTTATATGTCCCTACATGTTGCTGCCAAGGGTTGAACCCTCGCCCCCGCCTCAAGAGGCGAGAGGCCCAACCACCAGGCCAGCGAACCGGGACAACACTCTCGAATATTTTGTGCCATGTGTACGCGCTTTCTTTATATCACATGGATAAGCTCCACCATTACCAGGCATGACGTGCAATGCAGGGTCGCTCACAGTTCCAAATGTTCACACCGTCTAAATGGGCGTTGATTATGCAATGCCTCTTACTTTTATTTTTATATAATATTATTACTTTTTTTTCTTAAATAAATGACGTATCCAAACTTCTTTTTGATAAGAGTTTGATCTATGCTTTTCACATTCACATTGCCTTGCTTCAAGAAAAAAACAAAAAGATGATGTTTATGTGGTTCGTAGGACAATGTCTTCTATCAATTGCCGACTGCCGAGTCAAAATGGAAGTACCCTACAACAAAATGGAAGTAACGTACGACGGCAAGTACCCAGTCAACAAAATGGGGTTGTTGATGTTGGAAATGAGAATATTCGACCCACAATGTAAAATGTACCTAAAGCCGAGAATGAGGATGTGCGGGCGGCAGGAGCATTGGTTGGAGCTATGAGCATTCATTTTTTTTTTTTTTTTAAAGAAGTTCAACCGAAGTTTAATCTCTCTTTTGCTTGAATTGATTATAAGAATAATTCTATAAATGAATGGGCATAGTACTCATGAAATTCTTTGAATGTCACAAGGTAGAGGTTTTTTTTTCAATAAAGGAAGTTCGGCCTTAGCCTACTCTCCTGGATTTTAATTAAAGTAAAGAAGAAAAGTTACAATTGAGTGGGATTAGTGCCCATGGGACCCCCCAAATCCCACAATGCAAGGGACGAGTGTGGCAAGCTAGAGGGCATTACAAATGAGGTGGATAAATCTATCATCACCCTCACGTGGGACCCATTTGGGTTTCAACTTGTTGTTTTCGAGGAGATAAATACAGTGATGTCTAAATGGTGGAGATCTCTTAACTCGGGAGATTCTTTTACCTAGAATAAACAATGATTTCTCGATCGACCATTCCTTAGGAGTTTGGTCAAAATTGACAGCACATCGCTCCCTCCAAATCTTCCAAAGAGTCTCACCCCTAATGGCATTCCATAGCCTCGATGAACAACCGACTGCCTCACCCAACAGCACATGTTGCCAATTGATTTGGTGTGTGAGTCTCAAAACCCGTGTCACGTGATGCCAAACAATACGGGACTTGGGGCAATCGAAGAACAGGTGAGCTAAATCTTCGATGCATCGATGGCAACGTTTGCACCATGGTGGCACACCACATATTTTATTCGCCCTTGAATTGGACCAGATTCCCTTATGCAAGATCTGCCACATGAGAACAGACTTTTTGGTCTCAATTAGGGGGTGCCAAATAGACATGAACTTTAGTTCCCATCGAAGTTTGGTCCAAGAGAGGCACCACCTCTTGTTGAGGGTGTGATGGACATCTAAGTTCTCTTTGAAGTTAGGTATTCTGGATATTCGCTTACCATTGCTCCATTTGAGGCCCTCAAGGCAAGGAAGATCCTGTCCGGAGAGAAGGCGAGAAGTTGAGCGGTCCCACGCCAAACATCTGCCTTGAAGAAGAGTCCATTCCTCGAGGGTAACTCTATGTCTCGGGTCTAAGTCTTCGAACCTAATCCACTGGTTGGTCTCTTGTTTCCAGAGCGGTTTCCACTGTTTGAACCCCTTAATCCATAACCGCTTTGCAGTTTGGAGGTTCCTAGGCTCCACTCCTCTAATGCCACTGATCGGGAACCAGAAAGAGTCATTTTGTCTTATCCCATCCGCCCACTTCCACTCATCATTGATTCTGATGAATTGTTTGGCCTTGTTCCAACTCTTCCAAAAGGAACACACGAGGCTAGAGCCTTTAGGGGACACCGGAAGGGGGGAGAACAAAAGCGTGAGACTCCCTAAGTCCTTCCAGCCAGGATGGCCAACAAAGGTAAGGTCTTTCAAGTTTCTGAATATCAATTTAGCCCAAGAGGACTCACTATTGCTCTAGGCCTTGATCAACCACTTAACTGCCAGCTTGTCAGCCAAAGTCACGATATCCAAAATACCTAAGCCCCCTGAGTCTTTCGAGCTAGTGCAAGTTTCCCAATTGATTTTGGGGATCCCCCTCCTGTTGGGGTCCCCAGTCCAGAGGAAGTTTCTGCAGATTCTTTCCACTTTGGCCAACTCTTTCTCCTTCGGTCTCCAACACGAGATAAAGTAAATAGTCGTTGAAAGCATAAATGTGTTAACAACCATAGCACGCCCTGCCAAGTTGACTTGCATACCTTTCCAATGATTTAGTTTGCTATCCAGCTTGGCCAGCACCCAGTTCCATCGTTGGTCCATTGTGATGTCGAAGCCCATCGGGATGCCAAGGAGACGGAAGACTTGACCTCTGGGGATAACTTGACACCCCTGATCTAACAACAATTGGGGTGGGGGTCCGCGGATTGCTCTGAAAGCAGTTTTAGCATGATTGATTTTTGAGCCTGACGCCACACAAAAGGTGTCAAGGCAACTCCAGAACGCCTCAATGATGTTCATATCGTTATGCACAAAGGCATTCATATCATCGGCAAAGAGTCTAGCAATCATTTGGCCATGATTTAGAGGTAGGGAAAGACCCATGAGATTGCGAGAGTCGATGTGATGCTTTAAAAGGAGACTGAGGCCGTTTGAGGCAATAGCGAAGAGTAGAGGAGCCAGAGGGCAGCCTTGCCTGATAGATCTTTTTAAACGTATGGGCTCAGAGAGCTTACCATTGATATTTATTCTAGTTGAAGCGTTTCCCAGAAGAGTAGAAACCATTTTTGTGAACTTTTGGCTGCATCCAAGGTCTTTCAGTGATTGGAGAATAAAGGCCCATTCCAATCTGTTGTATGCTTTGTCGAAGTCGATCTTAATGAATACCAGATCTTGTGCAGACTCCTCAGCAAATGTAAGGCCTTCCCAAATGTCGACAATTGCTTCAAGTATAGATCTACCTTTGACAAAACCTTTTTGGTCCTCACAAAGCCATGACTTTAAATGACGAGAGATTCTGTTGGCAATAACTTTGGCAATTATCTTGTATCCAGTTTGGAGCATGGTAATCGGCCGCCAATTTTCAATTTTGTTCTTATCTCCCCTTTTGTGAATTAACTTGATGACGCCATTATTAAGACACTCAGGAAGGGCACCGAAGGACAGAGCCTCGAGCCACACCAAATGTAGTGGGGTGGCCAACACATGCTTGAAGGACTTGAAAAACTCATTGGTGAGGCCATCAGGACCTGGACTTTTTCCATTTGGAAGGGCATCAATAACCTCGATAATTTCGTTCTCAGAAATGTTAGCTTCGAGAAGAGAACTCATGTTCTGAGGGATTCTAGAATGAGCTACTCTTGAGATGGTAGCCATGCAGTCCCGCCTGTGCGGGGAAAGAGGAGTCGAGACACGATGATAGATCTGTTCTCGACTTCCGTGCTACATTCGATCCCATTGTTATCAACCAAGAAGGGGATGGATTCCCTAACTTGTTTCTTTTTGAGGATGTTACACATCTCTTTCGATGGTTTGTCGGCCTTCCCCGCCCACCAGTCTTTGAAGAATAATTGAAGATTTTTCCTTTGAATCTCCTCCTCGAATCTTAGTCTTCCCCTGATTTTCAGAAGACCTTGTTGGCATTGCAAGTTACCTTTGTTCACTTCTTCTTCAAGTCGTGAGAGTCTCCGGTATACCTTTTCTCTTCTTTTTTTCCGGATATCTCTTATGGCCTTATGAGTCCTGATCAGAATTTGTCGAGTCCTTTCCACCGCGCTTCTCGAGCACTTAGCCGGTTCATTACAGAAGGCAAAGGCCTCCGCCCAGACTGCAGAAATTTCTTGGTGGACAGAGGGGAGGGAAAATGATGTCTGACAAGCGTGGAACCAAGGAGCTTTTCGGAGCACGGAGATCAGTTTGAAAGAAAGAGTAATCGGGTAGTGGTCCGAGATAGTCAGGTCCATGTGTTGGGAAATCGAAGGAATACCCCACTGGAGAATGGTGTTTTGGTCGATGTAACATCTATCAAGTCTTGGTTTCCTCAGAGAGTCCCCCAGTTGGAGGTTAGACCATGAGAACCCCTTCATATCTTTTACCTCGACCAAGTGGAGATGAAGCTTGATTTTATCCCATATCTCTTTCTCCTGACCGTCAATAATTTTCCCCTTGTTATTCCAACGGTCCTCAGGAAATTCAACCATGTTGAAGTCCCCACAGAGCAAGAAATTGTGTGAGAGGGAGTCGAGGGAAGTCCAAGTGTTTATTCTATCTGTCTCACCATTAGGGGCATAAAGTGAGACCACGGTGAACTGTTTAGGGAGCCCGAAAGAGGCAGCAATCCAACGATGATTTCGATCTTCACAAGTTGAGGTCAACTTGCTGGACCAAGAGTGACTAATACCAATTGCAGCGCTGCCCGCCCCCCTAGGGTGCGAAGTGGAGAGCCAAAGGTGGTTCGGAGAAATGCATTTAAGTCTTTTTTGGAGATCCTCTGCGTCGATTTTAATCTCTTGTAAGCAGATAAAGTCGGGGTTGAGGCACTTGTCTTTGAACCATTGGCCAAGAATCGTCGCTCTTGAGGGGTCGGACAACCCCCTGACGTTAAGCGAGGTGATTTTCATTATTGATGGCCGCTCTTGAGGGGTCGGACAACCTCCTGGAGAAATGTCACAAGGTGGAGGTTAAAGCTGCCCGAAGGTGATACAATGATGACAGCCCAAAAGTGATAAAGAAATAGATTTAAACTGACCGAAGACTTAATACATGTCAACTACGGTCATCAGGGGTTGGACTCCACCTCCGCTTCAAGAGACAAGGGCTCAAACCAACTAAACTAACGTGCATCGATTGAAGACCCCTGATCAAAGGGGGTAGAGGGTGGAGATTTATTACAATCATGAATCTTTCTTATACCTATACAAATCAATGATTTTTTACCTATTATTTTTGTATCGATTATTTTGTGAGAGACTCGTCGAACAAGTTTTTCTCTATCGACCATTCTCTTGAGAGGCTTGTTGAAGTTGACCGCACATCAAAAAAATTACAGAGAGTCCATATTATGAAGATTTGATGGTTATGTTAAGTCTAAGGCCGTCGTCCTTACTTTCAAAGAGTATAAAGGATCAACTTGACACTCTTCTTATCATTTTCGTGATACTTTTGAGTGCATATGCTCATTTTCGTGATACTTTTGAGTGCATATGCTAGAAACATATCATTAGAAAGTTGTAATACAAGATAAACATAATCATAAATGTATCCAAAAATCAAAAGTAATACACATAGCCATAATTGTGATACATGAGACAACATAAGCATAAATGTACACAAAACTTGAAGGTAATAACCATATACATAATTGTATTAAAAAAATACAATATGATAACCATAATCGTCAGCTTCAAGATCTTAACCATGGGCATACTAACATGAACATGAAACATTTCAGTACATATGTCAAGAAATACATACAAAGATACAACGTATGATTATAAATATAGCCACAAATATACAAAAGTGCCTAAAATGTGATAACTGTAGCCATAAATGTATCCAGAAACTACAAATTGATAACCTTAAACATCACTTTGCAAGGGCTTGAACATAACCATAACCTAGAAAAACATAACCATAATCATACTCGTAACTGGAAAAACATGAGCATAACTATAATCATCACTTACAAGAGCATAAAAACATGAGCATAACTAAGAATGTGAATCATAGAAAACATGATAAAAGCCATAATCACAATCATCATTTACGAGAGCATAAAAACACTACTATGACATTCCTTGCCTTTAGAGCGGGGACCATAACACTAAGATTCAAGTTTAGCAAAGCTTTGAACTGGAATGTCTAATGGGCTATAATATTTCAAGGCCTAAGTCAATCTCCAGCCCTTTCTTGTGGGCTTTCAAAGAAGCATTCTACACTGATTTCTGCCAATGAGAGCCGGACTTTATTAATGACATTATTATTTGCTTCAAAGCTTTGACTCCTTTCCTATGAAGCTTGAGTTCCACATAACTAGGAGTCAGCTGAATATAATCTAGGATATACCAAATGCCATTCACAGAGAAGATTTTATGCAACTTGGTTACACTGCATCAACACTAAAGGAGGAGGAGAAGAAGAAGAATAAAAAAGACAAATATACACATGACAAAGAATAAGACAATAAAGGTCTATTCGAGGATGACAAATATAAGATGGGAGAGGATTCTGATCCAAGCTCAATTCTTTTCTTCATGTGCTAACATATTGTTCTTTATGTCAAACAGGCATTGTTATAATGCAGGTCTTAGGAGTTCCTTGTGATTCCAAGTTGTATCATATTATTTTCTTTTTCTCAATTTTATGTCACTGATTTAGAAGCATTCCTAAAGTAGTCATTCTTATTTTGGTTTTGAGTGACAAGGACAAACTTAGGAAGATAATGAGGTTGATGTATGAGTGGTTCTTGGTTCCTTTTCTGGATTCATGAAGCAAAGAAATTTTATGATGTTTTCTTAGGAAGATTATAATGAGGTTGATGTATGAGTGGTTCTTGGTTCCTTTTCTGAATTCATGAAGCAAAGAAATTTTCTGATCTTTTCTTTTCCCTCTTCTTTGTCCTTCCCCATGCTTCTATTGTGAATTGACTTATTGTGGAATATTGCTAACTTATTCTCCTACCCTTAGGAGGAGGTCTATTCTGGTTGTGATAGAGCTTGCATACTGAGTGTTCGAAATAGTATGTTTCTAGGTTCTACCTACATGTTGTGAACATTTCATGTTATTGAATGCATTCATAAGTTTGAATTAGTGTAAAACAAAGCTCTTACCTGAAGGTTATGTCTATTTTAGTGTTTAGGATTGTATATCTGTCTTCTTTAAGCTCTTCATGGTTGATCATTTGTTGGAGGTTTAGATTGCTGTCATCTTCTTTGAACTACATTTTCCATCCCTAAGCACGGGTTTCTATGCATTTTTTTACTTGCATAGACTCTCTCTCTCTCTCTCTCCTAATCATGTTCCAGCTCTTTGTTTAGTCGGCACCTCAAAGTGAAGATGAGAGAAAGGTTCAAAGAGAATCAAGATCCACCCCAACTAGAGGTTGTCAATAACGAGCAATCCAAAGGTTTCTATGTATTTTCCAACAACACACACACACACATATGTGTGTGTGTATAAGATTGTAAAACGTTGGGATTGTCTCTCCCAATGTCCACACAAGTGATATAAAAGTTGAATGACCCTCTATTTACACCCTTTCATGAGTATAAATACAAAATAAAGAAAATAGTCATTGGGAATTAGACAAATGGACCAATATGCTCGATTGATCTTAATGAAGTTCTTCTATAGTACAACAAATGAGGCTCCAAATCTGTAAACAATTCAAATTTATCCACTAGGATGGGTTCAATCAAGGCAAAAGGAGAGGATAGCAAACAGAGCATATCCACATAGAAGTGCATGAGTGGATGGATTCCAACAACACCCCTCCCAAAAAATAATAAGCTAAAGATAGAAAAGGTTTATAAATGGCTCAAGTTAGTGAAATGGGTTACATGAGGGTTTTACTAAACTTAACACTTAAAGCCAAATAGACTAAGCAATGGAACCTCAAGAGGGAAAGGCTCAACTTACTACATGTGAACATATCACAACCTTTGTTCATAAAGGGTAAAGGCATTAAACAATTTTTATGCACCTTATGCCCCAAAATCTCCATTTATGTTTCAATTACCTACCCAACCATTGGCTTATGAGTATTTTAATGTTTATAAAATTACACATATAAACATTATGAGGAAATACATAGTAAAGTGTTTTGTTTTGATACTCATAATCCCTCCCATTATATTTGCACACTTTCTTACCTTTCTGCTTCCCCCTCTTGTCTAAACAAAGATGCGATGGAAGAACATAAAATGTGCTCTTCTCTCTTTCTACTTGTGATTATCTTTATAGTTCTATCATCGAGATTACTCTTCGGCATTAGTCTGAATTAATTTGAAAGTATAACGAAAGATAGACATAGTATCTATGGTACACCTCCAATCTTACAAAGCAGGGGTTAGATGCATAGCAATTATTAATATATAGAACCCAATTATCCTCTAAGATAGATATTAAGAAAGGATAACCTTAAGGTTAAGTGAGATGACTTGTTTCAAATTAGATAAGTCAAAGGTCCAATGGTCCCTGGAAGAGTTTGGTTTAACATCGCACCACTAAGTGATGAGGATTGTCCACTAAGTGATGAGTGATGAGGGTTCAACCGAAAAGGGTTGAACCCTCATCTCCAACCATGAGGGTCGAAGGGCACAACCTTTTTATGTAAAGTTAACTTCAAATGTACTCTTCCAATCACTTATAGACTGGGTGATAAGATTCTTGTGCGTATAGACTAGGTGATAAGATTCTTGTGCCAACCACTTATAGACTTCAAATGTACTCTTCCAATCACTTATAGACTGGGTGCGTATAGACTGGGTGATAAGATTCTTGTGCCAACCACTTATAGACTTATAGAACAAAAAAGGGAACTTGTTTTAGATCCACCAACAATTGGGGAGACCCCTCCCTTCGAAACAAAGCTTTAGGAGGCCGTAGGAGGCAAAAGGCTTATTCTGATATTTTTTTAAAGAGGAAGTTTAGCAAAAGCTTAGTCTCTTTTGGTTGAAATGATTGAAAAAATAACCATACAACTGAAGAGACATAGTATCTATGGGACCCTTCCTATCCCACAAAATAAGAGTTAAGATGACATGAAGGCGATCTATGATGACTTCCAAAGCCACAAAAAAGCTAGATTTGATGACCAACCTAAGGCCCAATACATGTTTGTCACACTTAGCAAAAGTTGAACTCGTGCCTCCTCGTCAAGAAGCACGAACTCAAACCAACTTAACTAGAGTGTGTTGACATATTCAATCTGATTGATAGTTCATCTTTGCAGCCAATAGAAATTGTTTTAATTTTTCAACTTTGAAGTTCCATAGTCGCCTTCTAAGGGAGCTGACCCACGAAAGCTCGTTTTCTATTCTTTTCAACATGAACCAACATGCTTAGCTGGCAAGCCCACTTGTTCTCGTGGATCAGTTATCCCGTCCGTCCGATTCCCTCCCCTATCGTGCCGGGAAAGCGCTCGCCGGCTTCTGCAGCGTATCGAGACTCCTCGAATGGAGTTGACCGAGCCAAGTCGCCCAATGGATGTAGCTTCAAAGAAACCAATTTTTCTAGCAATGCGCGACATAAGCAGACATCCAGAGAAATAGTTGAAGATTGCTACCGTCTAATTGGTACAGCTCACAATTTTAGCTCCCCCGGCCTCTATCATCTATGATCGGCCCTCTATACAACCTGAGAAGTCATTTGCTTTCTGTTCCCAAAGCATGGATAGGTGGGAGTAGTTAATGACGTATCTACATACCTTAATTACGCATTCGCCAATGAGCCATGGATCACTCCAACCTGCAATGTTCAGGTTTCATCAGAGTTGATCAGAGATCTCGAAATTCATTGCTGCTTTGGTAGGGTAGAAGAGCTGCGCGGGCGAGTTTGTATATGCGCAGATGCGCCTGTATAAATAATCTCTCTGAACCTTCAACACTGCAGATATCTATAAACGTTTCTAGACGTTTGCCGCTTTCTGAGTGCTTCTTCAGCCGGGTTGCTAGTTCAGCTTCAATGACGGCCTCTAGATTTCCGGCTTTCCTCTTCATCATCAGCTTTCTGTCTGCGTTAAATTCATTTTCTCACGCTCAAGATGGAGGTATGTATCATGCATAATCAACAATCCGCATGGCCAAGGTATGTATCATGCATAATCATCGTAACCCTTTTGTCATCGTAATCCTTTGAGTAACGCCGAGACTATCCATCAGTCGATATCTGGATAGTAAATTGTTTGATGTATCTATTTGATATTATCTGTAGATATTGTTTGATGTATCTATTTGATATTATCTGTGTCTTGGTTTACTTTCGTAATCTATAGATTATTCAATTAGCGACTCAATTGAATGGCCATAAACTGCCATGCTGGGATTTTTCCCAAAATGTAAGACTCAATAATCGTAGAGGTCATAATACACGGATTCCTGTATCTATTTGATAGTAAATTGTTTGATGTATCTATTTGATATTATCTGTAGATATTGTTTGATGTATCTATTTGATATTATCTGTGTCTTGGTTTACTTTCGTAATCTATAGATTATTCAATTAGCGGCTCAATTGAATGGCCATAAACTGCCATGCTGGGATTTTTCCCAAAATGTAAGACTCAATAATCGTAGAGGTCATAATACACGGATTCCTGTGATTCAGCTACCGCATTGCTCGCAATAAAGGCCGCAGTGGGTGTTTCAAACCCACTTCTATCTTCATGGAACTCATCCTCGAATGGAGGTCCTTGCGGCGACAATTGGGCCGGCGTTACTTGTGACAGTTCCAAGCGGATAACGGGCTTGTAAGATTTTCTGTCGAAGGCCTTGCCTTTTCCTTCTTCTTTTTCTTGCAGGAAAGAGGGATCTGCGAATTGCATTGTAACGTGTGTACGATGATATTAATGCTCCTACCGATAGCCTTTTCGTAGTTAGCAGCGTATAAAGGTGGAACAGTTTATATCATAGCATCTACATAATCTCAATATAAGGACTTAGCTATCCATTGAGCCATGTGAAGAAAACTTTCCCTGCTTAATTGCCTGAGAGACATATTGGGCCGTTACTACAGCCTGTTTTTCCAGTAACAACCGAGAAGAGTATCTCTTTTTCATAAGAATAGAATTGATTGCCTGAGTTTTGTATGTTTATATGGCTCCCGGATGTAAGACTTATGCACTTGACCTATTCTCATCAACAGTTGACCAAAATCATTTTGTCGATACCCGACATGTGTGTGCGTGACTATGTGCGATATAGATACATAGATAGATGGATAGAGGGAGGGAGGGTGGGGGAGGGGGAGGGAGGGAGGGAGGGAGGGAGGGAGGGAGGGAGGGAGGGAGGGAGGGAGAGAGGGAGGGAGGGAGAGAGAGAGAGAGAGAGAGAGAGAGAGAGAGAGAGAGAGAGAGAGAGAGAGAGAGAGAGAGAGAGAGAGAGAGAGAGAGAGAGAGAGAGAGAGAGAGAGAGAGAGAGAGAGAGAGAGAGAGAGAGAGAGAGAGAGAGAGAGAGAGAGAGAGAGAGAGAGAGAGAGAGAGAGAGAGAGAGAGAGAGAGAGAGAGAGAGAGAGAGAGAGAGAGAGAGAGAGAGAGAGAGAGAGAGAGAGAGAGAGAGAGAGAGAGAGAGAGAGAGAGAGAGAGAGAGAGAGAGAGAGAGAGAGAGAGAGAGAGAGAGAGAGAGAGAGAGAGAGAGAGAGAGAGAGAGGGGTTTGTTCACGTTGGACGCTTGATATTTTGCATTGGATTCCTCATTCTGTATTTGAGTGTATAAAAATATGTATCTTGAGCATTCTGTATACAAGAAAATACCTTTGATTCTGACTTCTGAGCATTATTTATGTAGGAATGTTTCAGGTTTCAATCTGGCAGGAGCGTTGCCGAACGACGCTTTTTCAGCTCTTACAGATCTGAAATCACTAGATTTCTCATTCAACAAGCTGCAAGCCCCTTTCCCGTCATTAAATAATCTCAGAAATTTGCATGACTTGTAAGTAATGTGTACATTCGACTGATTTATATAATTTCAGTGCATATTCCTTTCTACAAACCATGGTTTTTGAGATTCTGGATCTCTTATATAGAATGTGGTGATCTGATAACAGCCTTCCTTTTTTTGAATCATTCTGATGTAATAAAGGATCACTTATCTGATATTCTGAAATTTATGCTTGTACAAAAGTTGCTATGATTTGTGATCAAAGTCTTAGTTGCAAATGCCCAAGATATTCTTAATATCTTATGTTTGATTTGCATCATGTGGGAAGCTAATTCATTGAGTCGTTCCTTATTACTATGTTTGCACTCTTCAGCCATCCACCTCTCGATTTATTTATTTATTATTATTATTATTATTATTATTTTTCGATGAAGGTTTTCACTTTTTTGTAAACATAGAACATCAGGGGTTTTATAGGGTAGGGAGAAAGATACATTATGGATGATCTTCCTGTTAGAGACCTCTGCCTCCAAAAATATCGCTGCAAAGCTTAGATTGAGGACTTTTATCCTCTGGGAATCAGGCCCTTTGAGGTTTTTTCTCCATACGAACCTTTTGTCTTTCTCTTTTGTGTGCCACTTTTAATTATCCAAGCTAGTGGTTAAAACTATGCATTCTAGGTACAAGAGGAACACACGACTTTCTTCAGGGATCAGCTTCATATCAATGACTGCTAAAGCAAGATAATGACACTAGGTCAAATTTTCTTCTGCATAATATGGATCCAAGAACATAGGGAATTTGCACCTACATTGGTTTTTATTGTATTCCAACTTCAACCCTCAGTCAATGGTGTTGTTGCTGAACCTGTGTACCTCTTGTAGATTAAATTACCCATGCATCTTTTTAGTTTCTCCCATGGAATCACAAGTGATAGTTAATATGTGGTTGTGCGTGACTCCTCATGTTTATCTTTCCGAACAGAGGGATTTTTTTAAGGTCTATTCAGCTTCTATGTTTTGTATGGTGAAAGCACTCCAAAATTCTGGCGGGCTTTTGAGGTTACAAACTTGAAAGCCCCCTCCCCCCCAACTTGAGGTTACAAATTATCACTTATATTATAGTGGGCCTCAGAATGTTTGTTTGATCAGATTTTTGATGCCTATGTGTATACATACATGTGTGTGCATCATCATATCTTTTGTCATGGGCATGCAGTGAGAGTGAGGCATGTGCATCAAAATGTATCATGAATAAGATGTGTGCCACCTTGGTGAGCCAAATGAAATCTAATGGATGGATATCACATTACCATGATTGTATTACCATGTGCATTAGGTTTCAATGATTATACTATTATCTATCATATGAAACGTCACATGCACATGCTTAGGATATTTAATATGTACTACATAGTACATACCATATAGAAATCCTATTTTTGGTTACATATGGTAGTATATGGTATTTTTAACCATAATTTATTGCTGCTTTGTACTTATCTATGTCTTGTGTATGGTTCCTATTTTGGTTTAGCACTGTTAAAGATATCTGCAAGTAATATTCCGATTACTATGCCATTGGAGACGTAACCAGTGGCACCATGTTTTGTTGTTAAAAAGGAAAATACTGGATAAGCATTCTGAGGATTATCCTTTTCTGAATGTACGAGATATTAAGTTTGGACATCTGCTTGCATTTTGGTTGTCCATAAACACTGTATTGGTTGCATCTTGATTTTGTGGACAATATATCTCTCTAAACTTGTAAGTTGTACTGCTATTCACAGGAATTTTTCTCAGAACCTCTATGATGAACCCTTTCCGGAAACTCTGTTGAGTCTCACAAATTTGGTGGAATTGTGAGTTATTTTCAGACTTATCTACTGCTATATTTACTCATTTTCATGAATTTGTGGTATGTAACTGCAATAAAGAATTACTGCGAGGTTCTTCAGCACCCATGTGGACAATAATGTCATCATGTGTACAAAGATGTCCAATATATAGAAAAACCATGCTGCATACCATATGTCTCTCCATTTCTGAAGGACAGTAGTTGTAAGATAGAGCTCTTTTAAAAAGTAGTGTTCTAGCTCTAAATCAACACCAAACTGCATTAAGTTCAACAAAGTCATAGTCAATCATATCCTTGAGTTTCATACTCAAAATAAGCAGAACCATGAGAATGTCCAAGTCACTTAGCACGCCCACTCAAAATCAGTAGCAATAGAAGTGGGACATCACTTAGCAGCAGTAGACCACATTCCTATTCAACCCTTGCTCTCATATCGAATTGTAGGTCCTAATATATTAAATGATCAACATAACGTGAATTAGAAGACAACAGATAGATGATCAATAGCAAGTTAGAATAACACGACAAATAAATAAGATTTATGAAGAGGCAAATCTGTCAATAGACTAATGGCTGAAGGTGATGGATGGTGGGTTGATGGCTATGAATCTGATGCAAATAAAGTAGTTGATAGCTGGATGGATAGAAGTTATCAGAGGCAGTCCTTTTATAGGCTTATCGATGCTACTAAATTTAGTGATCCTAACCTCAAACAATAATGATGTCATAAGCTCTAGGTGTTCTATTTGTGTGTGTGTGTGTGTGTGAGAGAGAGAGAGAGAGAGAGAGAGAGAGAGAGAGAGAGAGAGAGAGAGAGAGAGAGAGAGAGAGAGAGAGAGAGAGAGAGAGAGAGAGAGAGAGAGAGAGAGAGAGAGAGAGAGAGAGAGAGAGAGAGAGAGAGAGAGAGAGAGAGAGAGAGAGAGAGAGAGAGAGAGAGAGAGAGAGAGATGAAATGAAATGATATATTTACGTCTTCAAAAGGACAAAATGACCTATGAGACCAAAGCCTTACAGAGCTGGTGAATCTGATATAAAGTTTGATACAAAATCTGTGTATGCTAAACAACTACTCTAAAACTTAGAGTGGTAGTGAAAAAGATAGATAGAGCAAGGGGGGAGGGAATATAGTCTAGAGACTCTCTAAATGATACAATGATGGCTAGAGGCTTGAGTGATCAATGAAGGGGTACAATCTCATGATGTATAAGGATAAACCAACACCAGCCAGGGAAAGATCAAGGTGTAGGCAGTCCTCCATCTTTAACAAAATCCTGCATCGGTCTTTGTTGGATCTCCTCAATGTCCTCCATAGTCAAAACTCTAACTGGTATCGCGAGTGGCATGCCAAAATAAGCCTAATCCTCTTTTGTAATTGCTGTCTCTGTTGGGACATCCTCCTTTGCAATCGTGGATGCCTAGATCTCCCTAGGTCCTTCGCACGGTCCACCAATGTGCCTCTGAAGGAAGTGAGATGCGGGCTCTATTGTACTGCCTGTCTATCTCGCTATGTAGTGGTTGTGACTTGCCTAAAGTAATATGTAACCTGCTGCTGAGTCGGCCTCTCTGAAAGCCTCAATAGGCTATCTCTATGTCTCCTCAGCTCAAGCAAAAACAAACCCAAGCATCTTTGGTCCTCATATCCCATAACTCTAGAGAATGGTCCAAAGCCCTCTCTAAATAAGCAATGGACGCGCCCCCGTATCTCATAGTACGTAGAGCAATTACATATGTAATGTAGCTGTGTGTCTCCGGCTCCCTAGGGCTTATACAACATATCCTGTCCTGAGCTTGAACCCCTCTATATCTGCCAGTCTCAATCTCAAGCTGATGTAAGGATGTATGTATTTGACCAATAGCACATCGCACCCCATATGATAAATGTGTATCCATGTAACTTGGCCCGACTACAAAACCATCCACCGTGAGATGGAGAAGATGATCTCTATAAAAAACCATTTTTGTGCTCAACTCTTGAGTAGGCTCTATCCATGTTCTCCTAATATCCAGCTGAACCAAGTCTTGACGGATGAGGCTAGTAATCTTTGTCCGTGTCAAAGTGAGAGATGGAGCCTCCAAAGAGTACTGGGGGAGAGAGAGAGAGAGAGAGAGAGAGAGAGAGAGAGAGAGAGAGAGAGAGAGAGAGAGAGAGAGAGAGAGAGAGAGAGAGAGAGAGAGAGAGAGAGAGAGAGAGAGAGAGAGAGAGAGAGAGAGAGAGAGAGAGAGAGAGAGAGAGAGAGAGAGAGAGAGAGAGAGAGAGAGAGAGAGAGAGAGAGAGAGAGAGAGAGAGAGAGAGAGAGAGAGAGAGAGATGAAATGAAATTATATTATATATTAATTTCATCTCAAGGACAAAAAGACACATGGAACCAAAACTTGTGTATGTGATACAATCTCTAGATAACAGAAACATAACTATGAAAAATGGAAAAGGTACTGCTAGGAACTGAAAGCAAGATGGCAGTGTAGACCCACAGGGAGTTATTAAAGGAAGAAACCTTAGCAAGGCTTGACTGAGGGATACTGTGCTAAATGATATAATGTCACCAGTACAGTGAGGGTGACATCCTGGACATCTTGGACCTCTTGAGTATCATGGACATCTGCAAGTGAAATGCTTCTTACGTTGGACCTTTATGAAGCACAGTCTACAAAGTCTCTACTTTTTAGGAATCCTTTCAGCTCTAGCTCGTTCGATCTCCAACTAATACTACGAACATATGCCTTATGGATCTACATAGATTGAGGCAATTATTTGCAAATAATATATTTGTGTGTGTGTGTGTGTGTTAATGAGAGAGAGAGAGAGAGAGAGAGAGAGAGAGAGAGAGAGAGAGAGAGAGAGAGAGAGAGAGAGAGAGAGAGAGAGAGAGAGAGAGAGAGAGAGAGAGAGAGAGAGAGAGAGAGAGAGAGAGAGAGAGAGAGAGAGATTTTTATGGTTATTAGAAGGTGAACTCAACCTATGAGACAAAATCAATGTACATGAGTTGTGTCTCCTGTCAATTGGACTGACAAAGCATGCTGAAAATAATAATAAAATAAACTGATGCTGATACAAGGTAAATGAGTCTCCATAGCACGCATGTATGGAGAAAACATGAGAGAGGGGGTATATGGAGCACTATCCCTAAGGTAGCCTATATGCAAGGGGAGTACAAATATGAGAGTGCATCCAGGTCAGTGACTATCTCCACCCAATGCTCATATGTGGGTGTAATATGTGGTACATAGGTGGAGGTGGGCTAAGGGCTGCTCGGATGACTGCTCAGCCATCATCTGGGTCCGTCTCTCGTGAATGGCCTGACTGAGAGGGGCCTGAATATCCGCAATCTGATGTCTGTGTGGTCTCTGTGCGCAATATCCTGGGGTGCTGGGTCGTCTCCTCGCACATGAGGTCTCAGCCTGCTGGAAAGACACTCCTCTCTGTGTGACAGGAGGTGGTGCATGTCGTGGGATGAAGAAGTCACTGAGCTGCATCTTTCTCCCCCCGATCGGAGCTGCTAAGGTGGGCTGGAGCAGAGCATCTATGTGGTTGTGTATCTCAAGTATGAATTGCCCGAACTGATGCTGATCTCTAGAGGCCATGATCTCCCGAAGGGTAGGCTGTCCTGTGAATAGGTCCTCGTATCTTCTCCTGATATCATCATGTGCTCTGCATCTACATACAAAATGCTCCTCATCCTCATTCTCTACCCCACATATCCAACAAATCCTCTCCTCTCTAGGAGTGTTTGCTTCTCTACCCATCTCAATCTCTAGTCAGTGTGATGAAACCCTCAGATGGACAATCTCTACCACACACACACACACACACACACACACACACACACACACACACAGAGAGAGAGAGAGAGAGAGAGAGAGAGAGAGAGAGAGAGAGAGAGAGAGAGAGAGAGAGAGAGAGAGAGAGAGAGAGAGAGAGAGAGAGAGAGAGAGAGAGAGAGAGAGAGAGAGAGAGAGAGAGAGAGAGAGAGAGAGAGAGAGAGAGAGAGAGAGAGAGAGAGACAGAGACAGAGATTTGGCTTGGGTTGCCGCAGACGGTTCGATCAAAACAACTTGACAGGACAGATTCCTGAAGGGATATCAAACCTCAAGCTTCTTGAACAAATGTAAATGAGATATTTCATGGTTGAATTTAACATAATATTACCTTAATATATTTATATTGTAAGAGGTTTTATGTGAATGCTTTTTTTGGTGAGCACGGTGCTTACAGGCCTTTCACAACATGTCAATGGTGAGAAAATATGGGTACTAATATATAATTTTGAATTGGGTTCCTCTCCTGGACCCTTTTGTGAAGATTACAGAAACAACATGTCAATGGTGAGGAAATATGGTTACTAATATATAATTTTGAATTGGGTTCCTCTCCTGAATTCTTCTGTGAAGATTACAGAAACCTTATGGTCATATTCTCACAGATTCAGTTCAGACAATAGCATAATTTTATATTGGGTTCCTTATGGTCATATTCTCACACATTCAACGGCTTATAGTTTGGAGAATTATAGGATAACAGCTAAGATGGAAGGAATGAAATACTCACATGGTTGTGTCATATCAATGAATCCCACATGTTATGCCTTCCCCTATGCTTGATAGAATGTCTCTGCTGACTTTGGAGAAAGTTCATTGAGTGGTTGCTAATTGTTTCTCATGGTCACTGCAGATATCTAGGAGGTTCGAACAAGTTCACAGGTCCATTGCCCAAAGGCCTTGCTTCCCTTCCCAATGTGCAAACATTGTGAGCGCTCCTCTCTTTCTCCCTCATGTTTACGTCTCTCTCTCTCTCTCTCTCTCTCTCTCTCTCTCTCTCTCTCTCTCTCTCTCTTTCTCTCTCTCTCTCTCATCCCCAAAATTCACATGGGCACGGGTGCACACAAGTGCATGCATGCACACACACACACTCGTGCTCGCGTGCACACACACACACACACACTCGTGCGTGCACGCGCACACACACATACACACACACATACACACACACACACATGCACGTGTGCACACACACACACACACACACACACACACACACACACACACACACACATGCACGTGTGCACACACACACACACACACACACACACACACACACACACACACATACACACACTCACACACACTCACACACACAGAGTGGCATGCACACACATGTGTGCACACGTATGCACACACCCATGCGCGCACACACACACACAGAGAGAGAGAGAGAGAGAGAGAGAGAGAGAGAGAGAGAGAGAGAGAGAGAGAGAGAGAGAGAGAGAGAGAGAGAGAGAGAGAGAGAGAGAGAGAGAGAGAGAGAGAGAGAGAGAGAGAGAGAGAGAGAGAGAGAGAGAGAGAGAGAGAGAGAGAGAGAGAGAGAGAGAGAGAGAGAGAGAGAGAGAGAGAGAGGGGATAAAGGAAGGAAGAGAAGCCCATTGTGGCCTTCTGTAGGTTTTTATATAAGGAATCATCTCATTTTATACTGCTCTCTACATCTGTTCTCTTATGGATATCTATAATGTGCAAACTTCTGAGCTAGAATTTGTTGATCTGCAGGACAGTTTGGGGATCTGATTTTAATCAAGCTTTGCCTCCTGAGTGGGGTGTATGGGTCAATTTGACATACCTGTAAGTTGGAGAGAATTGTCAACCCTTTTAAAGATGACAGTGTACAGAACAGAGTCATAAAAATATTTTAGACAATTCACTAAAATGTGTGGGCTTGTGCTTGAGAATGAAGGTTGTGGGTTCTTGTGTCTGTTCTTATGAACATTGGAAAGAAGCTTTGGTTTTTTATTTTTTATTTTTTATTTTTTTTAAATACTTCAGGGTTGTTGATTGAACATTTTGAGAACGTTCCAGGGGATGATATATCTCAAATGGGAAAATTTTTTTATTCTCTAATTACATTGAGGAGTTAATGTGGACACTCATAATGAGAAGAGAACAAGTCCTAAGAGGGCTGAGTACCACCAACAAGTAGGGAATCGTGATGACGATGGAAGATAAAATCTGAGTTCAAGGACAAAGAAAATACACTGGGTTGAGCTTCCAAAGAATGGATGTAGGGAAGGAAGAAATTAGATCAAGCATTTCTGGGAAAGTACAAAACATGGAGATGCAGATAGGAAATGGGAAGATCGTTGAAGAGATGATTTAGCACCATATGAGTGCACGGTCATCTCCATGACTAATATGAAAATGAATAAGCTAATAAACTAGAGAAGGATTAATTGATTTCAATTTTCCCTTTTTTTTAACCTACACATGCCTTGAGGTCAGACAGGTCTCAGAAATATGAATGGGAACATCCAAATGTGCAAACTGATGGAATATAAAATTATAGGGTCATAACAATGCCTACAACACAGCTTGATATTTGGCTGAGTTTGAGATGCTTTTTTTCCTCCTTTACTTCTCTCTGAATAATGATTACTGATAATATTTAGGAACTTGCACCAAACAAATCTCAACGGGCCTCTCCCGGCTGAATGGGGCACAAATTTCACCAAATTGGAGAGATTGTAAGTTCAAAAAGATTTATGTATTCTGTTCTATTTATTTTGATCTCTATACAAAGTAAGCAAAATGATTTATCATGTCTCTGATGTGCACTCATTTAGAACATCTCTATGGTGCTTTTCAATGGACTGAAAATGGAATGATATTTTGCTTCATACCCTTTCAGGACTTTGTACAATAACGAATTGACAGGGCTTATACCAGATTCATGGAAGACCATGACAAGATTGACTGAATTGTATGTCGTTTTTTAGATGAATGGACGAATCATTTTCCTTTATTTTTGAATACAAACTAACATTATCTACCTTATAATCATGCTGGAGTCAGTCGGTTCAAATACAACTATCTTTCTGGTCCAGTTCCGTCTTGGATCTTGCAGCTGCCTAATGATACCAACGTGTAAGTTGTGCATTGCAGGATATGTTTGTGAAGTTACCTTTTTCATGTGAACTTTTTTCTTATAAATTTCTTTGTCAATCTGGACCAATATACTTTCAATCAATCAAGCTGTAAAATAATTTCTCTTCGATTTGCTTGTCTTTTTAGGGACTTATCTTGCAATTATTTGAATGGAACAGCACCTTCTGTGTTTGATAAGGACACGTAAGTTTATAAATTTTTTTTTGTTCTTGGAACTTCATATTGTTTGGTTCTTTTGACCTTAATTTGTCTGTGTCCCCATTTTGTAAAAGTGTGTAATGCCATAATTTTAAGTACGTGAAGTAGAGTAACGAACTCATAAGAAGATGGATGAGGCATGTATAGCATTCGAGGGGTGCTTTACAAATTACATATTATTCGAGTGTCATAAATATGAGATAGAGACACACAATGTTTATTCGGCTAACACTATACAATGGTCTGTGTGATAGTATGAAATAAGGATGATACAGGTAGCACTTTAAAGCAAGATGAAGAAAACTATTGCATTTGAAGGAGAGCCTTGGTAGTATGTGTACAAGAATTATGTGACACATTGCAATCAATGGTCTCAGATGTGCTGTCTATGGTCCTTCTAGGGTAGCGGCATATATGGGATGCTGGTTTTATATAATTAAATACCTCAAAGCAAAATCTTGCCATAGAAAGCTAACATTTGCTTTTAAGTGAAAGATATAACTAGTCTACATCATCTTTACAGTAAAACAAATCAAGTGTCTGTCAACATTGAAGATGGTTTGCTTACTTTATGACTTCTACAAACTCATTTATACTCAGACTTTTTCTTCATAATAAGATTCTCATTAGAACTCAATCCATTTTTACAGATGGTCAGGGAATTGTTTTGATTCAGATTCACGCTCACATGATCAGAAATGCACAGATGGCGGAACCTGTGCAGGTGGCCCACCTACACAAGGTGAGTAAGCTTCTGTGTTGTTCAGAACATGAACATTATCCTCAAAATAATCTTCAAAGGTGTTTCTTGTTTCTATTTGACTTATCTTTGAGCCAGTCTCTGAAAGCTCATGGGTGGTTTGGGGCTACACTTCTGTGAGATCTTAGGTCATTTACATACATGGGACACTTTTTTGAGGAAGGTCTGTTGCTGAAAAATGTCTCGGGAGACATTTAGATAATTAGTTTCTCCTATGGCCCTATTGTATGTTAACCAGTAGCAATCTGAAGTAGTCCATAATTTTTTTGGTTTTGAGATACACAATGGCTTCTTATTTCCTCTATGTTTTGAGATTGTGAGGTCGATGGTTTAGTGATAATTTCTTGCAAATGTCTTTCTTGGATTGGTAGGCTATCAGCTTTGGAAAATGTATCTTTTGACCAAAGGAATGTGGGGAGTATATGCATAAAGAGACACCTAGTGAATCATTAATCTACAGCAGAAACTTTTTTTTTTCTGATTGTGTTCTCTGTTTCCAGATCAGCATAAGAGCTCCTTCCCCATAGGAGGAATTATAGGCATCGTAGTTGGATTGGTTATATTGTCATGTGCAGTATTGGGTTTTGCTTATGTTCTATGGAAAAGGCCTGATTATATCCGGAGAAGAAGGCGCAGGAGAGGTGAGACTTCGATTCTCACCTATGATGTCTGCTTTATGTCATATTGGGAAGACACCATATTGACAGCATTATGATTCAACCAATGCATCTAAAGTGAGCTAATTTTTTTTGTTTCAGATAAAGGCGCAGATAACTGGGAGGTTCCTCAAGGTATCAGAAGATTTACATACAAAGAGATTGCAAAGGCCACCAAGTCATTTGATCAGAGCTGTGAGATCGGGGAAGGTGGGTTTGGCAAGGTTTATTCGGGTCAGATTGAAGATGGCAAACATGTTGCCATCAAAAGAGCTGGTGATATGACTTATCAAGGGACAGCAGAGTTCCAAAATGAAATAACACTATTAAGTAGACTTCATCACCGCCATCTTGTTCGACTTGAGGGTTTTTGTGATGACAGAGATGAGCAAGTATGTAACATGTTAAGCTTATCAGAGCTTCAAATTGGACAGTCAACATCAAAACATAAGCATGGATTCTCTCTGTAAACTAGTTTCATATGCTGAGCATTGAATTTGTAGAATGGACACCAAATATCTATAGAACTCACCCATTTGAAGCTTTGATACTCGATACTGTGTATCTATGCCCATACATTTAGATGTATTCAGTTTTGACAACTTATTATAGAAGATCACACCATGCTAGCTTTGCTTCTTTTCTCCTGAGTAGCGAATTGGCAAGAGCTTTTGAAGCACAAGTACCATTTATCTCACTGTATTGCATATGCTTGTTCACATAAAATAGATTGAGGTTCTGCTAAAGCTGATCAACAGGGAACCATTTTTTTCCTCATCAACATTGAAATTCTATTAGTTGTACATTTTCTATTAGGCAGACATGATACATATGTGATGAATTAGTGATGCTGTTTTTGAAAACCAGATCCTAGTGTACGAGTACATGAGCAATGGGAATCTGCATCGTCAGCTGTTTGGTAAGATATGGAAAAGGAATGTCAATATATAATTTATTATGAATATACTAGAGATGAATTTTACTAGGTTCCTGTCTTATTATGATGTACAGATAAGCATGCAGTAAACTTAAACTGGTACCGGAGGCTGGAAGTTGCACTTGCAGTTGCAAAGGGCCTTGATTATCTTCATTCTTTTGCTGTAAGGAACACAGGATTTCTGTGTTCGGTTCATCAAAAGATTCATTAAACTCTTTTGCATATTGTGGTTGTGCAGCATCTTAGCTTTTACCTTGATGCAGGATCCACCTGTTATACACAGAGATGTAAAACCAAGCAACATCTTGCTTGATGACCATATGATTGCCAAGGTCTCTGATTTTGGGATTTCCAAGGCAAACCCTGAGATGGATACTCATGTATCGACACGGCCAGCAGGAACTGCAGGGCAAGTGATCTCAATTCATCCGCAATCAGCCTCAATATTTTTTCATTGAACATCTATGCATACATGTTATGCATCTCTATGGAAGTAAACTCATGCATTAAAATACCTCTTCAGACAGTTGAAAAGGCAGTATCTTTATTTACGTTCAGTCAATCCCTTCTTTCTAGCTGTCAATGGTATCCTTCACATGTGAGTTGAAGAAAACGGTAACATTGAATAATGTTTTTTGCCCTTTTGTACAGCTACTTGGATCCAGAATATTTCTTACGACGTCAGTTGACCACTGCAAGTGATGTCTATAGTTACGGTGTTGTTTTGCTTGAGCTCATTACTGGACAACTGGCTATTGATCACAAGCGCCTTGAAGATTACAATCTTGTTGGATGGGTACATTCATCATTTATCACCTGATATATTATCGTAGTTCATGCAAATGTTCTTCTTAGCAGCTCTATGCTCCATGGACCATGTTTGACGCTTGTTATTTTATTCAGTCAAACTGGGTGCTTTTATCATCAGGTGAAGCCAAGGCTTGTTAAAAATGGAATTGATTCAATCATTGATCCACGGTTTGGGGAGAACTACCCAAAAGAAGCATATCAAGAGCTTGCTGAAATAGCTGTCAGTTGCACTGCATTTGAAAGGGGTGATAGACCTACGATGCAGGTGAAGTGTAAATTTACATGATTTACTTGTTTAATTAATATATAATCAAACTGAAGAGAAACCTTAGAGGCGAATAACATGTTTTGCATGCCTAATTTCTGAAACATTGTCTAGAATTCATAATGAGGTCGATGCTAATTTTCTAGTGAGAATGCTGAAAATATTCCCCTATTGTTGCTGTGAGCTTGAAGAGTGAAGAAATATGCACAAAAGATACTGAATTTAGAAAGTAATCTAGCTGCTTTGAATATTCGAATTCTGCTGGACTCTTTGGCAAGGCTTAAACATTGTATTGTAACCATTTTTCCTTCAATTGTAAGGAATTGAAAATTCATTCATGTCCCTCGGACACGCCTTGCTCAGGTATGTCCATCTGAGAGGGGATATCTATACCTATCTGGAGGTCATAGTACACTAGATTTACTCCGGGCTTTGTATATCTGCTCGACCTACCTTAAGGATGATTTACAATGGAGAATCTTATACTTGAAAAAGGGGCATTTAACGAGGGCATAATTCATTACAGTAAGACAACTGGGAAAAATTTTAGGCACAGAAGGGTAAAGTGCAACTGGGACATGCTGGGGTATGAAAATCGTTAGATCTATTCAAATATTCTCTTTCAAACATGTGTGTAAGCCCATATGAAGTGATTGGACAAGGGGTTGAAACTTTGTTCCTTTACTGGGGCTGAATTTCTTGTGAGATTAATAATGCACAATCGATGTGATTATGAGCACATATACCTCATTTGTCCAGTGACCAGAGCTCTGGCACTTCCCTTCATGCACGTTCGTGTTTCAGCATCCTAAAAGTGCAGAAACTCTTGTTTGTCATGTAGATCTAGGTGGTTGAAGATAATAATTTAAGTCAATATTGAGAAAGAGCATTGAATGTAAACTGTGGTTGTGCAGTTTGTTGCAAACAAATTAGAAGGATTAATGTCGGGCTTAGTTCCTCCCCCAGAGCACATGGCACCTGTTTCTTCATCACAAGGAACTCCTCTACTCAAAGGGCAAGATTCCAGGTCACAGTTCTCAGATACCTTTGGGCTAGACATGACAAACCAGAGTATGGGTGATGCGAATATAGCTATAGAAATCAAGGGAGC